>OY757909.1:94563840-94701340 GCA_963585895.1 Sepioteuthis lessoniana
GGATATATCATTAATTAACATGCACATTTTTAATACATATTTAAGTTTAAAAAAAGAAATAAAATGAAATTGATTGGGACAATTGGAATCACGTCTAATCCGCCTGGTGTTTAAACACCCCGCGTGGCACCATGATTACAACACCTTACATAGAATTCTAGCGCCCCGCGTGACACCATGTTTACAACGTCCCCACAAAAAAATTTGAACTTACAAGACCGAGTTCATTTTAAAAAGTCTCTCACGATGAATTTTTACTTCAAAATTAATTAGACTTAAATAATTATCACATGGCATTGCAATAGCACACTAAATTAATACCATACAATTAAATATCACACAAACACACACACATATATATATATATATATATATATATATATATATATATATATATATATATATATATATATATAAAATCAAGTGTCGATGTTTGTTTAAACACAGTAACCTGACCTAACCAGTAAAAAAACAGAAAACAAGAAGAATTACAACTGGAATATATATTCATACAATTTCATTTTTGTTTCCTGTTTTCGAGAATATTTTTTAATGTAATAAACCAACTTAGAAAATTTAAACATAAAAGTGTCCATTTTGATCGAATGAACTTCCAAATTAAATTCGTTTAAAAAAAATTATCAGGCGTCTATGTTTTATGGGCGATACCGTATATAAACTTGGAAATGCCGAACAAGAAAGGTAAGTATTAATAAATGTATTTAGGAAATAAAATCGGCAACACGAGTTCAATCCTGAACGCATTTGTTTGCATTTTACATTATGTTAATGCGTTTGCAAAAGGCATGAAACTACCTCTTTTACTTTCAGCAATGCGTAAATAGTTGGTTAGACCATGTTCTTTATCTAAGGTAAGGAAAACAGTCGACTTGATTGTATAATTCTGAATTCATATCAACTTTAATCCGTTTTAAAACTGATGTTGTACCACTCCCTGTCTGTGGGGAATGATTTGGGTAATTACGAACTTAGGATTCAATCCATGAAACCTCAGCCACGTCCTGCATTCTCGTTTGTCGTTCCGAATTGTGACTCTACGTTTTTCTTTGTACATTTGTCCGATGGGGCTTTCCTAGCACTGAGCCTCGAGTTCTGCGAAAACAGGAAAGAAAAATCTCATTTAACATTTTTTCAAGGACCATATATATATATATATATATATATATATATATATATATATATATATATATATTTCTTTTTATTTTTGGGTCTTGGCATTGCGGTGGTAGTTGATTATTTTCAAACAGCACAATTGTTTTTTGGCTTTTCTTTTCTCTTGAATTTTTTCCACTGATATCTATTTGTATAATGACATTTTTTTTGTATTTACAAATTGTATTATCTGCTCTTCTCACACCGTCAGATTTATAGAATAGATATAAAAGTAAAAACGATCTATATATATATATATATATATATATATATATATATATATATATATATATATATATATGTGTGTGTGTGTGTGTTTGTGTGTGTACCCAAATTCATCCATATGTATACACTTAGCCGTATAGTCGATACAGGCTTCTTTGTTTAATCGTCTATCAATCTTCATAAATGATTTAATTCCAATCCATACTACTAGAAGAACAGCAGTGGTATTATCTAACTCATCACGAGAGCAATTAAAATGTTCATAGCTTCGTGGTTATTAGTCCGAAAGTGGACTTAATGTTGTACCTGGGTTTCGAACTCGCTTATTACTATGTCATAGTGTAGCATGTTAACCACTACCGTGGATCCCTCGTCCACAATTGGTACAGGCGCAAACAATTAAACAATAAATTAGGGCACATTCTCAGCTAGATTGTTTTCCCTAGAATTACCACTACAAGCAATCAATCTTTGCCTGGATTTAATTAAAGGCATTGAATAACTACCTTTACGAAACAGGGCCTTGAGGATTACGTCTAACATTACTCAAGGTAGTTAATGTTCAACATTTGTTAAAAAAATATATTTCTTAGTATTATGTCAGATATAAAAGAGAAAATGGTTTTAAGATTCAAGAGAGCCCACAGATCATACACGAAGAGGCTGTTGTGTGGTCCTTTTAATAACACAGATCAAATCACAAAGAGTCTTAAGCGCCAGGGTTTTTTAATTTTGTAAAACTGTATTCCAAATGGAACAAATGAATATAACTCGGTCAATACGTTAACGATATTTTCACCACAGGTCATTTGAAAACATTTTACGATACAAGCAGGCGTTCATTTACCTCCGCACACACATATTAGCGCAGGAATATTCTCTCTCTCTCTCTATCTCTCTTTCTCTCTCTCTCTCTCTCTCTCTCTCTCTCTATATATATATATAGCGTTGGTTAGTGCTAACTCATAAGGAAAATAATGAGATATATGCAAGTGGAAATATGCGCACAGAAATGTGTTTGTACACTCACATAAATACAGAAACACACTTTCTAACCTACTCAAATGTACCAACGAGTGGGTTTGGGTGTGGGTGTTTCTATATGTTTGTGTGTGTATGTGTAATAGTGTGAATATAAAGGATGCTGTGAAAATCGAATTTCTTTGCTTAGAATATTAAATAATTCACTCTCATGAGTTGTAAACAATTTGTGATTGATATATTCATATTAATTCCCACTGCCCAGACAGGAAATCCACTTTTCATTGAAAGCAAACACTTTATTGAACATAACTTTGAATTTATTGAAAATAAGCATTTATTATCGAAAATACGCAGTCTTTCATCTTTAATCTCCAGACATGCTGAGCAACTGATATGCACACACACACACACACACACACACACACACACACACACACACACACGCAAACACACACATGCAAACACACACACATACACACAAACACACATATATTTACACACACACATATATATAGGATATATTGAAATGAAGAAACTTATAATATTAATTATTTTCACTATTACTCGCGTGCATGTGGCTACACAATCATCACATAATAAAAAAAAACAAACTTATACTCTAGTGATTTAAAAGCTGCAGAAAATTTGATTAACAAATAAAAGTATGAAATAATCCCCGTTTGTTTTAAGTATTTATATAGTTTTGTCGATTGTACATTTAGTACTTGAATTTTTACTTCCAAAAGTAATACTATCTTTATCATTCCATACATACATGCCCTTACACAAACATATACACACAAGCACATACTCATATATATATATATATATATATATATATATATATATATATATATCCAATGATGATGCTCCGGTTAAGTTGTTCATAGAAATATAAAGTAATCTCTTCGTTGCCATTATTCAAAAACCCAGTACGTGGAAGCAACAAAAACATCTGTTTGAAAATAATTAGAATTGGACAGGAATACTTGAACCTATTTAACTGTCTACAAGATTTTTTCTGTTGAGAACTATTACTTGAAACTAAAATAATTTAAAAAGGATCTACTAAGGTCTAATTTTAAGGAAAATAAGCAAATAATCTATCTATATATGTATGTACACATTTATTTAAGATAAATATATCCCAGAAGATATTTCTTGCTATACGAGATGTGATTCCCTTTATTTCTGAACCACCCGTTATATTGTATAATCGTGTGTGCGTATATATATATATATATATATATATATATATATATATGTATATATATATATATATATACATATATATATATATATATATATATATATATGCAAATTTCATTAAACATAATAGACATTTTATGTCTACATATTTTCTTCTGGATCCGTTCGAATTCCGGTATTACTTTTATCGTATTTTATCGTACCAATTCCCCCCGAATACGATAAAAGTAATACGGGAATTCGAACGGAACCAGAAGTAAATATGTAGACATAAAATGTCTATTATGTTTAATGAAATTTGCATTAACGAAGAAATGCTGCGTAAATATACATATATATATATATATATATAATATGAAAAAGCAGATTCTGAACTCACGTCCCCGAAAATGACAAAGGATGGTCGAAGCAAGTCGTTGTTGGAATGCATAAATAAAGAATTTAAACACTTTTAAATGGCCCTTAACCCAAGTTAACACATCAAATTCGCTAACAAAAGATGAATAAAAAACAAAACTTAATCCTTGTCTGCTTCCAAGAAAATAAGCCTACAGCACACACACACACACACATATATTTATATATATATTGTTCACACTGGGTAAATTATGGTAATAGCAATATGATCACGATTGATATTCTTCTTAATTTTTTTATATATACAGGGTATACTAAAAATACACTTAACATTTTCAACAGACACTTGTGTGGTACAAATGGATTTAGGTAAATGGTATTGTTAGTTCCTCTAAGCACATGTAATCATGATAACTTCGACCAGTGCATATTTTCCGTTTGCTGTTAAAACATTTTTTAAAGAGTGGGGAATCAATAATTACTAAACAGTGTGTTTTCATGTTCATTTCATATTAAGCAGGAAGGATGTGTTTTTTTCTTAATAGAATTATCAACCTATAGTAGTATCAATGTTCTATCCAAAACAGCATCTTTCTGATATAACATGAATCAAACACGAATAATCTATTAGTAGCAATCTCAGAATCACTGATCTTAACGTTTCTATCGCAAAAGCCTAGGATGTCGTAGCGTTGATCGTAACGGATCGAATCTGAAAAAAAAAAAATGGAAAGACAATAGCTGCCACAATTCCAAGTTCACTGGTATCAAATAGGGGAAATTTAAACACACACACACACACACTTATATATATATATATATATATATATATATATCATGTCGTGCCACCAGCACCGACATCTCTGACCTCTCTCGCCACCCCTCCCAATCGTTCATCGTTTCTGACAGATCCTCAGGGCTACGTCCCGTATCCTCACACAGCTGCTATATGTAGGTTCGAGCTGGTCGTCCTGATTTTGTTCAGTCATATGACGGGGTCCATAGGAGAACATCACTTATGAGCCCCGTTCCTGCTTCGCCAGCAATGTCCTGCATGTCTGGTTCGTCTAACTTTGATAGTTTTCATAATGGAAGATAGGTGGCCGTACAGTTGAGGCTTTGTGGGGTGTTGCCTCCAGGACTTATTCATTATTGCTCGCAGCACTATTGTGTAGTTTCCGTCAAGCTTTTTCTCTATCCATTTAGTTAGCGTCCATGTAGTGCATCCATATAGTAGTATCGACACCACCGCTGCTTGGAAGAAACTGCGTTTGATTTTATCCGTCAGGTCTGTTTTTATTTCCATATGACCGATAGTTTATCCCTAGCTGTCCATGCCTTTGTTAGCCACGTGTCGATGTCTGCCTCGGTTGATGAGACACTGTTTTTCTAGGTATGTGAACTTGTCTACAAGTTTCAGAAAGCTACCACCTAGTGTGGAAATGTCGCCTGTTTGATTCCAGCACATGTATTCCGTTTTGTGTGCATTGACATAGAGGCCAATGCCTGCGGCGGCTCGTTCCAAACCGTGCAACAGTGTTTCTACTTGGGCGGGTGTATTTGCCAGAATCGCCATGTCATTGGCGTAGTCGGCGACGGTAATTGTTTTTGCGGGGAACCTTCTGCTTCTTTTCTTTTTCAGCTTGAAGCCGTTTTCTTTGATTGATGAGATCAAAGGTATATATATATATATATATATATATATATATATATATATATGTAAGAATAACTTTAGATATTCAAATTTCGCTCTACTTAATGTACTGTGCACTCTTAAGTTTCAGCTTAGGTGATTCCGTCGGTATTTTTACTGGGCATTGCAGTTTTTGTTTGCTATTTTCAAGCAGTACGAATGTGTTTAACCTTTCACTTTTTTATTGATTTTCTCCAGATATATGTCTGGGAAATATTTTTTTATTTGCAAATCGGATCATCTGTTTTTTTTTTCACTCAGTCAAAATTACAGACAAGGTATAAAAACAAAAATATTTTCTTTACGCATTGTGTTAGCGTTCATGCATCCATTTATTTAGGATTATAAATTTACTTCCATCCTGTTTTTCAGTTTCTGGTGTAAACCAAAAACACAAAGAAAAATATAACAGGACTTCTTCGTATCCATTGGATAAATAAAACAGAATAGACACGTAGGTGTGGAGGGGGAGGGGGAAAGATTAAGGAGTTACTTCCTCGTTTTATTGACTTTCCGTTTTTTTACCTATTTATTTTATTTTCAAATTTCGTCAGTTATCATTACCGTAATTTAACTTTTTTATTTATTTGTTTAATTTATTTTCTTTTCATGTTAAGTTCGATAATTAACTTTTAAGAGAAACATTAATGCTTATATTAATTTCGATACCATTTATTTAGCTACCTATTTTTTCCTAGTGTGCATGTTGGATACGTTTTTTTCCAGTTTCACAATTTATTTCTATGTTTTTACATTTTTTGTCTATAGTCAAAATTTAATCTTATGTCTACATCTAGCTATTAATTCACTTCTCTTATTCAATAACTTATCAGGTATCATTCAATAACTTATCATGTATTAAAATATGTATTTTTGCTTCTAAGCACAAATTGCATCTACCGTCAAAACTATTTGGGGTATTTGATTTTTTCAAAATAGACCATTCTATCTCAGGGGTTAACCCTTTGTTTTTTAAACACCAGAATTGTTTCGATAGAGCTGTATGGTGTTTTAGGTATTTTCGTGGGAGAAGGAAAATTTATGGTTTGAATACCCCTCCTTCCATTTAGTGGATGCTAACCCGATATAAGTTTTCTTATCTGTAATATTCTCTTTCGGGTAAGTTATAGCTTGGTATATTACATTGTTTAAATTACATAGTCCATTCATAGGACAATTGTCTTGGGATTTACAATTACATTCTTTTTTTATTTTTTTTAATAATAATAATAATAACGGTATAAAAAAGAATCTTCACCCCCCTCCACCCCACGTGTCTATTCTGTTTTATTTATCCATTGGATCTGAAGAAGTCCTGTTATATTTTTCTTCGTGTTTTTGGTTCACACCAGAAATTGAAAAAGTGGATGGAAATAAATTTATAATCCTAAATTAACCGGTCTTTGGTTTTTTCTTAAAGAAATATTGCTCTGTAAAAAAATTACATTGAGTTCTCCACCAGGAAAATTTAAATGTTCAGCTCCTGAATGATTTTCTTGTCCTGAAGAAATTACTCCCAACTGTGGTTTAAGTGGACCGAATAATACTATATATATATATATATATATATATATATATATATATATATATATATATATATATATGTCTGTGTGTGTGTGTGTATGTGTGTGTGTGTGTGTGAGTGTGATTGCAACACTCTATTTCCTCCTCCCTCTCCCACTCTTTTTTTCTTACATTCCCTTCTTTTTTCCCACTCTTACCCACCAACGGACAGCGGAAATATATATAAATATGTAAAAAAGCTTATCAGTGCATACACAAATATGTACTTGTGAGCAACAGCCCATACACAAACATAGTAACATTCAATAACACACACATCTAGGCACACACACAAAGAAACTCCACTTTTCAAAGAAAAATAACCATATTAATCTGTCTTTTTTGAAAGATTTTCACTCTGTCCGACGATTGCTGATTGCATGAAACCCAGGGTCACAGACAGAACCATGTAATATTATATATAAATACATATGTTGAAATGATAGATTGTGGTGAATCTGACCGTATGATAGAAATATGAGGGAAGTTTGAGAAACCGAACACTTCGATTTGTATTCGTGATATTTCTTTCTTTTTGTTGCATACACTTTTTCAAACTTAAACCGTTTTCTGAGTTTTTCGAAGCAAATGAGGAAAAATATTTCATAAAACTTGACACATTTGACTTTAAACCTGCCTCTCCTTCCTCCTACACCTGTATCCTCTTCAAGGATTTATTAATTTCCTAATTTGCTTATAAATAAAAAGACTCAGAAAATTGTTTCAGTTTGAAAATATTATGTATCTTAAGTGTTTGATTTATCCAACTTTCAACATATCTCTATCATATATATATGTGTGTGTGTGTGTGTGTGCGTGTGTGTGTGTGTGTTCTATCATTTATATTGAGCACTATTTAACAATAGTGCAACATTTACTCTTCCATTAATTCACAAAGTGAACTTGTAAGAACCATAAACCACTAATATATATATATATATATATATATATATATATATATATATATATATATATATATATATATATAACGGAGAATAGCAGAATGACATCAGTAAAAATTTTATATACGCCAGTGAGGATTGAAGTAACGAACTTGGAGACCAATTTTTTGTCCACAAGTTTCCGACAATTCTGTCCTGAAGATCATTACCTACTGTTGTTTATTCTGGCTTAAAGCCACAAATATTTGAGTATTCAATGAGAATTTAAATCTTCGCCAAGAATACGTGAGAATCTCTTCCTTCCAGTCACTTAATGGCAGTCATCCCAACTCTGATACTTGAATATAGATAATAAACCAATTGTACTTTGATCATATTTGATTGATCTTGACTGCAAAGCAGTGACTAGTAGAACCCATGACTTATTAAAATTCGTTGATACTTTAGCCGAGAACAATCTTCTTTGATTGCCCTGAGAATCATATCTTTTATTTTCACGTTTTTCTTTCTTTTCCTCTATTTTCTTATCAAAGAGACGGCGTGCTCCACATCTTACCCGGTGGACTAATCTTTATGAGCAACTGAAACCATCGCTTGGATATGAGTCAAAAGATCTCCTGTAAATCAAAGCAAACGCCCCACAGCGGCCCAGTGCCTTGTCCAGAACGAGGATGCCAATCTCTTGATGAGAGACTATTGCGAATTAGAAGTGGACTCATCAAAAGCAGGCCAGTTCTAGCCTTAAGCTTTTGAATGTACACGTTTAGTAGACCGTCTAATGTTAGACACGGTCGAACAACGCTTAGAGACTCTCTCACTAGTACTTTTCAACGACTTTTTCAGTATCAGCTTCCGTTTGCAACACATATCTACAGAACAGTATGAACAGCTGTGTTAGCTGCTCATTTGAGAATAAAGTGTATTCATTAGCCTCTTTAATAAATTGCAAAATATCAGATCTAACACACACACACACACACACACACACACACACATATATATATATATATATATATATATATATATATATATATATAAGGAGGTCGCTGTGACATAATGTCTAAAGTATCTGACTGTGACATCAAAGTAAGCAAGTTCTATTTCAAGTGGTGGTTTGGAATAACCCTCTAATTCCCTAGGTAGGGGCTAGTTAGTACCGACACTGTCCTTCCATGATGTTTATTTTAGAACGTTTTTTACACATGAAGTTTGATACGCTATTAAAAATGAAAGAAAACCAGACTATATAAATATGTAAGGATTCGAACCTGTTTTTGTATGTACATTAAAAGTGATGTCTTCGAGAATTAAAATCGCGAACTAAGGTTAACATGCTTATAATAAGGAAAAGCATGAAATTTAGTTTTGATTTCTTAAATCAAATATAATTCGATGAATAAAGATCAATTGATTTGTGGAACTATTCATGGTTCTTAACGATTAAGTACAAAAATTCCAAACATGGTAAAATATCAGTTTCCTTCGTAGAAATATAAATATAATCCTTTTGGAAAACAATCTTTTGTAATTTATCTTTATTTTTTTTATCTTAATTTTTGGGAGAACTAAAAATCATGAAAAAGTTTCAAATCAAGGTTTAATTGTTTTATTACTATTTTAAATGCAAAAAAAAAGAGAAAGAAATTGTCATTCGAAATGTTATGTTTTTTTTATTGTAAGGAAACGTATTTAACTAGTAACTTCTTGCATAGTGCCTCCCTTTGATGGTATCTTTGTTAGAGCAGGAAAAATTTAATAATAAAGAATTAACGAAAGCATGGTTTCTGATAACTAAAAATTTGTTTTTTAAACGAATATTTTCATATTTCTTAGAATAAAATATATATTCTTTTATTCAGTTTTACGTAAAACCTTAAAAAAAAAAAAAGAAATATTGGATTCTTTGAATAGATGAATACTTTTTCTTTGAATCATATAAGGAAAGTTAGCGACCGTAGTCGAGGGCGACCAGAACGATCAATTTTCAATCGCTACAACACCAAGGTGTAGGGGAGGGTGATACTCCTTTCCCTGGATTTTTCCACTTTACCTTTCATACGTAGCTAATAATACTGAGTTTTAAGCAAGGAAGTATCAAGTACCATTTTTTGAGTTTTTGGTATACGTGTGTGTGTGTGTGTGTATGTGTGCGCGCGCGCGTACGTTCGTATGTAGATAATAGTATTGTGATAATACACCGAAGAGTCCCTGTGATGTAATACCCGAATGGTGGATTGCAGCCTCAAATCCAGTCGAGCTATTACGTTCACTTTCTTCTGCAAGGATGGCAAAGGCATTAACTAACTCATTACGATTGAAATACAATAAAAACTAAGAAACCAATTTAACAGATACATATTTTATTGAATTCAATAAGTGCGTTTAAGGGTTATTGGCGACAGAAATAAAACCGTTGACGCGAGTTCAATTTATGAACGTGGCTGTTTGCTTTTAACTTCTTATAATGCCGTTGGGAAGGCCAGAAATCCATTTGACTGTATGATCTTCCCATGGAAAATATTGCATTCAGTTGGTTTGCTTTTTATTAATATTTTCTTTTTGTTAAAGAAGAATATTAGATATATTTTTAGCGTTAGCAGTGTTCCATTTCTTATGCGTGATTTACTACATGTGGTCTGGATCACTAAACACCGAAAAGGAGGCGCAATAATATTCTGATATAGAAGCGGCGATCCGAGTTCAAATCTAGAACGAGGCCGTTTGCGTTTGTTTTATTTCACACTGTGGTAAAAGCATAAATCAAGCTGTTTCCTTAGACCAGTTAGTAAATAGTCGAGCAAATTGCGTTCTTTTTGCCTTGATATGGCAGCCTATCTAGGAGAAGAAAAACTCTGTATTCAAACCAGTTTAAACCCGCTTAAATATCTCCCTCGTGGCACAATCTTACACTGGCTGAGTGGTTTGGAAAATCCATATATGTTTTATAAAAAAACAATAAAGTAGCTGTAACTTAATCGTTAAGAATAAAATGTTAACAAATACGTTCAAATCGTGTGTACATAATCCAAAATAATATTGTTCATTCGTTTAGCATGTAGCTTCTTCGACAAAAATTCTGTGTATGATTAAAATCAGGTAAAGTATAGACGTAAATCTTTTTCTGTAAAAGTTATTTTTTATTTAGAAAGTAAATCTATTAAAAACTTGTTTATATGCATTTAAATAACTAATTATATTCATCATTCCGTGCTGATAGCATGGATTTGTCTGACACTCGATCGGCGTTCGTATCTCTCATCCATCACTTCTAGCAGAACTTTTAGACTGCATTCTGTGTCCATACAGAGTTGATTTGAATAAGTTCTCGATGGTCGTCCAACACTTGCACGTCCGTGTAAAGGAATCCATAGGAGAACATTGCTTGATAGAATAAAGTTCAAAACAGCAGACGTTTGAACATTTTAAATCACTGAAATCTTCACGTAAATCTTATGTAAAAAAACAAATTCATTTTAATCAAACACACACACACACACACACACACACACACACACACACACTCTCTCTCTCTAATAGATAAATTTTGAAATAAAAAATATTGATATAATGGATGAATTTTCGCTAGACGAGTCCCTCGGGTGGTTTCACCGTTAGCAAGCTAGACAAGAAAATCTCTACGAGTGAGTTCGAGTCTCATTTGGTGTCCCAGTAATTCGACCTTGGGTTAAACACTTCGTAATGTACTACATTTTCGTAACATCTTTTATCCATCTTTCTTTTCCACTCTAGTGTCTTCAAGGCTTTGTCTTTAATATATCGCAGTTTTAACTTGGGTTATTTTTCTAGCACGTACCTTTCTCTCTTTCTTTCTTTCTTTCTTTCTTTCTCTTTTCATCCATTTTCCATGTCTTCATGATCTTTTCTTTACTTTCTTTCATCCTTCCTTACTTTCTCCTATTTTCTGCATCTTCTGGACTTCATTTTTTATCAATTTTCTGTTTTCTCTTTTTCTCCTTATCTCTTATGTAGCTTTCTTTCTTCCTTTCTTTCTTTCTTTCTTTCTTTCTTTCCTTTTTCATTTATTTTTCCGTGTCTTCATGACCTTTTCTTTGCTTTCTTTCATTCTTCCTTTCTTTCCGGCGTCTTCTGCATCTTCTGGACTTGTTTTTTTTTTCAATTTTCTGTTTTTCTCCTTATCTCTAATGTAGCTTTCTTTCTTTCTTTCTTTCTTTCTTTCTTTCTTTCTTTCTTTCTTTCCTGTGTTTTCTTGACCATCGTCTTTTACATATTCCTTTTTTGAATTTGTTAATTTTTTCTCGTGTATTTTTCTTCCATGGCTTCATTATCTTGTCTTTTACATTTTTCTTTTCTTTTTATTTCATGTTCTTCGTCTTTATTTCTTGTACCAACATGATATTGTCTATTATATTAGCCTTTTTGAATTTCCTTCTAACATACTCAGCTATCTTTCTTTTCTGCACTTTATAACCTTTACTTTTATATTAGTCTGTTCTTTCTTTAATTCTTTTTTCTCTTTCCTGTGTCTTTTATATATATTTTTTTTAAATTTCACTGACTTCATTACTTTGTCTTTCTTTCTTTCTTTCTTTCTTTCTTTCTTTTTTCAATCGTTTATATGTATCTAACTGCATTTTCTTTCCTTGTTCTTTCATTCCATTATCTCTTTTTTTCCAATTTTCACCTCCTTTCTTTTTTTCTTTCTTTCTTTTATCTAATGAATGTTAAGAGCCTTTATCAAAATAATGCAAACTTTCTGGGCATTTGGTAAAATTCCAAATCATTGTTAACCGACAAATCGTATATATTCATCAATTTAGATTCAGATTAAACCAAACAAATAATTCAATTTGCAATAAACAGATCGATGCTTTTGTCTGTAATGCTGACTCCAATTCGAAATAAGTTCCAATATTGCGTCAATCAGACTTTCTGATCGATTTTACATGCTTATATCCCTTTATATCTAATAAATATAAACATTGAATTTAATAAATACTTTTGAACGGAATGAACATTTTCAAAGGTAGAAATTTATTGTTTGAGTTTGTGTTGGCGCTATCACTTCACATGATAGGTCTGTGCTCATTCGAAAACCTCAAAGAAAGTTTCCTTTACTTCCTTCCAATATATTCAAAGTCTATTTTTTAGTTTTCCATTTATTTCTTTTGATTTATTTTATGTTATGAAACCATCCCAAGAATCACAATTGAAATTCAATGAATAGTTTACTTAGGAAAATATTTTACAAAAGAATTCACCGCAAAATTGCAAAGAATTATGATTGGTTTTGTATGGTTTTATGGCATATCAAAAGCTGTAGCTTTTTTATGCCAAATACGGTTTATAAATATATATTCGATGTATAGAATTTGTAAACATAGGTCCAGAAACTTAAATTATTCAAAGTATTGTTATTCAATAAAATATTAATCGTTTGTTTATTCACTTTAAATAATCAAACAGTTCTATTTCTAACAATTTAATTTAGCATAAGTTAACAAAGTTTATTAGTTCCACGTATTGCTATATATTACTAATAATTCAATTAAACATCAGTCATTTATTTACTCACAGTTAAATGGTGAAACAGTCCTATTTCAGACAATTGAACATAAGTAATTTATTTCCACTCAGTTTAAATGTCAAACAATTCAATTTGATGCATAGATGGGACCCTATCAGGTTGTACCAGTCTGGGCCAGGGTGGACCTGAGAGAAACGGCAATGAAGTCGTATTCTGCATTCCCCAAATCTCCACCATCAGTGTTTAGGATACTGGTTTTGGGGGAAGTTCTTACCCCTCTGCAGTATATTCTATAGCCCTAAATAATGATGAATATTTGCTTAACTTTTCGGAGCTTTAAATTGGTAGATCTATGAAATAAATATAAAAGTAAAATATGGACGAGGACGAAAGATTGGTTGAATATTTGGTTCTAACGGCATGTACACCTGTTTGGGGTTGTTTTATATCGAGAGGTTAGGTAATTGCTTATAAGTAAGTAATATTGGCAACTGATGTCAAGGGTGACCCAAAGGCTCCCTTTTCAATAGCTACTACAGCAAAGTGTAGGGGAGGGTGCTACGCATTTCCTTTGATTGCTCCACTTTACCTTTGATCCTTCCCTTATAATCTGAATGATAAGCAAGACAGCATCAAGTACCATTTTTTAAGTCTTTGTTATGACTCGAACTGGGATTGAACCAAGGTCTCCCAGGCCACAGGAAAAAGCTCTAGCCATTATGCCAATGCCCAGTTATTTGCTTATACTATAGGTTTATTTTACATGTTTATATAATTTCTTAAGGTTTATATCACGATAAATTGATATCATGTATTTCTATCCAAAACAAAAGAATTGCAAAGAGATCTGTTTGACCCATAAATCAATGTATTCTACCCCCCACATGGAAACAGATTGAAAGATGAATAAGAAAAGCTATTTCTCAATGTGCTTCATATGAAGTAGCAATCAGAGTGTTGTTCTTCACAAAAAGCGTTTTTATCAAATGTCCAGACGTATTTGGATAAATTAAACTATCTATAAGTTTGGAACCTAGATTTGGATGACCATTCATTATAAAAATTTACGGGTTGGTGGCCACTATTATACATTCGTACCGGATGGAGACCCAAGGCCAAGATCAATGTGAGATTCAAAGCCGAATAGCCCCCAGCTTCAGTTGGGCCACCTTTGGAGAGTCATTGGGTCATTGACAGTATAGTATAGCAGTAGACTCTCGGGTCTAGTTTAAGCTACGAACAGGCATAGGTGCCAAACTCACATAATATATCAAGTTAATCCAAGTTCAGCTGCAGGCTGATCTTTTTGACATTGCACTTAGTGGGCCGATGACTAACAAAAGTCCAGATATTTGTTGCTGCCTCCCACCAGACACGACTTGACACAAGGTCAAAAGCCCGAAGGCCTATTAAAGTGGGGATAAAGGGGAGGGGAAGGTCGGGAACGAGCCGAGACTCGAACCCTGCTTGTCTGTGCTGCTCATCGGCTCACTTAGTGCAATGTGAGCCTGATGAGGCAAGCAGTTTCACGAACCCAAATGTGGGTCCGGGCACGTATGCCAGTTAACGGCTTAAACTAGACGCTTGGTCTAGTGCCGTGCATGGGGGACAAAGGAGACAAAAATGCTGCTCGCCCAACCGAAGGTAGCCTAGTCGAAACTAGGACCGAAGTCTAGAAAAAGCCCCGGGGCGCTCGCTAACAAAGGTCCAGCAGGGCTCGAGCCTCAGCTCATGCTCGATCACCCATTCCTTAAAACACGGCTATATAAAATACCTTGTGTCAAGTCCTGCCTGTTGAGAGGTAGAAATACATATTACCGTTCATCATGAAACTTTAAATATTACAAATGTACCACGGCATCCCAGTATTTCCAGCACTAGCGTCATTATAAATTATCATTCAATTGGGAATTAAAACTCGTGAACACTGGTGATTATTTTTATCATTCTAACCGTTTAAACCAGCACTTCTCAAAATTTTTAATTGGTGCACCCTTTATAATCACGTCTTCTTGCCGTTTATTCACAAATAAATCAGTCGAATATTGCCAACATTTGTCTTAGTGTAAATGGGTGCTATAAGGAGAGGTCTTGAGTTTTTAAATGTTTTCACTTTCCAAAGTAAAACAAAATCAGGAACCTTTTGAGTGGAATATCTATCTATCTATCTATCTCTCTCTCTCTCTCTCTCTATATATATATATATATATATATATATATATATATATATATATATATAATATTGAATGATATTAATGGAATTTTGAATCATATAATGATAGCTGACGATAATGAAACTTGCTTGGCAAATGAATATCTATATTTCTCCGGTTAGAGACGGATATTTTTCTAAATAATTAATTAATTTTAGTGCTATTCCTTAAAAGGTTGTCACCACTGATCATGATTAAAATTCAAAGAGTTGTATTTCATTTTTAAGTTTCCATTATTTTTATTTCTTTAAAAACGCCATATTTTTATTCTTTTTGAATAATCTCTTTTAGACATCTTATGAGTAAAAGTAAAGTTCCCGACCTTAGTCGAGGGTGAACCGAAGGCTCCTTTTCCAATAGCTACTACACCGAGGTGTTGGGGAAGGTGCTACTCTATTCTCTGGATTGCTCCACTCTAACCTTATAATGCTGAGTATAAAGCAAGGCAGCATCAAGTACCATTTTTGAGTCTGTGTTGTGACTCGACCTGGGATTGAACGCCGGTCTTCAACTCATTAGGCGAACGGCCCGGCTTATTTTTAAAATGGATATTTTAAAATGTAATTGTTTTTAAAGGATTTCTTTCATAAAGATACGATTCTATTCATCGTTAAGTACCCCAAACAAGATATGCAACTTTGTGGTCTGAACGAGATCCTTCATTAACGTTAATAAACGTTATTTTGAACGGTTCTAACGTGAACAACACATCACTAAGAGCCCTTACATCCAATCAGGCCAACCCAGTCAGCTGGGGTTGTAGAACACACCGACTGCATCTCCGTATATGGTTAAGATAATTCTCAAACGAGTGGTTCCTCCAATGACACTAAACGATCAGATGGTGAGTCTCCAGTTCTTGGGCTTCTCGTTATATGCAGTACTCCTTCACTACTTCCAGGTTCTCTCTGACTAGGAGTGTTAGTGCCTTATTTAGGGGTCAAATAGAACTCTTTATTTATTTAAATATCTACCACCTCTCATTTACTAAGCATATATACATATATATATATATGTATATATATATATATATATGTATGTGTGTGTGTGTGTGTGTGTGTGTGTGTGTGTGTGTGTGTGTGTGTGTGTGTGTGTGTGTGTGTGTGTGAGAGAGAGAGAGGGGGGATTTGCCATTAAATAACCTTAAAGGATCTATATGCCATAAAACCAAATCCAACATTAAAGTTTGTGATATAGAATGACCGTTACAATGAATTTTTATTATAAAGAAATACACAAACAGTATTGGAATTGCGACTGATAACGAATTAATTGGTTTAATTTAGATAAAATGAGGATATAATTAACTCTTTTACTTATTAATTATTTCTACTTTCCGATGCCAAACTTTAGAGCTGGAAATATTTTTTCTTAAATTTTACTTTAAATGCTTTTAGTCACAATTGAACAAACTATTTTAATTCATATGAATGTTATTCATTTAGAAAAGTAAAAAGACTTTATTATTTTTTGTGCCATTTGTATTGTGAGGTGATTAAATCAACTTCGTAGTCGGCATTGCACTAAATTCGGAGTTAAAATATGCTCCCTACAAAAGAGACATATTTGGGGGGCGAGTTGACGTTTCTTTTCGTCGGAAGTCAATTTCCAATAAGAAGACAGTCTAACACTCTCCTTATTTCTGGACAAAAGCATTAATATATACGTGCGAGGATCATTAAATAAGTTTCCAGACTTTTTTTGTATGGGCTTTTTTATTGATAGTACACACATGAAACTCTACTCCCCTTCAAAGTATCTCCACTGGCTGCAATACACTTGTTGTACCGTTTCAACAACTTCTGCAAGGCCCCATGGAAGTCCTCTTGTGTGAGTGTGTCAATGACCTTCGTCACAGCCTCTTTCATCCGATCATTTGTCTCATAACGACAGCCTCTGAGCTTAGGGAATAACCAAAAGTTCAAGGGAGTAAGGTCTGGACTATACGGACGGTGAGGGTCTGTCTTGATGCCCATCTTGGTCAAATAGTCCGTGACAAGGATAGAGTTGTGGACTGGTGCATTGTCCTTGTGGAAATACCACTGACCCGATTTGAAGAGTGCTGGCCTCTTCCGGCGGAATCTCTTCTTGAACTCAACATAGCAACCCTAACCCTAACCCTATGGCCAATCACCTCTGGTGTATTGACTTCTTTACTCCTCCCACACCTCTCATCATCCCTCACAGACTCCCTGCCTTCCTTGAATCTCTTATGCCACTCAAAAACTGATCCTCTATTCATGCAAGATGCTCCAAAAGCAGTATGAAACATTCCATATGTTTCTGGGGCACTTTTTCCAAGTTAAAAACATAATTTTATTGCATATCGTTCTTCTAAAGTGTCCTCACATCCATATTGCATTTTTGAAATTCACTAGCTGTGACACTCAGGCTTTAGTAGGGTGTATTCCAATTGCTGCTGTAGCTGTTCATTTGAAGCTGAAATCATAAAAATCGGCTGGGCTTCTCATAAGATGTATGGCAGTAACATACTGAATTTTTACGAGTCTACAACAATTTTAAATGCCTGTACAAAAATTTCTGGAAACTTATTGAAGGCTCCACGTACATCTGTCAAAAGGCACGAATAGTAGATCATAGAGTTGGCTACGTGGGTTCAAACTCTTGATGGGGCTGTTTTCGTTTCCCTTAACGCAAATACACTTGGGAAAAACATGACTACATCTCCTCTTCCAATAGATAATTATTCGGCGAGGCAACAGATCTACGAGGACGAAACTCCAAGAAATCAATCAATTTCGCTCCGCTTAAAAAGAGATTCAGTGTCCCATCTTGCCCGTGTTGGTATGGGTACAAAAAGTATACATAGAACATAGGTTACCTAACAACTACTAGAGTACTGAGAAGCATTGCAAAGATTAACCTTATGCCAAACTAAGCACAAGTTTGTAAATATTAGTAATATCAATGAATTTAAAAATATTTTATGTGATTTGCTTTTGGTTTCATGTTTTAATGATATTTAGCTTTCAAGGGTTATTTGATGACAAAACCATCCTTATAAAGGAACATTTGGGGTACTAATAAACCCATTGCAGTACAATTAGAATGTTCATGCCTTCCCCAAATGTACTAATGCTAATGTGAACGTAATAGCACCACTGGAGTTTGAACTCGCTTACTGCAAAGTCAATAGCCACAGCACCTCAAGGACACAACCTCTTCACAGGATTTATCTGGGGAATAAATACTACAATATATCATATTATACAGAATCTGTCTGAAAAATAAAGGGACTTCGTGTTTTGTGTGAGCTATAGGCGAAATAAGAATAGATGGATTGTGATATTATCTAACACGATATCTTGGAAATATATTACAGTAATCTCAGCTTTCTATAACAATTTACTTTTTCATTTGCTTTTGTTTACCCATCCTATATTCAGGCTGTTCAGCTAAGAGCACTGAGAAAATAACGATGAATAAACATGATATTTTTGCTTCATTTGGAGAAAACTTCGCCACAATAACTTGAAAGGCTTTAGCAAGCATATGCAGATAACAGCATGTCACGCACATATGTTCTTGAGAGGCAAAAGAGGTTCAAAGTCGGGCAAGAGATCATGAAACATAACTCCAGAAGTAAGAGGCCTTCAGCAAGCTGGACTGAGGTTAACGTTGTGTGGTTAAAAACAAGTTGTGTATGGTGATCAACTGTTTACAGAGCGAATGACTGCAAATCCCCTGAACGGGAAATGGGACATTATTTGGAAGATTATCACCGAAGATTGGGGCTTGCTGAAAGTTTGCAAAAAATTGGTGCCAAGACTACTGAATAATGATCAAAAGTCCGGGAACTGTTTGGTCAGGAAATCATTAAGTGTCTTCACATCAAAGCGAAGTTCCGTCGTTGTAACATCAGTGGTAATGTAGCATTGTTTTTTGAGTATGACTTGGAAACCAAGAGCCAAAGCAATTAGTGGAGGTATCCGATGTCACTGAGACTGAAGAAAACAAGACAGTCTACGATGTAAGAGGAATCATTCACAGTTTGCTCTTGCCACAGAGTAGGTAGATCGATCAGTAGGTCAACAAGGATATTTTGGGGCTTGTACCTCGCTAAGTTTGCGAGAAGATCGGGGAGCAGTGGCAGAACAAATTGAGGCTGCTGCACCTCAACAATGCAACTACTTACTAAACCCTGAGCATCCCAAAGTTCTTGTTCGAGAGGAACATAATCGTAATAGAAGAACTTCCCTGTTTACTTGATCTTTCTCCAAGTGACTTTTTTTCCCAGGCTCAAAAATACCATCAAGAGAACCTGTTTTGAAGACGAGGATGCCATCGAGAGAGCCGTAACGATGTAAGATAGAGGCATCCCAGACTAATCATTCCAGCTGCGAACAGAGGAAAAGAGTGGAACAGAAGGATTGAAAAGTATATTACACTCGGGAGGGATTATTTTTAGGAAGAAAACAATGAAATTGGTTGTTTGGAATTGATATTAATTGTTTTTGACATCAGTCACATTACTTTTACTAATGTTATATTGTATTATATTATATTAGTCACAATTGAGAATTAACGCTGAAGACGAATATTATATTATAGATATAGTAATAATTGAAATTTATCAAAATCATATATATTACTAGGCGTTTTTTTTTTTAATTATCTTCTGTAGTTATAGGATGTTAGACCAAAAATCTCGCGCTTCGGCTATGAACGAAATCTTGATTCAACTAATTCAAATCAACGCAGTCAAAGATCTGGAAAAAATAAGACTCATTGATCCGACAAGAAATTAATTCAAGTTGCAAGAATATCTGTTTCAATAAGTAAGAAGCACCGAACGAATTAAATAAAATAATATTGAAAAGTGAAAAAAAGAAAAGAAAAAAAGAAATGTACTATCATTAAAATTACTTTTTTTTCTCTAGGGTTTATGCACTGAACAACTAAGGTTGTTTCAATATTTAAGTCGAAAAAATATTCAATTACGTTTTCACTATTAATTCAACCAAAAACTTCCTCATTTGTAATGGTATTTCACAAAACGCCTGCAGCGAAATCATGAGGATATATATATATATATATATATATATATATATATATATATATATATATATATATATATATATAAAATGTACTTACTATGTATTTACTTATATATGATAATGTGCCATTGTTCACGTATCGGTTTTTGCTTTAACTATGTTCACGACGGTGTTGGAATGCGATCTCTCATTCGATTTTTTTCCGAGGGAGAAATGAACCAATGAGAAAATTCTTAGCGTATTATGAACGTTAATAATGTTCTGTTTCAACATGTAATGACGTCATTAGTGTTCGATTAAAAAAGAATAAGATATTTATAAAGATGTACAGAGATAAAAAAAAATTTTCAAAAAATTTGGATTTTCTAAAAATCTACAGTGGGTGTATCTTAATTTTTATTTTCAATTTCCATTATTATTATTATTATTATTATTATTATTATTTACTCCTTGAGAGTTTTTCACATCAGCGTTACCTGATGGTCTTTAAGCGGAGTTTGAGTGACAGCAAATCTCTTTTCCAGGACTCTTCTTAGTATTCTCTCCATTCTCAATAATGCTGTAGTTTGGATGGGCTCCACTCGTCCTCCAACTTCCAAGTCCTCTAGTTCCATTGATAATCCATTTGGTGATTGTACCAATAGCACCATTCACGAATGGTATAATCATCACCTTTATGTTCAATAGTGTTTTTGTAATTCCCAAGCAGAGTCGAGGGACTTATCCTTCTTTTCATTTTCTTTTAGTTTCATTCTGTGGTTAGCAGGTACAAGAAAGTCTACAATCCTGCAAGTTCTCTTTTTTTTTTTTTTGTTAATTACTATAAGGTCTGGTCTTCTGGTCGAGATTAGGCTGTCCATTTGTAATCCAAATTCCCATGGGAGTTTGTGTGTGTCATTCTCTCGGACAGATACTGGGTTGTGTAAATACAATTTGTTTGTATGGTCAAATTTTAAAATTCTTGCACATCTCGCTGTAGATCATCTTGCTCAACCAGTTGTGTCTTGTTTTATACTCCTTCTGTGCTAATTTGCTGCATTCACTTATTATGTGATTGATGGTTTCGTCTCTTTTATTCCAGTAGAGTTTTTCACATCGGCGTTACCTGATGGTTTTTCATTAGAGTTTGAGTGACAGCAAGTCTCTTGAAGTCTGAAGGACTCTTCTCAGTATTCTGGCATTTTTCAATAATGCTATCGTTTGGATGGTCTCAACTCGTCCGTCAACTTCCAATTCCTCAAGGCCCTATAATAATCCTTTAGCTACTGTGCCAAAAGCACCAATCACAATTGGTACAATCGTCATTTTCATATTCCATAGTTTTTTCAATTCTCTAGCAATGTCGAGGTACTTATCCTACTTTTCACATTCTTTCAGTTTTATTCTGTGGTCAGCCTGGACAGCAAAGTCGACTATTTTGCAAGTTCTCTTTTTTTGTTGATTATTATTAAGTCTGGTCTTCTGGCCGGGATTAGGTGATCCGTGTATATGTCAAAGTCCCATCGGAGTTTATGTGTGTTACTTTCTAGCACAGGTACTGGGTTGTGCATATACGATTTGTTTGTATGGTCAAATTTAAATTTCTTGCTTTTCTCCCAGTGTAAAACTTTGCCAACCGAATCATGTCTAGTCTTATATTCCTTCTGCGTTAATTTGCTGCTTTCACTTATTATGATATTAATGGTTTCATCTTTGTCACTGCATTGCATACATTTTCTATTTTGTTGCGTCTTATCTATTCTCGCTTTGGTATAATTGCTTCTTACGGCGTTGTTTTGTGATGCCATTAGAAGAGATTCTGTTTCTCTCTTAAAGTTGCATTTTCTTACCCATTTCTAGGTTTTGTCCTGTGAGGTGCTGTTTATTAGTCGTTTAAAATGCCCATAGAGTTATTTTCCTACCCATTTTTGTTTCCTAGTTATTGTCATTCTGTTGTCTATCGTGTTGTCAGTATCGCTTCTGATGGATGTAGTCAGTCCTCCTTCGTGTTTTTCTATGTTGTCTTCGAGCTATCGTATCGATGAGTCAACGTTATCTTCAATGCTGGCAAGTCCTTTTCCTCCCTCTTTTCTTGATACATATAATCAGTCAGGATTCTCTCTGTGATATAATTCCTTATGCATGGTCATTAGTTTTCTTGTTCTTTGGTCCACTTGTTTAAGTTTATCTCTGGTCCACTTGAGAAAGGTTCCCGAATATCTAAGCCCAGGTATTAATTCCTTTGATAAGTTTTCGGCTAGAGAGTTTTGTCTCAAGTACTTTTCTTGTTCTCCTGAGGTATTCTATTTGAATTCTTTTTTTCGTTATTATTTTATTTATTACTCATTAGAAGGTTTCACATCAGCGTAAGTTAATTTAAATTTCTTGCACATTTCCCAGTGGATCACCTTGCCAACCCAGTCGTGTCTAGCCTTGTCCTGTTTCTGTGCCAATTTTCTGCATTCGCTTATTATGGGATTGATGATTTCATCTCTGTCACAGCATATTTTGCACTTGCTATTTTGTTGCGTCTTATCTATCCTCTCTTTAATTCGATTGGTTCTTATGGCGCTGTTTTGTGCTGCCATTAGGAGATATTCTGTTTCTCTCTTAAAGTTTCCTTTTCTTAGCCATGTCCGGGTTTTGTCATTTGAGATGTTGTTTATTAGTCGTTTAAAACGCCCATAGAGTTCTTTTTCTTCCCATTTTGTTTCCCAGTTTTTGTCATTCTGTTATCTATCGTGTTGTCAGTATTGTTTCTAATGGCCGTGTTTTTCTATGTAGTCTTCGAGTCGTTGTATTTTTATGTGCCAATGCTGTCGTTGATGCTGGAAAGACCTCTTCCTCCCACTTCTCTAGGTACACATAGTCTGTCCATGTCGTCTCTGGGATGTAATGCCTTGTACATGGTCATTAGTTTTCTAGTTTTTTTGTCCATTTGTCTAAGTTCATCTCTGGTCCACTTGAGAAAGGGTCCCGAGTATCTAACGAGGGATACAGGCCAAATATTTATTCCTTTGATAAGGTTTCTGCTATTGAGTTTTATCTCGAGTAGTTTTCCAGTTCTCCTGACATATTCTTTTTGAATTTTGTTTTTCATTTCGACTTGTTTGATGGTATCAGGCTCCAAGATTCCTAAGTATTTGTAGGTCTCGTTTTGTGCGAGTGTTTTGATCTTGTCTTGATTTGGTAGTTCTATTCCGTCAGTTAGATGTCGTTTGCCAATTTTCATGACGAGCAGGGCGCGTTTTTCAATGCCAAATTCCATCCCTATGCCTTGACTGTATATTCTAATTGTGTGTATTAGGGTTTCCAGTTCTTTTTCATTTTTTGCAAATGGTTTGATGTCATCCATGTACATTAGGTGGTTGACCTTTTCTTGCGTTTCTACTAAGTTTGTATCCGGCCGTGCAATTTCTGGGTAAGTGGTTTAGTGGCATCATAGCAATTATGAATTGTAGGCGTGACAGTGCATCTCCTTGGAAAATCCCTCTTTGGATCTTTGTTTCAGCCATGCTTTTTCCTCCTGCGGTTAATTCAACTCTCCAGTTTTTCATGGTTTTTTGGATGAATTTATGGTTTCGTGTGATATTTTGTACATTTTTAGACAGTGTATTATCCAGCTTTGTGGAGCCATATCATATGCCTTTTTGTAGTCTATCCAGGCCATGGCTAGATTTTTCCGTCTGTTCTTGCTTTAATTTAGGATGTTTTGATCTATAGAGGGTAATTCTGCTGTGCCCCTGGATCCTTTGCGACATCCTTTCTGTTCATTTGGGAACAATCCGCGGCTTAGTAGTGAGTAGTATATCTCTTCCCTTATTTGTGCCGTTAGTATTTTCCACATCATCGGTAAACAAGTTATGGGTCTAACATTTTTTGGAGCAGTTCCTTTACTTGGGTCCTTTTGGATCAATGTGGTTTTTCCTTTGGTCATCCAGTCAGGTTCTTGCGCATCTTGTGGGCATCTCTTCATTTCTAGTGCCAGTCTGTCGTGAATGGAGGTGAATTTCTTGAACCAGAATCCATGTATTCCATGATGTCCTGGCGTTTTCCAGTTTGATATATTTTTTAGTGTCTTTATTATTATTTATTCCTTTAGAGTTTTTCACATCAGTGTTAGCTGATGTTTTTCACTGGAGTTTGAGTAACAGCTAGTCTCCTCAAGTCTCCAGGACTCGTCTCAGTATTCTGGCCGTCCTCAGGAACGCTGTCGTTTGGATAGTCTCTAACCGTCCGCCAACTTCCAAGTCCTCCAAGCCCTTTAATAATCCTTTAGTTACTGTGCCTAACGCACCAATCACAATTGGCACAATCGCCATTTTTATGTTCCACAGCTTTTTCAATTCTATAGCAAGGTCGAGGTACTTATCCTTCTTTTCACTTTCCTTCAGATTTATTCTCTGGTCCGCCGGGACAGCAAAGTCCACAATTTACAGATTCTCTTTTTTTGTTGATTGTTATGAGGTCTGGTCTTCTGGCCGGGATTTGGTGATCCGTTTGTATGTTAACGTCCCATAGTAGTTTATGCAAGTCATTTTCTAGGACAGGTACTGGGTCATGTTATATTATTATTATTATCATTTCTATTTCAAACAAAAGAAGGTATTATTTCTAACCGCATAAAGTCAACAGAGATTTAAAAATGGTGATGACTTAAATATGAAAAACATAATTAAGAAACTAAACCTAGTTTTAATTCTACAGATTCTCAGATCTTAGTTGATGTATATTACAGACACCGCAAGATTGTTGAATCGAGCATTATTTCTAATTGTAATACCATAAAAAATGGACGACCTTTTTCAAATTATCTACTTATTTTAGAAAAATAAGTCTAAATCGTTATAAAAACATTCATTTTCATTAGTTGTTTGTTAATTATTAACGAATTATACCGACGTTTAGTGGTTAGATTGTTTAACAAAAAACAGCAAAAAAACATATTGAGACATGAAAATTGCAGTGTAATATTGAGATTGGTGGGCATCGAAATAAATATTACAAAACTAATAAAAAAGAGTAAAAAAAAAAAAAATTACAGTTTCCTGATATAGATTGGAGAAATGAAAAGGAAGTACTTTACTGGAAAGAAGAATTAAGACAGCTCTAAATTAAACTTTTTTTATTGTAATGAAATTTCTGATAGTCTATTTTTCAATATTTCTTCTAGAACTGGAAATTTACTATCAATACAGATTTCTAACACAATGTTCAATTGGATTTTTTAACTTATAAATTAATATATTTTTAGAACAAGTTGCCTTATCAGACAAAAATAGGCAATAGTATAAAACATTTGATTCGTGAATTAAATGGATTAAAAATTATGTTAAGAGAAATAATTTAAGCGGAAATTTTTAGAAAATTTCGGATGAATTCTTGATTAGAAATTTCTATGTATATAGACATTGTATTGTTATTGTATATAATATAGTGCAACGATTATTTTTATGTTATGGTTGAGGTCAAAAGGAAGAAAAAGTGTAGATGTCCAACGAGGCATAAGAAACAAACGAACAAGGGATAAAAAGGGATCACTGAAACACTGCCGGACGACCAGAGAGAGTGATAGTCAAAGAAAAAAGACAATCTGCCGAAGAGTGGACTTTGCCGTACTGGTAGACCACAGGGTAAAACTGAAAGAAGCGAGAAGAGAAATAAGTATCTAGACCTCGTTATTGACCTACGACCCGGCCGGGCTGTCAAAATAGGAAATGCACCTATGTTAATAACAGGTGCATCCGGTCGAGGAATATCAGAATTATAACCTTGAACATAGATGGGTTGAATGAGTGCAATTGTGACGCCCACAAGAAGAAGGGGGCGTTGAACTATTATATAACTCGGTGAAGACAGGAAGTCAGATCAGTTTGGAGACCAGACTCGTTGGTGACAAGATGCGGTAGAGAAAGCCAGCCCCCAGCAGAGTGGGCCCTCAGGCCCATGGTTAAGCAGCCCAGAAAAACGGGAAAGAAACGCGGTTATGGCCAATAGAGTGAGGGTCAATATGTTGCAGTTCTGTTCGTTTTCCAACTCCCTCTCACACACAACCTTTTCAAATAAAGTGAGAGGTATATTTTTCTAATAACTGTGTCGCTCGTCTTTATTGTGTTTATGCATGCATCTCCACATGAGTATGCAACATTAAGAAAAGTGAAAACCTGTGGAACATGAATGTGATGGTGATACTATTTGTAGTTGGTGGGCTTGGTAGAGTCACCAAAGCATTGATACAGGGACGAGAGAACTTGAAAATAGGAGGACCAGTGGAGACCACCCAAACTACAGCATTCGCGAAGTTAGCCAAAATACAGAAAAAAGTCCTGGAGATTTGAAGAGACTTGCTCTCACTCAGATTTAAGGGAAAAACCATCAACTAACTCTGGCGTGAACAACTCTCAGAAAAAAAAGTAATCAAGTTATAATAATGATATACTTCTTTTTGCCATAGACCAGAATATAGTGTGTAAGATATCTTAAATGCAACATTACAAAAATTTTCAGATTTGGCACTTATCAACCCTGAATTATATAATTTGTTTAAAAACCATACTTACCATATACATATTTACCAACCCCTCCGCTCGGGTAGGATATGGCACAAGGTCAATTTTTTAAGCGCAGTTTAACAGGTTTGAATTCAGAATTTTCCTTCTCCTGGACTAGTTGCCTCATCAAGACTGAATAACCTAGTCTGTCCTATTATTTACCCATAGCTGGAGGGAGAATAATTGGATTCATATCTTTCCCAAGGGTATTAGTGCTATGTGAAATGTAATCAGTCAGGTCCAGGATTTGAACTCGTGTCGCCGTGTCAATTTTGTACGACGATAACCATCACACCACGGGCACCATACTTACCATATAGAATTCTTCGTAAGGGAGTACAGATTTTGACTTCGATACGCTCACATCTTTGGTAAGAAATCTAAAATACCAAAGACTTTAGTGATGAATAATTCCTAATGATATTATTAAAAGTCATATGATTGTGATATGCTTATTTATTATCGATACTGTATACATCTGTGTATTTTTGTTTCTATAAAATTTAGGTAACGGATGTAACATAGAAGCACAACTCAGTATAGATTTATATGTATTTCTATCAATGTAGACACATGAACATATCTAATATCATTCAGTTAAACTGTGTCCCTTTTCCTTTTTTCATACAAAAGTGCTTTCACTCTGGTATTTCAGAAGTCATTAATGTATTTCAAGACCTCACGACCCTTTCGTGCACTCACAAGACTTCAGTTCAACGCTTTCTACACGCTATAAGTTCAATTCCATTTTTGACCCCTAAATTTTTGATCCATCCAAATCCATTTTATCTTCCACTTTTACTTATCAACAAATCGTGTTTCATGCACGTAAGACAAATGGTAAAGGAAAAATCATTGGTTGCTGTCGGACGAGGCGTCGAAAAGGAAGGGATTTATTTCTTTTTTTATGTCTGATTTCATTGATTTCTAATAGAGACTCTCTCAACATCAGAATGCAAGCGTACTTATAGAGTTGTTTGTGTCCATGAGGCGCTGGTTGTTGAGCAATTTTTTGTAACCATGATATGGGTGTTGTAAGTAAAAGTAAAGTTGGCGACCATAGTCGAGGGTAACCCGAAGGCTCCCTTTTCGATAGCTACTACACCAAGGTGTAGGGGAGGGCGCTACTCCTTCCCTGGATTGCTCTACTTTACCCTTGATCCGTACCTTATAATGCTGAGTGTTAAGCAAGGAGGCATCAAGTACCATTTTTTGAGTCTTTGGTATGACTCGAGCTGGGATTGAACCCAGGTCTCCCGGGCCATTGGCGAACACTCTAACCGCTAGGCCAATGTCAAGGAACAAGAATATAGAATATAAGTATTTTTAGTGCTAAATAAGTACATTCTACTTATCCGGGTTT
This sequence comes from Sepioteuthis lessoniana, assembly GCA_963585895.1. Lineage (NCBI taxonomy): Eukaryota > Metazoa > Mollusca > Cephalopoda > Myopsida > Loliginidae > Sepioteuthis > Sepioteuthis lessoniana. The sequence goes on from OY757909.1 coordinate 94,592,577, forward strand.
TTAATTTTAATGTTTCATTAGTTAGTTGTTTTTTTTAATGTTTCAACTGTTGCGAATCGGGAGGGAACAGTTAAACCAATACTTTCCTTATACTTGAGGAGAGCTTGGACCTTTTCGATTCAATAAACAACAGATTGTGTTTTATTGCGATTCTTTGATGATTTATAGGAATATGGCAAACGCTATCCAGAATAAATTGATTTGTTTGATGAATGCATGGAATAACAGGCAGATTTTATTGTAGAAAACAAATGTATGGATATTTCAAGAGAAAAGCTGGGGAGATTGCACACCCGGTGAATTGTACATGATAAAGAATTTGAAAGCTCGAGTCAGAAAATGAATTTATTTTAATAACAACACAAATTAATATCATCAGTAGGAATTGATAAACGCCTTAGAATAACAATTGTAGGTTATGTAAAGAGGTAGATGGTATAATTACTCTCATAATAAAAAAAAGCAAACTGTCTCTGAAAATAGTACAGAAATAGGCAGGAATATATATTAAAGGTGATGAACTCAAAATTAGTCAACGAATTAAAATTTGACAATATTATTAAATGGTATATGCACAAAAACAAAATCCGTCCAAGAAGATGAGGCAGACCTGTTGAGTGAGGCTATAGAATACACCGAAGGCATCTCTGCAGAGGAGTAAAAGGCAAAACGAGTGTACTCAAAATTCTTTAACTGTGTGCCTGAATTGAATTGTTATTGTGACATAGCGAAGCTTGAAACCATTTAACTGAGTGCAAATAAAGATAGTTCTGTTCGATAACATTATTTGAAACCAATTTAATCAATGCGAACAAATGATTAAGACTAAATAGAATTATTTGTGTGAGAAAAGTAGGAACCATTCAACTGTGTGCAAACAACAGTAATACTTGTGTGCAAAAATAGCTCCGACTCATTTAAGAATAATATTATCAACAAAATATTTATTTAAAAATCATAAATATAAACATTAACTCTATGGAAACAAATGAGTTCTGGTTTGTTTTAAAATGTTATCTAAAAACTATGGGTTTTCAAATTATATATTCTATGTATAAAGATGAATTGATATCAAATAACCTCGAATGGTTGATATGGCATAAAACCAAACCAATCCAAATCAAACCTACATATTGAAACAAATAACATTATCCAAAATTTCGAAATAAATGCAAACCACTTGACCCAGGCAAAAAAGACAAGACCTTGTTAGCATTTATTAGAAAAGTATTTGTCAACTGGTGGATTTTGCTATTCAAGCCTACCATAGAGTAGAAATGAAAGAAAACGAAAAAAATGGACGAATGCTTTTATCTTGCTAGAAAGCTGAAAAATCTGTGATTCCGTTTCTAGTTGGTGCACTTAGAATGATCGACTAAACTTTGAAAAGAGACTGGTTGTCTTGGCGATCAGAGGAAAAATCAAGCATTGATATGATCAGCTAAAATACTTTAAAGAGCCCTTGAGACTTGAAAAGACTTGAAGTTACTCAGATTCTTGTGAAAAATCACCTGTGAAAACAACTGTGAAAAACACGCAACGTGTAAAATAAAAACTAACCATTCACCCTCTCCAAACAAAAATACAAAACAAGAATCAAATACATATACGTTGGATTCAGAAAGTGTTAGCACTACATTGTATCTTCTTAAAAGAAGAACATGCAAATGAATTTAGTTATCAAAAGACAATTCTAGGTAAACCATAGACTTTGACTTTTCTATCATACAGTGCATAATAAACAACGGAGTACTTTCGTAAACGATAGTCCTACTCAAAAAGATATAAGTTTTATTGAAACGAAACTGTGTTAATATCTGAATATTGTGGACTATCAGAATATAGGAAAGATAAAAGAAATTTGTAGGGAATAAAATCCAATATAAAGGAATTTAGAGAAATGAAATCCAATATGAAGGAAATGACACCAAATCCAAGTTTAGTATTTAACTGGGTAATGTTTTTAGGTGGCTTTAGTAAGGAATATTAAACGGTAAGTTCTGCAGTTTTCTAGTTCGGATACTGATTCGAAAAGCTAACACAGACAATAATGTTTTTAAATGGACTTTTATACAAAAGAAACAATAAAGAAAGGGATAGAAAAGATAAAGTGTTGCAAATTTTAGTGTAATTTGCAGTAACTTATCTGAGAGTGTTCGGGAAAAATTCCTTAGAATTTGAGTATTTTTTCTCATTCTAGTTTTGTCGAAATGTTTCAGTCGTCATTTAATGTCGTGTCTTCGGTTAAGTTATCTTTTCAGCAGAATTCTCGGTTGAATTTTCTTTCTGTTGTTTAAGTTGGTAGAATTTCAGTAGTCGACTTTCATTTAATTTTACTTTTATTTCTTGAGAAGTTTCTTGCCTGTCTAAAATACTTCTAGGCTATTCAAGAAGCGAATGACGAAACTCTTCTGCTGGCTATTTTTCCTGGCTTTCAGTTTGGTTCCCAAATTTGTCCTTTTGTTTAATTTTGGTTTTATTTTTTGAAAAGCTTCTTGCCAGTATAAAATACTTATCGGCTATTCAAGAAGCGAGTTACGAAACTATTTGCTGGCTATTTTTTTCGTTCCTTTACAGTTGGTCCCCGAATTCGTACTGAGAGTCCCAATAGTAGTTCTCGACAAATTGTGTGAGTTGGCTTTTTGGTGCTGTATTGTCTGGGACTACTTCTCCCTTCTCCACTTTGGCCAAATCGAGTGCCGCACGTGGTCGTTTGATCTTTTCGTAGAAATGAATTTTTATAAAGACAACACTTAAAAGAAATAAAATATAATTAAACAAGAAATAAATAAGAGCAATCTACGGTGCTCCAGTAAAATAAAAAGGGATAGTTAGAGTTAATATTGGTTACATTTAAAAGACAAAACATAGAATATTTCTTTATTCATGCCCCACAGAAAATCTTTCTTCCTTGGATGTAGTCAAGGTCACATATGTAACTGGAGCACAGTGATTATCCTGCCCTTGGTTTTGATATAGCCACATTATACTACCCATAAAAAATAACAAATACAAATAAACATGGGATTCAATTGACCGATCTAAGTGTCATGATCAATATTTGCGCATGGGATAACTGGAATTGGTTCTTCTAATTTCAGACACACAAACAAAGACCAAAGCAACTGAGAGACACCACAGGAAAAAAGGAACAGGAGCAGAGAGCAAAATGTAATCCATAGTCATTTTAAAAGCAATCCTACACAAAGAAGATATAGGAGAAGGGTAATGTAAATTTGGCCAGATAACACGAAAATCAAACAACAGTATGAGGACCTGCCAGCACAGTGAGGATAATTCAAAAGAAATTTTGTTTGATGACCTTAAGACACAAGAAATAAGTGGACTAATAATTTGTAAAGAATCACAAAAGGGTGAAAACCAAAATATCACGGAATCAACAAGACCCAACATCAATGTTAACACAAAAACAAAAAAATAAGGTATAGTTAACAAATAAATGACGACTGAAAAAAAGCGATATTATCACCCCTAAAGTAATCAAAGAAAAAAGACTAGAAGCAAACCAAATAAGTAAATAATTAGTTAAATATAAACAAGAAAGTTTGACCTCAAAACAGAAACTGGATTTCTGTTATTAGCTGCAGAAAATAATGACAAAAGGTCCAATTATATTAAAGAGAAAAATGATAATCGTCTTCGGAATAGCTAGTGCAGTTTATATGGTACGAAGGATGAAGCAATGAATCTTAAAAATAAGCAAATGCAACAAACTACAACAAAATGAATTTGAGACTTGGCACAACGAGGTTGGAAGAATGATTCTTTTTCAAATTTACCAGAGACTAAAATTTGACCACACAATTAAATGGGGTATACGCATGAAACGCATCAAACTCTCTAGAATTTTGAGGTACAGACGGGCCACTTAATCCTGGACAGAAGATCAGACCTGGTGTTTATTAACAAGAAAAAATAATTTGCTATCAACATGATTTTGATGCTCAGACTCATTACATAGTAAGATTTAAAAAAACCAAAGAGTAACAAATACTTGGAACTTGTCAGAGAGATAAACAATCGGGAAAGATGGAGGTGATAGAGACATCCATAATTACTGGTGTGCTTGGAACGGGACCCAAAGGCTTAGACAATAACTGGAGTGATTGGAAAACAGAAGAAGAATCAAGCTCATCAAGACCACAGCATTGTTAAATTTGGTTAGAATACTAAGAAGAGTCTAGGAGACTTACTGTCACTAAGACTTCTGGGAAATACTACCGATTTATGCTGGAATGAAAAATTTAATAATAATAATAATAATAATAAGAAGAAGAAGAAGAGTAAAGTATCTTTATCTAATAATCAACGGTATTCATGTGGTATAAAAATACAAAAATTATTTTGTAGAACCAAATATATTTTTATACGATCTGAAAGTGAAACTGAATCTTAGAGGAAATCTAACTTACACATATGCAATTAAAAAAGAGGAAAAATATACCTTTCAAAAAAAACAAAAAAAAAAAAAACAAAAGAAAGAAAGAAAAATGAGAAAAGGAAAGTAATTCTACGATCAAAGATGATAAATAATTTCTAACTAATGACTTCATTCTTCTTCTTGATTTTGATTCAACACTTGACCCACTTTGATTTCCCTCACCATTTCAGGATATCTTTACTTTGTGAATCTTGGATTTCCTACATCGAATTCTCTGATGAAATTTTCGTTGCTTAATTCCGAAGCATTTTCAAACATCCTCATCATTAATTAAATTCAGGAACACTCCGTAACAACTTGGAATTTGACTTATCTGTACTATAATTTGTAGAGTGCACGTCGACTTTTCAGCCTGAAGAAATCTCTTCAAAATTCAGATTCGACCAGGCCAGTCGGCTGGGGCCAGCAGAATATACCGAATGCATCTCTGGAGAGAGGTAAGACCTTCCTACGATTGTTCTGCATATGACATTAACTAATCTGATGGTGTGGTTCTAGTAATGCTGGAGCTTTGGAGAATGCATTGTACCTCTCCAATGCCATTAGGGTGTCCTCGTGGTGTAATGGTTAAAGCGACGAACTGCGGAATCGTAGTACGCGAGTTCGTACTCCAGTCGCGCTATTACGTTCACTTTCGGGCAAATACCCTTGGGAAAGGTATGAACCCCCTTATTCTCCCTCCAGCTATGGGTAAATAGTAGGACGGACTAGGTTCTTCAGCCTTGGTGAGGCAACTAGTCTAGGAGAAGGAAAACTCTGAATTCAAACCTGTTAAACTCCGCTTAAAAATTGACCTTGTGTCATATCCTGCCCGAGCGGAGGGGTTGGTAAATAGTACCTCTCCAATGCCATCGCTTCAAAGTCAATTATGGCTCGGAGAGGTGTAATGGTTATCGTCACAGGAAATGGACACGTCGACACGAGTTCAAATCCTGGACCAGGCTAATTACATTTCACATAGCACTAATACCCTTAGGAAAGGTATGAATCCAATTATTCTCTCTCCAGCTCTCGGTAAATTGTAAGACAGACTGAGTTCTTCAGCCTTGGTGAGGCAACTAGTCTAGGAGAAGGAAAACTCTTAATTCAAACCTGTGAAACTTTACTTAAAAATTGACCTTGTGTCATATCCTGCCAAATTGGAGGGTTTGGTAAATATAGTTATGGCTAGGAGTGGTAACACCAGATAGGATGCTATCCATAGGTCAAATAGAATGGTTTGACATTTAAACTGAACGCAAAAAAATCACTTAGGCAAAATTGAATTGTTTGAAATAGAACTGTTTGATAATTCAACTGTGTGTAAACAAATGACTGCTGTTAAATTGAATTGTTGGGGATACATAGCAATACTTTGAACTATAAACTGTGTGCACAAGAATGAGATATGGCTCGTTTAAAAATATTTTCAACAAAATGTGTTTACAAATTATATGTATTTAGTATATATGAATAAAGTAAATTTGGCATTAAATAAACTATTCTAGTTGATATGGCTTGAAACCAAACCAAGCCAAATCAAGCCTCATCGGTGTCGATGTATTCAGCAAGGTTAAAACAAAAAACAAAAGATGAACACAGTCAATCATTGGAACAGAATAAACAATCGATATGCGCAATTTACCCTAACTCCTGTGGATTGCAATAAGCATTTTCACTTTAAACTCACTTGATGTGGTTTAATAGTATATCGATTGTCGTTTGCTATTTATTACTAAAGCTATCCTCCTAAAATATGGCCCAGTCGGCTGGAGCAGTAGAATACACCGACTGCTTCACTGCAGAGGAGTAAAAGCCCCGCAACGAATGTCCTGGTATATGACACTAATCAGTCCGATGGTGAGACCCCAGTAATGCCGGGTTTTTGGAAAATGCAGAGTACGTCTTTATTGCCATCGCTCCCAGGTACACTCTAGCTCGGAGTGGTAGTACCTGATCCGGTCCTATCACTGGGTCAAATCGAACTAAGCTAAGTACTTATGTGGTCCTATGCTTGTCACGGAGCCCAATGCTGTGTGAATACTAGTCACAGTACTTGCTGTGGTTATTGTGTTCGTGACTACTACGTTAGCTTCCGGTCGTTTGCTTTGTCAAATCCTTCCGTGCCCACGTTGTGTTTGAAAGATCCACGGAGGGAGGTTGACACAATTCAGCCGGATCTTCTTCTGACGATCAGGTAATATGAGTGGCTAGATTGTCAAGCAACTCAAGAAATAGAGAAAACCCGTTGTTTAACAACAACAAGAAATCGTTTTTATTGAAACACGTTTGTGAGACAATAAAGAACAAACAAAGTTTGCTTTTCTTGCAAGCAGAAGAAGAAATAATATCGAGAGTGGAAGAGTGACGATGAGGTGCGGTTAAAGTAACACTAACGTCTCTAAAGACCGGGACTTTGAACTATTTAACGTCTGAAGGTTGTTCTGAGTGCCTCGGGTCTGGAATAGAAGAGATGCTTCTTTGGCAGTCTTGAATTTCTTCTTGGTCCATTTTTCTCATCCTCTCTGAGGATTCGTTTAATTATCTCATTTTTTATAGATCAATATCTTGACTAAAATAGGTTTCTGATTAGTTGCCCAATAAGAGACAATTAGGAGTCATATTCAGATTGGTTAGCCAATCCTAGTTCAGGATTATATCTTACAGGTATAGGAAAAACCCTTTTTAGATGCTTCGACCAATGGGAACAGGTTTAGAACAATGGAGTTGAACAAAAAAATTCTCAGCCATGCCCTGCGCAGCTTTATTTAGGGTGGAGCAAAATTTATTCTCCCTTTTGACATTGACCTTCAAGATAAGGACTAGAAAAATATTTTTAACAAAATGACCCGTTTCATCATTGTGATTGATGGAGTTAGTTGACAGGCAAAAAATTAGATAAATAAAAAACAATTGTCTCGCACATAACTGACCTTTAAAATCAAAAGCGATTGTCTCGCACCTAACTTTAGACTTTTAGAATCGATCAACCAGCTTTTTAGGTCAGTATAAGCCTTGAACAAAAATATACTTATTTTAAGGATCTTTTCTGTTTTTGGTATATATATATATATATATATATATATATATATTAATTAGAATATATTTCATAAATTCTAATTCTTAATATTAATTAAGTAGTCAACCGCACGTCGTGTCAGACTTATCCGAAACTGGATTGTTTGAAATAGAACACTTTTTGACATTTTAGTGTGAATAAACAAAAGAATGGACTTATGCTAAACTAAATTGTTTGAAATAGAACTGTTCTTGACTTTTGAACTGTGTACTTTGAAATAGAACTGTTTATACGGTTAAAAATGAATTTAGCATTAAATAACCTACAGTGGTTGATATGTAATCAAAGTAAACATATAGTCCAGGTCGCACCTTATAGGGTCCTATCTGTGAGTCAAATAGTACTAAACTGTGTACTTATGCTAAATTGAATTGTTTAAAATAAAGCTTTTCAGCAATTGAAACTGCGTACTTATTCTAAACTGAACTGCTTGAAATAGAGTTATTATTTAAAAAATAACTAAACTGTGTACTTATACTAAACTGAATTTTTTGGACATTAAAACTGTGTATTTATGCTAAACTGAATTATTTGAAATTGAACTGTTTTAACATTTAACTGTTTGTAAACAAAAACTATACTTATACAAAACTGAATGGATTTAAATTTAATTCGGCGTTAAATGACCCGAAAAGGTTTAATACATCGTAAAACAAAACAACCAGCCCATAAACACCAAACCAAACCTCCTAAAATAACATCAGTGATACCGTTTAAGTTAGAGCTGTCAGGATGAACGAATTTATGCTCCACTCGAGGGTTCCATTTCGAAAGTAATCTTAAAAGTGTGAATAGAGATCGAACTCGACTACTATTATATCACTGTCCAACATGTTATTCACAACGCCACCACAACTCCCCAAAAGTACTCTCGTTTTTCATTAAAAACATATTTTTAAAAAATTAGCATAGAGATAATTACAAAGTAATTAAACTGAAATACAAATTAGATGCGCATGGAAAAACTCTGTCAACGCCGCAGTAGGAGGGGTAGGATTGCTTATAGGACCTAGAGCACTAAAAACGCTTAATAGCATAGAGAAAATACGACCTAGGATGATGGTAGCTACATTTAACGGAAACCCCAGAGCAACAATCGTCTCATGCTACAGCCCCACCAATGTTAGTGAAGAAAATGAAATAGTCACCTTCTACGATGAGTTATCCTCATTAGTGCGTAGCATCCCGAAACACAACATGTTAGTCATTGGCGGAGACATGAATGCACAAATCGGGAAAAACGGAAACAACAAATACAGCCTCCACAACACGTCAAATAGAAATGGGCAACATCTAACAGATTTCATGATAGAAAATAGATTAGCATGCCTCAATACAAACTACCAAAAAAGAGAGGGCAAACTATGGACATACACGTACGCAAACAATACTAAAGCTCAAATAGACTACGTCCTTATAAACAAGAAATGGAAGAATAGTGCATTGAATTGCGAGGCATACTCCTCTTTTGAGGGTGTGTCCACCGATCACCGAATAGTCACAGCGAAAATACGGTTAAGCCTACGAAAAAACGCCAAACGAACAGCGACCACCAAACACTATGACTGGGCCCTATTAAACAACAAAGATGTCAGAGATAAATACGTATTAGAATTGAGAAACAGATTCGAAACACTACAAGAAAAGACGGAAAAAAGTACACCAAACGACGAATACGAAAATTTCGTCAATGCACACCTTGAGGCAGCAGCAAAATACATTCCAACAAAAATTAAAACTAAATATAGAGTCCCATGGGAAACCTTAGCGGTGAGAGAAAAACGTGCACTAGTGAAAACAGCCTCCAAAAACTATCGAAAAAACCCAACAAACACAAATGCCTTAAAACTAAAAACGGCACAAAATCAATTAGCAGGCATATATATAAAGGAACAGACAGAATACATTCAAAATCAGATAGATAAGATCAGAGACTCGGTAGAAGATAGACAATCTAGAATTGCCTGGCAAACAATAAACGAAGTGAGCAGAAGAAAGAGCACAGCCAAAGCAAAACTTAAAGCAGCAAACCAACAAGAAAGAATAAAACTGTGGAAACAGCACTTCGAAAACTTACTTGGAAACCCACCAAAAATAACGCATGAACCAATCACCAGAATAATTAGCAAACAATTAGACATTAAACTTGGACCGTTCACACAAGGAGAACTCGACTCGGTTCTCAGAAAAATTAAAAATAGGAAAGCTGCAGGACTGGACGAAATTCCCCCGGAAGTATGGAAGACCAGACAATTCGACGACATACTGCTCCGACACTGCAACGCAGTATACAATCAAAATCCGATAGATAGATGGACGAAGGGATGCATACTCCCCTTCCCTAAAAAGGGGGACCTCGGATTAGCCAAAAACTACCGAGGCATAACACTTACATCCATAGCTGCCAAAATCTACAATGCCCTACTACGAAACCGCATAGAACCCAAAATCGACAACATACTTAGAAAAAACCAAAATGGCTTCCGAAGAAATAGATCTACGACCTCACAAATACTAACCATCCGCAGAATCCTTGAAGGTGTACGGGCAAAGAACCTACAAGCGACATTAATATTTGTCGACTTTACCAAGGCTTTCGACTCCATTCACAGAGGAAAGATGGAACAAATACTACTAGCGTACGGCATACCTAAAGAAACCGTAGCGGCAATAACGATTCTCTATAGAAACACTAAAGTAAAAGTACGATCACCAGATGGAGACACAGAATACTTCGACATTGTAGCAGGAGTACTACAAGGGGACACGCTGGCTCCGTATCTCTTTATCATTTGTCTAGACTACGTACTTAGAACATCGATTGACAAAATCAAAGAGAATGGCTTCGAACTGACGAAGAAAAGAAGCAGAAGATATCCCGCAACAACAATTACCGACGCCGACTACGCCGATGACATAGCGATACTGGCAAATACACCTGACCAAGCCGAAACACTTCTGCATAGCCTGGAACGAGCAGCAGCAAGCATAGGCCTCCATGTTAATGCACACAAAACGGAATATATGTGTTATAACCAAACGGGGGACATCTCCACTCTAGAAGGAACCCCTCTTAAACTAGTAGACAAATTCACGTACCTAGGAAGCAGCGTCGAATCAACCGAAAAGGACATCGAAACGAGGTTAACGAAAGCATGGACAGCTATCAATAGGCTATCGACTATATGGAAATCAGACCTAACCGATAAAATGAAACGCAGTTTCTTCCAGGCAGCGGTCACATCGATACTGCTATATGGATGCACTACATGGACGCTAACAAAACGGCTCGAGAAGAAACTAGATGGCAATTACACAAGAATGCTGCGTGCAATCCTCAACAAGTCCTGGCAGCGGCACCCCACAAGACACCAACTGTACGGCCACCTGCCCCCTATCACGAAATCTATTCAAGTTAGGCGAACCAGACATGCAGGACATTGCTGGAGAAGCAGAGATGAACTCATAAGAGATGTACTCTTATGGATCCCCACACACGGCCGCGCAAAAGCAGGACGACCAGCACGAACGTACATTCAGCAGATGTGTGAGGATACAGGATGTTGTCCTGAAGACCTGCCTAGGGCGATGAACGATAGGGAGGAGTGGCGAGAGAGGGTCAGGGATATCCGTGCTGCCAGCACGATATGATGATGATGATGATATGACTGGGTGTTTTAAAAGTCTCATGGACTTACAATAAAAACTAACTGCGACCTCACAGCACCCAGGTGGCACATCATACAACTAGAGAAAAGTATTATAGTCTATGTCCTGAAGCAAATAGTTTCCTCTCAGTATATACTTTTGAGACAGGTTATAATTGTCTATATTTATTTAAACCCACTGGGCAAAGGTTTAGTCTAACAATTGCCCACTTTATATTGAGCTAAAATCATGAGGTCTTGTTATATGCTAAATTGAATTATACTCCGCAATTTACGGTAATTCTTTATGTTTTTAGACCACCAGTTCAAGCAATATTCCTCTCATAGACCACCGACTCCTTAAATGTCCTCTCATCAACTAAAGTATTATTTTATGCGGTTTTTCAGTAATTCTCAATTATCTAATCATTTTGCCTATTTTATTTTTAAAATGGCTTTTTTGTAAACTCACTTGACTTAAGTTTACTTTCTTATAACTCATTTCATTTGTCGTTTTCTTTCGCCTTTAATCAATTAAAAATCCAAATACATTCAACGATATCCAGAATAAAATAACTTACGGAATAAAAGATAACGGTTAGTTCCTAATTGCAAATATGAAAGCAAAATCTCCAGACTATTTCAACTAAGTTAATCGACTATACCAAATGTACAGAGAAGAATGTATATCAAAATGGTAAGAATGATTGCAAGAAAAATGATCAAATTACTTAACTGAAAATCACACAAGTGAAATTCGAACGAGTTGGAAGATGATTGGTGAGATTTTTCGATGCTAATATTACCTTTATTCGGTTCTACCGAAGGAGAATTGGGCACTTCCTTTGCTTTTTATCATGACTGTAATTGGTTTAGTTTCTTCATTCAATACCATATCAACTTTTGTTGGGTATTCAATGCAGAAGCCATTCTTGTATAAGAACAGCACTGATATTATTTAAAGTATTGCTGAGAGGATAAGTGGATAACTTACCTAAAGGGATTTTTCCGAAAGTGAAGGCAATAGCGCGATCGGAGTTCAGATTCACTTACTTAGAGGCCGCAGTCCAACACTGTGACAGTCCAAATGTTTAGCATACCCACCCACAGAATATTTTCCGTATTTGTTTGAAATACTTATGATCCTCTCTCCCTCTCGGTAGCCGTTAAGCGGATATATGTAAACAAAAACAGATGTGATAGATAAGCGTTTAAATTTTCTTCGCTTGCACTGGTTTCCTCGTAACTGAGTGGTAGAATCTTGGATTGGCATTTCACTCAACCAGGTTTCGATCCAAGCTTCGGGAATCTAGTTGTCTAGCCACACTGAAGACTTCTGATAGAATGAAACAGTCTGCTGTGGATGACTATATATATATATATATATATTTATGTTGAAAAGATAGATTTATAGTGAATCTGACAGAATGATAAAAATATGTAGAAAATTAAATAAATCAAACACTTAACTCAAATATTTGGTTCGGCTTTATTTCATCTTCACGAACTTTAAGACAAAGACTGTTTTCAGAGTTTTTCCTATTTAAAAGCATGTGAGGAGAGTGGAGAGGGTATAGTTGAATCAGGACAATTTTGGAGGGATTGAAAGTTAAATGTTTCCGGTTCCATTCATTTTGGGGGATTTAGAATGTGGAGATAGGTTTTCGGGAGGTGACAAGAAAGAAGTAGGGAAAAATTTATGTGAAAGGGGTTTTGGCATAACTTGTTTCGCGGGAAAAGGTACTAACAATATTTCCATGAAACAAGTCATGCCAAAACCCCGTTTTAAAGTTTTTTTAAATGGAAGTGGATATATATATATATATATATATAGATATATATATATATATACATATATATATTAATTTTTGTATATTTGAACAGTGTATATTCCATCGTAGGCAACAGTGGTAAATCATACGAAGGTGAGATTTGCCACTCACAAAATAAAAAGCAAAAAAAAAACAAAAAAAACCAAAAACATCGAAAGCAATGGAACGAGATTAAATTGAACATTCGGGTATGGCTGACCATATATGGCAGGAAAGATAATCCATCTGCTCTTATGGAATTAAGTCAAAGAAGCAGGATATATATTAGTCGATAGTACCGCTTAAGTAGATCAAACATAGAGATAAAAACAGAATGGAAACCAATAATTAAAGAATCACTGTTACATTACAAGAAATAATTGCATTATTAGCATATGTCATAAAAAAACATACATAATTGTAATAAGTGGTGATACGAAGTCTACATTAAAACAAAGGTTTAAAAAATATTTACCAACACCTCCGCTCGGGCAGGATTTGACACAAGGTCAATTTTAAAGCGGAGTTTCACAGGTTTGAATTCAGAGTTTTCTTCTCCTAGACTAGTTGCCTCACCAAGGCTGAAAAACCCAGTCTGCCATGCTGTTTACCCATAGCTGGGGGAAGAATAATTGGATTCATACCTTTCCCAAGGGTATTAGTGTTATGTGAAATGCAATCTGTCTCGTCCAGGATTTGAACTCGTGTCGCCGTGTCCATAAGTTTTATAACCCATCAAAATTTCCACTGGTTTGTCAAGCCAGATCCGTGTCATGATAGATATAAATATTCAGTATATAAATTTCTAAGAGAAATCACGTGGATTTTGCCGGTTCAATGGAGAGTACTGGCGAAAATAATAAGGAATATTTAACAGCATTTAATACCTATAGCCGGTCAAGTTTAATGTTATTAGAACGCGTATTTTCAGTTCGATGATCTGTGAAGTTTCTTTAGTTGGACAAGAAGTTTCCTGAGTTTAACAAGAAATATCTGAAGAAACCCGGAATGTTGTGTATATTGCAATAAAGATATAAACAATCATTCGAATACTCAGAATAATATGAAATATATAAAAACCATAATAACTTCAATAATCACTGAAATTATATAATGATTTTATTCTATTTATTTACATATTTTGACAGCATTGTTTTAATGTCAGAAGAAGCATGTTCCTCGAGTTCTGGGAAGCCAACTATAGTGTCTCAATGACATATCAATAAAACGAAACATTGAGAACTTGTTTCAGATTTTACTGTCAATAATAACACTTTGGCGATAAAACTACATATTTTCTTACCTGTTTCTGTAGCATTTTTATTATTCTTAAACTTCCCCCAACCTTACTGTTGTGTCTTTTAAATCGCATGTCAAGTCTGGTGATTTCTCAGTCCCAAGTGTCCCAGGTTTGTTCTATTTATTCAGGAGTTTCATTTGCATACGATGCTACAATTACATCGGTAATATATATTTTTAGTTCACTCATTTTTGCTGAGTAAGATCATAGATAAGGTTTTGAGGCACATACATTCACTACGAAAATAAGAATTACCGATGACTACATTCTTTAATCAGGTAATTTTCGGTTGCGTTTCAGACATTAGTAATGCTTAGATACTAATTTCTTTTGAAAAACAGAAATTCTTTGTCTCAACACAATGTATAGTATAGTGTATTCCTTTTTTCGTACGCCTATATAAATGTGTTCATGTGTGGGGGCTTCGGTTTCTGATATATATATATATATATATATATATATATATATATATATATATATATAATCACTATCATGATCATGTTTCGCTGCTAGAATGAATATCCTTGACTCTCTATCACTATTCGTCACGATCTCCCATTGCCTTCGGCAGGTCAACAAGACTGCATCCTGTGTATGTCCGCACAAAGCTATTGTACATTAGACCTTGTTGGACGGCTAATACATGCATGTCCGTGTGAAGGGGTTCATTAGTGAACGTCGCTTACGAATTGGCTCTTACTTCTCCAACAGTGTACCGCACGTCTTGTTCGTCTAATTTAGATGGTTTCAGAGATGGGAGGTAAATATGCATACAGAAGCTCTTTTGTGTGATGTTGTTTCGATGATTTCTTTAAAATACCCAATAGTATATTGTGCAGTACCTGTCTTTTTTTTTTTCTCCTTACGCCAAGTCAGCGTCCATTTGGTGCATCTATATAGTAGAATTGACATTGCAGCTGCTCAGAAAAAATTGTGTTCGGGTTTATAGAAACGCTGCATAAACTATTATGAACGCAGACTTATAAGATGACGTTGTCCTTTTGGCAAATTTACACAGTCAAGAGCAAGCAGCAGTAGTAGGTTGCATCGCCCTGCATGGGAATGCAGAAAAAATGGAGTACATATGTTTCAATAAAAAAGGTGACATCTTTACTCTAAATCTTGGTTCTTTGAAATTAGAGGACAATTTCTCGTACCTCGGAAGCAGTGGCTCATTTACTGAAAAAGGCATCAATATGCAACTAGCAAGTACAAGGAAGCTATATATATATATATATATATATATATGTATATATACAATTGAGATAAAGATTTTCCACTTATAGTGTTCTTAATCCGCAAATTCTTTACATTTTTCAATGCCAATATACGTATTGAATACAAACCTACCTGAACATCGTCAACGAAAAATTCTGAATCGAGAGCTATTGTACCTTTTAGTAATATCTTATTTTATGCTTGTAATATATATATATATATATATATATATATATATATATGTGTGTGTGTGTGTGTGTGTGTGTGTGTGTGTGAGTGAGAGAGAGAGAGAGAGAGAGAGAGAGAGAATAGTCGATCATGTGATATAATCAATAATGTATAGAGACAACTTTCAAATAAAGATTATTAATGAATCAGACTTACTCAGTATTAAATTGGCCTTTTAGTTTTTTAAAGAAAATAAAGCATCAACCTACATATATAACCTTAGTTAGGCAAGTGTCTTCATGAGGTGAAATGGTTAAGGAGCTGCTCTATTATACGATTATAGCTGTTTTGTATATTAGCATATGGATGTCATTTTATATGGAGAAAAGAGTAGGACAAAACTGTTGTTGGAACTCTTAAAATATTAAGAATATTTATTTATTTATTTATGTCATAATATTTTTTTACAACATGTCCATCTATATACAGTTATTTTATGACTTTATTATAGGGAACTGGATCTATTTTACGTATCATGATGTTAACGATTTTCTCATCGCAAACGCCAAATAGAGATGTGTTAGAATTTACCACGAAATATTGTTAAAGAATCAAACAGACGTTCGGAAAAGTTTTGCGGGCCTGGTTTTTTAACGATTTCACCGCCACAGGCCCACACAATTTGAAAGCGAGATTTTTGAATTTTGTAACCACCCCCGATGCGCGTTGACAAGCACAGTGAAATAGCCTCAGACAAATGTGAAATTAGATCAAAAGAAACATACTCAGAAAGGCATATATATTTTTATCTATAACAATATATATATATATATATATATATATGTGTGTGTGTGTGTGTGTGTAACGACGAGAAATAATATTTATTTTAACTAGAAGGTAGAACATTTCGGAACAACATTCTTCAGATTTCTATATTCATCACAATGAACAATGCCGATTTAAGAATTTGAAGGTAACCAAGTACATTTTTTGAGATTTAGGCACGAATGTATTTTGTTTCTTTTCTGATTTTCATTTCTTTTTCTAGGAATAAAGAAAAAATAATCAATGAGATTTGTTCCAACATTTAATGCATCTATATATTTGTAACCTTTTTTTGTAGTTTTTGCTTTCTAGAGAAAAAATAGATTAAAAAAAAACTCGAGGGACAGTAAGAAAGAAAAAATAAATGAAAATTCTGAATGAATTTTGAGACATGCTGATTGCATTCAAGATGAGAGGTAAAAAAATAGCACTCCTCTATTGCATTTAATACTGGTTCACTAAGTGCAGTTGCCCGCTGAAAGGCTGCATCAATATATATATATATATATATATATATATATATATATATATATATATATATATATATATATATATATATATATATGAAAAGAAAACAGGTATTCGAAGGATTGGCTTATTTATAGATTAATATTTTGTCAAGTTTACAAATTTTGCATCTTGATCTTATATCATATCATTATCAGGGGAATCTTGTTTTATTATGTTGTATCTTCTGAATTATAAAGAATTTTACAAATGATATGAAAAAATTAAGGAAAATCCCATCTTATTATTCCGGTTAGTAGCGTTCTTTTTCAAATCTCTATGACATAATAAGTGTTAAGATTATATCTGATCAAGTAAAGAAACTGCTATTGATTTTAAGAATTTTTAGAGACTTTCTTAGAAATATTTGGAATTTTGGTTGCTGTTTATGATTTAGGAATAATGATATGAAGTATTATGAAAGAACATTATAAGTTGACTATAAATATAAAGAATTAATGAATTCTAACTAATTTAAAATAACCGTTTAGTAATATCTTAGATCTCACGTATGCTAAATAAAGAAATACATGACTAATTATGTATGCATTTTAACTTCTCACTTATATATATATATATATATATATATATATATATATATATATATATATATATATATATATATATATCAACAGAAAATTAGAAAAACTATAGGTATATTGCATTAAACATTTCTTTCATTCGTCATTGACTGAAGCTTCAGATGGATTTGAATACTTTTTCCTTTTGACCGTAAACTCCGGGAAATAACGTTTATCTTATGTAATGTTCAATAAACATAATAGACATTTTCTTTCTAAATATTTTCTTGTTGATCCTTTCATATTACCGTATTGATTATATAGTTTTCGGCGGGAATTGATTGATGTTTTTTCCATAATTGTTCATATCCCAAGTACTTTCTGCCCGACTTTGGGTTATCATCAAGGGAGGATCTATTACAAAAGAGATGTAACTTTTGTTTTTGCATTACAACTATGTAAGAAGAAGAACGTCTGTAACGTTGGAGTGTGTAGCGTTTACTTTTAAATGTGCTCCTATAAATAGTCTCAGTTGCTAAAGACAGTTAAGTACATTAGCACTGGTTTGAAAATAATTCTGTTAAGTGTGGGTTGCATGCTTACACAAACACACACACACAGATGCGCGCGCGCACGCACACACACACACACACATATATATATATATATATATATATATATATATATATATCATTGATTGTTTCATTGCTTTACGTGTGACTGTATGGGGAAATGTATGTCAATAAGAATTTATATGTTTGGTCCGTTGGCTGGGTTTTATGGTATATTAACCATTGTACATCATTTAATGCTAAAATCCCTTAATACATATATTTTGTTGTGGTATCATCCGTATTTTCTATACACAATAGACTCTTTCAATAAAGATATAACATTTGACTGTAATACCCTCCGCCATTAGGTAGCAAAATTCACCCAAGTGACAGGATATTACTTATTTACAGTAATATATAACTTTTATTCTTCTGTTTAAGTATGTGTTTGTCTTATTTATTTTATGCCCTTCCGAGGACATAACGTATATCAAATATATCTTGATTTATAAAGATGTTTTATTGATTACACTTTCAAATGAACCTGAGCTAAATTTTGTGCTCAGTTATATGCTATCAAATATTTCCATCTAAAATGAATTATTTTATTCTAATTAATCATTTGTTTGCACACAGTTAAATGATTTCAAGTGCTGCAATATCATAGGAATAATTTAAAATCAATTATTTGTTTGCTCACATTTATATAGATGCAGATACCTGATTTGCAAGTGACTAGTTCGTTAGCAATTTGATATTTAAATGAATTTGAATCAATTTGTTTCATCACTGTAATTGCTATAGTTTCTACACAGTTAAATGGTTTCATCTGTTGTTATCTAAAACTAATTCAATTCAATGTTAATCGTTTGTTTAAAGACTGTAAAGTGGTTACAATTATTGGTATTTAACACGAATAATCCGATTCAACACTATCAATTCATTTGTATTCAGTCAAATGGTTCCATTTAATGCTATGTTATATCAGCATTTCAATTTAGGCACACTGTTAAAAAGTTTCGAGTATTGCTATTTAACACTTGTAAATCTATTCAACATTCATCATTCGTTTGCATACAGTTAAATCATTCCAAGTTTTGCTACGCATCACTAACAATTCAATTAAAAATCAGTTATTTGTTTACACACATGTAAACGATCAAACAGTTCTATTTCAAACAATTCAATTTCATATGAGTCAACAAAGTTAAGTGGTGCCAGTTATTACTATAAATCACCAACTATTCAATTAAACACAAGTCAATTGTTAAATAGTCATTTAGTTAAAAGATCAAACAGTTCTATTTCTAACAATTATATTTAGCATAAATTAGTTGTTAACGCAAACTTTTAATGTCAAAAAGTCCTATTTTAAACCATAGATAGGGGCATAATAGGTGCAATCACTTCGGGTCAGCGTGGACCTGTCAGTCTCGCCGGTGAAGGAGTACTTCAAAGCTCAGTGACTGGAGAGTCACCATTAGAAGTTTTTTGTTATATCTAGGATAATCGTTAGGGGAAAAGTTTTTAGCCCTCCGCAGAGGTGCAATCCGCATATTCTACAACTAGAGCCGGGTGTGTTTAATGCATACGTTTAAGTAAAAGTTGAACACTCAATAAATTTATATTCGAAACGTCTTGATAAATAATCTAATGCTAATATTATTGCATATACAATAATTTATAATTGAAATACACATATAAACACTAACACACACGCACGCACAAAGACATATATATATATATATATATATATATATATATGTATGTGTGTGTGTGTGTGTGTGTGCGTGTGTGTGTGTGTGTGTGTGTATGTACACACACACTTTTGTATATATATACATATATATATATATATACTTCATTTTTAGACTAATACTCTTACCAAAGTGTCTAGCAGATTTAACCGCCACTGGAAGGGATAAATTGTGCCTCTCTGTTCAGTAATGATGGCTTTGTCATTAATTAACCCACAAGTTTTATATGTTTCTAAAAAATCTATCTATTTTTTAAATTTCTATACATATAGTTTTATATGTAACTAATTCGTATCATATAATCGTAATATAGTAGTTTAACTTATTAAGTTTACTGCTCAAAAAGAAATTGCAGCAATTAGGCGCCTTAAAAATATACTAACTTCCATACAGTAATTAGACGCAATTACACGAGCACTCTCTCTCTCTCTCTTTCTCTCTCTCTCTCTCTCACACACACACACACGCACACAAACACATATTATTATTATCATTATTATTATTATTATTATTATTATTATTATTATTATTTACTCCTTCAGAGTTTTTCACATCAGTGTTTGGTGATGGCCTTTCACTGGAGTTTGAGTGAAAGAAAGTCTCATCAGGTCTCCTGAACTCTTCTCAGTATTCTGCCCGTTCTCAATAATGTAGTAGTCTGGATGTTGTCTGCTCATTTTCTTATTTCCAAGTCTTTTAGTCCTTGTACCAATTCTTTGATGACAGTACCGAAATCACCAAACTCGATTGGTATAATTGTCACTTTCAATAGTTTTTCAATTCCTTGTCAAAGTCCAGGTGTTAATTCTTCGTTCCACTTTCTTTCAGTTTTATTCTATGGTCAGCTGGGACAGCAAAGTCCACATTTTTGCAAGTTTTTTTTTTCTGATTATTATAAGGTTCGGTCTTTTGGCCGAGATTAGGTGATCCGTTTGTATGTCATTTTAGGTGTGTTATTTTCCAGGACATGCTGGCTGGTGCATATGACATTTTTTCGTATGGTCAAATTTAAATTTCTTGCACAACTATGACAATCATTTTTGAATTGATATAATTTTATCTTTCATAATTTCTAATGGAATGACACGACGCAAAGCTGGAAACATTGGTGAAATAAAGAGACAAGCCTATTCATTTTATGTAAATATTTTTATTAAAACATTAGAATATGTTAACGGGCAAAATTAGTTTTATTTACTATGTTTTCTTCATATAAAGATCTTACAGAAAATAAGCGCCTTAGAATATATCAGCTTTTGAATGATCAATATGCTCTTAGTTGAAATGAGTATTCATGAGCAATTGTATCAATCTCAAGGGAACACCGTTGTGCTGGTAATACCATCATCGCATTGACCGCATGGATTTCCCTGACATGCATACTCTCTCTCTCTCTCTCTCTCTCTCTCTCTCTCTCTCTCTCGATCAGTCCCTGTCAGCCATCGCTCACGGAACGTCTTCCAAACTACATCCTGTGTTCACACAAAGTGGATGTTGATAAGTGCTTTCTAGTCGTACAGCACCGGCACGTACATGTGTTGAGGTCCATAAATTAACATCACTTATGTGTTGATCCGTTCTTCTTCATCTGTGAACCACATGTTTTATTTGTCTTACTTGGATGGGTTTTGAGATGAGAGGTAAGCTGCTCTACAGCTATTGTTTCGTGGGTTGTTGCTTCCAGGAATTGTTCAAAATAGCTCTGAACAATCTTGGGTTTTTTCCAATCTAGATTTTCCTCTGTGCATTTTATTGACGTGAATGCGGTGCTCCCATACCGTTGTATTGACACTGAGCGAAAGATTACCTGGTAATATACCTATGGTTTTTATTATTAAGGGGTTTCAGACTATTGTCTTCATCTTTATTGTTATTTCCACTACATTTCAACCGATATGTCCTCCGGCCTTCTTCAGGTGTTTGTCGAACTCGGGAACCTTCATGGAACTTCAAACTACGTCCTTTATTGACACATGGCGTAACGGTTATAGGCGTTGGTTCCCAAAGCTTCTAAGGAGACAATCATCTAGAGGTTACAGGTTCAATCCTGACTACAGGCGAGTAACAATACAGGAATACTTAACACTTGTACCCGGTTATGGCTAATGGAATGAAAACAGATGACCCCTGTGGATTCAATAAAGGACGCAGTTCGAAGTTCCGTGAAGGTTCCCGAATTCTACAAACACCTGAAGAAGGCCGGAGGATATATCGGCCGAAGCATTGTGGATATAACAATAAAGATGAAGACAATAGTCCCAAAATTTCTAAGCTTCGTCTCAGAAATTTAGACAACTAATACCTATGGTTTTCTTGAGAGGAAATTTAGATGCTAAGTTAGTTATTGGTTCTTACATTTGGGACAGAATGTCACTCTGACTTTGTCTCTTTTTGCTCTTCTTTTTCTTCTTGTTCAAATGTTTATGTGCAGTATATTCTGTAGATTGCAATAATGCAAAGAAGCTCAGCATCATTAAGAGGCAATAAATCAACCATTATATGTGTCCGAATTAGTTACTTGGTTGTCAAGAGTCCACGATTAAAAATTCTTCTACGAGCTCGAAATTCAAATTTATTATATTTTCTTGAGTGCCATGAGCATAATGTAGCTTAAGATTAAGAGTCAGTTTGTTTGTTCATTTGTTTGTTTGTTTGTTTGTTTGGCCTTCATTGCATATCATCTTTTGTAGGTTATTTAAATCCAATACCTTTTTATGCAAATACACAGTTCTATTTAAAACAATACAGTTTAGATTAGGCACACAGTTTAATCGTCAGAAACATTTATATGTCCATCTATTCAGTTTAGTCAATGAGTACTAATTCAAACTATTCAGTTTATCATAATAGTAGTTTTCTTTTTGTTTATACACAGTTAAATGTCAAACCAGGTCTATTTCAAACAATTCAGTTTAACAGACAAAAAAAATTCCATTTCAAATAATTCAGTTTAGCATGAGTACGTAGCTTAGATTTCAAAGCAGTTCTATTTCCACCGATTCAGTTTAACATAAGTCCATAGTTTAGTTTGGGACGCTATCAGGTGCTACCATATCGGGACAGAGTGGATCTGGAAGCGATGGCAATGAAGAGGTATTCCACATTCACCACTTCTCCAGCTTTACTGGAACCTTACCATCAGATTGTTTATTATCATATCCAAAAACTCGTTGGGTAGGTTGGTTTTTACACCTCAGAAGAGCTGCAGTCGATGTATTCTACTGCCCAGCCGATTAGGCATTAAAATTAAGAGAGGACAAGACGTATCCAAGGTTGGTAACATTGGTATCATCGTATAAGTCAGCAAACTAGTAAGATTAGATGCTTTTAAACCCCTGTGGAAAGAACACACACACACACAAACACACGCACACACACACACACACACAAACACGCACACACACACACACACACAAACACACATATACACACGCACACACACACACCAACACAAACACGCACGCACACACACACACACACACACAACGTTTGGTTTATGATGAAACATTAAACAACATTTATATTGTCTTGAATATAGTCGTATAGACGAAAACGCGGTAATTGTCACATATATTTTTTATATATTATAACATAATATAATAGAAAAAACAAATATTCAAATGATGTATTCTTTATGTGAACATTTCCATGTTTCGGCCAGTTTGACCACATTTCAGATGGTATAATTGCTTTTTTTAATGTTTCTTCATTGACCCAAACGTTGATTATCTTCTTAAAATGAATTCATCATTTGAATATTTTGTTTTTAATGTGTTATATTTATATCCCATCATATTTATTGCATCTTCTCTCTCTCTCTCTCTCTCTCTCTCTCTCACTCACAGACACATACACACACACACACAAAACCGGCTCATTGGCCAGTTGGGTAGAGAGTGCGCCAATTGTCCGGGAGACCTGGGTTCAATCCCAGGTTACGTCATACCAATGACTTTAAAAATGGCATTCTATACCTCCTTGCTTAACACTCAGCAATATAAGGTACATATCAAGGGTAAAATGGAGCAATCCAGGGAAAGCAGTAGCGCCCTCCCTAACACCTGGGTGTTGTAGCTATTGAAAAGGGAGCCTTCTGGACGCTCTCGACTAAAGTCACCAACTTTACTATATATATATATATATATAGAGAGAGAGAGAGAGATGTTAATGTAAACAGACCTGATGGTCGGGCACGTGAAAAACAGAGTCGCGAAAAAAATGCACCTTGCTATTTTATTTGTTTAAATATCATGATATTGCTCTCTATTCTTGTACATGGAGCACTATATTTTCCTAAGTTCGATCGTTAGAGTAGTAAATTCTAATTATATAAATAAATAGAATTCGTTATTCGGTGTTGCGTCTTTCATTTCTCTCATAATCTCTGAAGAGAAAGGTAGTATTCCAACAGAGGAATCTTATCCATTCTGGGAAACCCTTAGCTCCATACTTCTACGAAGGCATATTTCAAAAAGCTACTTCAAAAATCTTAAGTACTCTCACGTCTTTTGTCTCTTTAATTCTAAAGAAAAGCAACTTAATCTTATTTTTAATCAAAACTACAATGTCTTCTTGAAAATCCTGACTGCTTTTTGTAAATCATTGTAAGGTGTTTTGTACGAATGATATCATTTGAGTATATCATAGTTCCTCGAAATAATCATTGTTAAGATACTGTGAATATCATAAGCAAATACTAAGGGGAAAATATATACCGCCCGTCGTTGTTGGTTGTAGTAGACACCGATTGTACCTCTGCAGACGGGTAAAACCCTCTACTAATGATTATCCCGAATATGCCACTAAAATGTATCAGATGAGGAGGCTCCACAACTTGAGCTTTGGGAAATATGGAGAAACCCTTAATTATCATTACACGCAGGTCCACCCTGACTTGGGGTGGTAGTGCCTGTAAAGGTATAGACTCTTAGTCAAATAGAACTGTCCAATCATTTTCTTAGGATTAGTAGTAGTTGTTATTTAAAACCAAATAACAAAGTGCAATTATTTTTTTTACATAGGAAAAAAAAACCCAAAATGCTAATTAATGATACTTGAAACAATTTAACTGTGTGCAAACAAATGATTAGCGTCGATGAGAATTATTACTGATTGGTAAAATAATTTAATCCATTAAAATGAGTGCAAATAAATGTGCTCGAACAAATTGCTTAAAAATAAACTTACCAACAAACATTTCATTGTAAAGGTGTATATATATATATATATATATATTGTAATCCACAGACAGACGGTTTCGTTCTATCAGAACTCTTCAGTGTGGCGAGACAAGCAGGACGCTCGAAGCCGGGATCGAAAGCCGTCCAACTTAACGTAAGACTAAATCTCAGACCCCTCGGCCACCAAGCAGACCACGTTGGCTAGGGGAATTTTTAAGGTATTTATTTAGCAACAGTAGCAGCAGCCGTTTGTTTACATTTTTTATATCCTATCGGCTACCAGAGTACTCAATTCTTTCGAAGAGCTTTGCTTTATGCCAGCGGTGGCCGACATATACATATATATCTATATAAAGTGGATTTAACATTAAATTACCCAAAAGAGTTTGTATGCCATAAAACGCAAAACACCCAACCAAATCAATGTGATACGTATCAGGATATGATAAAAAAATACATTACGCCAAAAATATCCTTCTACAGCAAACATTATAGTGTGCTTGCTGGTTGTTGTTTTATGGCATATCGACACTTGTGGATTATTTAATGCTAAATCCTTAATATATACCAGGGAGTCTCATACCGGTATGAGACTCCCTGATGAGCCGTTAAGGTGAAACTCTAGTAGGAGAATTCCGACTCGCGCTTCAAGTTAATTTTGTAATTGGCTCCACTCGTGTTGAGCACTCTTGTAATTGTAGCATTGCAGCGTTGACAGTGGGTTTTATTTTTCTTTTGACCAACTTACTGCATATCTCTTGATTTTTTCTACTGGTGTGACGGGGTTGGCCTTTTCTTTTTTTCTTTTTGTCCTATGATATTTTTTTCTTTTTCCCCCGGGCGGTGATTCGAGATATTTTGTTCCTGGCGGGTTTTTTTTCTTTTTTTTCTTTTTATGGTAACCGTGAATGCCGGTAGATAGTAGGTTAGTAAATATATATATATATATATATACTTTACACACAGCTACGTGATTTCAAATAGCTAATGATTATCATTCATAGTAAAGGAATGAGCTGTACTATTTTACGCAAAAAATAGCCCCTAACTGGTACTAACAGTCCGGGAGAGAGTGAATCTGGGAGTAATGGCAATGAAAGTATACACCGCTTTCATCAAACCTTCGGAACTCTAGCTGCACCATCAGATATATTTTGTAGTCATACCCAGGAAATTCGTTGAAAGAAGTCCTCGTCCTTTGTTGAAGTGCAGTTTAAGTATTCTCCAGGCCCAGCAGTCAAGTTACGACTCGATGATAGATCCATTTAATTATTCTTATTGTATTCTGAGTTCATTAGACAACGCTTCTCACAAATACATCCCTGCTGCATAGCCACGAGTAAGCAGCAGGCAGCATTGTCCTCTTCGTGAACACTTATAAAACAGTTTTTATGTTTCAAAGAAGACGGATTCATCTCAAATTTAAGTGGCAAGTTTCTGACATTAGTAAACCAGTTCACAAAACTAAAAAGTAAGATCGTAACGACAGAAAGCGTTTTCATCATGCACGTGGTAAACACTTGGGCTGTTATCAAAAGGTTATCTATCATATGGAAGTTTTATCTGTTTGATAAAAAGAAAATACGGGATTTCTTCGTAGCTATGACTGTGTCATTACTACTGTATAAATGCACCGGGAGGACGTTAATAAAAAGTACGGAGAATAAACTAGATGGTAATTGTGCAAGGATAATACTAATTCTTAAACGAGAATGATACAGATTCTTGTAGCAACGCTGTTCGACCACTTTTCTTTCGTTTCACAAAGTATCCAAATGAGACGAACAAGTCACTGCTGAAGAAGTAAGGACGAATTCATCAGGGATATTTTTCCATGGACTGCTACACTTTGACATGTCAGTATCTGCATTGTAAACAAGCTGCTAAGAGTGATGAATGATAGGGATGTATGATGAGAAAGAATCAGAGTGCTCCGTCTTCCCAGGACGACTTGATGTAATTGCGATCACTGCCATCTTGAATGAATCTGTTCATTGGAACGATGTTCTTACTTACACCAAGTATTAAAACCTGAAAATGTAAGAAAAATCGAGAACCTTACCATATAGGTGACTAATTGGTGTTGAGGATGAAAGTCTGACATTAAACAAACTATCAGCTGATCAGCAAAATAAAAAAATAAAAGGATTACACTGGCTTAATTTTTAAGTCCCTACGACTAAACTTGACTGTAACAGTAATTCTAAATTGTAGAATTGACTAGAATCGGTAGGAGGAACAAGAAGTAATTGAAAATAAACATGGCTTCAGAAGGTCCTATAGATAAATCCCTTTTCGAGAAAATCCAAATCCTCATATATATAAAATATTTCATAGATGACTGTGTAAGAAAAAAATGGAATTAAGTAAATTATAAACATCTCTACATCGTTTCTCTTCTTCTTTCCTTCAAACAACTACAACTTTATTTATACTACATTTTTTAAATAATTTTATAATTTTCGATACTAAAAGTAGTAATATAACGTTTTCCTCTGAATAATCACCTTCAAATACTAAGCCCAGTCTGCTTGCTAGTTCTTTTTTCATTGCCAAATTTACTTTCACAGCTAATACTTTCAGGCTCGTAGAACATCCCTCTCGACTGCACATCTCGCAAATTATCCCTGAAAGACGAGGAAGACATTCTGGGTATTGACGGAGAAGCAAGAACGAACACATCAGCGAAGATCTCCTCAGGAGCGCTAAACACAGACACATCAGTGTTGACCGAAACGCAAAAACATACATTTATCACATCAGTGCGGACACTGGGTGCCGACTGGACAGCTTACAAAGGTATAGTCGATAGAAATGGATATATGGATGGATGAATGGAGAGAGAGAGAGAGAGAGAGAGAGAGTCGTGAGAATCTATGATGTCGAGACAATAAATTGGATATGACTCGAGGCGACTTTTTACACAGATTGAAGCTTAGTTGAATTCTAAGATTTCTTTCTCCTCGGCTTGGCAAACGAAACTTAAGTAACCTTCAGCGCCTTACATTGTACAAACCTAAGGGAATAGTATAATGGTTTCAAGCCTTTTCCAAATATATTAGGACTCGCCCAGCATTTCAAGTCTGGTAACAAATTTCGTTTACAACAAAGATAAAGGTACAGCTAAGCACACCTCTTAATGAAATATATTGATAAATAAGTGTTGTATAGCCGTAATACAAATACATGCGGAATCGTAATCAAAGATTATTTACGACTTCAATGAACGAACAAACACTTCTTTATAAAAATATATCTCACACACTTTATTCTCGAAATGGTTGCTGTTTCTGTGATGTGTGAGAGATGAGTGGAGAGACATATATTCAGAGAGAGGACATCTTCTTTTCATATCATAACATATTTACCCAACCCCTCCGCTCGGGCAGGATATGACACAAGGTCGATTTTTAAGTGGAATGTAACAGGTTTGAGTTCAGAGTTTTCCTTCTCCTAGACTAGTTACCTCACCAAGTCTGAAGATCCTAGTCTGCTCTACTATTTACCCATAGCTAGAGGGTGAATAATTGGATTTATACCTTTCCCAAGGGTATTAGGTCTATGTGAAATGCAATCAGTCTCGTCCAGGATTTAAACTCGTGTCACCGTGTCCATTTCTTGCAACGATAACGATTACACCACGGTCACCTCATTTTTTCCATATCTTCTTCCAGGAGCCTGTGGGTGCCAACGCTTGTGCCCCCCTTGCAAATTCGTCAGAGACGTCTCTACTCAGCTGCGTGTCCCTCGCTCGGCTGTGATTCTCTGCACTCGGTCTAAATCTGACCGCGTGTTTATCATCGCGTGATCTCCTTCCGGTTACACACCTGTTCGACCTAAGCGACCTGACGCGCCATCATCTTCCTGTTTACTAATGAAAATAAGACAGCTGGTCAAAGCACACGGGTCACTAGGAACGAACCGAAAATCCATGCCATATGTTGTATAACATAAGATCTCGTACTAATTTTGAAATATTACCTTTTATCATGGATGGCTACAGTTACATGTCTAGTTGGCCCAGTTGGCTGAGGCTGAAGAATACATCGATTGAATTTCTGCAGAGTGCTAAGACTCCTCCAACAAGTGTTCAAGATACGACACTAAAGATATGATGCTACGCTTCAGTAATCCTGAATTTCTGGGGATTACCCCTTCATTGCAACTGAAATTATGCTAAAGTCAATTATTTGAAATTGAACTGTTAGATCATTAAACTGTGTGTTAACAAATGACTGATTTTTAATTGAATTAATAGTGATACAGAGCAATACTCTAAAACATTAAACTGTGTGCTAATAAATGATAAATAGCAAATAGAATTTTTTCGTATATGATTGAAGTAAGTGAAACCATTTAACTGCCGGAAATAAGTGAGGTCAGTCTCGTTTAATAATGTTATCCACAAAATGTGTTTAGAAATAATATATATTTAATATACATGTATAAATAGGATTCGGACTTGAATAACCTACAATGGTTGGTATACCAAAATTCAATCGAAACCTGTCCAGGAATAATTTCATTAACAATTATCAGATCTGATAAGGCCTTCACCAGAATTAAATTATTCTAAGGTCTTTTTTGCGTATCCAGCTGAAATCTTATTTGAAAACATCCTTATATAATGTTTAGTAGTCGTGATTAATATAGCTATTTATTGCTTTTAAAAAAATGGCTGCCCAGTCAGCTGAGGCAGTAAAATACGCTGACTGCGTTTCTGATGAAGAATATGTCTCGCCCCAAAACAAATGTCCTGACGTTGGCACAAAACTATCAGATGGTGAGACTCTAGTCCTTGAGATTTGGAAAATTGGAAGTACCCTTTCATAGCTATTACTCCAAAGTCTACTCAGACACACAGTAGTAGTACCTATCGTAGAGAAGTACTTGAATATTTACTATAGTTGAAACCACTTAACTGTGAGCAAACAAATGATCGATATTAAATTGAATTATTTGTATTACACAGCAATACGTGAAATTACTTAATTGTAGATAAAAAAATTATTAATATAAATTAGAATTATTCATATCAAATAGAAATACTTAAAATAATTTAACTGTGTGGAAGCTAATGAGTTCTGGCATTTTAAAAAATGTTATGCGCAAACTGTTCACTTACTGACTTATTTAAATCCTGTCTGCGCGAGCACAAGATGTAACCTAGAAGACCGTATGAGCCTGATGGATGATAAGGAACGGTGGAAGAGAGAGAGAGAGAGAGAGAGAGAGAGAGAGAGAGAGAGAGAGAGAGAGAGAATAAGTTTGTGTTGTTATCAAAACTTGATGATGATATAAACGCGTGTATATGTGTATATATATATACACATGATTTAGCATTGAATAACCAACGGGGGTTGATATGACATGAAATATTACTTAAATATAGTGTCTTTTTTGTGAGTGTGTTTTTCTGTGTATGAGCGTTTCTGTGTTTGTGCATGGGTCTGTATGTCGATTGTGTATTTATGACATGGACGGATAGGAAAAATCTTTACGTGTCCATAAAATTGAATAAACTATACCATTAACATCAATTAAAATGAGATTTAACAATTCATACAACCTCACGTAGAAAAGATTAATGTAAGAATTAATCAATCCTACTATTAAACTTAATTAATTTTGGCTTTTGGGTATAACACTAAACAGATTCTGAGGGTGAGTCTCGAGTTCTGGAGATCTGGGGAAATGTGTAATAGCTCTTATTGCCATTAATTACAGGTCCCCTCTGAGTACATATAATATAATTTGTTGGTGGGCTAGGTTTGGGTTTTATAGCATATCAAACCTTGTAGGTTGTTTAATGTCAAATCCTCTTTATACATGTTATATGTAGTTGGTAAATGCATAGTTAATGTATTAAAATTTTAACCAGACCCGAGCTCATTTTTTACATACACTAAAATGGTTATACATATGATTTGGAAGTCAATAGTTTATAAGTAATCGAATTTGCAAATAAATCAGAGCTTATTTGTTTGCCCACAAAAATTACTTTGGTTTACACACGGTTCAATGCTTCTAAGTATTACTATCTATCACTAATAATTCAATTAAACATCAGTCTTTTGTTTACACACAGTAAAATAGTTAAAACACTTCCATATTTATCAATTCGATTTAAAGTAATCATTTCTTTTAACTCAGTGTAAAGGTCAAACAGTTCTATTTTACTAATAGATAGGACCCTATGAGGTGCAGAATAGACCTGGGGGCAAAAGCAATGAATGGGTACGTCATATTCCCCAAAGGTCCTGGGCTGTAGCATTTCAATCAGTTTGTTTAGTTTCACATCAAGGACATTCTTTGGGAGAGTATAGTCTCTCTGTCTATTTGCAGTCCGTGTATTTTACAACTCCAGCCGACTGCCCTTCATATAAAATAGACCAGTTTTTAAATTATTCGAATTTGACATGATTATACGCAAAAAGAACTCTTCCGAAACAACTTTGAAAGATGCAAATGCGAACGTACAGTGAACACTATTCCCTAACCACATGACATAAGATAAACCAACGTAGGTTGACATGCAGTTAAAATGATCAATCAGTCTAATAATCATATATTTATTATGTCCGTCTCTTTAACAAAAGTCGTCACGGATTTAAAGTTGATCCTATTTAATATCTTATACGTGAAAATTTTTCTCCGTATAAAGAAAAAAAATTCGAAAAACCAATGTGCATTAAAAAGATACAGAGGCCAGATACACGTCACCTCTTTCCAGGTTTTAACCTTTATATCTTTGGAACGCACAGCATTGTCAAAAGAATTTATCGAATATACCATTGATTTTATCAATTATAGACTGGGAGAAATTCGTTTCATCTGTTATTTTTCCCTCCTTATTTTCTCCCCACTAAATTGCATTCAACAAATAACAGAGATATTAGATCGAGTAAAGAATTTCATTGGTATATCCCCACTTTCGCATATATAATCTAAACATATAAATAACATGTAAATAACATATACCCTCCCGTTAAGTCATTTTGGATTTTGCTTTGGTTTCTTTGCTTAAAAGCATATCAATCTTTATAGGTTATTTAATGCCAAAGCCATTCTCCTAGAAGAACAGTAGTGATACGATTTAACCCATATCAGGGAGGATAAGGGGATTCATACCTTTCCCAAGGGTATTTTCCTGAAAGGGAGCGTAATAGTGCGACTGGAGTACGAACTCGCTTACTACGATTCCGCAGTCCAGCGCTTTAACCATTACACCACGAGGACACCCCCTTTTGGATTTTATTAAAACATTAACATCTTCATTTTCCTCGAATCGTACCTCCTCAAAAGAATGTGGAAATTTTATGACTATTTACATCTTTTTTAACGAGATTCAAGTTCTCCAGGATGTAAAGGCGGAGTCCATGTAGCATAGACGCTAACGGGCTGCACTACGGCATCTTAGTAAGCTATTTCGAATTCCAGTCACGCCTATACATTCAATTTCTGATGAATAACTTTTGAAAAGATATGATCTCTCTTATCCCAAGTTCAAGTCTGATTTGCTTTTTGCTTGATGCTAATTCTGTTGTGATAAGCATGATTCTATTTACTGCTCCTTAGTTATCGCTACATGGTTTGCCATTTTGACTTCTATTGTGCAGTTACGACAACCTGTCGAGAAGACATCCAACACTGAAATCAAAACCACTTGACAACGTGCTATAGTATTTCAGATTTTCTTGTAGATATATTTTATGAAAGAAGACACACTCGGATTTGTAGTTCTTTTAGTAGCCAGTACTTATTCTTTATTTTTGATATCTCACACACAAGAAAAGTTATAAAAAGACTCAACTTGAAATCCTTGTCTCCCATCTACTACAAAATATTTCTGTCTCTCTCTCCCTTCTTCCTCTGCCACTGTTACTGTCTATGTCTCTCTGTCTCTCTGTGTCTCAGTCTGTTTGTCTGTCTCTCTCTCTCTCACTCTCTCTCTCTATATATATATATTGACCGAAGCATACTAATCTTGCAAATCTTTGGAATAGCCAATCGTACGGAAAATCAATTTTAATTAAAACAATTGAATGATATGAAGCAATTAGCAAATGTTTCACTGTTTTCATTAGAAACAAACGGCAAGTAAAAAAAAAAGTGACAGGGAAATTATATTGATAGTAAATAAGAGATTAAGTGGATCTTAAACGAAGCAAATAAAAAATTAAAAAAAGTACATGCTACGTTTTGAAGGTATAACTATGGCTCCATGCAAGATATTTTCATTATTTCATCTTTCATACACTAAAAGAATCGACGACTGTATTAGCAAATAAACCAATCATTAAACAAACAAACAAATAAATACAGAAATTGATGCTTGGTCATATTTATGTTTATTGATCAGTTTATCCATTTATTCGTCTTTTATTTTTTCATGTTTGTTTTCAATGAAAATGATTCATAAAAAAAAAAACAACTAAAAATAGAGCCCAGAAAAATGTCTGCCGTGCTATTAATTGTCTACAACGATCCAATTTTCGTTTTATTTTTTATCTGGATTAATGATAATAGACGATCGATAAAAATAGAAAAAAACATATACAGATACAGAAAACAAGTTCATAGCATGTCTTTCCATGAGATTCAAGCAAAATTTCCTTTGGGAAAATGGACCCGTAATGTTCAGGATGGGCATAGTGACTTTTTTTTTATCGTCCGCTTTATGTATAGAGATATACGGGGAGTGATTCTCGTAATTGCTCATTTTCGTTATCAATGTTCAATATTGTGAATGACAGATCAAATTTTTTCAAGCTGTCTCTTGATTGGGTGCTGAAGAATTTGCGTTCATGCCTTCCCGAAGTGTGAAATGAAAATAATTATGGATGATATTGGGTTCTGATCACTAATTTTGTTTTCAGTATCTTGAAATATGTCTCGAGCTTACATTAGTATGAATTCACTTCCAATTCAAAAGAGTGTCTGCTTTGATACCTTGACTTTAGTAGTATGCGACACATGGGATATTTATCCTTCCAGTGTATTCTGTGTCTGATTCTAATCAGCATTTGATGGTAAGACTCATTTTCTGGAGGTCTGGGGAGTGTGGAGTACCTATTCATTGCAATTATTCTCCGGTCTGCTCTGATGCGGAGCGATAATACCTGATAAAATACCATTATCGAATAGATATTTTTGAAAATGGATTGTACCTGATAGAATCCCATTATCGAATAGATATTTTTGAAAATGGATTGTACCTGATAGAATCCCATTATCGAATAGATATTTTTGAAAATGGATTGTACCTGATAAAATCCCATTATCGAATAGATATTTTTGAAAATGGATTGTACCTGATAAAATCCCATTATCGAATAGATATTTTTGAAAATGGATTGTACCTGATAAAATCCCATTATCGAATAGATATTTTTGAAAATGGATTGTACCTGATAAAATCCCATTATCGAATAGATATTTTTGAAAATGGATTGTACCTGATAAAATCCCATTATCGAATAGATATTTTTGAAAATGGATTGTACCTGATAAAATCCCATTATCGAATAGATATTTTTGAAAATGGATTGTACCTGATAAAATCCCATTATCGAATAGATATTTTTGAAAATGGATTGTACCTGATAAAATCCCATTATCGAATAGATATTTTTGAAAATGGATTGTACCTGATAAAATCCCATTATCGAATAGATATTTTTGAAAATGGATTGTACCTGATAAAATCCCATTATCGAATAGATATTTTTGAAAATGGATTGTACCTGATAAAATCCCATTATCGAATAGATATTTTTGAAAATGGATTGTACCTGATAAAATCCCATTATCGAATAAATATTTTTGAAAATGGATTGTACCTGATAAAATCCCATTATCGAATAGATATTTTTGAAAATGGATTGTACCTGATAGAATCCCATTATCGAATAGATATTTCTGAAAATTTTTAGTATTCCAGAGGAATACGTGAAATTGTATAAATGAGTGAAATAAGAATTTTTTTAATCAGATATATTTATTATACAGGTATAGTTGAAATCATTCCAACTGTTAATTATTTGTGCTAAGAAAAGTTACTTGAAGCTATAATTGTATTTTTTAAGTGAGGACCAATCATAGTATGAGGTTTGACTGCTTGTGACTTATTCCTGCGTAATTGATGTTCTCCTATTGACTACTTCACGTGGATGAACCAGTGTTGGCCGAGCAACACGAACTTACCTACAGCAACTCTGCGAACACATAATGTAGTCTCAAAGACTTGCCGGGAGCTATGGATGATACAGACGGATTTAGTGAGTGAGTCTGAGAAAACGGTATTTGCAGCACGACTTGATGATGATGTTGATCATTGTTTACTAAAAATTATAATTGCACTATGATGGTACCGAAGAGAAGATTGTAATGTTTCTAAACCAAATAATAAGTTGTACTGTCGTACACCAAAATTATGGATGTACCACCACGGGCTCGAACGGGTTAATGTGTTTATCGTTACGTAATAAGTAGTAGTATGACACTGTTATAACATCAAAGTTGGAAGCGTGTTTAGCCCACCAGCAAAAAACGCACTTTTTAAAGAGTCATCGCCGGAAAAAAGGCAAATTTGGAAGCTGAGTCGAATGAGTTAGCTGGATAAAGAAAAACAACATGTCCCTCGGAGAAAGAAAGCAGATACATACCTTGAATTTTCCTTCTGGTTTTCTGTTGTAGTTTTAACGTGTTGGTTTGCAGGTTTTGTTTTTGTTGTGGGAGCCTTACCCATCTCACTATAATGGAATCTTCTCACCGTTATTAGTCCGGGGAAATTTCGCTGCCAGAGGCAGATCAATATTAGTGTTATCCGAACCGTACGAGACTTCTTACCTTTTCTATGTAACTCTATCTTTCTAGTGTAATATAATCTGTTATCTAATATCCATGTTTGTGATTTCATAAGTGACTCTTTCCGGGGCCACACCAGTCTTCAAAGGTTCCCGTCCGATGGTAGATACTTTTTGGAACCCACACCCAAATGGAGGCTGTAACTTTCGACTATCTTCACATTATCCTGGCTATTTTTCACTCTCGTCTTTACCTCGTCGAGTCTCCAAGTCAACTAACTTTCAAACCCAAGTCGTCCTCTTACTTCTGCCTGATGTCAGAGAGAGGACATATCCGTTTCCGATGCTTCCAAATCTGCACAGATGTTGGACCCTCCGTTTTTCTAATCATTTTTTATTACTGTAGTTTATTCATGCGTGACTGGCAGATACACAACAGGTGCTTTGGCCTGAGTTACACAATGGTCAGCTGGCTTTTTCCGTAGATTTTCTATCTGCTTTTTCTTATTATTTTTCTTCTCTTCTTCTCTAGAAATTCTCTTTAAAACTTAGACCTGTGTCGATTAGATACTTGAAACAATATAATCGCTTAAACTATCCAATACTAAAAATGTGCAAACATATATGATTAACCAATGGATGGGACCATAACAGCTACCGTCAAAAAATAGACTTGGAATTTATGACTACAATAAGTAATCCAAGTATACAAATACTATGGAAATGAAAACTCACCATCGGTTACTGTTTCGTGTCTTATCCGAGACATCCTATGATAATCAATTTTATTTCGTTTTCCATTTATCCTTGTTTATACTTCTTTCTTTTTTTATTCTTTCAATTTACATTATATTATTCTAAGTTTTATTTCTTCTCAATTGCCACACTTTTTCCCTCTTTGAACGTCCACTCTAAGTTTTATTGTCTTTCGGATTCTTGAAGGAAATTGTAAACTACGTGGTATTCAAGGAATTTTAATTCAAAGCAGAATGTAACAGTTCAACAATATCTTCTTAGTGTCGTTACGCAGTAACTGGAGCGGAAATAAAAAGGGAGACAAATCCACGATTCACTTCACTCGCAATTTTTTGCTTACCTTAAAATAAAACGTTGCATATATATATATATATATATATATATATATATATATATATATATATATATATATATATATATATATATATATATATATTTATATGAAAAAAGGCAGAGTTTGGTAAATCTGTCAAGATGATAAAAATAAATGCAATACAGGATAAACAAACACTGGAAGCGGATTCAATGATATTTCGATCTTTATTGAAAAAAGAACTTCCTCAGAATGAAAATGATTTTTTTTCTAAAGTTCAGCATTTGAAGAAATAGATAAAATAAAAAAAAATATAAAAGAAGAGAATGGTCTAAAGAAAAGAAGCAGAAAACGAAAGAAAGGGTAATAAAATAGATATATGTTAGAGTGATGGCGGTAGGGAATATTGGTTTTGATTGTGACTATATACATATATATATATAGGCATACAAGAAAATGTATTTTACATTCCTTTCAGCATTTTTGAAATTTCCATATAAATATTGTCCAATTTTTTTCGAAGTTTTTGGCATTATTAGTCATTTTCAATGATATAATCAAGATGTAATTATTTCTTCTTTTATATGCTAGATGCTTTCTAACCAGACATCTAGTTTAAAAACATAAAACTAACATTTCCTTTTGTGTAAAAAATGATCTTGATTATATCTTGCAAATAATTCATGGTGGTGAAATACGTTGGAAGATAAATTCTCAGATAATTTTTGTGTAAAACTAAAATTGCGATAAAAAATCGTGTAATAATCCAATCAGAGACATTGACCACATTTACATTCCCATATAGATGTTTATATTTGTTTAAAATGATTCACAAAAATAAGTTGCTTTTTTTTTAACCATCGCAGAGGTATGGTCCACCCGGTAATAAAATATATCACTAGTATTGCTCTATTAGCCCACATTACACTACATGCAAAATCCCATAAGTCCTTTTCTCTTATTAAGTCAGTATAAGAAATTGTCTATGTGTTGCATGGTAACCTTTTACAGGTCGGTTAGTTTGAGGAATCAAAGTAGTATGTCCAACTGTGTCTTAAGTTAAACAAAGAACATCAGACATACCAGGTGAATTGCGTTGGAAGAATACGTGGGCGTGCAAAAAATAAATAACAACGTAATGTTTTCAACCCCAGAGAGTCAACGGTCAATCAGCGGAGAGCATATTCAGTCAGCAGTTAGCAGAGTTAGGCCGTTTTGTGCGTTAGCCCGGAAAGAGGCCCACAGCCCCCGTGTTGTAAGGCTTTATCAGTTTACCCTAAAAAAGAAGCACGAAGAAGTGTGACTCTCAAAAGATGTATTTTTACCAGGTGTAATTCAAAACATATGGTTTAAATCTGAAGATGTGTCGCAAACTAGCGTTCTCCATGTAGTTCAAACAATTTCGACAGTTCGTTGATATAAAGAGTGTTTATATTTTTATACAATCAATGTTATTGCCTCCTCATTCTGAGTATATAGTATATGACTTAGCACATAAATAGACATATCGGTGGATTATATGGAATTCCCACATAGGAGGGTGGATGTTCGATGATGACACTAAACTGCATCTGATTTTGGAAATCTGGGAGTATAGAGCACTCCTTATTACTTTTACTCCCATGACTACTTTGACCAAGATGCTTTAGTACTTGTTCGGGTCTAATGTATGGTCAAATAGTTCTGTTTAATAATTATTCTCATTTGATATGACTACATTCAAAAAATAAAACAAGCAGGCAATAGCAATAAAAACACATAAATAAGACAAAACAATTTTTTCAGAGACAACTTCACAAATATAGATATGGGCGTAGAATAAAGATAATTTCCTGACCTCTTGGCATAAATTGCCATAGACTATTTGATATGCCGTTAAGATTCATCAATTATTGGACGCTGCAACGTGATATGATAGTCAGGTGGCTAATATTGCAGACCAATAACTACTTATAAGTGAGTTCAATTATCAGTGAGTCTACCATACTTATGAACTTGCAACAAATATAAGCTAAGCATATAAAATGTATCTGCTAGTGAGAGGATCTATTTGTGCAATGTATAAATGGGTTTTTATCTGTTAATGGATTTTAATTTGTTTCATCAAGTATCTATAAGTCAACATAATTCTTTCAACTATTATACAGAATTGATGATAAGTTTAAATAATATGGGTATTTCGTTTATTTTATCTGAATCACATTTGTATGGGGGGGGCATAGCTAATTTACTAGGCTGGGTTGTCACAGACCAAAATAAGAAACAACGAATAAACCTAAATCCCACATATAGGTTCCATTCCTTGTTTTTATGGCATATAAACTTTCGTGGGTAATTTAATGTCTTATTTGTCTTATTTCGATGGCTTTAGAGATAGGAAATAAGTGTCCGTACAGCTGCTCTTAGGTGAGTTGTTACTTCTAGGATTTGTTCAATATAGCTTATAGCATCCTCGTGCAGTTCCAATCTAAATTTTCTCTATACGTTTTATTTGTGTCTATTTAGGTTGGTTTGGTTTCTTTGTTTAATGGCATATCAACTCTTTTAGGTTATTTAATGACAAAGCCATTCTCCTAGAAGAACAGTAGTAGTACTATTTAACCCATAGCTGGGAGGATAAGGGGGTTCATACCTTTCCCAAGGGTATTTGCCCGAAAGTGAATGTAATAGCGCGACTGGAGTACGAACTCGCGTACTGCGATTCCGCGTACTACGATTCCGCTTTAACCATTACACCACGAGGACACCCCCTGTGTCTATTTAGTACATCCGTGAAGTTGTATTGACACAAATGCTGCTTATCCAAATAAGACAAACAAAAAATTGCGGGATATTGCTCGAGAAACAAGGACGATCTCATAGCTAACTTTCTCCTATGGACATTTTCACATGGACGTACCAATGTTGGCCGAACAACAAGAACCTACATAGAACAGGTCTGTATTGACACAGGATGTAGCCTGGAAGACCTGTGGGAAGCGATGGATGATAATGTCGAATGGTGAGAGAAAGTCAGGGAAATCCGTACTAGTAGCACGACTGGATGATGATGCTACTATTTTCAAGAGTCGTAATCAGAAAGTTAACGTAATAGCCTGACTACATTTCGAACTGTCTTACAACGGTGTCACAGACCAGCACGTTTTCCTAAATACCACGAACACTCCACAGACACATGACATCCCGATGGAATTTAGGCACAATAACTTGGTATACCACCATTGTATGAATGGAATTGCTTATAAGAGAAACATTTAATAAAGAGAGATAATTTTGCACAAGAAAGTAGCAGGAAGACGCACGGTTTTAAGTTGCAACTGTTTTCAAGAGATTCAATAATTAAATGCCATTTTCTCTCCCAGAAAACTATCAGCATAATTTTCTTAAATTTATGCGACTTTCGGAATATTTTCTTTTCCGGAGTCAGTATTCATTCCCCCTCAATAGACTGTATTTTCGACTCTGTCTCGTACAGGCCAATCCATGCTTAGCCTTTTTGTGAACACTTTTTAAATTAAACATTCTTCTTTGTACACATCAAAAGTTTCCAGGCGTTCATACGTTATGGTTACCGTTGTAGGAAATGGACACGTTGACACGAGTTTAAATCCTAGACGACACTGATCGTATTTCGCATAGCGTTAATACACTAAGGAAAATTAAGAATGCAAATATTCTCTCTCTAGCTATGGATAAATAGTAGAACGAATTGGGCTTTAAACCTTGGTATGGTAATCGCTTTAGAAGAAGAAAAACTCAGAATTCAATCAGTGAAACTCCGATAAAAATTGATCTTGAGTGACGTCCTGCTCGTGCTGAGTGGTATGGAGATGTATAAATACCACACATTCATCTGTAGATGTTGGTTTGATCTTATCAACTCAGCCACCAAAGATCCGCTGACAGACCACTGTTTAAGCCTGGAACACTCTATCTTATTTGCCTCAAATTTAAATGCCCTTAAAACAAATTTGATGAATTCCTCTATAGGTCTTCCTTCTGTTTCCTTTTACATATATATCCGTGTATCAGTTATATAATGACATTTTTCTGCAGGTTATTAGGTTTTTTGAATAAATAAGATTATATTTTAATAAAAAAATAGTGTTGCTGTACTTGTACTCTGCTCTCTCTCTCTCTCTCTCTCTCTCTCTCTCTTATACAACATATCTTTATTTGCAAATACACAGATGAGCTCACACATACACTCTAACATAGACTCGCACGACTGTGTGCTTCCACCCATGTGTTTATGGTTTTGTATGCATGCGTCTAGGTTAAAATAAACTGGCAAGAAAATTCTTATGAAAATATACAAATTGTACTTCATGAAATATCCACCTGTCAGTGCAACTATTGGTCCATTTTTTCTGACCTGATTTAAACAATTCTTTCAGAAATTATTTGTATCATCTTATTTTGTGAGCACCGTTGACGTTAGGTTTTGAAAGACATTAGAAATAATTATCTAATTACTATCGAGGAATTCTCTATCTATCACCTATCTTTTAATATTTCCACAAGTTGCTATTTTGTTAAGCTACAACTTTGTTTGTTTATTTGTTCGTTTGTTTGTTTGTTTCTTTTTGTTTTATGGCATATCAAATATTGTAGGTTGTTTAATGGTAAATCCAATTTTTACAAATAAACAATTCTAATTGAAACAATTCAGTTTAGCATAAGTGAACAGTACAATTGTCAAAAAAAATTCTATTCCAAG
Organism: Sepioteuthis lessoniana; assembly: GCA_963585895.1. Classification (NCBI taxonomy): domain Eukaryota; kingdom Metazoa; phylum Mollusca; class Cephalopoda; order Myopsida; family Loliginidae; genus Sepioteuthis; species Sepioteuthis lessoniana. The sequence goes on from OY757909.1 coordinate 94,634,182, forward strand.
CTATTAAGTTTAGTCAAACAGTTCTTTTTCAAACAATTCATTTAATATACGTATATTTTTGTTTACATATTTGAATGTCAAAATAGTTCTATTTCAAACAATTCAGTTTAGCATAAGTACAGTTTCAATGTCAAAAAAGTTCTATTCAAAACAATTCAGCTTAGCATATTTGAACCTGGAAGCGAAGGCTATAAAGAAGTTCTCTACATTCCCCAAAGCTCCAGCATTGCTGGAACCTCACCATCAGATTTTTTAGTGTCATTTCAGGACACTCATTGATTGATTTGGTTTTGTGAGTTTTATGGCATATCAACCTTTGCAGGTTATTTAACGCCAAATCCATTTTTATGTAAATAATCTGTTCTATTTAAAACAATTCAGTTTAGCATAAGTACACAGTTTAATTGTCAAAAACATTTCTATTTCAAACTATTCAAGCAGTTATATGTAACAATTGAGTTAAGTGTAAATACAGTTTTAATGTCGAAAAATAGTTCTATTTCAAATAATTCAGTTAAGCATAAGCACGCAGTTCAAATGTAAGTACAGTTTAATTGTCAAAAACATTTCTATTTCAAGCTATTCATTTTAATCAAACAATTCATTTTAGCATAAGTATGCTGTTAGTTCTGATTATCCATATATAGGACCCTATCAGGTGCTACCATTCCGGGCCAGAGTGGACCTGGGACCGATGGCATTGAAGGGGTACTCTGCATTCCCCAAAGCTCCAGCATTGCTGCAACCTCACCATCGGATTGTTTAGTGTCATATCTAGGACACTCGTTGGGGGGTTACCCCTCTGCAGAGAAGCAATCGGTGTATTCTACAGCCCCAGCCGATTGGGCAAGACACTCATTGAGTGGAGTTACCTCTCGGCGGAGAAACTGTCGATGTACTCAACTGCTCCAGCCAACAGGGCAAGCTACAACTTTAATCCTATTATACATACAAATATATGAAAACACACAAAGATACATATACTTATCTCTACTCACACAAAAGCACGTATACACACACACACCACACACACACACACACACACACACACACACATATATATATATATATATATATATATATATATATATATATATATATATATAAATATATATACTCTCGAAGCCACTTGCACATACATGCATTACGCCACATTTATAGCGAAACATACTCAAGCGGATTGATGGATGCGCTTCAAGCTGAACGGTTATCGTTTTATGAAAACCTTTTCTTGGCTGTATGCCAATTACTTTACGCTAATGCCCTAATATATAAATCCATCTCTACTGCAACCTGTTATAGCTAAATAATAGAGTACATTAGGTTATTTCACTTGATTTTGTTATACAGGAACCAGTCGGGAAAAGGGAAAACTTTGAATTCAAACCAGATGTACTCTAATAAAAAATGACATTGTATCACATCCTGACTATGGCAGGAGGGTTGAGTAAATATATACATACTAAGACTGATACACTTTCAGGTACATGAATATTCACCTAGAGGGGGAAAAGCTTAAACTCATATGATTACAGGTTTATTTATTTTGCAATACTCTTTGACAATATAAGTACCTTAGCTAGAAAATCTCCTGCATGTTTTAAATGTAAGCTTTCTTCTTGTTTCTGAAAAAAATGCGAAGTCAATTCACGGAGCACATACCATGAAAAAAGCGGTTATACACGCTTCGTGCATAAACCATATACTTGTTGTTTGGCTTTGTTTTTAATTCGTTTCTCGCAGATGCCCCTGTTTTATGTATTTCATTAGACTAAACTAAACTCAATGAATAACTAAATTTCAGCTTGGTTTTACTCTTTCAGGCGGGCTTAAAATACGCTAACTGTATCCTCTGCAGGAGCTATGATCCTTCCCAAAAAGTTGTGAGTGTAACACTAAACTAGTAAAGCTCTAAATCTGTTAATCTGGAGAGAGTTGAGTAGAGCTTAATCACGAAGTCAACCCAGAGCCGGAGCGGTGGTACCATACAGGTTCCCAGTTATTATTCAAATAGATGTGTTTTTTAAAAAAAATATTCGTTTTTAATAAGACCGTGCAAAAAAACTAAAAATAATAATAAAAATAACAAAAAAAAAACCCAACTAAATGAAAATATGAACGAAAATGAAAGCAATTCCCTCACCTGTTGGCATAAGATAAACCAGGCAGGTTAGCATGCCGTTTAAGTCAACAAACCAACCAATCAATCAAACAATCAATCAAATCATGTATATTATATTATTTATGTTGAAATAGAATTGTCGTTGGTGAAATGATCATCGAAAATCAACTCGAGGTACACAGCTCATATTTTAGACAGCACCATTTATGTTTCCGTTCGGAATAATGGTAAAGGTATGGAACCATTTCTCAATCATCTGGTCCAGTCAGCTGGGGCTGTAGATTATATCGACTGCATATCGGCAGATGGGTAAGACTTCCCCAACGAATGTTCTATTTATGACAATAAACCGTCTGGTGATGACGCTTCGCTAATACTGGAGTATTGTGGAATGTGGATTACCTCTTCATTCCCATCACTCCAAGGTTCACTCTGGCCCAGAGTGGTAGCCCCTGAAAGAGTCCTATGCATGGGGTAAATAGAACTAAATAGTGCACTCATGCTAAACAGAGTTATTTGAAATAGAAGAGTTTTAAAATTTACCATTGTGCAAACAAAAATATACTTATGCTACACAGTATATTTTGAAATGAAACCAAAATGAGATAATTTGGCGTTACATGACCCGGAAAGAGTTGATAAACTGTAAACCAATCAACCAACCAACCATATCTCCATCACCATGCAACTGTAAAATCGTTGAGGACACTAAGTTTTCTAGTTTTGATGTTGCAAATAGTCTCAGAGAATAGAAACTCTTTGAGTTTTATTTGTATTAGACGGGAATCATCATTATCTTCAAGACTTGTGGACAGTACGACTTCCTTTACTTTCTCTGTATCTCTCTCTCTCTCTCTCTCTCTATATATATATATATATATATATATATATCGTTATCTGTCCGTATTTACCATAGCTCTTGGCATGTATTCTTGAGAATACTCAGTGTCAGAGGAGAGATTATGAATGGGAGACTTTATTAGTCGACTAAAAAATTGAGTCCATAGGAGAGCGTCGCTAATGAGTTTGTACTGCCGAAAATATCTTGCTCTCTTTTTTTTTTTTTTTTTTTGGATGCTTTGAGAGATCTGAGGTAAGAAGCTGTATAGCTGGTGTTTTGTTGAATGTTGCTTCGAGGATTTGTATAGAACAGTACACAGCATCGGTTTAGTTTATTTTAATCCTTTTATCAAGTGTTTCCTTAGATTTCAAATGGTGCAGTCATACAGTAGTACTGAAATTGATTCTGCCGGGAAGGATTCCCGTTTTGTTTTAATTTAAGAGACACCGCAAAATTGTAAATATAGGCGTACAATGAACTTTATTCCATAAAATGTATGTGTAAAATAACCCTATAAAATGAGTCAGTGTAATGTTTGGTTTGGTTTGGTTTTATTACATATCAATCATTGTTGATTATTTCATGCCAAATCCTGTTTTTACACTTACATAAAATATATGATTTGTTAATACATTTTGTTGATACACATAGTTAAATGATCAAACAGTTCTATTTCTCATAAATCATTTGAGTATGAGTCAACAAGTTAAGTGGTTCCAAGCATTGCTCTGTATCACTAAAAATTCAATCAAACATGTCATTTTTTACACACAGTTTTATGATCAAACAGTTCTACTTCAGACAATTCAATTTAATATAAGTAATTTTTAGCTCTTAGTTTAAATGTCAACCAGTTCTATTTTACCATGTTCAGTGCTGCCTCTTCTGACTGGAGAGGACCTTGGAGCAAAGGCAATAAAGATGTACTCCACCTTTCCCAAATCATCAGCATTACTGGAGCCTTGGCATCCGATGGTTTAGTGTAATATCCAGGACACTTGTTTGGGAAGTTTTACACCTCTCCAAAGCTGCAGTCAGTGTATTCTACAACCCCAGCTGACAGGGCTAATCAAATGTTGTTTTGACCATATAATAATATTTTTGTGATAGAAAAGGTGCTTTCCATGAAAGAACTTAAATGTTTCTCAAGAATACGCTAATTATAAAGAAGGAAAACAACACCATCTGAATTTGGAATTACTTTTTCTTTGGTTAAAATTATTTGATATTCTGGATTAAAACAGCAAAATATGTGTTTATAATCCAAATATTTGCTATAAAAAGGTCATAACGCGCTATCAATGTATTATGGCTCGTTTCATTTGAGGATATTCTCTTAAAATAACTAGATATTTTCTAAAGATATCTAAATATTCTCATTAAATATCTATATATTCTTTTTAAATATCTAAATATTCAATTTAAATATCTAAACATTCTCTTAAAATATCTAAATATTCTATTCAAAATCTCTAAATTCTCTCTTCAAATTTTTTAAATATTATCTTTACGTATCTAAACATCGTCTCCAAATACCTAAATATTCTTATACAAGATGTAGATATTCTCTTAAAATATCGAGAAATTCTCTTTAATTATCTAAATATTCTCTTAAAATATGTAACTATTCTCCTTAAATATCTAAATATTCTTTTAAATATCTAAATATTCTCTTAAAAAATCTAAATATTCTCCTTAAATATCTAAATATTCTTTAAAAATATCTAAATATTCTCTTAAAAGATCTAAATATTCTCTTAGAATATCTGATGCTGTAAGACCAGTTACCTCCCATCCCACAAAACATCAAAGTAAGACAAGCAAGACATGCTATGGACTGCTTGAGAAGTAAGAACGAACTCATAACCAACGTTTTTCAACGGACTCCTACATTAGGACCCGCCATTGTTTGCCGACCAGAAAAACGTCTACATTCATCATCTTTCTGTCAATATGAAGCACCGACTTGAGGATTTTCCAAGATCGATGACGGATCGGGACGGACGGTGAGAGAGAATCAAAGGAATCAATCTATTTGGCATGCATCGATAATAATGATGAGTCCCTAGGGGAAAATCGTTAATATGTTAATATATATATATATATATATATATATATATATATATATATATATATATATATATTAGGTATATTTTAATGGCAAAATTCTCAGATGGTATGGACGAATTATTTTCATTCATTTTTGGAATGCTTTATAAGTGACAGACTGAATTGTATGAACCGTCAACCGATAAAAAGGGATCACTTAAATATTAATGCACTGCGTAATTTTCTATTATTGCGTAAGGTTATTTAGGGCATCTTTCAACGTAAGGTTATTTAGGGCATCTTTCAATGGAAGGTTATTTAGTGCATTTTCCACCATTCTTAAGCTGAACACTTTTCCATTTCGACTCAAGAGGATTACTTGTGCACTGCCTTAATCAATGGATTATATTAAATGAATGATTTTAATGTCATGTTTGCTAATCTGGGGTTATTTGGGGCCTTGAGGTAAGGGGACTGCGTTCATCGTATATATATATATATATATATATATATATATATATATATATATATATATATATATATATATATATATTAAGAGTGTTTAAACACAGTTATCTGATATCAAATATTCATATCAAATAGAAACATTTTGCATACTGTTGAGTGGATTCAAGTATTTCTATCTAATACATATCATTAAAGGATTAACAGTAATAATCTATTCAGTGACAATCTCTCATTTGTTCACCGTTATATGACTTTAAGAAACTGTTAATAATCCCAAGTAAGCATTTATTACTTCAATTAAATCTTCTTTAATTTAGATAATTAATAAGATATACTTTTTTAGCAGAGTAAGTAGGGCCCATGGATGGTACTCTATTTTTCCGACTTAAAATGAGCCGGAAAACAACGCAAATGACTATGCATTCCTCACTCCTAAAATCTCCATTACGAAGGGGTCACCATCAAATGCAGTTAATATCATACTCAGGACACCGACTTTTAGGGGCTGACCCTTTTGCAGAGAATAGCAGGTTCTAGGCCCTACTGACAAGGCGGAGTCTCTTTGAATTAAAAATGTTAAATGTAGGGAAGATGTCAATTAGAATTATTTTCATCCAGAATCTTGCCAACATTGGCTTTCACTTGGCATTCAAACAAGACATTTGCCCCTCCCTGACTATCAGGCCTTCTTATAGAGGATTATGTCGTTTCAAAGTGAAAACCTTAAAGGGCTTGAACTCAATGGGTCGCTATAAACACTGACAACCTGACAGCTGTGAACGAGATACAATTTAAGAACCCAGATTTGCCAGATTTTAATTTTCCTATAAAGCCGAACAATATTAGTTAACAAGCTAGGTTCGTAAGAAATGTGTAATAAGCTCAATCAATATTGAGTCGTGCCCCTCATTCAAAAATCACAATATAGACATCCATATACCATTCTTCAAATTCAAGAAAATATAAATATCATATCATCAACGGGAAGGATGCTTTTGAAATGTTTGCTGCTAAGATATATTCCGATTACTTTTTCGCTCTTCCTGGAAATGGAAGGCGCATATTCTTGTGAAGAAAGTATGAAATAATGTTTATTGATGATAATTATATTCATGAAGCTGGTTCATTGGCCTAGTTGGTATAGTATTCACCAATGATCCGGGAGACCTGGGTTCAATCCCAGGTTGCGTCATACCAAAGTCTTTAAAAATGGTACTTGATACCTCCTTGCTTAACACTCAGCAATATAAGGTACGAATCAATGATAAAGTGGAACAATCCAGGGAAAAGAGTTGCGCCCTCCCCTAAATGTCGGTTAGGTAGCAATTGAAAAGGGAGCATTCTGGTCGTCCTCAAATACAGTCGCCAACTGCTATATTCATTTAAATGGTTGCTTGATTTGGCTAGGTTTCTCTGTTTAATGGAATATCAACCTTTGTTATTTATCAAATGCTCGAGCCATCCTTGTAGAATAACTGCGATGGAACTATTTAACCAATAGTTTGGAGGTTCAGTTTGTAGGATGGATATTTTTCCCCTAGGAAACGCAGTTATACGACTATAGATCGATCTTACTCACTAAGATGATGCAGTTTAGCAAGTGAGCCAATCCACCGTAGAAACTCTCATTTATAAAAATGAATTATACATGTGGCAAATACCAAATTTTTGGTTTACCTTCGTTGTGTTTTTGGCGTACCAACATTTATTGGGATATTTAATACCAAATCCCGTCCATATATATATATATATATATATATGTGTGTGTGTGTGTGTGTGTGTGTGTGTGTGTGTGTGTGTTGAAGAGTATATTGTCACGTGATATCCCGCGAAGACGATAGAGGTAAGATTAATACTATCCTCCCGTTTGAATGAACAGTGGAAACCCGTAAAAAAAGTGACCGTTAAGTGAGAATGTGGGTCAGAGAGGGGATATCAACAGGTGTTGGTACTTAGTAACCTCAGGTCGCCGGACACCGGAAGGGAGGAGAAGAGAGAAGCCAAATGATTGGCCGGGACCCCAAAACGGAAGTGGGGACTCCTTCCCATCAGCGGAAGTAAATAATAAGAAAGTCAGTTTTTGAGCAGGGCTCGTTGCAGACAGACCCATAGCCATTTACTCCGGGTTGAAGACAAATGAATAACTGAGACACGAGGGATCCCAGGTTCTTCAAGCCAGTGTAAAAAGATAGAATAAAGTCTATTAGCCCGTGAAAGAAGAAAGATTATCCGGTGGAACCCTGTCAAAAAATAAGATAAGTAACTTTGGGGCCATTTCTCTTTTATACCCAAACTTTATATACCACCCTCTCTCTCTCTCTCTCTCTCTCTCTCTCTCTCTCAATTTGAAGAAAAACAAAAGTCAAGAAAAGACATTTATATTCGTGGACTGTCCATTTATATGTTTTGACACTTTGAAAGTGTATCGCTTTGTACAGTAAAGGATTCATGTATTTTTATGTTACCACGTGGTCGAAGTTTGTTCTTTGCAGTTCTTCTACGAATTTGTTACTTCATGCTTCCTTTTCAGCGTCTATTCACCTTATGTTATCTTGCTTAGAGTTGTCCTATTAATCCCCTAAAAATATCACACGGGAAACCGGAGTTGTCGACTACTACAATATAATATTATTACGACAAAAACCTATAGGTCCATATTCTTCCATTATCAAGGGGAAGGAAGGAATGCGGCCTGGTGGGTGTATGGATAGTGTGAAATTTGGAACCCCTTGCCAGCGGCGGTCAGTCTGGCCCTAAATTAGTCCCTCACATTATATGCCAGTTCTTATATGCCTGAGAGAAAAACTCTGAACGAGGACTTATTATATGGGGGATCAAGTGCCAACCTGTCCCGTCTTCACACGTGCGAAATAAAAGTCCCGTTTTGGGATTTTAGTCAATTTGCCGTCACAGACTTATTATGGTGTCTCGTCTGGGGATATTTTAACCTTTATTCCCGAACCATACAGACTTATTATGGGGGCTCGTTTCCGGAATAATTATTATAAATAATATTTATTGCTTGTAGTCGTATTACAATTCCTGCCGTCTAAATCTACCCTGGGAGACCGTGAAAGAAAAAAAGGAATATCGTCGAAACAGTCAAAATTACCCGTTGATACAACTGTTTGGAAAAATTGAAGAAAAATGGACAAAATAGAAAACTTTTTAAAAGAACCCTCCATGGAAAAGTTGGAGAGGCTGAGAAAAAGCGAGATAGTGAAAATTGGCGAGAAGCTTGAATTGAATGTTGAAAATTCTATTCATTAAGCCCACTTCCGTTTTAAATGTAAATTTCAGTTAGCAATGTAGTAAAATTATTTTTAAATAATTTTTTTTCTTTAATTAATAATTTTTTTATTACATTTTGAACTAAATTACAGATTTTTTTCTTGAATTAGATTTAAACTTTAATTAATAACCTCACGTAAAGATACAGTAATAGATATATTAAACTAAAAACAAAAAACAAATATTTAATTTATTTACTATATTTTAAAATTTCAAAACTATTTAGAAAGCATTTATCAGTTCCACTTTTTATGCGTAGTACGTATGTATTATATGCTTTTTTACAATTTTCTATCTAACAATTTATTTTATATATTCTCAAAATTTACTCTAATTCTCAAAATTAACTCTATGTTTTTTTTTTAAATATTTTTTGGTTAAATATTTATAGTCTAAATTTAGCCCTATGTCTACACCAAGCTATTAGTTCATTTCTCTTATTTAATAATTTTTTTTGCCCAGGAAAAAGCAAAATCTGGATTTTTTCTTCAAGACACAGGTTGCACCTACTATCGAAAGATTTTGGGGTACTAGATCTTTTCAATATGGACCATTGTATATCAGGGGTTTACCCTTTATCTTTTAATCCCCAATAATGTTTTAGATAGAGCAGTTTGATTTTTTTTATGCTCATGGGAGAAGGAAAATTTATGATTTCCATATCTAATTTTCCAACGAGTAGACCAAACGCCAATATATTTCTTATCACTTATGTCCTCTTTTGGATTAATAATAGCTTGATATACTACTAATTTTTTCTTAAAGAATTTATTGCTCTGTATTATTGGTACATTGAGCTCTTTACCAGGAAAATTTTAAATATTTATGCATGAATAATTTCCTGTCCTGATGGAATTACTCCCAACTCCAGTTTAACTCGACCAAGAATACTATATATATATATATATGGGGGTGCACGTACGTATACATGATGATTTGCTAGCAGATAGTTTGCAGATGAAATTACTTTTAAATGAACAAGAATTCATTTGTTTTCTCACAGTTAAATGTTTTAAAGTATTGTCATCCTAACCCAATTAATCATATTTAATATTAATAATTTCTTTGCAGACTGTTAATTTTTTTTAATATCGTAAATGATTGAATTGTTCTATTTGACCCATAGATGAGACCATAACAGATTCTCCCACTCCGCATAAGATTAGACCTGCGAATAATGGCCATAAAGTGGCACTGAACATTTCCCAAGACACATGTTATGGGGTGCTTTCAATTCTGCAAAAATGTAGTCTTCCCGATCTACATCCCCGCCTGACACTGCGGAATATAAATGTTGTTTTTTTTTATTCAGTTTCCAAAAACGAGTGATAACATTTTGTGGATGCTATTATCAATTCTTCCAAAGGGAAAACTTGTCAACGATTAAAAATCAAAACTTCAATAAAAAAATTTATGACAAAACCAGTAAAATATTGGAAAGTATAAATCACTGGTAACTCTTGACATTACAACAGAACAAGACAAAAAAAGTGGCCTTAATTATTTTATTCTTATTTTATACGTTATCGTAGGAGATGAATCTCAAAATGAAAGTGATTTATTGTTCTAGATATATTACATATTGTTTAATAATAATGTATATATGTATGTATGGTTGAATATATAGCTAGCTCTATATTATCTATTTTTATTGCTAACATAGAATTAAGTTCTGTATTCGTGTTTTTTTGGATCACATGTTAACTTATTCATTTTTCTCGATAAATATTAAAGACACTTTGCAATATATCAAGCAAAAGAACAGAGAGCAGCTAAATGTGTGTTCATGCCTTCCCTAAAAATTCTAAAACTAAATGATCATGAACTGAGTGACTGGAAGTTTCGAAGATATTTCTCTAATAAAGTTTTTTTAAAACTGATAATTTTAAATTTACCAGTATACTTATGCTTATATTCAATTCTACACCCGCCTTCATTCAAGCAGCAAGTCTAAAGATAATTCTACAAGTGAATACCATAACATTGTTCAATGTTGTCATTAACCTTTCCTTGAATCAGGAAATGGAACAAAAACCCTTGCTACATGGGCAATTGAATGCCTTTTATGCAATAATATGGCTTAGCTTCTTTTCTCACAGGGTGCTGTCCCATAGAACTCTTATGCTAGATTTAGTCAACCTTAGTGAATTATTGGTCATACAAGGCTTACTAACTCTTTCATTTTGTAACAAGAACAACAACAACAACAGTGTTTAACCTACCAGACAACTTGCACGGTTAAACACATTCTTATAGAATGCAGAACATTCACTGTTATCAGAAAGCGATTTTTCAAAGTAAATAACTTAACCAATCTGTTCTAGAACGTCAAAATAGATGACATCTTGTCCTTCTTGAGAGAGACAGAGTTGTACCAAAAAATATGACAACTTAAAACTGGTTAATCTTATGCAAACGAATAAAATCCTTCTAATAGAAAGTTCTACCTACCTTAATATTCGTTTTGAAATCTTTGGTTGAATATGTGCGTATGTATGTATGTATGTATGTATGTATAGACAGAATTTGGCGTTGAATGACCTACAAAGGTTGATATGCCATAAAAACAAAACAACCAACCAACCATTTGTGAATTATATATATATATATATATATATATATATATATACACTTTTGTGAAGACCTATGTATATGTTGTAAGGGTGACTGTTTAATTATTTTGGTGATTTGTTCCCCCACCATTTATTGTTGGTTCAATATAAAAAAAGCGAATGAAGTAAAGATATAAAACGACGCTCACAAAAATACATTTAAAACAATGTGTTGTATAGCCACATACATATACATGTACATGTGGAAACATAATCAACAATAATGACGAACGAACACACTTCTTTATAAAAATATACTTCTCACACTTTATTCTCGAAAGGGTTGCGAAAGGGTTGATGTTAGTTATGTGTGAGAGGTGAGTTGGAGACTGAACAGACTGCCACATATTGACTCCAAGTTCCTCTGTATTATAGCATCACTTCCTCCTCATTCTGCTGGGCTGCCCATCGGAGTCCTGAGAGCCCAAACCCTCTGTCTGGCGCTGGCTTTCGCTACGGCATCTTGTCTCCAACTGCGACTGGAACTGAACTGCAACTCGAACTCCAAATAAATCAAGCCGCCCGTGGCACCTGGTTATATATTTGTTTTTGTCCACCGGCTTCTTGTGGGTGTCGCATCTGCACCGAATTCAACCCGTCCACAGGTCAAGGTGATATCTTCGACCGGATGCACCTGTTTCTTGATTGACGGTCCAGCCGAAGGTCGTTACAAATGCAGTACAAACAAAATTAAATTTATATATCAGGAAATATATGAAAAAAGAAACATTACAAATATTCTAATATAGTCTGAATATTCCTGTGCGTCTGCGTGTGAGTGTGTGTGTGTGTGTAACTAACACGAGTCTGTTGAATATTCCTCTGTGTGTGTTTGTGTGTACTAACACGGATATTAAGGAAAAAGACTAAATATTGAAAATGTCCTGTCGACTATAAAATGCATGAAGACTAAGTATTTCATGTAAGGTAATGATATATAGAAATATAGCAATGTGTGCTAGAAGGCATGTCTTCTCCCATGTGGGCTGTTTGTCTCTTTCGGTGTTTGACGAAATTTCTGTTTTCAAGGCTGGAAAAAGTCTCACCGAAAAAGTATAACTAGGAAGAGAATGGTTGCAGGGTTATTCATTTTCGTGGGGGTTGACTATAGGAAGTCAGATGTAAAAAAGAGGAAGAGTGTGTTGACTCCGTTAGTCGAAATGGAGCGAGTGAGAGTGTTCTCTCTGGAAGTCACACTGGAAAGAGAATGAGTGTTGGAAGATGAAAGTATTTATTGACAATCTTTGTCGGGCTGAAAAAACGCGGGACAAAATTGAAGTTCTGGACGTAGTTGTGAAAACTAACCATTTGGTTTTCCTAGACAATAGGTTCCCGGGACTGATTAGTTTACCGACGTCTGTCATCTTTGTTTCGAGAACAAGTGGCATTACGGCCATTTTAAAATATAGGAGTGTAAATCCTATAATCTCAACAAAGGAAACACTTGCAGTTGGTACGAGAAACAGTCACACGAGAGTTGGGGATTTTGGGAAAAGGTTAGTTTTAGAAAAAGATAATTTGCAATGAAAACATATAAGAACCAACATTCAAAGTGATAAATAGATAGATAGATAGATAAACTGATCAATCATATATATATATATATATATATATATACCTGTATATTTTCTCATATACAATATGTAAGTATATTTTTCAACTCTTTTCACCTTTAAACACATTTACAAACTCAAACAAGAGTAGATATATATGTTCTATTATTTGAATAAACTGGTATTCTGAAGCAATGGGTTACTATCAAAATACCAATCGATCTTTTCTTTACTGTCTTAGAAAGCACTTGAGCTACTACCAAAAATGTCAACTGCCAATATAGTGTACATTTTTGAACTGATGTTTTTTCTCAAGTCTTTAATCAGAATGACAGCTGTACTTTTTTTCCTCTACACAAAGACATCTTATCGGAAAATATATTATTCGAGTGATATTTAAGGCAATTTATCGTATTTCGTATTTGGGAAAAATGAGAGACAATGTCTATGATGAAATGCTTGGGCACTTTTTTTATGAAAGATTGCCAATTATTCTTATTATCTTACTCCTTTTAGTGTTTTCCACACCATCATCAGCCGATGGTTTTTCAATGAAGTTTGAGTGACAGCAAGTCTCCTCAATTCTCCACGACTCTTCCAGTATTCTGGCCGATTTTAGTAATGCTGTCGGCAGATGGGTACTCTTTGTCCTTTTATTTCAATATCTTCCCATCCCTTTACGAATCACATAGGGATTGTTCCAAGAGAAGCAACCACAAACAGCATCCCCGTCCCCTAAATGTTACATATTTTTTTATTCTCTTGGAAGGTCCAGTTATTTATCTTTCTTTTCAGTTTCTTTCCTTTTACTCAGTGGTCTGTAGAGACGCCAAAGTCCACTATTCGGCAGGTTTTCTCTCTTTTTTTTATTTTGTTGACCGTCACTAGATCTGGTCGTCTGGCCAAGATTAAGTGATCCGTTTGTGTTATATAGTCACACATATAGATTCACATCTACATACGTGCACATATATATGTAGAATAACTCACAACGACACAACGGCAAAGACAGACGCATGAAGAAAGGATGCAGGAAGGAAGACACAGGAAGACTTCTTTATAAAATATTTTACCTCTCATCTTTATTTGTAAGTTTCGAAAGGGTTGTTCAAAGTTTGCGTGTGAGAGAGAGCTGGAGACCGAACATTACTGAAATATTTTGACTCCGAAGTTATGGCCGTCAGCGTTGTGTCTTTCTCGTTCTCCATGGTTGCTCAACCGGAGCACTGGCTTTCCTTACTACATCTCGTCCTACACCTCAACTCTACTCGCCTGTCTCCACTGTCCTCAATTCGTCGGCCTTATATTACCTTCAAACTCCCAAGCAGTAATATAGACACGCCTCAACGCCTGCGCAACCTCTTCCGATTTCCAGCGACCGGGATGTGACACTTCTTTCCGGTGCACCACCTTGAATGGCATTTTTTGGCCGGGTCAAAAGGTCAAAACATAACAATCCTTCATTAATTATTTTTCAAAATTCCACATGTGGAATTTTCTTCACGTTCGTCTCCATCACCCTCACACATTTTTTTACAGAATAATTTACAAGGACAAAAAATGACTGAAAACACAAAAAGAATAACTTGAAACACAGCAAATAAAATATTACTTAGAAGGCAACCTTCTCTCTATGTAACACTTGTCCGGCTAATTATTATCTAAATTTCTTTTACTATATTTGCGTGGTTGGCCATTTTGACATGTGTGCATCAAGGTACAATACTGATGCATGTTTTATCCTCTCAACACCACGGGCCCTCCATAATTCCTTGAAGACATTTCAAAACCCTAAAAGGACCATACTCTGGTCCCATATCTTTGTCACCAACTTAGTGACCCTGGTCATTCCAGCAATACATTTCGCCTGGATTCCTCATGACCACACTCCAGTTCTTTGCACAACAGGTTCCTACCTGGAGTAACCGGAGAATTCCATAAACTAAACACAATATCTTCAAGTCCCAAAGCATTCCCCCAAAATCCACAAAAATCATGGCCCAAAACAAAGTATCCCAATACTTCCGAATGTAACCCAATCTGACACGCATACTGTAAACCACCTAAAATAGTTCACGCAAAATACTAATTAGCAATATGTTACCCATTTTTTAAAATTAAGTTTCTGTTTCCATGCCCATTGGTTTGCAAGCCCTTGAGGAACATGCTTTAAATGATCAAACCCGCGCCGGGTATCTTTTAAATTTAATCAGGAACCCTCGTTGCTACCAATATATAGGCACCCCACCTTTCCCAGATTTGTTTCATTTTACCAAATCACACACGAATCCAAAACACCACCTTGACTGAAAGACTCAGACATCATCCACAAAATTTTGGAGTAGGCCACGTCTTTTTTCTTTCATTCCATCATCGGAACTCCAAACTAAAAATAGAAGCCACCATTGGCCCTCAACAGCTTCATGGTCCGGCGAATTCTTCGATAGAATTGCTTTCTTTGCCGTCTACCCAACAACAATCTTTAACCAATTGGATGAATGTCTGTCCTGTTCTCGCGTCAGCCACCGATTCTCTCAAAAACAGAACCCCCCCTAAATGTTTCCTATTCCACGAAAACCCCAAATTTTAAAAAAAATTTAGAATCGATATAATTACAATTATTAGTAAACCAAGTATAAAATCCTCTGTTAATGGTTTTCGTCAAATTTCATAATATGAACGGAAAAAAATTCTAATGTCGCCTTTAAACTCAAACAAACTCAAAAAGTTTCACTTTACAACAAGTCAAAACAATTACAATCACATTTCAAAAATGTTCAGTTTTCTTTTCTTCTTTTTTTTCAATCTATGTACTGTCTATTTAAAAAAAAATGTTCGTTTGTTCTTTCTTTCTTTTTTTTTTTTTTCATATGCTGCGTTCAACAATATTCAAGTGTCTTTTCTTTCTTTTTTTTCCTTTTTTTCCATCTTCATTGTCCTGTAGCTTTTTTCTTTTTGTTTTTTTCTGTTTTCATTTTTTTTTTATTCATAATAAATTGCTCATTCAATGTCTCTTTTTCTTTCTAACCTTATCTCTACCTCTCTCTGTCCTTACCTTAATACTATAACTATAGGTTCGCTTCCCAGTTTATTCAATTTCAGTCTATAGTACCATAAATTAAGTCTGATTTATAATAAAACTTTTTCAATAGCTTACAAACATTCTTCTTTTTTTCTTTTCTTTTTATTTTTTTTCTGTACAAAACATCCCGGTTTTTTTCTAAACAACCCAAACTTTTATCATTTCAGCCAACAACATTTCTCCTATCAAAATATTTCCTTATCCGAATCTGCAAATCTTCGCCACACCTGGTTCCGTCAAAATTCTGCGCATCCCTTAATTATATCCAAAACCCTATTTCAAAATATCTTCCCCAATAACAATCTCAAAACTCCACTCCGGGAGGAACTCAGAAAATACCTGTCTGCCACGTCAGACACAAAAAAACATCTGTCTTTTAGTTACTCTGCCTCCTCGGCGAGACCATTTTCACGACAATTCTGAGACGATACTCATGTCTCCGATAATTGGTATCAACAACCACAGCAAAAACAACCGGCCTGATTCTACTAGCGCCGAAAATTATCGATACTCCCAACTTCATGAATATCCAAAAAGTATATGCGCATTATTCAGACAAACCACGTGCAAAATTCTTGAACAATCCCATTAATGCTCCCAAGATTCCATCTCTCGGATAAAAATTCTCATTTCCAATCCACAAGTTCCAAACATGAAAACCTTCCCAAAAAGTCTTAACTACAGATATGCGGGATTCCAGATCTTGGACTGAAATTCTAATTTTCAATCATCACTTGTCCGGACCACTGACAAGTTACTACAGATTTTTACTCACCAAGACCTATTTACTATAAAAAAAAATTCCATTCATAAAATTTATCATATTTACTATCAGTTTTTACTCCCAAAGACCCCGTCTATGGTAACTTTCATTTATGTCAATCTTGTTTTTTCTTATTGCTGTCTATCAAACAACGGACAGCAACTGTCCCAGTCCTCTTTTCTTTTTCCCCCCTCACTTCGATACAATATTACACGTAGCAGTAATCTCCATCTTTATCTAGGGATCACACATTTTTTTTTAAAAAATTACTTCCAATTATATGCTTCAAGAAAGGCCCTTGTCATTAAAACTAATCTTTCACTATTATAATCAAATTAATCGACAGAGAGTTAGAATTATATGAATGAGGGATGTACTTACTAATTTTCTTTGTTTTCTTTTTTTTATTCTCTTTTTCACTTTACTGTTTTTGTAGCTGGTCTATTCTTGTTTCTTGTTTTCTTTTTTTTTCTTTTTTTTTGTTCTTCTTTTCTTCCAGCACGTTGCCTTCCACTTTTCTTTTTTTTTCTTTTCTTTCTTTCTTTTCGTGTCAGTCTGTTCATCTGTTTGTTGCTCGTTTGTTCTTGTTTTTTTTTTCTTTTTACTTCTTTCAATTCCAGCATTTTTCTTTGTCCTTTTCGTTTATGTCGTGTTGTGATGCTTAAAACTGTCGTTTACGGTAACCAGGTTCATTCTGAGTCCTTGAAAAACTCTGCTGGCACAGGCACCAAATTAACATATGTTATATAGTCATCTGCTGATTCATGCAGAAATATACATATATATGCTGGATACATACCGATGCAATAATAATTAAGACGCCCGATGATAAAGACACAGGAATAAACGACGCACGCAGGAAAGAAGACGCAGGAAGACTTCTTTATAAAATATTTTACCTCTCACTTTATTTGTAAAGTTTCGAAAAGGGTTACTCAAAGTTTGCGTGTGAGAGGTAGCTGGGGACCGAACATTACTAAAATATTTTGACCCCGAGTTATGGCCGTCAGTGTTGTGTCTTTCTCGTTCTCCATGGCTGCTCAACCGGACCCTGGAGTAAACTCTTCTGTGTGCTGGCTTTCCCTACTACGACGCGTCTACCTCCGTCTTCCACTGTACTGCTTGCCCTCCTTCTCGCCTATCTCCAACTGTCCTCAATTCGTTGGCCTTATATTACCTTCAAACTACCACGCAGTAATATAGACACGCCTCAACGCCTGCGCAACCTCTTCCGATTTCCAGCGACCGGGATGTGTCACTTCCTTCCGGTGCACCACCTTGAATGGCATTTTTTGGCCAGGTCAAAAGGTCAAAACATAACATTTGTATCTCAAAATCCCATTAAAGTTTGTTCTTCTCATTTCCCAGGAATGATTCTTGGTTGTGCATATACCACTTGTTCGAATAATCAAATATTTTGCACATTTTCCCGTGGATCACCTTCCCAAATTTGTCGTTTCTACTCTTAAACACTTTTGGGGCTAATTCAAGAATTCTTTTATTATATGATTGGCAATTTTGTCTCTATCACCACGTAACCTACATTTACTATTTTGTTGTGTCGTACCTATTTTTGCGTTAACATATATTTTTGTGCTGCCATTACAATAGGTTCATATTTCTCTCTTAATATTTTCTTTTTTAAGTCATTTCAATTTTTCTAGTGTAATATTTCGCATGTTTGTCACTTGAAATATCCAAACAACTGCTTTTCTTCCTTTTTTATTTTCTATTTATTATTGTTTTGTACATTCTTGTGCTGTTTGTGTTGTTTTTGGTCGCTGTAATCAATCTTTCTTTGCTTTTTCTTATGTACCAATTGAGTCGTTGTATCAATGTATCGACGCCATCTTCAATGCTGGAAAGCCCTCTTCCGCCCTATTTTCTTGACACGTCAAATCTGTCATCTCTCGGATTTAATGCCTTATGCATTGTCATGAGTTTTATTGTTCTCTGGTCCATTTGTTTACGTTCTACCCTTGTCCACTTCAAAAATGGTCCTGAGTATCTTACAAGGCAGATAACCCAAGTGTTTGTCCCTTTTATAAGGGTCCTGCTATATAGTTTGGTTTCGAGTAGCTTCTTGTTCTCTTACATTACTCTTTTTATATTTTTTTCGTTCAGTTTTGATTGTGTCTGCTTCCAATATTCCTTAGTATTTTCTCTGAGCGTTCAAATTTTTTCTTGATTTGGTAGTTCTATTCATTCCGCCTTTTGCCATTTTCCGTTTTTCATTATTAGCGTGAAACATTTTTATATGAAATTCTCTTCCTATATCCTGATTGTATAATTTTACTGGCTGTATTATGTTTTCCAATTTAGTCAAGTTTGATGTCGTACATGTACATTAGGTGATTGATTTTTTCTTGCGATTTTGTAAGTTTGTGCATTTTCTAAGCATTTAATCTTTTTACCCTACTTGATGATGTGTTGATCAATGTATAATAGACCTGTTATTTTTCACTGCGGCATCCTTTCTCTTCTTCGGGGTAGAGTCCACGGTTTATTAGAAAATAGTTAATCTCCTCCCACATTTTTCTCGTTAGTATTTTTCACATCATCGGTAGACACGTTATGGGTCTGGAGTTGTCGATAGTGGTTCATTATTGGCTGTCTTTTTGAATCTGGATGGTCTTTTTTATTTTGTCATTCATTTTGATATTCCTTTTTCTACTAAACATCTATTCATTTCGATTGACAGTCTGTCGTGGATGGAAGTTATTTGTTTAAACAACTATCTATGTATGGCATCATGGGCTTGATTTTTACAATATGATATTTTTTGAATGCTGCTCTGAGTGAATTGAGATCTTCGAGTATTTCCAACTCTTTCTATGCTGTTTATCCATTCGGCTATTCTATTGTTCTCTTCGTTTCTATATTTTGCTCCAAAATTATTTTGTTTTCGATTGATGTCTTGGTGCATTTTGCCCTTATTGCAGGTAGAATTATCTTTCGTTGTTTTGTAATGTCCTGTTTTGTTTGCATTGTTTGATCATGTCTCGATATCTTTTTAGTGTTCCTTTTTTCGCCATTAACATTTGATTTGTTCCCTCGGGTTGTTTTTTTTAACTGTGGTGTTGCTTTTCCTCTTTTAGTCCCATCATATTACCACGTTTTTACTATTTCATAACATTTCTCCTTTCGTCGCAGATGTTTCTCTCTGTTTTTCCAGTTTTATTTCCCATCCAGTTGTTGATTTTCTCTTTCTGTTCTTTCGGAAAACAACGATTTTAGCACAGATTAATTTCGTTCCTGTGTAAATTAGTTAATTTCATTTCATATTTTTTTTCGTTAAAATATATGTCAATCATTCCTTTACATCCCGGTGTCGTAGCTAATGAAAAAGAAGCTTTCGGATCAGCCTCGACAATGGTCAACAACTTTTTACAATTCGTTTATCTTTTTCACTTCCTGCCTTGACTGTTTTCAAGTCTTAGTTGCTTAGAGATGGTAATGTATTCTTCTTTTCAGATATAATTCTCTTTATATTCTCTACACTCATTTTTTCTTCTTGTTTACGTCTATGCTCTGTGCTGTATGGCTGTGTGGTTTTTATAAAACTATTACTTTGCGTTTTAGTTCTGTCAAATCATTCTTGTTTTTCAATATTTCGAGTTTCAATTCTTGTATTAGGATCTAATTTCGTATTTACTTGTTGATGAATCTACTATTTCAAGGTCAGAAATCTAGCCTTTCTTTATTATCGTCCTAACATGATCAGCAAGGCTTGTTGCCAGGAATCATGCCAAAGGAGATGAACGATAGGGAAAAATGACGAGAGAGGGTCAGGGATATCCGTGCTAGCGACACGACATGATGATGATGATGATGATGAGGTTTGTTCGTCTGGTCCCGATTAGATGATCCCTTCGTATCTAAAAATCCCAGAGCAATGTGTGCGTATCATTCTCCAGGATATATTCTGGATTGTGCTCATAGCATTTGTGTTAACATGGTTAAATTTCAGTTTCTTACACTTTTCCCAGCAAATCACCTTCCCCACCCAATCTTGTCTTGTTTTATAGTCTTTCTGAGCTGGTTTGTTGTATTCGCTTATCATTCTATTGATCGTTTCGTCTCTACCACTCCATCACCTACGTTTGCTATTTTGTTTGCGTCTTATCTATTTTTGCTTTGATATAATTGGTTCTTATGGTGCTGTACGGTGCTGCTTTCCGAAAAGATTAAGTCTCTCTTTTAAGGTTTCTGTTTCTCAGCCTCGCACAACTTTTTTTGTGTGAGATTTCTCTCGTTTGTCGTTTGAAATGTCCATACGGTTGTTTTCCTTCCCATTTTTCTTCAAGTTATATTTGTTCTGTTGATGATAGTGTTGTCTATATTGTTTCTGGTGGTTGTATTCAGTCTTCCTCTGCGTTTGTACATATAATTTTCTAGTCGTTCTGTCGATACATCAACACTATCTTCAATGCTGGCAAATCCGATTCCTCCTTCTTTTCTGGACACAGAGAGTCTGTCAACATCATCTCTGATATGTAAATCCTTATGCATGGTCTTTAGTTTTCTTTTTCTTTGGTCCATTTGTTTAAGTTCTTCCTTTATCCCTTATCCATTCGGAAATCATTCCGAGTATATTACGAGGAGAACAGCCCAAGTGTTTATCCTTTTTAAAAGGTTCCTGCAAAATAGTTTGGTTTCGAGTAGTTTTCTCGTTTTTCTGAGATACTCTTTTTAATTTTTTTTCTTTCATCTCCACTTATATGATGGTGTCCGTTTCCAATATTACCAGGTATTTGTAAGTTTCCTTTTCTGCAAGCATTCTGATTTTTCCCTTGTTTGCTAATTCAATTCCTTTCGTCATGTGTCTTTTCCCGCTTTTCAATATTAGAATAGCACATTTTTCTATGCCAAATTACATCTCTATCTTCTGACTGTAGATTCTCACTGCCTGTATTAGGGTTTCCAAACCTTTTTTCGTTTTTGGCAAAAAAATTGATGCACAACCCCGAGGAACACAGGAGAAATTATTGTGTTACAGAATCATTGCAAACCATTTTTACATTTATAGTCCATCTTATCAGATAAAAAAAAAACTTATCATATTTACCCTTTTTCACTAATATCGAGTTTTTTCATTATTTTCACTAGTATACGATAATGAAAACTACATCAAATGCTTAGCTAAAATCCAAGTATATTATATCTTCATTGTTTCCTCCAATTAAATATTCAATCCTTAATACTTTCCGAAATATTAAATGATGTTGATATATCATTGACGAAATAATGTTGATTACAGTTTATATCATTCCCAATGATATCACTATTACTAATTCACCTTTATGAGTAATTCGCACTTCTTTCAGCAGTACAGTAAGTCTTCTTAAGTCACCAGAACTTATCGAAGTATTCTTGCTGACTTGAATTTTATGTAGTTGAGCAAGCTGACTGCAGAATGAAGAAGAAAATGAATGAAAAATGTAAATTTCTATGAATATTAAGATATATATATATATATATATAGATTTTGAAATTACCCGAAAGTTGAGGCATGTGTATGAATATATAATGCATATTTATTATTATAGAATTTAGAGGATAAGCGAAAATACTGGTCAATATTATTTTACTTCTAGTGAATTTTTCACGCCTGGTAACTAGTGTTTTCCACTGAGTTTCAGCTTGTCTCCGTAGGTTTCCAGGACTCTCCTAAGTATTCTAGTTGATCCCAACAACGCATTGGTTTGGATGAATTCAATTCTTTCTCTATTCTCAATTCATCCAATACATTTTTTTGCTTGACTTTTAGCGACTGATCTAAAGCCATCAACTGCAACTGATATTATTGTCACTGTTACCTTCAACCGCTATTCCTGTCGTCAGACAAGATACACATATGTGTTTATTTTTTCACTTTCTTTTAGTTTAACTCAATGTTTTGCTGGAACGGCCAAATCGTTCTCGATGAAGAGTTTTTTCTGCATATTGTGTTGTTTTCTGACTGGATTCGAATCATTGATTTGTACCTCTATGTCCCAAAGAATTTTTTGTCTCTTTTTCAAGGGCACTTCATGTACATTTTTTGGCCTATATGATTGGTCCAAATCCTCAAACGTTTACATCTTTCTCTGTTTCCAGTGGATCACGTTTTTCTTTTCGTCGTGTGTATTTCTCTTGTGCCAGTTAGCTGGATATGTTCATTTTATGAGTAAGTAGAATTGCTTTTTCATCTTAATATCAATTTGTTAATTTTTACCGAAAATTACTTGAGTCAGCATTTTTCGACAGCTAAGAGAAGGGTTTGCCAGAGAAAATATGAAAGGGTCAGCTCTCCGGGAAGTCATATTCGTGTCCTCTTTTTCGGTTTGGTTTGGTTTGGTTTGCTTTTATGGCACATCAACCATTATAGGTTATTAATTCCGAATCTATTTTAAATATACAAACAGTTCTATATTAAACAATTCAGTTTAGTATAAGTATAGTCGTTTGTTAACACACAGTTAAATGTCAAGACAGTTCTATTTCAAACAATTTAGTTTAACATACGTACGCAGTTTAAATGCCAAAAGAGGCCCATCTCAAACAATCCAGTTTAGCACAAGCACACAGTTCAGTTATATTTAACGCATATATACGACCATATCAGGTGCCACCACTCTGAGCCAGATTGGACCAGAGAGGGATGGCAATAAACGGGTTCTCAGTATTCCCCAAAGCCCCAATATTACTGAAACCTCGTCATTAGAATTAGTCATCTGGAAACTCGTTGATGAGTCTTACCCTCTGCAGACAGACAGTCGTGCATTCTACAGCCTTAGCCGACTGGGCAACCTCTTTTTACGTAATAGATCTTGTTTATCCCGATAATTTGTTTTACAAACTAAGCCATGGCAGTTAGTCGTGTAATTTAAAATCCTGCTATAAGAACTGATCCCGTTTTCAAAAAACGTTGTTCGGATAACCAGACTTCGCCTAGGCGATACTTGATATGCCCCGAAAAGTTATCCTTTATAATTGTTTGCATGATGTCTTTATTCGCTGTCATAGTATATAACGAGCCGTGTCAATTGATAAAAATCAACAGGAAAAAGAATCCGTTCAAGTCCCTCCTGGAGAATGAGATACACAAATTCATCGAAATAATTGAGATTTAAACAGATCCCTTTTTCTCGTCCAGACAACGAGATAAAGTGATCTGTATAAGTCAACAACAACGACAAAAGAGAACCTACCGACTAATGGACTTTGTCTTCTCAGCAGACCACAGAATAAAATTAAAAGAAATTGAAAAGCGAGTTAAGTACGAAGACCCTGCAAATAAAATAAAAGTATGGAACATGAAGGTGACACTGATACAAATTGTAATGGGTGTGAATGGAACAATTCGTAAATGAATTGCAAAGGGACTAGAAGATTTGGAAATAAGAAGAATAGTGAAGACCATGAAGACTACAGTATTAAGACCGGGCTGGAACACCGGCAAGACTCCTGGGGACTGAAAGCAACTTGCTATCACTCAAAATCCAGTGAAAAACCACAAGCTAACGCAGGAACTAAAAATTCTCAAATAATAATAATAATAATAATAATGCAAATTAGCACTGAGGGAGTATAAGGCGAGACACGACTGGGTCGGCAAGGTGATTCACTGGGAAATGTGCAAGAAATTTAAATTCGACCATACTAACATATGGTATTTGCACAACCCAGCACCTGTCCAAGGAAATGCCACACATAAACTTCTATGGGACTTTAACATACAAACTATCACTTAATCCCGTCCATAAGACCAGATTTTATAATGATCAACAAAAAAAAGAAAACTTGCAAAATAGCCGACTTTGCTGTCCCGGTTGACCACAGAATAAAACAGAAAGAATTTGGAAAGAAGGATAAGTACCTTGACCTTGAAAAAACTGTGGAACATGCAGGTGACAATTATACCAATTGTAATTGGTGCGTTTGGAACAGTAACTAAAGGATTACTAAAGGGACTGGATGACTTGGAAGTTGGCGGACGAGTGGAGACCATCCAAACGACAGCATTATTGGATACTAAGAAGAGTCTTGGAGACTTGAGGAGACTTGCTGTCACTCAGACTCCAGTGAGAAACCATCGGCTAACGCTGATGAGAAAAGCTCTAATGAGTGAACAATAATAATAATAGTAGGTTATGTGGCGATAACGACGAAACAATCAATCTCATAATAGGCGAATGCAGCAAATTAACACAGAAGGGATATAAGACTAGACACGACTGGGTGGGCAAGGTGATCCACTGGGAGATGTGTAAGAAATTTAAGTTTGACATTACGAACAAATGGTATTGGCATAGGAGTAAATAATAGAAATAATAATAATGGAATGGACTTACCAAATCAAGACAAGATCAGAACGCTCGCAGAAAACGAAACCTACAAATATTTGTGCATCTTGGAAGCTGACACCATTAAGCAAGTTTAAATGAAAGAGAAAATCTAAAAAGAATATCTCATGAGAACTAGAAAACTACTCAAAACAAAATTCAATAGCAGAAATCTTATCAAAGGAATAAATACCTGGGCTGTACCTCTCGTTAGATATTCCGGACCCTTTCTCAAGTGGACCAGTGACGAACTTAAACAAATGGACCAAAGAACAAGAAAACTAATGACCATGCATAAGGCATTACATGCCAGAGACGACGTTGACAGACTATATGTTTCAAGAAAAGAGGGAGGAAGAGGACTTGCCTTCATTGAAGATAGCGTTGACACATCGATACAACGACTCGAAGATTATATACAAAACACGATGGAGGACTCATTACAGCCATCATAAACGATACTGATAACATGATGGACAACAGAATGACAATAACTAGGAAACAAAAATGGGAAGGAAAACAACTCTATGGGCGTTTTAAACGACGAATAAAAAACATCTCACACAAAAAAATTAGGCAGCACAAAACAACGCCGTCAGAACCAATCATATCAAAGCGATAATAGATAAGTTTCAACAAAATAGCAAATGTCGTCTATGCGGTGACAGAGATGAAACTATCAATCACATAATAAGAGAATGCAGCAAATTAGCCCAGAAGGAATATAAGACTAGATACGACTGAGTCGGCAAAGTAATCCACTGGGAGATGTGAAAGAAATTTAAGTTTAACATTACGAACAAAGGGTATTGGCATAACCCAGCACCTGTCCAAGTAAATAACACATAACACATAAAATCCTATGGGATTTTGACATACACACGGATCACCCAATCTCGGCCAGAAGACCAGACCTAACAATAATCAAAAAAAAAAAAAAAAAAAGAACTTGTAAAGTTGTCGATTTTGATATCCCGGCTGACAACAGAATAAAACTGAAAGAATGTGAAAAGAAGGATAAATTCCTGGACCTTGCTAGGGAATTGAAAAAACTGTGGAAAATGCAGGTGACAATTATACCAATTGTAATTTATGCGTTTGGAACAGTTACTAAATGATTACTGAAGTGATTGGAGGGATTGGAAATTGGCGGAAGGGTGGAGACCGTCGAAACTACTGCACTATTGAGAACGGCCAGAATTCTGAGAAGAGTCCTGGAGACTTGAGGAGACTTGCTATCTCTCAAACTCCAGCGAAAAACCATCAGCTGACGCTGATATGAAAAACTCTAATAAGTAAAAAATAATAATAAATCACAAACGAGAACATGTTATAGAAAACGAGACCCATAAGGTTATACTTTTCAGAAGCAAATAGATCGTTTAATTCCGAAAAGAAAAACCAGATCTAATCCTTACCAACAAGAAAGGGAGCTGCATTCAATTCTTAGATTTTGCCAAGTGGAAGAGAAAGAAAACGAAAAGAGTCAAATACTTGGATTTTGCCAGAGAGCTGAAAAGTCTGTCAAACGTGACGGTAACGGTGATACTATTTGTAACTTGTGACATAGAAATAGTCAGCAAAGACCTAGAAAAGAGATTGGAGGAACACGAAGTACTAGTAAGAATTAAAACCATCCAGACCACATCGCTTTTGAGATCAGCTTGAAGGCTTAAAAGAGTCCCGGAGATCAGAGGAGACATGCTGTCACTCAAACTTCAGTGAGTATTCACCATTTAAAACTGGCATGAAAAACTCATATAAAGCGAAAATTATAGTACATCATCAAAAAAAAAAAAAAAAAAAAAGGAAGCATTGAAGAATTTCAGCATTCTTATTATTTTGGATACTTATCAAGAATAATTTATCAGAAATATCACTGAAATGTGTTTCCCTATGTACTGTAAAAATAGAGCAAAGTAAAAAGATGTCACCCTGATTAAAGTCATAAGCAAAAACGCAATGTTTACTTTCAAATAGTAACTGACAGTTTTTGGTCGTAACTGAAGTGCTTAAACGAAAAAAGAAAAGATCGATTGGTTGTTTGAATTTTTATTGTTTTGAAACTTGCGTTTATTTACATAACAAAACGACCCGTTTTAGTTTCCATGGAAAACAACTAAACTTTTTAAAAAAAGGGAAATTACAAGTCAAAATTTATATTGTTAATGATCGATAAATCTTTATCTAAAAAAAAATTAAAAAAAAAAACAATAATAAGTACAATTTATTCAACTTGGAATCCCAAACAGATAAATCTATTTAGGATAGTAGACAAAGCCTTGTGTTGCAAAGGAATAATAAAAGATACAGAATCAGATTAAATTTCTTTAATATATGCCCAAGTCTGTTTAGCTATGAAATATGACATCAGATAAACCTGTGTAAAATATTCTACACAAGATTTACAAAACGTATTTATTCCATTCTATGTTGGTCAATTATGCATCTATTGCATAGTCGTTCTCCTGGAATCAGTTTCCCTGTTAAACTATTTCGGTCTCGGAAGTGGCACACTTATACTATAAGTTATGCAGGTGGCGGAGCCCGTTTTCTCCAGGTATAAAATTGGCCTAATTTCAGAGTTTTCATTCTAATTAACCAGTTGTCATACTAAGTTTGCCAAATTATTTACACAAATCTGGAGGGGAATTAGTTGAATTCATACCTTTTTCAATGATACAAGCGCCATGTGAAATGCAAAAATCTTCATTCAGGATTAGAATCGCATCACCGAGTTCACTTCTTATGACGATTACCGTTACGACATAGGAGCTTCCAAATAATATTTATTTTAAATATAATACTCATTTTATTAAACATGAGTGACCGGACATTGGCATGATGGTTACAGTGTTCACCAATGGCCCAGAAGATCTGCGTTCAATCACAGATGGAATCATACCAAAAACTTAAAAATGGTACTTTATGTCTCCTTGCTTAACACTCAGATTTTTAAGGTACGGATCAAGGGTAAAATGGAGCAATCCAGAGAAAAGAATAGCGCCCTTTCACACAATTTGGTGTAGTTCTTTAATAAGAAGTAGCCTTAGGATCACCCTTGACTACAGTCACCAATTTTACAACTTAATCTTATTGGACATGGTACCCCTATTTTAATAATAAAACATAAAAGATTAATTTGCTAAATTAATTTGATATTAATCAGCTGCCATGAGCTAATAATAATAGTGATTATACATATTCATTTCTCTCTTTGTGATTTTTAATACGGTTACCAGCAGCTGACATTACTGGAGTCCAAGTAACGGCAATTAATTCTCAGAACACTTACAAATCTCTACAGTTGTCTGGACGGCTACAATCTGTCCATGGATCTTCAGTTTCTTCTGTTGTTTTTCACACTCTTCGGGATTGTTCTTGTAATGTCAACTATCATTAGTTTAACTGTCACACACCGTGTTCGCGCCGGGTGAGTGATTTAGAGTTAATCACTTGGTCCCAGGGTTTTTCCCCTACTGCAGCTTCTGTCTTCTGGTTTAAAAACGAAAGGAGTGAGTTTATTGCTCGGCATCTGAGTTGTCCCTTAACGGTTATGCCCTGAGAACCAATCATTCATTTGGTAAATAGGCTCATATGAGTCTCGGTTCGTGTGTTGACCTTTCTATAAAAATGAAATAAAGTCTATTCTAACTTGGTGCAAAGTCGAAAAAATTATTCACCATCACGTTCATGTGTCATAACTTTCTTGGCTTCTGGGTAAGAACAATGCATTTATCGAACGTTTTGTTTCTCTTTCACTTTGACAAGGTCATCTCACGAATAACGTTTTCAGTTTCCTTTTAATTACAAATTTCGCTTATTCGTTTTTTGATATTTTTTTCTGTTTGCTCATGCGTTAATTTGGTCAAAGGTTTTCTCTGTTGAAATTATTCTCTCTTTATTTTAGTTTTGCATATATTCAGGCCTCAGAATTATCACTTTGCATAATGTTTTGATTTTTTTTATTGAAAGTTTCTTCTTTCTTTATTTCTTTAGCATCATGTGGACATTATATTACTTGCTTGTACACAAACACCAATTTTCTCTTACTCTCGTCTTGGTTCCACGCTCATGTCCAGGTTGAGAAAGGCTCAGAGTACCGTATTAGGGAGATAATTATTAATTAGTTTTCTACGTTTGGTTATTCGATTATGGTATTTAATTTTTGTTGCGTTCTGGTTAGTGGACGCTTGTAATAGTGAATGAAGGACAACCCACGATATGAGAGGAAATAGAGATATATTCTCAGGGAAAGGTATATACAATAGAGACACTATTAGTAGACATGAAAATAGGATTAGTGAATACAGAATAAAGATATAGTCCAACGATAGTATTGGTATCCGTTATTACGGTAGCAAGTAAGGTGATCTAGTTCGATTTCCAGTCTCCAACGCTCTAATACTATTCCTATAAGAAGCTGTTCTTCACCTTCTAGTCTGTCCTGGTATTAGTAGCTACTGCTATATATGGCAGATGGACTTGTTAATTGTGTGGAAAAAGGTGGGTGATACCCAACAATTTTAGATGTCTATATTTTATCCCAGGGACGACCATAAAATGCTCTCTCTCACTGCCTATCCGCCAATCTATCTATGTATCTATCTATATAAACTAATGAGTGTCAAATTGTTTTAGCGTTTATATTCATCCAAACCTTCCACCAGGTGACGCAAGGAAAATTTCCATGGGGATTTATGCCGGCTTGAATTCAGAATTTTTTTCAGCTAACTGGGTTGCCTAAATAAAGCTAATGAACCCAGTTTTCCCTACTACACACTCGTAGCTAGTCTGAGATGACAAAGATATCCGTGACTATCCTATAGGCATTGTCACAATGAGAAAAGCAAAGAGCTTCGTCCAGTTTTTTAACTTTTCTCACCAATTCTATTTTCTACGATAATAATCATTAAAAAGTCTCACCTAGCAAAAAGAACATATTGCTACAATCATCAGATAGTGACACAAACTTTTAATGACAAGTTCAACTATTTGAATAAATATGGCAATCTGAAACTATGTACAAGAGAAGAAGAAAATATACATCCAAATATACGTGATGATAGTTGTTCCATCATCAGAGATGATTGGCGTCGCTTGATTCTCCAGTGTCGTCTAGATTGACGCTTCCTCTTCGACTGTGTCCTCTCTTGTGACCTTCATGTCCAACAGCAGTTTTTTAAACCTTGTGGCTGGGATGACTAATAAACAGAGTAATTTCTGTAGATCTTATTTGATGCGGAACTTGAAAAAAGTTACCCAGTACAGCTACGTGTCTTTTCAAGCTGCAAAAAAATTGGCAGGCTTTTCTGCAAATGACGATAGTGATAACACCTCAACTCAAAGAAAATGTGTCCGGTTCACCATCCTCAAGAAGCACCAAGTCATGTATATATACATATATTCATACATATACACATAAGCACATACATACTTACTCATACTCACAAGTGATTTGAAGATGAAAATAAACAACGAATCACTGCCAAGGGGGAAAATATATATATACATTGGAAAAAATATATATATTGGAAAAAAAAAGAAAAGTTCAACCTTGTCATACTAATTGAAAAAATCAAAAGACATGCAATTGGTTGGTCAAAAGAAGAAAAAAAAACACCGTTAGGGCTGCCAAGCTACAATGCAAAAAGTGCTCAATGCTATGTAGAGCAAAATAGCAACGATAATTACTTAGTGAGTCAGGAACTAACCTAAAATAGGTTCGCCTTAGCGGCTCATCTGGGTACCCTGATGAGCCGCTTAGGCGAAACCAGATTAGGTTAGTTTCTGACTCACTAAGTAATTATCGTTACTATATATATATATATATAAGTATATTATAATTTGCTCGAAGCATTGCACAAATTCTTTCAGTTTATTTTATAGTATTTATTTTGAAGGCTACTGCAATGCAAAATAATTATTCAGGGTGTCATCAATTTTGAAGTAAAAAATTCATAATCAGAGACTTTTTTAATACAACACTGAGTTTATATTAAAAAATAGACACTGATGATGAAGTTGTCACTTCGAAATTGATTAGGCCCCAAATATTTCTTTTGTACTGTGGTTGACTTCAAAATAAGAATAAATAAAATAATATATATATATATATATATATATATATATATATATATATATTCTTCATAAAGTATTTTGACATGAACAAAGATGTAAAGTTCAACTTCATAGAAAGAATTAAAAACAAAATCACATTGGACAATATCACGATGGTTTTAGAAACACACATAGATGAGAATTCTCCAAAAGCTGACTCCCAACCTAATTTAACATAAAACTAGCAAAAATCAGGACGAATCTCTATCATAGTGGGGTTATCAGATGCTTACAGTGTGCAGAAATTACAAAGACATTTGGATCTGAAGAAAAATCATGAATTAAAGAATGGATTGAGCACGTTATCAGTATATTTTTTGCATTTTCTGAAGCATATTAACTTTAAAAAAGAAAACCTCTTCGGAAAGGGTAAAAAGAACACAACCAAACAAACAAACGGAAAATTAAAGATTAAGAAAAAAAAACAAACAAAAAAGTTTCATACTTATCACAACAAAAGGTAGGCTATACATGAGAAAATATAGTTTCTAATCGTCCAATTTTTTCTGCTTATCTTGAAATATATATATATATATATATATATATATATATATATAATGTGTGCGTGTGTAACGTGGATGACTACTGACTAAAACATCAACTGACTTGATAAGTCAATATGACTGGATCAAGATAAATATTGAATTGGGGTTTAATTTTAAAATTTGATAAGATTTTTTTTTTATTTGAGCTAAATTTGTTACCGTGGGAATGATATTCAATCCCTCTTTTTGTTTTCATTTTAGAGAGTCCAGTCTTTGAATAGTGATGGCTTCCTTTACCTGTTTTTTGAATTATGTTTTATGTATCTACTTGGGTGTATTTGTTAGAGTGTATGTATAAGTACCGTATTTGACGTCACAGATGTCTAAAACCGACTCCAATTTCAACAAGACAAAACAAGTAAAAGCAAAGTACTTGTATTAAACTTGATGAAATTGATATGATAAACAGTATCAATAATAACTCTTTTAATCTGCATTATAGACTTTTGAATAATGACAATTGGTATATAATCAGCGTAAATTGGGAAAATATGAAGATCTGCGTGAACAATGTGTCAGAAATGGCTTGATAACGAATGAATTTCCAATCGAAGTCGGATTCAGAGGTTTTATTGCCAACTCAAACTCCGTTTTCTTAACTAATCTCGGACTTCCTCCATTGGACAAGAGAAAATACATGGAAAAGATCCAAGATAAGGCTCTAACGGCATCAGCGTGGATCTGGCAATCCCACAGAGCTACAACAATCTGACAAAGTCTGGTGGTGTCGTGAGATACTGCTGGGGCGCCCTGGGTTAGTAGTAATGATGCTTCGGCCCTGAAACTATGCCTGAACCCAGAGTCATCATCTGATGAAGGCTTTGTTAGAAGCAATGCTGTTGTGTAAACATCAGTTATTGTATGATACCTAAAATTTACTCTAAAGTCTAAACTATTAGGAATTGCCAGGTTGCTAATTTCGGCTGACAATAGCGAATTTTAAACCTTCAAATGGCAGGGGAATTTTAAAAGATATTTTTAGTAAGAAAGTGTACCGTCAAATACGGTATATGAATGCGCGCTTGTGTGTGTGTGTGTGTGTGTGTGTGTGTGTGTGTATTATTTTCTTAACTTGGGTTTCTATTATGTGTAATGAATTTGTTTGCATGTGTTTGTACGAGTATATGCAGAACTATGTGTGTATGTGCGTGTGTGTGTGTGTGTGTGTGTGTGTGGTTATATTTACCTGGTTTTTAATTATGTATTACATTTTTTTGGTTGTGTTCGCTCAAGTGTATGTATATCTACGTGTGTATGTGTGACCTTGTTCACTTGGTTTCCAATCGTGTCATGTGTTGGTTTGAGCGTGTTTGTTCGCGAGTATGTATATCTATATGTGTGTATGTGTTGTTTTGTATAGAGATTTCATTTATGTGTTTGTTTGGTTGTGTTCGAGTCTGAAAGAGTGTGTGTGTGCGTGTATGTGTGTGTGCGTGTGTGTGTGTGTGTGTGTGTGTGATATTTTGCTTACTTGGTTTTCAATTATGTGTTATGCGTTTCTTGGGGTGTATTTGTTAGATTGTGTGTGTGTGTGTGTGTGCGTGCGTGTGTGTGTGTGTGTGTGTGTGTGTGTGTGAGTGTGTGTGTGCATGGCTTTGTTTACCTAGATTTCGTTATGTGTTAAGTGTTTGTTTGGGTGTGTTTGTCCGAGTCTATGTATATCTATGTGTATGTGTACGAGTGGTTTAGTTTACATGGTTGTCAGTTATGTGTTATGTGTAAGTGTGTTTATGTGTGTATGTGTGTGTGCGAAATGGCTAAATATTGATTGAGACGACAAACGATGTTACATTTACTAAACAAGGAAGTGTAATGGATTTTTCCAACATAACAAAAATGTGCCATTCTATAAGAAAAAGACTTCATAAAAATGTACACCAATTATATATTGACTGTGTTATTGGCATTAACCTGATAAAACTTTTCTGCTTTTTTTATTACCTATAATTGCTTTCAGACAATCTTCCACAATAGTTTGGCCTAATTACGTTTTAAAATTAAATCAATACCGGCTATATATTTCACTGACGTTATTGTTAGCAGTATTAGCTTCAGCGAATTAAATGGATAAAAGAAGTAGGACAAAATAATAGGCATGGGACTATAACATGATTTTGATAAGTCCTTATGTCTGTCTGTCTGTCTCTGTCTGTCTGTCTGTCTCTCTCTCTCTCTCAAATGTACATATATATATATATATATACATGGTGATGAATACATAAATGTGTTATTTCTTGGAATATATTTACAGACATCCCGAAACGGAGAAAAAAAAGATGATGTATTTTTTTTTTTAAATATATTATTTTTGCTGATTATCTTGTGCATTTTTTTTTTAATATCGTATTAAGAGACAACCGCTTAAAAATCTCTCGCAATTAATGAACCAGCAATTTGTAAAGTTTGAAAAATATTTTTTGCGTAAGATACATTTTTCAAAATCATAAAAACTATTCAAGAGATACTAATACACAAATTACTCATTACGCAAAAAATATGTACACATGTTCGTACACACAAAAATGTATATGTAATTGAACGTCCTTCGTCTCTTAAATTTTAATGCGTTCTTACTTTTCAATAATTACTTTAGCAGTTAAGCGAATCTTTTTCAAAAACTATCAACTCAGTAAAGATTTGAATACGCTGACAGCATCCCCTGTATAAACATCAGACTCCATAAGAGCTAAAGTCCTGTGTACGCGAGTAAAAAAAGTTCTGATGCAAAGGGTCAAGTTTTGAAGACCACGGAAATTTGAAGTATCTCTTCATTGGTACAACCCAGTCGATTGGACCGACTTCATCTCTGCAGAGAACTAAGAAGCCTTAACATGTATCCTGGATATGATATCAAATCATCTGATGTTTAAACTCCAGTGCGAGTGCTTTGGGAAATATGGAGTAAAAATTCATTGCCATTACTCCCAGGTCTACGCAGACCGAGAGTGGTAGAACATGATAGGTTTCTATCTATGGGTCAAAGGTTTGTCATTTAAACTGTGTACAAAAAAAAAAAAAACTTATATAAATCGAATTGTTAAAAGTGGAACTATTTGACTATTTAACTCTTTGTAAAGTAGGGGGTGTCCTCGTGGTGTAATGGTTAAGACGATGGACTACGGAATCGTTGTAAGCGAGTTCGTATTCCAGTCGCGCTATTACGTTCACCTTCGGGCAAATACCCTTGGAAAAGTTATGAACCCCCTTATCCTCCCAGCTATGGGTTAAATAGTACCTCTATGGTTCTTCTAGGAGAATGGCTTTGGCATCAAATAACCTACAAAGGTTGATATGCCATTTAACAAAGAAACCAGATCCTTGTAAAGTAATGACTGATGTCTAACTGAATTGTCAATATTACATAGAAATATTTGGAAGAATTTTATTTTGTGATTACGAAGGAGTTATGTTGATAAATATTATTAGTGTTGGTTAACAATACTTCTAACTCTTGAAATGTGTACTTGAATTGTTAGTGTTACATAGCGATGCTTGAAACCATTTAACCATTTGCAAATATAATTATTTATATTAGGTTGCAATATTTGAAGCAATTTAAGTGAGTGCAAACAAATGATTGATACTGAATAGAATTATTAGAGTTAGAATATTTAGAACCATTTAACTCAATGTAAATAATAGTAAGACTTGTGTGCAAACAACTTAGCTTCGATTTCTTAAGTTTCTGCGATTTCGCGTTTGTTGGGTTTCTTTCACTGAGAAAGAATTTTTAAAAAAGGTTTCTCGTTTTTCTTCCCAACTACATGTGATTCTCATGTACGTGAAGTAAAACTGTATACTCATCAACTTCAATACAACAAATTATGATAATATTTTCTGTCTGGTTTTCTAGGGATTAAAATAACTTAACGGTACCGTAGTGTGCTTCAAAAAAATCTCTTTAACAGTCTATTTCACAAATGGGATGATTTTGTTCGACTATCTCCAGAGAATTTGCGAGAATAACATAAATTTCCCCGTTACGAGAACACGAAAGAACAACTTTTCGACAAGTCCGTATTTTTTACTTGATTCTGAAAAATGCATGCTGCGATTATGGATAATCTTGTCCTTTAGACGACAAAGGCAGACGGGACTCGTTTTCTTCCTTCGTGGCAATGTCCAGTTTTCTCAACGACATTGTTCATTTCTTGTCGGCCTGTCTTTTAGTCAGTCTGTCTGTCCGTCTGTCTCACAAACATACACTGGTCTGTTCTATGTGATTCAACCAAATGTCACTCGCATTCTGCTTCACTTTCATCGGTCGATCTTCAAGTCTGCGGTCTATCGCTTATTGGTCACAACTTAATCATCATCATATGTGATAGCATTTTAAAGGACTTGATCATACGCATGCATGCTGGTTATATTACAAATGGCCCCTTACTCACAAACCAATACAACAAAAAGATAAGATATGTGCCCATCAAGTACAAGTAGATAAGTAGATTGTGTGAAATCCAAATTCTTCAGAACTACCTTGCGTATACCTCTAATGCATTTTCAATTTATCTTTCATCCTGTCTTATGATTGCATACCTGAACATCGCATTTTTACTGAATAACAGATAATCTCTCGTTGATTCAACGGATCTCTGTAATACAGAAGAGTATCTTGCAGGTTTCGCTAATCTGTGTTTTCGATTTGAGTGACAGGATTAACTATCCTTAGTGCCAGTAGGGATTAGATTAAAGCCCATCCGATATTCTTTCACGCGATGCACATGGAAAGACACGCGAAGGTGTTTTCCATGTCGAATTCTACAGACGAAAAAAGAACGCGTCAATTATGATTATTTTTGAATTATTCAAATACAGCAATATAGATAAGAAATACTCTACAAATGAAGAGTTATTTCAAGGAGGAACCCAAATCTAATGCCCAATATTCAATAAGCCGGACTTTCTATCGACAAGTCGGCAAAGCGTGTAATTCTTCGACGAGATCCCCTGCAAAAGGATAAGACCTCCCAAAATGAAGTGTCCTTGATATGAAGCTAAACTGCATCCAATGCTAAGTATGAGAAGACGACTGATTTCCACGCTTAAAGAAGTGGTAATTTTTGTGCCAAAAATCGGCTTGAGACACTCTGGCAAAGGAATTGTCGGTCGCCGCTAGCGTAATGCAAAGCTCTTCGAAAGAATTGAGCACTCTGGTAGCCGATAGGGTATAAAAAACGTAAACAAAGGCTGCCGCAGCTGTTGCTAAATAAGATACCTTAAAATTCCCTTAGCAAACGTGGTCCGCTTGGTCTGAAAATCAGTCTAACGTAAAGTTGGACGGGTTTCGATCCCGGCTTCGAGCGTCCTGCGTGTTTAGCCACACTGTAGAGTTCTGATAGAACGAAACAGTCTGTCTGTGGATGACTATATATATATATGTATATATACTTTATTGACTAATCGACGCTTACCCGCCTGTTTTAAAACTTATAAGATATTTGCAGTCAACAAAATTTGACTTGCAACGAAAAATTCGAAGGATCAAACCTCAAAATACTTGAAGACATCTTTTCCCTCCAAAATTGTTTAAAATACATTTTAATCAGTTAGAACCATCAATAAATCATCGGGATTTTGATCTCGTTTCGAGCTAATCTCAATCTGATAAATAGCGAGAAATACATACATTTTCTGTAGGTGTTAGAAATGTATTCATTAGCCTCCTCAAAAACATCCGGCTATATTTCTTTTGAGTGAAAATCAAACGTTCAGTTCCTTCGAGGTGTATTTAATTTCAACATCACTTATTTCTATCAAAATGAACGAATATTTTTATTAAGTAATTTTCGTATTGAGATTTAATCTTTCCTCTACTGATGAAATTTCCAGCTTCAGCAGCGAAATTATTACCTCATAAATATACTTTCTCTCTTACATAACGACATCTTCACACGAATATTCTATTCACATATTCTATATAGGGGGTGTCCTCGTCGTGTAATGGTTAAAGTGATGGACTGCGGAATCGTAGTACGCGAGTTTGTACTCCAGTCGCGCTATTACGATCACTTTTGGGCAAATACCCTTGGGAAAGGTATGAACCCCCTAATCCTCCCAGCTATGGGTTAAATAGTACCACTACTGTTCTTCTAGGAGAATGGCTTTGGCATTAAATAACCTACAAAGAGTTGATATGTCATTAAACAAAGAAACCATCAACCAAACCATCTCCTATATACACTAAATATGCATGAACATATATCTTCTTAAAATGTTAATATATTTATGTTCAGAAAAACAATCTTTACTTACAAGAAAAGATTTTGTAATGTTGGCTTTTAAGAATATATCTTATTCAATTTAAAGAAATTAGATTAATTAATTAATATGGTAGATCGGTGGTTTATTCCATCTTTTACTCAGTTTATCCGCTAGAGTGAGTCTTGGAGATCAGGAAAATGTAGAATACCTCTTCATTGCATTAGCTGCTTATATCAGTATCTATCAGGGTGCCATATCTGAGTCAAAAACATCTTTTTAGAACTATTAACATTCAGAAGGAAAACTAGAATCGATATAACTATAATTCATTAGCATTAAGAATAGTTACTCGAAGCGATATGATTATGTCCAAAGAAATATGATTATTATTGAATGGAAATATCTTGAAACCATATGATTATTAGTATTAGATAAACATAATTTGAACCATCAAGCTGTGAACAAATTATTTGTATTAGTAGGGTATACTTGATATCATATAGCTGGTTTGGTTTGGTCTGGTTCGGTTCGGTTCGGTTTCTTTGCTATCAATGGCATGTCAACCATCCTATAACTTTGTGTGATTTTTTAAAAAGAAAATTAAACCAAAAAAATAATTATAAATGTACAAAGAAAGCAGTCACCTAGGCATGAAATAACACTAGACAGTTTGCGATGGCATTAAAATCACTCAGTTGATAAATTAACAGAAACTAGAAGAGATCCATGAACCCAAAATCACTGTTGGACCGATCAATAATTCTAAAACCAAGTTCGAGTGCCACACTCACCAACGTGGGTTATATGATCAGATTAATGTATTCAGAGTTCGTGAAATATCTTTATCAGATAATACAACCGATTTTTTCTCTGCATTGATGACGTTGTAATTGTCAGGAACTTTTTACTTTCGTTGTCTATGATTCACTCTCCCGTTACGAGCGGATCGACTG
Source organism: Sepioteuthis lessoniana (assembly GCA_963585895.1). Classification (NCBI taxonomy): domain Eukaryota; kingdom Metazoa; phylum Mollusca; class Cephalopoda; order Myopsida; family Loliginidae; genus Sepioteuthis; species Sepioteuthis lessoniana. Next base: position 94,673,112 of record OY757909.1, read on the forward strand.
ACGGAAACCCTTTTCGTTTCTAGGTTGGAAGTGTTAAAACGCCTCTTGCTGACATCTCATTCACCACAGCTGAATCAAATAACCTTACCCATAACCATAGCCAAGTGATATATCTGGTATAAATAAACGTTAATAAATTTCCATGAATCTCAGTTGGTACTTTTTTTCCTAATAAAGGAATTCAATGACACACATCTACTTTTATGTCAGACGCCAATTTGTAAGAATGAGCTATGTATATATTGTAATTACCTTGGAAATAAATAGGAGATACGGCTTTCGGAGCATTCCTAACAGTTATTTCGTGTTATAACCAGAATCGATACCATATGTTATAATCAATAAGTCTAGACACCCACTCACTCATATATAGAGTACCGCCCGAATAATATTGACAAATTGATGTTACGCCCATTGTCAACAGAGATGGTTGGTTAGTTAGCAAGCCTCTTCAAAACTCTTGTGTAAGCAAGAGAATCAATCTATACTGTTTAAAAAAAACGGCATATTTGATTTGCAAAATCATGATAAGCCTAAACTAATGTTTGTACTTTTCTAAACAGTTTCTTGTCCAAAATACAGTGTGATAGAAACACCTTGTACAGTTTAAACTGTTTCTTGTATGGTGCAAGTTGATTATGCAAGTGGTAATGGTAGCTACATTTAGCAAATGTCTTATCAGTTTATTTCAGATGTGATCAGTTTCGATCATGGCTTGAGTTTGCGATCTGTAATTGATAAACAGACCACTTTTCGACTTATTTTTCATCTTAAGTTGGACTGATTCTGTTCCGGATAGAAAAGCGATGCTGCTATGTATTTTCAGAACAACCACGTCATTGACTAAGAGAATATATCCTGAAAGAATAAAGTATACCATCGTCAAAAAATGTCAGAAATACTGCCAGATACGATTCTTGGTATTTTTGTCGTCCTTAAAAAATTGCCAATTGAAGCCATGTTTCGTAAATGATTTAATCTGAAACAAGATACTAAGACGTTAGCTAGAGGGAGCTAGCATTGTCAATTGCTTGAATTTATTTGCAACACACAGTAGGCTGTTTAAAATGTAGAAGCTACTTCGGTAGTATTCTCAATTATTCAGATTCTTGCGATAAAATAGTCAATCACCTATGATTTTGAGGTTGCCAGTTATTTAGATATACAAAAGAACTGGGACATAGAGGAAAAATAACCCAACTTACAACGTCGTCAAGTTTTTAGGTCGTGGGTGTTGGCATAATTGGAATTTATCTGCAGGGTACTTCAAAATGCAAACATTTTGATATTATTGGAGTGTCTAGGTGATAGAATTTGAACAATCTCTATTTTTGGAGTCTATAAGATAGCACATTCAGTGAATCTTCACCAAACGATTTTTCTGCTTTTCTAACAAAAATACTCCACTAAAAAGAGTTAATCGGTTTTTAAGGATCTGGGGAAGATTCAAAGAAAGTGTTCTGTGAGTGTGAACAAGTGGATATTTGTTTTAGAATATCCATTGAAATGTTTATAAACTACCTTTCTAAGGAATACAGTGTATTTGGCGAGAAAGCTGGGGTATTCCATAGAAGCGTTTTACATTCATATTTTCATTATTATCATTTATTCTATCGGCAAACTTCTTCTTCTTCTTCTTCTTCTTCTTCTTCTTCTTCTTCTTCTTCTTCTTCTTCTTCTTCTTGTCATTATTATTATTATGATTATGATTATTATTATTATTTACTCCGTTTTGCGTTTTCCACACCAGCGTTAGCCGATGGTTTCTCACTTGTGTATGAATGACAGCAATATCTTCAAGTATTTATGCATCTCCTCAGTATTCTGGCTGATCTTACTAATGCTGCAGTTTGGATGGTCTCCACTTATATCCAAGTATTCCTGTCCCTTTATCAATACTTTGGTCACTGTACTAAGAACACCAATTATAATTGGTATCACCGTCACTTTCATGTTTCACTGTTTTTTCTATTTTCTGTCAAGGTCAAGGTACTTATCCTTCTTTTTGTTTTCTTCGAATTTAAATTGTGGTCAATGAGGACAGCAAAGTCCACAATTTGTCAAGTTCAAATATTTTGTTGGTTATTACAAGGTTTGGTAATCTGTCTGAGATTAGGTAATCATTTTATATCTCAAAATACCAGACCAGTTTGTTATTCTCCAGGACAGGTTATGGGTTGTGCATATGCCATTTGTTCATATGGACAAATTTCAGTTTCTTGCACAATTCTCAGTGAGTCACCAAGCCCTCCCAGTCAATTCAAGGCTTTTATTCTTTCTTTGCTAATTTGCTGCTCTAAATTATTATGTGATTGATCGTTTCGTCTCTGTCATCACATAATCTACATCTGCTGTTTTGTTGTGTCTTATTAATTCTTGCTTTGATATAGTTGGTCCTCATGGCGTTGTTTTGAGCAACCATTAGAAGAGGTTCTGTTTCTCTCCTAAGTGTTCCCTTTGTTAACCACGTCCACGTCATCTCGTGTAAGATATTGCTTATTAGTCGCTTAAAACGTCTATAGAGAGTTTTTTCTTCCTATCTATGTTTTTTGGTTATTTTTGTTCTGTTGCTCCTCGCGTTGACAGTATTGTCATCTTACAATCATCTCCTACTTTTATCTCTATATGTTATATATGAAAAGTTAAAACTCTAGTTATTGATATTCCTATGTTGTAATAACTACAATCACAGTTAATGTAATGGTGATTATCATTAAAAAGGAATTTTGTGACTCGAGTTCAAATGCGGGATAAGGCTGCTTCACATCACGCCAATTTACTGAAGAAAGACATGAATTCATCTATTTTCATATAATTATGAGTAAATAGTTGGGTCGACTCGGATTTTTTAGCCTTGATTAATTAGCTAGTGTAGGAGAAAGAAAACCTGAATTTGAAGGGTTTTCATCCGCTTAAAAAGTGACATTATATCACATATTACTTATGGTTGATGTGTTTGGTAAATGCCTTTATACCTACATGTAGCTGTCGACCGGCAGGAAAGGCTCATCACAGAACAGATATTAATTTGGGATAAGTTGGTGATATTTCTAAGTTCCCACAAAATTAACATTCAGCGGAAAATTCGACTCGAAATTACTTTGTTCTCTAATAAAGCAATTTCGAGTCACATTTTCGGCTGAATGTTAACTTTGTTGGACAGAAATTGCGTAAAGATATTTTTTAATCATTCAGATTGTCTATATAATTACACAACCATTAATTCTAAATATAGAGTTTTTTTTAACACTCTTAAGATATAATAACATTTCCGCTTCAATGGAAATGATCTTATACAATCTAAGTCAAATTTTCACAAGTCTCTTTAATCAGAATGATAATTAAATTAGAAAACATTTTTGCATTTAACTCTCATAATTTCTTGGAATTATGCATGAATTGCTATTTAATACACGTAGTTTATCATGAGAGAAACATATTAACACTGGCGATTATTCAATTTTGTTTTTTTTGGGGGGGGTGTCCTTGTGGCGTAATGGTTAAAGCGATGGACTGCGGAATCGTAGTAAGCGAGTTCGTATTCCAGTCGTGCTATTACGTTCACTTTCGGGCAAATACCCTTGGGAAAGGTATGAACCCCCTTATCCTCCCAGCTATGGGTTAAATAGTACCACTACTGTTCTTCTCGGAGAATGGCATTAAATAACCTAGAAAGGTTGATATGCCATTAAACAAATCAATTTGTTTTTCTTACAGTTTTGAAAAAAAATGACTTTTGTGAATAGAAATAAGTTATATTTTGCCTCTTGTTGGTTATAGAAGGATGAAGATTAACTTTTTGCTAATTATTCGGTGTTGATTTGTATGTTTTGACCTCTACAGATTTTCTTCAATCGTATGGTTTCTTCCAATGGACACCTGACAGGCGTCTTCCCTTTCAGGTCTGTCTTTGGTTATCCGTCTCTGTCAGAATGTCTGCAATATCACCACTGGTTTACGACCAAATCCTCCATCCAATCACCAAGCAACCTGAATCTGACATACGGTTTATTTGATGTGCTTGTCAACGCTGCCTAAGACCGCTGAGAGAAAACAAAATTAGATGTAAAAATCCTTGTTTACAAAGTGTCCTCTGTTAAAAGCTGACATTGTCATTTAAGTCATTTCGATTATATCTAACTATCTCTATCTCTCATTCTCTCTCTCTTTCTCTCTCACTCTCTCTCTCTCTCTCTCTCTTTCACTTTGTTTATTTCTATTTCTCTCTTTCTATCTCTGTCTATGTCAGGCCGTTCATATCCACCCCGCTCTATCTATCTATCTATCTATCTATCTATCTATCTATCTATCTATCTATCTCTTGATATTTCTGTCACTGTGCTCACACGCTCGGACACATGCACACACGTATATGTATGTATGTATGTATGTATGCATGTAGGGCTTTACGCGCTCGCTTACTGTTGGAGCTGCCCTAGCTCCCACTCACATGCCTAAAATTGGAGCTAGCTACCCTCACGCTTCCCATTTTTAAAATGGAGCCGTTCCAGCTCCAAATCCTTTAAAAAAAAGGACCAGCTCTTTCTCAGCACTCCATAATGAAAACATGCATTATTTCATAAACGTTCTATTTCGCTAATAACTGGTCAAAGTATACGTGCGGGTGTCAAAGGATCTCATCTATATGGTAGGAGATGTCACTTTAACTCTAAGACCGTAAGATACTATTTGACAAGATCTCTCTAATATTTAGAGATTTGCTAAGAAAATTGGATTTCTTGTTCCTAAAAAAGAACATGTCAGACGGATCATCAGATTATGCATAGATTTTTGTTTCCTGAGGTATAAAATAGAAATAAAAATCCCAAAAATATGTTAAATGTTTATTACATTTACAGCCAATTTTTTCAGGGGAGGAAAATTTGACCCGATATTTGTTCAATCCCTAAGTTTCAGCCACATATTTTTTTATGAAGTTTCAAGACTTTAATTGGATTTCTGAATTGGCAATTCGTTGATATTTTCCGACCATCTTTTATTAAAAAATGGACTGTATATTTCGAGTCAAATACCAACATAAATACTCTGTTTTTTTTTCAAACAAATTGATTCATCGAAGGTCATTAACCTTTTTCAAATTATTATTAATAAAAAAAGTAAATAATTTAGATATATTTACTTTAATAATTTCAAAATAAAATTACTATAGCAACCCTTATTTCTTTGAAAGTTACTTATTTTCTATCTATTTTGGAGGGAATCTAAATTTGTTCTAAGTAAATAAAGTTTTACGTTTAAAAATTACATTAGTATTTTCTTTTTAAAGATAGAAGCAACAAATATCTCTCAAAGAGAGGAGAGACAGAATTTAGATATCACAAAATATGAATTCATAAAAAAAGTAGGTTGAACTATATCTGACAGTCGAGGGGCGAAAAAATATTCCCATCAGTATTGCAGTTGGCAAGAGAAACTTGTAAAATAAACTTTGAACAGTAAACAAAAACAAGAGTTGTGGCGATATGTCGTATTATTTCACTGGAGTGGAAAATATATATTATGGGTCGGGGTCAAATGGGTTCAAAATGGATCCAGGGTAGCAATTGGCTGAAAATTGCCATTTCATTCATTTCTATGTTGTTTCAAGCAAAAAAGTCAAAGTATCTTATTAAAATTATTAAATCATTTTTTCAAATTATAATTTTAATAAAAACCAGGGATGAACTAGACTGCGTCAATCTAGTTATTTCTTTTTAAAAAAGCAAAGACTACATAGCCTCAAATCAAATATACTAAAAAAAAAAACATGTTTGTTTCTGGTATTATTGTAAAATAAAACATAGAAAATGTATGGACTGCTTCTTATAAAAATAATTTTAAGATAGTTATTACTTATAGTTATTACCCATAAACATTTATTTTTAGCCAAAAAATACGAGTCATAATTTCGAGAAAAGTTCAAATCTTTAAGAAAATGACTTCAAAGCCTTTCTACAGAGTGACAGACGCCTTTGAAGAGTCCTTTTCCAGACTGTCCCGTGTCTTCTAAGAAAAATGGCTCATCAGAAATGTAGCTCCTAGCTAACAAATCATGCTTGCTTCTAAACAAAAATCTGAGAAGTTCAAATATTTCGACTTCCATTTCTAAAATTCATATGTAATTCCCACTCTCTCTCTTTTTCTCTCTCTCTCCTCTCCCTTAATCTGTCTCACTCTCTTATATATATATATATATATATATATATATATATATATATATATATATATATATATTTGTTACGGTAGGACGTATTGTTTAAATTTTTTAACTTTGACTCAACGTTAAAGTTTCTAAATTGGACTTTATTTTCATATATATATATATATATATATATATATATATATATATATATATATATATATATATATATATATATATATATATATATACATTACAATACGAGGAAATAGAGTCAAGTTGCGAAACTTTATCGTAGAGTCAAAGTTTAAGAATTTTAAAGTAAAAGTCCTATTATAACAAATACATATTTCTTGTAAAATATTTTTAAAAAATAATATAACTATGTGTAGACGTACGTCATTGTTTCTAAAAAATGGATAACAATTTAATTATTAAAATTAGAAAAAAGATCCAAACTTAAAAATTTAAAGAAACTATCATCTGAACTAGACCGTCTGAAAATTGGTAAACTAACGTGTAACAACACGAATAAATTCATATTTTAGAATGCAATTTGAATTCAATGCAAAGTAAAGTTTCTTAGATAATTGAATCCAATATCTATAACGATATGAATCCTTTACTAATCACGATTGACTTAAATAAGAAGAAAACGAAAAAAATATATTCGAATAAACGTAACTAAAAGTTAATTACGAAATGTCACCTAAATAGACATTTATTTAAATTAATATTAATATTAAGTATCTAGAATACGATTATAATATTATCAAATATTTAATACCAAAAAGCTAATTTTATAGAAAATTCGAAATCAAATGTTGTGTAGTTTAATTATAACTTTTTTTAAAACTAAGTCTCTACTTATTAGGAACACCCACTGGGATTCATCGGTTTAAAAATCAAAACAAAGCAAATAGCATTTTAAATTATCGGTAACACATTCTTTAAAATATAATTATAAAAAGACTTACGCTTAAATATTAACATGTAAAGATCTCTTCTACGAAAAAACATTTTTTTCTCTCTTCACATCGGAAGCAAGGAATGTCTACATCATATTTTAAGCACAAATGTTTTATCTGGCTATGACATTTGTACTTGAAATAAATTTATAATGGAACCACTGAAATGAATATTTTCCGTAACTAGTAAAAATTTTAGGAGGAGTTTTACTGGCTTTCATTCAGAGATTTTTCTTCAAGACCCATTGCAGTAAGACGGATAAAGAAAGCTGGTGGGAGAATATTTGCATCCATACTTTTCCCAAATGTATTCAGACTATGTGAAATGCTAACAGCCTCATCCAGGGATTGAACTCGACTCACCGTGTCCAGTTCCAATGATGATACCTGTTACTCCACGGTTACTTCGTATTTATTCATGTTTCGACTTCCCTCCATTGTGATATATCTTCTTTTCTTTTACTTCCTTTACTCTTTATTCTTTCTTTCTTTCTTTCTTTCGTTCTCTCTCTTTCTTTCTCTCTCCCTCTCTATCTCTCCCTCTTTCTCTCTCTCTCTTTCTCTCTCTCTCTCTCTCTCTTTATTCTACTTTTATTCTCTTTATAATTCTTTTTTCTTTGTCCCATAATTCATATTCATTCAACTTTTTCCTTTATATCCATTCACCTTTTCCATTGAAGCCTTGCTTACAAAACTGCTGTTTTACGTTCATTTTGGAATACGTTACTTTAGAATAAGTAATTTTGGAATAAGTACATTTGAGTAAAGATATAAACCTCTAATCTCTACAACTATGGGTTAAATAATGTCAATGTTGTTCTTCTATAAAGATACCTTTGGCATCAAATGAACCACACTGTTCGTTATGCCATTAAAAAAAAGAAACACATGAACTGCTGGATTCGTAAAATCTTAGAACTTTGACAGAAAATATAAGCTTAATTTTGAGATTCAATTAAACATATTACGAGTAGACAACTGGATTTGAAACCTGATTAATCCATTTCGACTATTCACCATTATGTCATCTCTGACGGCAATGGAGGTTACTATATAATGCCCATTCGAACTAGAATTAAATATTATAGACTGTACTTGATTTCATGATCCCTGCATACAGATTATCAAATGCCAAAGCTGCAATTATTTCACAAAGGTAAATAGTGTCCACTTTTCAGTAATTTAAATCCTATCTACGAGAGAATGCAGATGTCACCATTCTCCCCACAACCGGTCAACTTGTGAACTAGTAGTGTGAACAACAAAGATCCAACCACGAGATCTCACCTGAGGAATGAAAGAAACGGTCGTACGAGAATTGAAGATTTTCGCAAAACATCTGGTTTTCAGTAACGGGCAGAGAATAAGTAAGGACTGAAATGTCGTAGTTAATTACTTCACTAAATGGTTTGGGCTACGATTTAGACATTCCATCAGTGATTCTAAAATAATCTTTCACATCTCCCTGTTTTTAAAGCTGGTCCGGATGGAAATTGCATCATTGATTATAAAGTGAGCGGGGTTTTCTTCTGTATCCAACATGTGTAGATTTTTCTTTCCAATAAACTAATTGCCATCCCTTCATCTGGCTTTTGTCTTCTGCAACATTCGTCAATATCATGCAATGCAACACCCAGCTGCAGTGTGAACTCGATGTATTCACATTTCACCGGACCAATAGTAGGTCCTTTAAAAATAGAATTTACATTAAATTATATGTCGTTTTTTAAAAAAATGATTACGATTTGAATTATTACGATTTGTGTCACTTGGCTACTAACGAAACACCAGGGGGAAAAGCGAGGTGGAACCTACGTGTTGATTTGAACGAATCTCGAAAGTAGCACGCTAAAAAAAGAGAGAGAAAAGCAGCTCTACACCCATCTAACAGACCATCTAAAAAAGATGGGCAAGATATTGGACACTGCCAGTGAAATAAGGACAAACTCATAAGTGACTTCCTCCAATGGTCTTCTACGCATGGGTATACCAGTGTAAGCTGACCAGCAAAAAATTACTTTCATTACCTTTATGGCGAACACAAGATACTGGCTAGAAAACTTACTTAGAACAATGACTAATAGAGACAGATAGAAAGAGAGAGAGAGAGAGAGAGAGAGAGAGAGAGAGAGAGAGAGAGGGGGGACTTCAAGGGTATCTGTGTTGTCAGAAGATCCTGTTGTTGTTGTTGTTGTTGTTTATGATGATGATGATGATGATAAACTCATCACCATCTCTTTATTTCGTCGTTGTTTTAGGCAAATTTCGTCGACATCCCTGCTAAAAATAACCTGCCACACTGTGAACACATTGAGTTTATCCTCTTCTCCAAGCTGTTAACATTTAGGCCGAACGTATTCGCCTCCCTGAACAATTGACAACATCTTAAAATATACAAATACCTAAATGCTGACCGTTTCAAAACGACTAAAACAAAGAGCTTTAAATGGTCACGGCTGTATGATCCATTGAATCCTCAGAACTTATGCTATTAAACTAATAAGTTACTTTTTTTTTCAAATAGATTCATCTAGTTTCGTTCAAGTGTTTATGATATGATTTTCGTGGGTTTATCTTGTGAAAATTCAAAAGCATTCTTCCAAAAAAAATCATATTGTTCAAATAAAAGTTACACTTTGTTGACAGTCATTTCCCTCACGCCCCGCAAATTAAAAACAAAAAGGGATTTTATGGGGAAAATTAATGCATTCTTAGAAGGAATGATAATAATGGTTCTTGTCAATAAACGACAGATCGATAGAGAAACTGATTCCTGACGGAAGTTTCAAAGGAAGCATATTTCCTTTCCTTGCATTTCGGATTTAATGATTTTATTTGACATGAAAAGACGTGCTACACACCTAGGGAAAAGTTATTATGAAAGAATTATAGCAGGAGTGAAAATAGCATTTAATGAGCATTTAGCAGGATTTCCTTGCATTGATGTTTTGATCAAGTTCCATTTTTTTTTTTCAAAACTGGTTTCAACTGGAATTCTCGGCAAGGATTTCAAACCACATCAAAAAGAATAACGAGAACTAAATTTCATATTTAATCGTTTTCTGCCGAATTACATTGATGAAGAAATAAGTCTATTACTTAATGATGAAGTAAACTTTTACATATTATAATTATTACAAAAATTTTAAACACGCAAAATAATATTTCTTCAAAAATATTTTTTTCAGCACAATAACCGAATATGTTAATGCAACGTCTTTTCATTCTGCTCAGTCGACTGGCGTGCTAGAATGCGCTAGATGCATCTTTGTGAAGGAATAAGATACCAACCAGCATGTGTATAGAATATAACTGCAAATCATCTGACGGAGAGCCTTCAATTCTGGTGTTCTGAGAAATATGGAGTACACATTCATAGTTATTGCTCCCAGATCAACTCTGAACTGGAGTTGTAGTACCATCTATGATCAATAGAAATGTTTAATTATTTTACAATTAATAAAACCAATTTAACTATGTGAAAACAAATGATTAATACTAAATTGAATTAATGCTCGACACCATTTGACCGTGATAAATCGAATGAATAGTAGTGGATAGCAATTCTTGAAACCATTTGACTGCGTGAAAGTAGATGAGCTTTGTCTCCTCTGGCTATATATATATATATATATATATATATATATATATAGTATTATTCGGTCTAGTTAAACCGGTGTTAGGAGTAATTCCATGCGGACAAAAATCATTCAACAGTGAACATTTAAATTTTCCTGGTAAAGAGTTCAATGTACCTGAAATTATAGAGCAATAATTGCTTTAAGAAAAAAACAAAACCAGTCACATTAGGGTTATAGATTTATTTCCATCCTGTTATGTGTTTTTGATAAAATCAAAAAACATGAAAAACAAATTAACATATAACAAGATGGAAATAAATTTATAATCCTAATGTGACCAGTTTTGTTTTTTTTTTCTTAAAGAAAAGATATATATATATATATATATATATATATACAGAGAGAGAGAGAGAGAGAGATACAGATAAATAAATAGAGAGAGACAGAGACAGAGAGAGAAAGAAAAACGTAAATAATAGATTTTATTAAATCTGACAAAATGACAGAAATAAGTCGAAAAAAAGATAAAAAAAAAAGGAACAACGGATTTGGTTTATCTACTTTTCCTCTTATTTTTATTATATATATGTACAGGATTTGGAATTAAATAACCCAAAAGTATTCATATGCCATGAAACACAAACCAAACAAAAACAACAGTGAAATAAATCTAGTATTGTCAAGATGCACTACATGGACGCTAACCAGACGGCTGGAGAAGAAACTTGACGGCAACTACACAAGAATGTTGAGAGCAATATTGAACAAGTCCTGGCAACAACACCCCACGAGACGCCAACTGTACAGCCACTTGCCTCCCATCACGAAAACTATACAGGTTAGACGAGCCAGACACGCCGGACACTGCTGGAGAAGCAAGGACGAGCACGTAAGTGACGTACTCCTATGGACCCCCACATATGGCCAAGCAAAAGCAAGACGACCAGCCCGAACTTACATACAGCAGCTATGTGAGGACACAGGATGTAACCCAGAAGACCTACCGGAGGCGATGAATGATAGGGAGAAGTGCGAGAGATGATCAAGGATATCCGTGATAGCGGCACGACATGATGATGATGATTGTCAAGTGGAATGTTCGAATCAAATTTTAAATTAGAACTGTGTCAGGCCACATCATAAGTGTTCGCCGTTGGTTTTAATAGTTTATTGGGAAAACACGGGTAAATTATCATTTACTAGAACGAGCTAATTATAACACAAGGCATATCATATTGGATACGCAGGTAAGATCATTTTTTTTCTGTTATTATGCTTTTTATAGTAAGAATTTTGCCATAAAATATCAACCGTCTAGTTATTCAGATGTATCAAGAAAGAAATGGAGGTTTCTCAAGAATATTAAACTCATTACGATGAGACTATATCAGTAGAAATATCTTATCCGAAGTTAACATTGAAATCACCATCAGCATATTATCTTCCTCCTTAATATTATTTTCTTAAAAACTTTATTTAGCAGTAAGAAAAAGTTTTTGTGGTGTAGTGGCTAACGTGCTGGACTTTGATATTGTAGTAAGCGAGTTCGAAATCAATTCACGCTATATTTTTTTTGAGTGATGCACTTGGGAAAAGAATAAACCTCCTAATTTCCCAGTAGGGTTAGGGTTAATTAGTACCACTATTGATCATCTACTAGGATAGCTTTGGAATAAAATAACCTTCGAACATTGATATGTCGTCAACAAAAGAAACCAAGATATGATGTTAATTACCATTCACATCAGAATTAACATAAAAATTTATCTAAGCTCTCATGTGTATTTCGAGTATTACCTGAGGAAATGGTAATAAAAACCATATAAATAATCACAGTGCTTAGTTAGACTGTCTACCAGGATATCCTGGTCTGGTCTCTCAGGAATAAGGTCTGTTTTGCCAATGATGGAAGCCCACTTAACGTCGTCTCTTGAGGGATCATAATATGAAAGAGGCAGTACTTTTTATTTTGAAAGCAGTCAAGAACTTTATACGAAGTGAATAAACTTACCTGCATTTGAATGTTAGATACCACAATTCGGTAGGAAGAAGACTATTTTTGGAAAGGGCCTGGAATATTTCTTTTGATATGTTGCATGAGTTGCCTTATTGGCATAACAGGATGTATTCATGTTTTCTAAAGTTAGAAGGATGATACCAAGCAGAAAATTCACGTAAGTTGAATGGATGGCATAATATGATGTGCATCTATTTCCTAAAGTAAAAAAAAAAAACAAAACGTTAGTACGTTCTCTGCGAAAGTGCTGTGTAAGTTGTGTGGGTTGTATGCTAGACAGGACGTATATCCACTTGCAATGTGTAGGCGGGTCGTATGATCACAAAGATTGCGTGGGTCTCAAGAAAATTGTATAAATCAGGGAAAATTTTGAGCGAGGCAGAACGAACCAGAAAAAATAGATAAGTTTGGAAGAAAAAACCACTAAGTCGTCCGAGTGAGTGTGTGCATTTGAGCCATCTCTGACTCGATCTTACGCTACTTATACGTACATTTTGGGGGATAAAGAAAAACAAGAAAAAAGTAGATCACATTTTTGTGCATCAGCGTTATTACCTTTTCTCTGCTAAAAAAAATTATGTCGAGGACTAATTTTTAATCTGGCAAATGGAGTGTTCATTTTGGTATGATTTGTATTCTTCTACTGTTACATCAAAAAGATCATTGGCCTAGAGGGTAGTGTTCGTTTATAGTTCGTGAGAGCAGGGTTCAGTCCCAGGTAGCGTCATACCAAAGACTTAAAAAAATGGTACTTGATACCTCCTTGTTTAATACTCAGCATGATAAGGTATGTATCAAGGGTAAAGTTGAACAATCCAGGGAAAGAAGTACCACCCTCCCCTACACGTCCGTGTAGTAGCTATTGAAAAGGGAGCCTTCGGGTCGCTCTCGACTACGGTCGCCAACTTTACTTACTTTACTTAACGGTAAATCTGCTCTTATTAAAAACATGCATTACATTTTGACCGACACTCGTATATATAGTAGGTATCATACAATAAATGATGTTTGTACAATAGCATTGCTTCTAACAAAGCCTTCATCAGATGATGATTCTGGGTTCAGGCATGGTTTTGAGGCCAAAGCATCATTACCACTAGCCCAGAACGCACCAGCAGTATCTCAAGACACCACCAGATTTTGTCAGATTGTTGTCACTCTATGGGATTGCCATATCCATGCTGGGGCAGTTAAAGCCTTATCTTGGATCTTTTCCGTGTATTTCCTCTTGTAGGATGGAGGAGGTCCAAGGTTATTCAAGAAAATGGAGGTTGAGTTGGCAATAAAACCTGCACATTTGTTATCCAGCCATTTCTGACACATTATTCTTTCAGATCTTCATATTTTCTTCAAAAGGGACCGTTAACTCAATAACGAAAACTTTTTTTGCTTTTTTTTTTTTCATATTTTTTTTTGCTTTTTTTTTCATTTTTTTTTTTGCTTTTTTTTTTCATATTTTTTTCATATTTTTTTTTTCATATTTTTTTCATATTTTTTTTTGCTTTTTTTTTTCATTTTTTTTCATTTTTTTTTCATTTTTTTTTTTTTCATATTTTTTTGCTTTTTTTTTCATATTTTTTTTGCTTTTTTTTTAATTTTTTTTTTCATTTTTTTTTCATATTTTTTTTTTCATATTTTTTTTTCATATTTTTTTTTGCTTTTTATTTTTCATATTTTTTTTTGCTTTTTTTTTTCATATTTTCTTCAAAAGGGACCGTTAACTCAATAACGAAAACTTTTTTTGCTTTTTTTGCTTTTAACGTTATTTGAGTTGGAAATATGAAATTATGTTTTAAATCGGTTGCGACGTGTCAGTCCGTGCAGCCCTCAAGCAATGATGGTTTCCACATATTTTTATGTGCAGGTTTCGAAATATCTCCTTCTTTAACGAACTGGATTGCTCTGTTGTTGATAATATTTAGAGCTTTATTGGCAGTCTCACAACATATATTCGAAATCTCAGCAAAAATCTCCAGGACTTCGTTATGTCTCCAAATATAGCTACTTAGAGCGTACTCACATCCATTGAGAATATGTTTGAGGCTCGCAGTTTTCCCACATGCTCTGCAGCGATCGGATGTTGTTGACTGGTGTTGATAAGACGTCGTAGACTGCTTTTATGAGGAAACTTAATTTATTTGAGCTTGAGGTCGCTCCATGTGACTGCTGTGTCTTTTGCATTTACCCACTTGATCCATGCGTCTTGTTTCCTTTGTCCTGCAGCTGTAGCAAAACGCCTAACTTCCTCAAGATGATGAATTTCTTCCAACACCATTTTTCTTCTGTTTAACGTGGATTTTTTTGACCATCAAACTCTAACTATGCCTAGACCTGTTTTTCCATTTGCCACTGGGCCAATTATTTCTTTCATCCTGAGGGACGATTCTGTATTCTCAATAGCTATTTTTGCTTTCCATTTCCGACCAGTTATCACAGAAGGTTAGGGATGATGCCTGCCTTGCTATTTCTGCCCAAAAGAGGCTAGATTTGTTTCGGCCCCATAACCAAACATATTTACGGTTTAAATCTGTCCGCTACTCGTTTCCACATATTTCCACGGCATAAGAAATTGAACGCAAGGACGAAAGGAAGAGAAGGTTATATATATATGGCGAGTTAGATTTTTGCGTTTTCTCTTCATCGTTAGACGAACAGTCATCCCCCATGTAATTGTAGTCGGTGACTTTGTAACTATTAACCAGATATATGGTTAAAATTGTTCCTTGTTCTTATAAATGAGACAGGGGTCGGATTTTGAGCAGAATAATTAAAAGCCTATTGTTTATTTTTCACACCAGTACTTCTCTCTTCGAAGATTGTCATAATAGATTCTTCCCAAATTCAATGTCCACATTTAGGGCTTAAATCTTCCTTCACAAGCGGTAAGAATCCATGTGGTTTTCTAAAAAACAAACGCCTCCTTAACCAGTATTATGGAAAACCATATAAAATTAAGTATTTCGATCTAAAATTGTTCTAATCAAGAGGTGTGAAACCATATGTCGTCTTTTAAACAAACAAGTGTGTCCTTCACTGGTTTAATCGAATTACTATATAACATTGCGCATAATTTTATTTTATCTTATTCTATTCATTTTATTTGATTTTTTCGTCTTTAAATCAAAATATATTGAAATAAACATTTTGATCAAAAATGAACTTGGACAAACGCAATGATGTGAGCGTTGCAGATTTGAGTGTTGATATGATTAAATGTTCGTGTGTATGGAATCATCAAAGAAAATAAAACGCCTGTTTCTGCTTGGACGTGTAGTATTTGTTTTCTGTTGATTTTTGTAACTGCCTATTTTCTGCAGCATTTTATTCATGAACGTGTGTATGTACAGACATGAGAAAGCTAAAAGAAAGTAAAAATCAAAATTACTGACAGAAGTAAATAATAAGATTAAAAAAGACATGGAACAAAACAAAAGCGTATTTCCAGCGAGTTGCATCTTTGTGCTTTCCTTTTCATCATCAAATAAACTGTCATCACCCACGTAACTGTGTTGGCATTGACTTAGCTTCTATTAGTCTGTTGTTTGGTTATCATTTAAAACAATAAAATCATGCATTTTTTGCAAAAATCCTTCTAATCTAGTGTCCTGCTAAGTGTTGTAAAGCCTTGACCAACTATACAAACACAATACATATACATCTACATATGCATGCAAAATCATAACGACGACACAATAAAGACGAGCGACACAGTTCTTAGAAAAATATACCTCTCACTTTACTGAAAGGGTTGTGTGTGAGAGGGAGTTGGAGACCGTACAGAACTGCAAAATATTGACCCCCACTCTACTGGCCATAACCGCATCTTATCTCTAACTCGTCTGATCCTCAACTGATTAATAGAGGGCCTGAGGGCTCCCTGTACTGGATGTTGCCTTTCTCTATCGCATCTTGACTCCAACTCGTCTGATCCCCAAACTGCTTAATCAGGGGCCTGAGGGCTCCCTCTGCTGGGTGCTGGCATCTTGTCTCGAACTGATTGAATTTCCTGTGCACTGAGTTATATAATGGTTCCACGTCCACTTTCTTCTTGCACTCATTCAACCCATCCACGGTTAAGGTTATACTCTGCTATTTCTTGACAAGATGCACCTGTTATTTACACTGGTGCATTTCCTATTTTGAAAGCCTAGCCGGGTCGTAGGTCAATATACAACACTTAGCAAATAACTGTATCCGGTCTAATCAAAATTCTAATCAAAATTTTGCATCAGCACTTCAATATTTGGTATGCAGTGGCGGCGTGTAATATTAGTTCAAGAGGGTGCGACTTTAGAAAACATATACAAATTATATTGATACTGTGTAACACACATTTTGAGATTGCGCCACATCTAAGCAAAATCAAAATAAATTAATACTAACTCCTCTTCATAGGTATGATGTGACGCAAAGTCAATTTTTTAAGTTTAACAGGTTTGAATTCAGAGTTTTCCTTCGCTTAAACAAGTTGTCTAACCAAGGCTAAAGAACACAATCTGCTTTATTATTAACTTATAAGTGACGGGAGAATAATTATATTCACAATGCTCCCTTCAGTATTTATACTTAGTAAAATACAATCCGATATAAATTACCTGTGGACATGTTAAAGGGGAGATTCTTTGGGGATTTATAGTGGTTAAGTAAGGGGAGATAACGATGACTGACTTCACCACAACCGCCTTGTCTCTTTGCGTTCGATCTGTTTAACATTTGAATGATAATCATAATCTATTTTCCCGCTTTATTTTCACCTCCCAACTCCTAATTCTGTTCTCTTTAATGGCTTTTTATTAAGTGTATCCGCAGACGTTTGGTCATGAAATATGTTTTCTGTCTCCGGAATTTCCATTGAAGCGAATTACTCTGGTTATCTTTATGGCTTATTACACCCAACTTTTATTTGCGAACCTCTTAACACCGTTCTTGTTTTCATAATATTTTAGAGCTGTGTAATAGAGTTAATAACTTGGGTTATCCGTCGCCTTTTATCACTTTTGATTGTTTGCCTGAAATTCTTAACATTAAAAAAGTCGTTATTCCCATTGTTTATTCCATAACGAATATTAATAACCGTTCTTATATTTAGAAACATCCAATCGTCTATAAATGTCATGCTCTAATTTTATAAAGGCAACCAGATTCATGAAAACTTAAGAACGTGTACAGAGAAAGTAATTCCACAAAACGTAACTTCATATCAAATTTGAAAATAGCATCAGAATTTAAACAAATTTAGAAGTATGTAACATAATGGCCGAGGGATTTCGTTTTATATATCTTGCCTTTAGGTTTAGTTAGGCTGAGAACCTTTCGGCTCAGTGCATGGGTTAGTTAGGTGCAAACATGAGCGCAGGTGTTCACGCGCACGCGGAGTGGACGTGTCATTCAGAGATGTCACAATAAAAATCCAGAGAGGGAATGTGGCCAGGGATGTGAGTGACGTCACGCATCGGAAGCGTGGGCTGATATTTGAGAAAAGTCAGTTAGTTGAGGTTTGCCGTCGGAAGAAGAAGCTTGACTTTCGCTTGCTCGCCGAGGCATTGTGGCGGGTGCGCACGTGGTTTTGGGCAGATGGAAAAGTCAGCATAGAAAGATGGTATCTCTCTCCTTACGGTGAAAAACCTTTAAACTCAAAGTTAATAAAAAGTTTCGTACCTGAACTAAGAAGTCGTAAGTGTTTTTCGTGTTTCAGGATTCCTATGTTATATATATATATATATATATATATGTTTATGAACATTTTATGAACACTATGTCCATTTCACATATCCGTATCATGGGTATGTTACAGTATAGAATACTAATATCGCAAGCAATATTCGTATTCTTTAAGACTTAAATTCACAATGTTCATTCAGTTGGGCTTCAAATACTTTGAATATATCCGCTTCTGAAGGATAAGACAAAACCAAATGGTGGGATATAGCATAAAACTATTACAAATGGTGAAGAAAACTTCTAGAGCTTTGTGAAGTGTTGAGTACACTTTCATTGTCAATATTTCCTGGTGCTCTCTTGGTAGTACCTGTTAGGTTTGTATTAGTTTAGAAGGTGTTTGTATTAAATAGGAGCTTGTGAAAAATATTTTCAAGTATCTACGAAGGGCCAGGATAAGGCTCTTGTAGTTGAAAATGACGTGAGTAAACTGGAGGTCACAATATCTGGTGCTCATGTGTAGAGCCAGGGGAAGCAGATATTCCTTATGCCGACTCTTGGCGGAAGGGTGAGGACGATTTGTATTTTGGGGGCCAATTGGCGGCGAGACATGGTGGAGTAAAGACGTACAGTTGAATACAAGCCCCGAAGATGTAAGGAGACGAAAGTTTACAAGCCGCAGTTTTGAGGGTGTGCTCCAAAGGGAGCTTTCAACTAGACGCGACCCAGCAGACAAGCATCTTAGAAATATAACAAAAAGTCAGGAAGGAAATCTAAGGTCTGTGTCTTTTCTCCCCAAGATATGTTGTTTATCCTTGTCTAGCTGATGTGGTCATCTCAGTTTCTATACTCTCTTTCTTTCTCCCGGTGACTACATACAAATGGTAGACGTAAATAACCCTTTGAGTAGTTAAACAGAGTTCTTGTGTTCGTCAACTTTTATCAGGACAGGGTCACATTAGGGTCCTAGTGGTATGAATTTCTATTTAGTACCGTTATGTCTCAGGCCTTACATCTTAGCAAAGATTAATCTTTGTTGGTGAACATAGCGTTAAGATCAACCCACCATTGCCGATGTCTATTCAGTACCCGGATTATTTTTAATGTGTTCACAGTTTAATTTGAGAATAAATCGCTTTTAATTCCCAGTAAAAAAGGTGTTTTGAATTTCTTTGCAGTATGATGTTTTATTTGTTTGAATAGTACATGGTAACTAGAGTGATCAATCCGGTAGTTTTAATATTATTCTCTCGATTTTACAATTGCTCTAAGCTAGAAACGTATCATAAAAGGTGCAACAGATATATTGGCCAAATTTAGAAATATTATCTCAATATTGCAAGTGAGTAGGGAAATAGAGTAATGATAGATCAAACGACCAAATAAATATGATTTTTCTTTCACATTCAATTAGTTATGATCACAGCTTCGACCTATGCAAATCGTCCGTTTGCAGATTAAATTTTTTTTTCAGACTGGTGACATATTGCTACGCAGGTAGATTTTCGTGGCCATTTAATGATCGGATGGAATGATGCTGTTCTGCCGAGAAAATCGATAATCCTAGTGGTCGAAAATTCTATCCAAACCAGTATCATTTCGACGTAACATGGAATGAGCATGAAATTCTGCATTTTCTATTTAAATTGAAGATTCAATAAAAAGTATTAAATTCAGAAGAACGGTGAGCACCGGTTCAAACTATAATCGTGACTGGGAAGATGTGAAAGAAAAATTATAAAACATTAGCAAACTGGAGCTACCATTACGACTTGCTTAAATTCATATGCACTACATCGGTAACAACTAAAAATGTGGGCGGTATTGCTGGTCTAGTTTCGTTTGGATTTGTGGCATATCAACCATTGCTAATTATCTAATGCCAAATCTAGTTTATAGATACATTAAATATATGTGATTTGTAAACATAAGTCAAAAAAGTAAAATAGTTCCAAGTATTGATATGTATCACCATCAATTCAATTATACATCAGTCATATTTTTACACACAGTTAAATGATCAAGCAGTCCCATTTCTAACAATATAGTTTAGCATAACACATTTCTTTGCTCTCGGTTTAAATGTCGATCAGTCCTATTTGAACCATAAATAGGACCCTATCATGAGTGGACCTGGGAGCAATTGCATTGATGGGGTACTCCGCATTCCCGAAGTTCCAACATTACTGGAGCCTCACCTTCAGATTGTTTAGTGTCATATCTTGGATACTCATTGGTTGCAGGGGTCTTACCCTTCTACAGAGATACAGTCGGTGTATTCTACAGCCCCAGCCGATTGTTCTGTCGACCCCTTTTTTGGCGGTGCAGATTTTAGTGCTGACTGATTTTCACAGTCGTTGCACCAAGCCACAACACTCAAATGCTTCGAATTATTCTGGTTTACAATTTTGCTCCTGTAATGGGGATATAGTTATAAAAAGACTTGGTAGATTTGAACTGAGAAAGAGAGAAAGGTAGACAGACCGAAGTTCAATTAGTGGAAGAGGTTGGTAAGTATTTTTTTTCAGACAATTCTCTTTGGAAAAGGAATTAATCCATATTTACTCTACACCCGTAATATATAAATTGTAGAGCATACCGAGCTCTTTAGGTCATAAAAAACTCAGAATTCCAAGCAATTGAAGTTCGCTTAAACACACACTTTTTATCACACATTGACCATGGTGGAGATTCTGGTTAAATTAATGCATATAGTGTTCATATGAAGTTCATTGTATAGTTTTTTTTTTCTGTCGGTCTGTCTGTCTGTAAGTCTTTCTTTCAGACACACAAACTAGAACACACACGTGTAGCCCATTGCTTCTCACGGTACTTTATTGTGGCCTTATAGTTCCGTACCTAACATATGCATTTCCAGCTTGTGTGTTTATCAACTTCCTATATGTGAACGTAGTGTTTGAAAGATTCTCAGATGGGGGATTACGCAATCTATCCGGAACAGATGGGTAGTTCAGTGGAACAAATTGCCTGGGTGTTGGCAACTCAAAGACAAGAAAAACTCTCCGTTAACTATTAAGAAATATTTAATGAAACACAATGGTGTACAATACATATATATATATATATATATATATATATATATATATATATATATATATATATATCATCTTTTCGTGCTACCGGCATGGATATCCCTGACACTCTCTCGCTACTCGTCCCTATCTTTCATCGTTTCTCGCTGCTCCTCAGGGCTACATCCCATATTCTCACAGAGCTGCTGTATGTAGGTTCAAGCTGGTCGCCCGGTTTTTGCACATATTTATCTTTAATATCCTTGTTATTAAGAAGTGCCCAGTCATAGTGCTTGGTGGACGTTATTCGGGTGGCGTTCTTTCGTAGGTTTAGTTCTATTTTTGCTGTGACAATTAAGTCATTGGAGGACACACACTCGAAAAAGGGGTAAGCCTCGAAATTGATTGTACTATTTTTCCATTTCTTGTTTATAAAGACGTAGTATATATGTGCTTTAGTATTGTTTACGTATGTGCAGGTCCATAATTTCCCTTCCATTTTTTGAAAGTTTGTATTGAGGTACATATATATATATATATATATATATATATATATATATATATATATATATGCGTTTTGTTGTATTTAAGAGAGAAAAGAATGAGGTTTATGACAAGTGAAGCCTTTCTGTCTTACTCAATTTTTCGGAGACTGACGCTTTTGCTGGAGAGGCTTTAGTTCTAGGAGAGATTTTTTTTCAGAACAGATATCGGATCTCGTCACTCCTCTAACTATAAATACATCTACTGTTATAGGGGATTTCCCGGGAAGAAACATGCTCCAGTGGCTAACAAATAGCAGATCATTTCGTATTTTTCTACAACTGGTCAGCCAATCAAATGCTATTCTCTACGTCGGTGGGAAGAATACCCCTTCCACGTATCTGATTTTCTTGGTCTTGCAATCAAACCACGATACAGAGGCTTGGTTAATTAAAGGTCCCAGAAAACGGCTTGCGGTGGAGTATCTCTTTTCTCATTGACCAAAACAAAAATCAAAGATCCGATTAATATATCCTTAGATTCACCCTTTTAATCCCAAAAGGCAAGAGATGGCATGATTTAACATGGATTAACGCACCGATAAAACCCCAAGCCTGCTTATCTTTTGTTTTGAGAATATGAAAATTCAGCTAGTACCGACCTTTTAAATTTACTTTTATGTTTCATTCAAAGTCAATAAGTATTTCTATTGTTATACAAGGACAATTATATTTTCTTAAAGAAAAATAGCCATCATACTCTCCATAAGTTTTAATAAGACTAGTGAATACCTTATATTCTCATACATATATTCACATTCTCTTGATCTATCATTCTCCATTACTTGTGGGGAAGCAATACCAATGTTTAGAGTGAGCAGTCAAATGAATGTGTACTAGGTGAATTGGGTTAAACAGTTTTGTAGATTGTCACTTTCCATTAGGCAGTGTCGTTTTTGTTTCAACATTAGTCTGTTCAGGAAAACTGGTAAAACTGAAGATAAATCCCATCGATAAATGGGGGTGGCCGAGTGCTGTAATGGTTAAAGTGGTGGACCACAGAATCGTAGTAAGCGAGTTTAGACTTCCGTCACGCTCTTACGTTCACTTTTGGACAAATACCCTTGGAGAAGGTATGAAACCCCCTTATCCTCCAATCTATGGTTAAATAGTACGACTGCTGTTCTTCTTGAATAATGGCTTTGGCATTAAATAACCTACAAAGGTTTATATGCCATTAAACAATGAAACCAAACTCAACTAACAATGAATGCAATAGAATATGCACTAAGGAAGAGTAACTGCCGTAAGATTAATGGACAAACAGAAATCATGAAAAATAACGAAATTCTTTCTAAGGGGTCATTAATTATTTTGGGCTTGCCGGTTTAAAATAATGAAGTATAGTAACACTTCGAAACAGAAATCCAAGTGTCTCTGTAAATCAACTTGATAGATGAAGACCTTATTCGTCTTTTCTATTTAAAAGTTAGATAATACTTTTAAAAATATTGCCATTTTATCTAAAACTGGATATTCTTTTTCAATTTAGTCAATTAGAAAACAACAATTTACGATTAACGCATGCCTTTAAATGTAAATTATCCCTAGTTAAATGTCATTAAAAGCAGTGTAGTGGTGCAAATATTCATGACAATTCATCACAACAGAGACATAAGACAAAATTTAAACTATAGACTAATTTTTTTTTTTTTAAACATAGAAATAAATAGTGAAACCAGACAAAAAACGTATCCAATATACACACAAGGAAAAAATAGGTAGCTAAATAAATAGTATCAAAATTAATATAAGCATAAATATTTCTCTTAAAAGTTAATTATCGAACTTAACATGAAAAAAATAAATTAAATAAATAAATAGAAAAGTTAAATTACCGTAATTATAACTGACGGAAGAAATTTGAAAATTAAATAAATAGGTAAATAAAAAAAACGAAATTCAATAAAAAGAGGAGGTAACTCCTTTAATCTCAACGTGTCTATTCTGTTTTATTTATCCATTGGATCTGAAGGAGTCCTGTTATATATATTTTTTCCTTCGTGTTTTTGGTTCACACCAGAAACGAGAAAACAGGATGGAAATAAATTTATAATCCTAGAATAACCGGTCTTTGTTTTTTTTCTTTAAAGAAATATTGCTCTGTAAAAAATTACATTGAGCTCTCCACGAGGAAAATTTAAATGTTCACCTCCTGAATGATTTTCTTGTCCTGAAGGAATTACTCCCAACTCTGGTTTAACTGGACCGAATAATACTGCTATATATATATATATATATATATATATATATATATATATATATATATATATATATATATATGTGTGTGTGTGTGTGTGTGTGTGTGTGTGTGTGATTCTTGCTGGTATTAGTCGTGTTGTTGCTATTCTATCTTTTAGAAAACGCTACGAAAAAAATCTGAATGGAGCCTGGTCAAGGATTGTGTATGCTGTTTTGCTGGAGACAGCACCAAGCAAAACAACAACTGCGAGGCCATTTACCGCTAAGCACACAAATATCCTAGTAAAATGAACAATACACAACTTGATGATTTTGAGATATATATATATATATATATATATATATATATATATATATATATAAAGCAAAGTAGACTACAGATTTACCAAAATGCAAGAATATTCAATCCTCCTATATATATATATATATATATATATATATATATATATATATATATGGGGGGGGGGCAAAGTTTTCGTAGGAATAAAAAGGAACTGGGCATAGAGGTGACAAAGACATTCTATATGTGTCAAGAAAAGAAAGTGGAAGATAAATCGCCAGCATTGATTATAGTGCAAACTCGAAGACTACATAAAAACCGGAAAAGAAAGACTAAATTCACTGACCAGAAACAGCGTAGGCAACATAAAGATCAACTGAACAAGAATAGTTACCTAACAGAAATGGGAAGAAAAATAATTGTTCGAATATTTCAAGTGGTAAACTGACAAAATCTCACACGAGAACACTCGGACAAGGCCAAAAGAGGGAAATCTTCAGAGAGAAACAGAATCTATTATAATAGCAACACAAAAACGCGATAAGGAACAACAATGTTAAAGAGAAAATAGGTAAAATGCAAGAGTAGGATATATGATGATAGAGACGACACAATTAATTACATAATAAGCAAACGCAGCAAGTTCCTGCAAAAAGAGTATTAGACGAGATATAATTGGTTGGATAATGTGATTTACAAGAAATTGTGTAAGAAATTTGAATTTGACCATACTACCAAATGGCATTTACACAAACCAGAGTCCTTCTGGGATAAAAAGATGCACAAACTTCTATGGAATTTTTAGATACGTACGGATCAGTTAATTCCTGGCCAGAAGATTAGACCAAGTGATTGTTAACAAAAAAAAAAAAAATTAAAAAAATAAAAAATAAAAGAGAACCTGCTGAATAATGGAGTTTGCTATCCTGGTGGACCACAAAGGGAAAAAATAAGTAAAACGAACTATTGTAAGAAACGGAAAATCAAGCTGAAAATTACAATTAATTATAATGATTGTTCATCATTAAGGGTTTTCGGACTATTGTCTTCATCTTTATTGTTATTTACACAACGTTTTGACTGATATGTCCTCCGGTCTTTAGATATTTGTCGAACTCGGGAATCTTCACGGAACTTCGAACTACGTCCTTTATTGAATCCACAAGAGTCACCTGTTCAGATTCTGTTAGCCATAACAGGGTACAATTGTTAAGTATTCCTGTATTGTTACTCGCCTGCAGTCAGGATTGAACCTGAAACATCCAGATGATCGTCTCCTTAGAAGCTTAGGAAATCAACGCCTATAACCGTTACACCACTAAATTTCTATGGGATTCTGAGGAAAAATCGCAACAAACAGTTCAATCAGAAGCGTATACATCTTGTAATCAACAAAAAGCGATTATGTCAACTTGTATTCTTCGCCGTTCTGGCAGATCCTACAATATAAACAAAGGAAAGCGAAGAACAAGGAGAAATTTAGACATAAACCTGGTGCTAAAGATATCATTGAACATCAAAGAGATTTTAATACCAAACAGAGTACATTGAATATACTCCAAGAATCTACGAAATAATTTTCAGGAACTGGAAATCTTCGGAATAGTTTAAGCTAGTCAGACGACAATAGCCTCAGAAATCGCTTGTAAACGTGCATGGATAATTAATGTAACAAACTGGCAATTGAAGTACAGTGAAAACTGCCTGTTCATTATCGTATTGTAAAATTGGTATATGAATTTTAGATTCGTTAGAAATTTAAGAAAAGTATACAGTAGTGATATAAACATTCTATCAATAAAAAAGAATTCAAAATAATTGTAGAAAGCAAGTATTTCCAATTCATATTGAGAAACTCTGAAAAGAATATGAAAACGTGAAGTATGTATCTTCTGCTAATCCCTTCATTCCTGGGAGTATTCCAGAAATTTGCATATAATTAACTGTGGTTTATCTTTCGCTACTTCAAATCTTCCTCATATAATAGATTTTATTTATGGATGCTGATAACATTCTAATCATTACAATTGGTTTGTTTTTATTATATTTCGAATAAAATCACACACACACAAACACACACACACACACATTAGAACCGTCACCTCTTCAGAAAACCTAAGAGGGAGCTAAAATCTATAAAATATAGTTCTTGCTGAATATACGAAATATATATTAGGGTGTTCGAAATGTTGGATTGAGCAAGTAGGAATTCATGTTAATATCTTGGATATATATATATATATATATATATATATATATATATATATATATATATATATATATATATATATATCAGAGTGATTGGTGATGTGACCCCGGTAGAGATAGGATCTGATTTACATCAGATCTTCCAACCCGAGCGACTTAATCCGGTTAGTAAAGTGTGACACCTCTAGAACTATAAGAACTATAAAGTTAAACGACTTCACCAGTAACCAATGTAATGAATCCATTAAGCCCTTCCTACTCTTTAAATAGTTAAGTATAATCACCTGGTAAGATGAGGAATATAAAACAAATATAACTTAAATTTATTTAACGTATTTGTCAGCATATAAGGCGCAATTTTTTTAGTTGAAATATATTTCAAAATTTCACTGCCTCTGATATGCAATATGTAGATATAAAATCCCGATGGTCGGCCAACATTAGCTACCTGGCTACTCCTATTAACTTTGACTTTAGAGTGACTTTCATATACGTATAGCCCTTATTTATAAGGCTATTAAGCAGATTAAAAGTGTAATCATTGATGATGTACATTATATTAATTTCATCATGTTATATATAATACTTTGATTTTTTTTTCTTGATTTGCCCTGCTAAAATTGGTTGGTTGGATTTTATGGCATATCAACCTTTGCAGGTTATTTAACGCCAAATCCATTTTTATGTAAGTAAACAGTTTTATTTTAAACAATTCAGTTTAGCATGATTACACAATTTAATTGTTAAAAATATCTATATTTGAAACTATTCAGTTTACACTAGTAGTTATATATAACAATTCATTTTAGAGTAAGTACAGTTTCAATGTCAAAAACAATTCAATTTCAAACAATTCAATTTAGCATAAGCACACAGTTTAAATGTAAGAACAGTTTAGATGTAAAAAGCATTTCTATTTCGAGGTATTCAGTTTATTCCAGCCGTTCTAATTCAGCTACTTCAGTTTAGTATAAGTACAGATTTTCTTTACACACAATTAAATGTCAAAACAGTTCTATGTTAAGCAATTCAGTTTTGTGTAAATACAGTGTCAATGTCAAAAAACAGTTCTATTTCAAATAATACGGTTTAGCATATAGTTTTAATGCAAGTACGATTTGATAGTCAAAACATTTCTATTTCAAGCTATTCGGTTTAATCAAACAATTCAATTTAGCATAAGTGTGCCGTTAGTTCTATTTAGCCTATGGATAGGACCTTTCTGAGGTGCTACCACTCCAAGCCAGAGTGGACCTGGGAGCAATGGCAAAAAAGGGGTACTCAGTATTCCCCAAAGACCCAGCTTCATTGGAACATCACCATCAGATTATTTAGAGTCATAAACCAGGACACTCGTTGTAGAGGTCTTACCACCTGTAGAGAAGGAGTCGGTGTATTCTACAGCAAAAAATTGGGGTACGTCTTATACACTAGTGCATCTTATATGCCGTTAAATACGGTAAATATCATCAACATAAATGTCATCAGTTTCATTTTCAACAATTAACTTACGAGAAAACTGACCTCCAGGAAAAAGTATCTTCAGAAAGTAGTTTTCCTGATGAAAACTTTCGGCAAAATCTGAGTTGGAAATTTGCGTTC
>OY757909.1:94703840-94716340 GCA_963585895.1 Sepioteuthis lessoniana
ATAAAAAGTCTAAACGCGTTGGATATTAGATCACCCAACGAACGACATTATTTCTTGTTTTATACATGAAATGTATTTTGATATTACTCTGAATATTTATGCATTTTATATTGTATATATTTCCCTGATTATAAACCACTTGTCATTATGCTTAGAGTGTTTGTCAATGGTCCTTAAAACCGGGTTTCAATCCCAGATCAAGTTGTACCAAAGACTCAAGAAATGCTACTTGATTGACCCTTGCTTAACACACAGCATTAGAATGTACGGATTAAAATGAGATGGCCCAGTTGGCTGGGACTGTAGAATACACCATCGGCATTTCTGCAGAGGGATAAGACTCCCCCAACGAGTGTCCTGCATATGATACTAAGCAATTTGATGGTAAGGACTGGTTAAATGCAGATTATTCTTTACTGACATAGATCCCAGGTCCACTCTAGCCCGGACTGCAAGCACCTGATAGGGTCCTATCTATGGGTCAAATACGACAAAACTGTGTGCTCATGCTAAACTGAATTGTTTGAAAGAGAATTGTTTTTACATAAAAATGTTAGTAAAAAAACAGTACTTATGCTTATTTAATTGTTTGAAATAGAACTATTTATATGTAGAAAGTGGGCTTGGCAGCAAATTACCTACAATGGTTGTTATGCCATAAAACCCGATCCAACCAAACCAACGGTGTGTGGAGCATATCCAGGGAAAGGTGTAGTGCCCTCTCCTACGCGTCCGTATTGTAGCTATTGAAAAAAGTATCCTCGGAAGACCCTCGACAACGGTCGGCCGACCTACTTACATAGTACATATATATATATATATATATATATATATATATATATATATATATATATATAGAGAGAGAGAGAGAGAGATAGAGATAGAGAAAGATATATATATATATATATATATATATATATATATATAGAGAGAGAGAGAGAGAAAGATATATATATATATATATATATATATATATATATATATACAGAGAGAGAGAAAGATATATATATATATATATAGAGAGAGAGAGAGAGAGAGAGAAAGATATATATATATATATATATATAGAGAGAGAGAGAGAGAAAGATATATATATATATATATATAGAGAGAGAGAGAGAGAGAGAAAGATATATATATATATATATATACAGAGAGAGAGAGAGAAGGGGAGAGAGAGAGAGAGAAAGATATATATATATATATATATACAGAGAGAGAGATAGAAGGGGGGAGGGAGAGAGAGAGAAAAAGGGAGGTGGAGATATACTGGTGATCCTCGTATATACAGATAAACAGGTTTCGTACCATTAAGACTCTTTGTGTTGTGTTGCGTACCCAATTCATTTGTTCGTCAGAGGGGGAAGATTTCCGTTGTCTTTAATTCACAAATTACCCTCGGAAGCTTGCATTAAAAGATTTCAGCAGTTTACCTGCCTATATTAAATAAGATGACTGAGGAGACTCTTCAATTGTATTAATTAATTGTTCTCTTTTTTTTAATTCCTTTGTATGCATCTTTCTTTAAATTTGTACTCATTCCAGTAGCATTTATCTCAGCTGTTTTTGATATTATACAAGATATAAACTTACTAAAATACACGATTAAATTCAGCAGAACATTATCACTGTACAACATACACAGACACACACTCAGACACAACCCCCCCATATATATATATATATATATATATATATACATATATATATATGGTTGCAACCATTTTGTTGCATTTTTTTTTGTCCATCTTGCTCTAACGCAATTTATATGTAGATAAGCTTTTAATTTGTTCACATCAAGAAATTTGCGCACCAAGAATACTCATAAGTAGTAGCTAAATTACTGTGTTCAAATACTGAGCTGCAAAAGGATAATGTGAGAGACTGTTAACCCAAATATACAGGAATATATTTAAATTGCTTTTTATTCATCTAAGAAAATTAATCGATTTCATTTTCAAGTGTCGGTGTGAATGAATATGTTATTCGTCATTAGTTTGCTGTAGTAGTAAGAGGGGAAGAAGACAGACGAGAAGGACAGGAGGTGCAATATCAAGATAGAAGGAAAAGATGGCGGAGTAGGAAAAACATCAAAAAGAGGAAAAGGAGTCTCAATCAAAGTTAAGGAAGGTGTCAAATAGTATATAGAAGAAGAAGAAGAAGAAGAAGAAGAAGAAGAAGAAGGCAAAACACAAAATACGGTTTCATGTCTTCGTAGCCTCCAGTACAGAAATCGATGGGCAAATATAATGGAAACAGTTTTATTTCATATTTTTTGCATTTTCTATTTGCCATGAGCTTAGAAGAAAGGAACCCCATTTTTTTTTATTGCTTTTGAAAAAAAACAACAAAAAAACAACTAAATCACTGTGAATTATTTGTTGTGGCCTATAACAGAATTCTTCAGGCCTGAGGCTTAAGAAAGTTAGCAAATAACCACTCTTGACTGGATTGTTAAAATTGAGCTGTCAAAATTGAAATATATAACTCTATCTCGCACAAGTGCCATCAAAATGACTACGACAAAAAAACAACAACAGATTTTGTTAAAAATCTAAATAAAAACGCTATTATTTAAAGATAATATTCAGGGTATTTAAAGTACTATGATTAGTTTGGGGTAATCCGAAAGGGGTGACGTTTAGTAAACTAGACTTGCAGACCAATGATAGAGAGTGTGATTCTTAATTAGTGACCGGCATATGTGGTCTAATAGCAAAATAAACTAAGATTACTCAATGAATGAAATCTTGGTTATTCATTTTCTTGGATTAGTCCACTTTAAGCTTACTTTATTTGTAGCCCAAAGCCAGAAAATAGTACAAGCAATTTCATCTGTTTCAGTCGGTTTATTCGTTTAATGACGAGTCATCCTTCGTGGATTACTTAATGCCAAATCCATCCTTGTAGAACAGCTGTGCTATGATTTAACCCATAGCAAGAGAGTTAAAGAGGTTTATACCTTTTCCAATGATATTAATCCTAAAGTGGATAATAGCGTGACAGGTGTCAACTCGGCACTATGTTGAAAGATGTAACACACACGATTCAAAACGCCTCAATTAGTTTCAGGATTGAAAAGATTATTGCTACAACTCTTTTTCATATTCGTCCGCGGAAAGAGAGAGAATGGCAAAAAAAAAATAATACTACAACCAATTAGATATACAGATAGAATAAAGAGTTGGAGATTAGTCCGTCTCGGCCGACCAGCTGCCAGAGAACGTGTGCTGTGGCCCGCGGCCGACCCCCACCGGTTATTCTTGTCGTCTGTCGCCTCCAATTTTCCCCGTTTCCGACTGACTGTCAGTTCCTTTTGACTGCCACTCCAACTGAGTGTGTTCGCGTAAATCTTCTCATATATTTTCTTCAAATCATTCCCAAACTAACCTTTTAATCCAACATAATCGCAAAAACTTTTTAGTGACATGCTATATAACTATTTTGTTTCTTTATAATGTGGTTACAGCTGATTTTAAAACAAACTTGTCACGGTTTTTTTTAAATCCGTTGATGCGTTTATGCAAAACCATGTTTACCCACTTTGACGATATCAAATCGAAAACCTGCACCAACGAACTCAAAGTTTTAACTAGAAGCAATTCATTACTAACATAATTTACAAGGTCACAAATTATTTTACAACTGCATGTCAATTATGAAATGTATGATGAGGAGTCGGAGATGTTTGAAGTGAAGACTGGTGTTCGGCAAGGATGTGCCCGATGCCCTACCATATTCAACAATGCCATCGACTACATCATCGACAGAGCCCTTCAGGACTACGCTGGGGTTCAGTTTGGTCGGAATGTCAGGGTGTCTGATTTGGCCTACGCGGACGACATCGTCTTGGTCGGGTTGAACTGTGACGATGTGCAGGCAGCGCACAACTGTGTACAAGCTGCAGCCCGGGGTGTGGGTATGACCACAACTGCCTCGAAGACCAAAGTTATGCCATCTCTGGTTGATCCAGTCAACTGGCAGCCATTGACACTGGACGGGGTCAATCTGGAGGACGTGCTGTCTTTTCTCTATCTCGGCTCAACAATAACGCTGTCGGGCCAAGGTCCTACTGAGGTGGATCGTCGTATAGGAGCTGCAAGGTCTCAAGCAGTCACAACGAGGGCGACGAGAGATATCCCCGGCTACGAAAGGGCTTATCTATCAAGCCATTGTCCAGACGATCCTCCTCTGTGGCTGGGAAACATGGCCACTCAGAGCGGTTGACCAACGAAAGCTAGAAGTGTTCAACAACGATTGCTTTCATTACATTCTACGATGCTGCCGAATCAATCGTGTGCCCACAACCACTCTACGTCGTCGCCTGAACTTCTGTCCTCTTCAACCCGTCTTGCTCCATCGCCGTCTCTGATGGTTCGGGCACGCAGCTCGACGCCCAGAGGGAGAGCTCATCCGCGATGTACTTCTCCCCGCTTCTCTTCCTAACTGGCGAAAACTTGTCAGTGGGCAGCTGAAGACGTGGGCCAGCTCAATCAAGGACGACCTAGCAGCACTATCAGGTCCCCAAGTAGTTGGTCTTCGGTGATGGAATTGCGATTGACTTCCCATTTCATGTGACCTGGCTCAGGATCAGCGAACGTAGGCTGCGATGGTTCGAGATGCTGTACTTGCTCGGGAGGAAGCCGCTTCAATCAAAGCAGGCTGAAAGCCGATACAAATTAAGTCAAGTCAGTTATAAAATGACTTCATATCAAATGCAATCTGGAACGAAGCGGGATTTATAATTACTTAACTGTTTTCGGTAAGGTTCATCTCGCAATTGCGTTGGGTGTGTGATTATAAGAAGATCCCTTGACCCTAGAGGAGAGGTCCTTCACTCACACTAAGTTTTTCTATGCTTGCAGCCTAAGGGAGTATCTAAATGTGATTACTGAAGGGAAGGGATCAATCATTTTTTTGTAATTGACAGGCATGACTCTCGAACTGTCCATATCCACCATTATTAAATATCCTTGCATCAAATCTGACATTGTGGGATGTATGATTTATAGGGTCCTTTTGAAGTCATCCAAATAGTTGGAATAGTTTTCAAGGCCCCTGCCTTACATTTCAAATGAAATCTTTGTTCCCTCACTGGTACCATTTCTACTCACTATCTCCCTAGATTGCGTACTACAAGCAACAATAGATCCAATGAAAAAGTAGTTTTAAACTGACAAAAGACAAAAAGCAGTCGATATACCTCAGAAACTTTTACTGATTCTGACTACACAGAAGATTTAGCGCTTCTTGCTAACAATCCTGCTCGAGCCTAAACTCTGCTGCTTCACCAGGAGCAGACAGCGAGATGCATTGCTCTCTACGTGAACTCTAATAAAATAGAGTGAGTTCATATGTTTCAATGAAGATGGTTCTGTAATAAAATGGCCGAGGAATTTCGTTTTATATGTCTTGCCTTTGGGTTTAGTTGGGCTGAGAACCTCTAGGCTTAGTGCATAGGTTAGTTAGGTGCAAACTCGAGCGCAGGTGCTGACGCGCACGCGGGGAGGATGTGCCGTTCACAGATGTCAAATTAAAAATCCCAGATAGAAAGTAGGGAATGTGAATGACGTCATGGACCGGAAGCGCGCGGATGATTTGGGGGATTTTGAAAAAGTTGGAGTTGAGTTCTGCCTCGGGAGAAGACGGTTGACTTTCACGAGCTCGCCGAGGCCTTGTATCGGGTGCGCAGGTGGTTTAGGGCAGATGGAAAAGTCTGCATAGAAAGGTGTATCTCTCTCCTTATGTGGAAGAACCTTTAAACTCAAAGGTAATAAAAAGTTTCGTACCTGAACTAAGAAGTCGTAAGTGTTTTTCGTGTTTCGGGATTCCTATGTTCTATGTATATATGTTATGAACATTCTATGTACTTTTCACATATTCATGTATGGCTATTTTTCAGTGCTATCTTCTCATGAAATGATAAGCCTCTGGATTTAGTATACTATTCCACATACCTCATTTTGCGATATGTCATCAACTGAATGATATTTCAACATATACATCGGTAAAGCATGGACTACTATTTATTGGTTAATAACCTTATAGAGTTTTGAGTTATCTGTTGAATTAAAACGGGAAATGTTTCAAGCTGTTGTCGTGTCAGTACTATTGTATGGCTACACCACTTGGATTATTATGAAACGCAGAGAGAAAAAAGAGCAATCTGGAAACTACATCAGGATGATGCGTACTTGGAACATATCCTGAAAATAGCGTTCAAGACATCAATTATACAACTACTTACCTCCCATCATAAAAATCATCCAATTAAGCGCATTAAAACATGCAGGGAAATTCTGAGGAGGAAATGAGGAACTATTAAACTATCTCCTCTTATAGACTCCTACCTATGGAGTGTCCTCGTGGTGTAATGGTTAAAGCGATGAACTGCGGAATCGTAGTACGCGAGTTCGTACTCCAGTCGCGCTATTATGTTCACTTTCGGGCAAATACCCTTGGGAAAGGTATGAACCCCCTTATTCTCCCTCCAGCTATGGGTAAATAGTAGGACGGACTAGGTTCTTCAGCCTTGTTGAGGCAACTAGTCTAGGAGAAGGAAAACTCTGAATTCAAACCTGTTAAACTCCGCTTAAAAATTGACCTTGTGTCATATCCTGCCCGAGCGGAGGGGTTGGTAAATAGTACCTATGGAGATAAGATTGTTGTCTGACCAGTAGAAACTCATATGTGCTAGCTCTGTGCAAACACTAAATGTCGTCACTAGGACTTACCAAGAGTTATGGCTGGTGGGAATGGGTGGCAAAAGAGAGAGAGAAAGAGTTTGAAGAGAATCAAACTATCAGTTTGCCTTGATAATGATTATGATGATGATGACGAAAACATTTTTTTGGTTTTCATTCGAGTAAAGCTTTGATGATTTATTCAATTGCTTAAAATTGTATCAAGCATTTCCTAAACAAGTAACGTTGCATTTTGGTGATCTGGGGTTTATGGTGCATAAGAAATACGTGCTTGATTTCCTTGTGTGGTAAATATTTTTCAGCTCATTCAAACGAGCCAATTGCTCACTGTTGTTTAAATTTATAACAGTTTATTCATGCAAGTGCTTATATAGAATGTCAATGGATTTTTAAAAAATATATAAAGACAATTGACCCCTGTATTTTCCTCTTATGGTGAGATTTTTAGGCTTATTTGTCAAGCTCTGATTTTTCAGTTATTTTCCTCTCTTAATTAATTGTAACCGGGTAATCTATAATTGCTACGCAGAGAGCTTTTCGAGTTCGTTTCATGTTAAGTAAAAATTATGCTATTCTAGATTGATATTTGATACTATTATGGGCTGAAAATTCTACCCCGAAAAGCATCATTACTATGAACCATAAAATAAGAATGAAAAACTCTCAGTCTAACAATTTCAGATTTATCAGTCTTAAAAAACATTTCACCTGAAAATGCCCAGTGTTCACAGTCTCAGCCATAATTGTAAGTTATGCATGGGGAAAATAGTTAAGTATTAGCTCGGTGTAACAACCATTTCCGCTTACGTAAATTTACTTGCATCTCTCAGATGACAGTTAAAAATGTGGTGGAGATATTTCTGTCGTTTTCTGACTTTATCAGTAAAGAGTTAACTTCATTGATATTTCCAAGTATTTTTTAATCAATGTATAGCGCTGGTAACTTTTGCATTGAACTAATATATCACTTCTAACATTAAGAAATATCCCTGGGCAAAATCGACATGTTCTTGAGAATATTTTTCCAATTAAAGGAGACATGTTTAAGTGTTTCTGAAATGTCATTCAAGAGAAAGTTCTCAAGATAATTGACACTCGAATGAAATATGCAAGCTGCTGTGCAGACAGGCACGCGCTGATTATCTACACATCAAGACAAAATATAATCATTCATATAATCGGCCAATTGTGTCAGAAACTTTTGAATTAATTCATAACCACTAAAAACCAATTTCTTTGCGGATACTTTCAATCGGGTTTAGTTGCAAGGAAAACAAAGAGACAGTGTTAAGACTACGTGTTAAAACCGCTGTAGAACCTAATCTGCTAAACTCTTTTACGTATAGTTGTTTTGAGATAATAAGCTTTTTCCTCGTTTTCTACGAGCATCAGAATGAGATAAATGCTACCATGTACGCACGTTTACGTCATAAACCTGAGTTATTTGAAGTGACAGAAGAGCATTTTTAGTCTCTAAAGCCTGATACCTTATAGTGACTCTCCGCAATTAAAATGGATTTCAGACCTCAGTGGCAAGCATTCCACAGTGCGGCATCGTCATAAAGAAGTTTGACCTCCCATCATGCTGTTGCGTTAACGTTCGGACTATTAACCTTGGAAAATGTATGAACCCCATATCCGAACGGCTATTGTTAAAATTGTACCAGTACTCTACTTCTACTAGTGCTTTTGGATTAAATAACCCACGGTTGTTGATATATTATTAAACAAACGTCATCATCAGCATCATGTCATGCCACTAGCACGATATACCAGGCCCACCCTCGCCACTTCTACCTATCATTCATCGTTTCTGGCAGGTCTTCAAGGCTACATCCCGTATCCTCACATAGATGCTGTATGTATGTTCGAGCTGGTCGTCCTGCTTTTACTTGGCCAGATGCAGGGGTCCATAGGAGTACATCCCTTATGAGCTCGACCTGCATGTCTGGTTCGTCTAGCTTGGATAGTTTTCGTGATGGGAGGCAGGTGGCCGTATAGTTGGTGCCTTGTGGAGTGTTGCTGCTAGGACTAGTTCAATATTCTTCGCAACATACTTGTGTAATTGTCGTCTAGCTTCTTCTCCAGCCGTTTAGTAAGCGTCCAAGTAGTGCATCCATATAGCAGTATCGACACGACCGCTGCCTGGAAGTAACTGCGTTCATGAAATAGGTTAGAATTATATTATACATAATATTTTTATATTATTCTTGTAGATGCCAATTAATTAAATATCCTTTAAAATAACCAAATGGGTTACTTTGAACTTTGGGAGATCATCACAGTAAATATTTAGATAAAAGTTTCAATTTTGATTTAAAGTTTTAAACGTATTAAACTATTGAATAAATATTTATTTTGCAATAAAATTACTATAATTAATTTTCGAGGAGTGTGATCTTTCGCGAAATATATTCAGTTGCTCCAGAATGTGAATAGAAAAATTAAACTACCCCCGAAAAAAACACACCGTAATAACGGTATTGTGTAGAAATAACAGAAGTTCCTGGAATAATGACGGCACTAAAGACTTTTTAAAAACACAGTCAGGTGTTTATAGTTATATTAAGATGTGTTTTGTGGCTTACAGATTCATTTTGTAAAATTGTTGTAAGGGTAAAGAGTATTCGATATTGACTCGTTCGAGTGTAGTGTGTGTTGGTGTGTGTGTGCGCGCAAATCGGTACACACGTGTAACGGGTTGAAAGTTTAGGAGAATCTTAATATCAATGGGCATAATCATGACTGGCTTGTTTAAACCAAATGCATTGTATTAATGCTCAAATGGTGACTCGAATCAAAAGATTTTAAAATGTATTCAACAGTGCTTCAGACTTTAGTAGGAATATATTTTATCGTCAAAATCTATCAACTACTCAAATTAGTTGTTAGATCTCCTCATTTAAAAAAATCACTATCATTTAAATTCCACTTTTTTTTTCAATTTGAGAAAGAAAGCCTCGTGTCTGACAAAGCTTTCGAAGTTATATCTTGGAACATTACTTTTTATTGGTTAGTATCTTCTCCCTAGAATTATTAACAAAAAAGTGTTCACATTAAAAAGTGTTAAGAAGCAGGATATATCCCACAAAAACTAAGGCGGATACTGACTAATGTCTTTTGGATATACATCTCCCCAATCTCAAACCCCGTTGCATATCCTGGAGCAATCAGCTAGAAGAAATTGGACTCTTCGCATATGTAGATAAAAAGTTCATGTGCTCAAAAAATATCGAGCAACCTTAACGTCAAGAGGTAAGTCTCTAAAATTTGAACAGTTCGCATAATTCAGTAGCAAAATATAATTTATTGAAAGCGATGCCAACATATGCACTGAGATATTATGGAGGGCTATTGATAGGTGGTCGATCGTACGGAAATCTGATCTCTGATTAAATAAATATTGATTCTTCCAAGCTATGGCTTTTTCGGTACTTCTCTATAGGTGCACCACTTGAACACTAAGGAAAGGTATAAAGAAAAATCTAAACGCGTTCCATATGATATTCTGTTTTGTTTTCAACAAATCGTGGAAGCAGAACCCTACAAACAGCAGCTGTACAGCCACTTACCTCCCATCTGCCAAATCATTCAAGTAAGACAGAGAAGACATGCTAGGTACTGCTGGTAAGGACGAACTCATAAGTGACGTTCTCCTAGAGTATTGTACACATGGACACATCAGTATTGACCGGTCAGCAAAACATCAGTTCTATGCAGATACTGGATGCAGTCTAAACCTGCTAGGAGTGAGTAATAATAGGGATAGATAGATAAATAGATAGAGAGAGAGAGAGAGTCCGGAGAATCAATGCAAACAGCATGAGCTGATGATAATAAGAGTCCCTGCCAAATAAGCCTGGTGTCGCATCACCTCAAATTTTACACATTGTCAGCAAGTTGAAATCTGATCTGAAAAAAGTATTTCCATTGCAAAGACCAAAACCAAAGCTAAAAAAAAAAACCAAAAACCGATAAGCAAACAAACAAACAAACAAAAAACTACTATCAAGATTAAATCTACGTCTTTCTTATGCGATATACAAAATATTTGTTTCCCTGGAGTATGAGAAAGAAAGCAGAAGCAGTTCATTTTCACACGAAGAAGGGTTGACTTACAGGCCAACAAAGCTGACAACAACTGAATCTGATCTAAAGTCAAGATAACTGCTTTCTCTACCCCAAATGTCACTCCTGATAAATTTCGCAATACGATCAATATGATCTTTTTTAAATAGAATAATGACTCGGCAAAACCATTGCAGCTCTTCGACTATAACTTCATTCAGGGTTAGTAGAAAATCAGTTATATCTAATATTCCCCAATTTGGCCAGAATATAAACTAGGAAATTGGTAATAAACAACAATGAAATAAATTATAAAATGCATTTGTTAATATTATTTTGTGCTGTCAGTGTGATTATTTTTTCACTTGAGAATTGCATACATCGATTAGGAAGGAAACTATTCTTCATACTTATTTATCGTGGAAAATATTCTTCATTCGGGACATTGGCCCAGCGGT
Organism: Sepioteuthis lessoniana; assembly: GCA_963585895.1. Taxonomy (NCBI): domain Eukaryota; kingdom Metazoa; phylum Mollusca; class Cephalopoda; order Myopsida; family Loliginidae; genus Sepioteuthis; species Sepioteuthis lessoniana. Next base: position 94,715,071 of record OY757909.1, read on the forward strand.
TAGAGTGTTCGCCAATGGCCCGGGAGACCTGTGTTCAATCCCAGGTCGAGTCATACCAAATACTTTAAAAATGGAACTTGATACCACCTTGCTTAACACTCAGCATTATAAGGTACGGTTCAAGCGTAAAGTGGAGCAATCCAGGGAATGGAGTAGCGCCCTCCCCTACACCTTGGTGTAGTAGCTATCGAAAAGGAAGCCTTCGGGTCACCCTCGACTATGGTCGCTAACTTTACTTTTACTTATATACACAGACAACAACGAAATTTTTCGTACATCCATGAATATTATATATGTTAACCCATTTCTTAGAATTTAATATGCGTATGATGCCAGACTTTTTATGTTATTTAGTACGAAAAAGAAATAGAAACATTTTCGAGTAGGAGGGCTTAAATTTACTAAATACAGGAAGAAAAATAAACAAAACAGGAAAAGCAAAATTATTCGCAAAGTATGAAAAATTGAAAAAAATCAATCAATTTTCACAATATTAATAGTCAAGTGCGTAGCCACTCATTTTTGTGAATTGCCATTATTTTCTAAAGTTTTTGGTGAGATTTGAACAAATGTTTTCTGGGATTTTCTTTAAAGGTTACTCGTTCTAATTCCTGAATGTTTTGGTAACCGATGATTTGTTTGAACATTCACTTCCTGCCATAGATATTTAATAGGATATAAGTCAAGACTCATTGAAGGCCATGTCAAAAATGTAATCTTCTTTTTCTGACCACGCAATCTCTCATTTAGATGTATGTTCGAAATCATTATCTTGCAGGAAAGTAAATAGCTTACCTAGATCAAGATGTTGCCCTTATAGTTGTAGTTTTTCATCCTGCCTTTTAATGTGGCCTTTCATGATTCCACTTATTACATTATTCCTCTTATTAAAACAACCTGAAAATATCATCAAGCCACCTCCATATTTTAATACTGCCGCAGTGTTCTTTGGGAAGAAATCCTCTCCTTCCACGAGCTAAATTTTTCGTATATCGTTATGTGCAAAAAGCTTATTTTTTCGTTCATCACTTCATAGTACGTTTTCCTAAAATTGATTTTCTTTTGGCCCAGTTGGCTGGGGCTATAGAATAGACCAACTATTTCTCTGTAGAGAGATAAGACCCCACCAACAAATATCCTGGATATAACGCTAAACTATATGATGGTGAGGTTCCAGTAATACTGGAGTTGTGGGGGATGCGGAGTACCCATTCTTTGCCATCACTCTCAGGTCCGCTCTGCTCTGGTGTGATTGCACCTGATAGGGTCC
>OY757909.1:94721340-94766340 GCA_963585895.1 Sepioteuthis lessoniana
TGCTTTTTCGACGGTAGGTCTCTCCAGCCGAGGTTACAGGCTTGAAAACCGCTGAAAATGTGTGAGGATTGTAATCTGTATTTAACAGCTTGTAAGGTTGTTAAATAACCAATTAAAAGACTCTAGAGACAAAATTAATATATTTTAAAATGACAAAATTATTCATAAGATATAAAACTGCAACATTTTATTGACAATAATAACGATCGAGGGGAATCCCTGGAAGAAATTCCTTTCGCTTGGATCTGTTTATGTCTAGATAAAAACACAAATACTAGTGGCTCGTGTTCAAAGGGTTAATCTACCTGTATTCATCAAATAATCATGAATAAAATCTGATAGAATGTGCAAGTTATATATACAAGTAGATTTACGTTTTCATCCTAGTATGTAGCTCTCTGAATATTTACCTGTAACAGAGAAAAAATGAAGACACAAAACAAATACTCTGAAGATTATTGATGAAGTTATTTGTATTAAAGTTTCTGAATTAAGTGTAAATGCACAATAAATAATCATTTTTGAATTTTTAGAAATGTTTTGAGAAGTTAGACATTCATCTTGACGTTATTTTCATAGCCTAATACCATATTCCAAATCACAATTTATTGGAGGGGATTAGAATACGCATAATGTATCTGTTGCAGAGGAGTCAGGCCCTACCACTAAAAAGGAGGTGTCTGGGGTGTAATGGTTATCGTCACAGGATATGGACACGGCGATACGAGTTCAATTCCTGGACAAGACTGATTGCATTTCACATAGCACTAATACCCTTGGGAAAGGTATGAATCCAATTATTCTCTCTCCAGCTATGGGTAAATAGTAGGACAGACTAGGTTCTTCAGCCTTGTTGAGGCAACGTCTAGGAGAAGGAAAACTCTGAATTCAAACCTGCTAAACTCCGCTTTAAAAATTGACTTTGTGTCATATCCTGCCCGAGCGGAGGGGTTGGGTAAATAGGACCACTAAAAAGGGATGTAATGTGTATGACACTTAACTCTAGAGTATCTCTTCCTTGCCATTACTCCTAAATCAACTCCGACCTCGGAGTCGTACATAGTATTAAGGTTTCATCTGTAGTTTAGATAATTATTTTAAAGATTATTCGTATTCGATAGGCGCGGTAACAAAAAAACAGTCTCAAGAAACAAGAACACGAAAAATATAAATATGAATGCATGATGAACATGATTCCACAACCTGTGGTTATAAAATAACCTTTGACAGTGTGACATGTTTTTAAAATCAGGCAATCAATCTTATGAGGTTAGAAATCAAAACTTCGCTTCCTTGTGGGCAGCACCAGTCAGTTTTATTCATGTAGGATCGCTTTGACAGTAGAAAAAAAGGATAGTTTTGCCTTGTATAGTTTCTGAGCTGATACACGAAATGCAAAATACTGAAGCAGTTCAAATTCTGAAAGATAAATAAATCCAGAATTATACATGGTATTTACTGATTTCATACAGACTAAAGTTTGTTGGCTGGCTGGATTTTATGTCATATCAACCCTTATTGGATAATTAAGGCCAAATCTTGTTTTATATATATATATATATATATATATATATATATATATATATATATATATATATAATTCGTAAACAAAAAGAATGTAGTAATTTACAAAGCCTTTGGCTTAGATGTGACACAAGTTTGTGTGAATGGGGAACCCAATGAGACTTTGACTCGCTCGTAAAGGTTTGCTGGTCTAGTCTGTTAACAATAACATCACCCGAGGTGCACACGAAAGAATGTAGGTAACCTTTTAAACAACCCAAAATTCATTAATTTACTCAGAATTAACTAGTTTTACTTATTGCAATCTAACACTAATAGTTTTATTTGCCCGCGGATAAATTGGTTCACACATTGCAGTGTAACACTAACAATTTAATTCAACATCAATTATTAATTTGCAAGCAGTTAAGTGGTTAAACACTTCTATTGGTCCCAAAGATGGGACCCTAAGAAGTACTTCCACTCCAGGTCAGAGAGGTCCTGGTGTTCATGGCAATAAAGAGATACTCCACATTCCCGAATGTTCCAGAACTGAAGCCTCACCATCAGATATAGTTTACTGTATTACCCAGGACATTCCGCTTAAAATATCTTTCTACGTTTCATAAAAGTTAAATTGATCATAACATAATTTTATAGTGATTAAATTATTTTAAGTAACGTTTATTAAAAAGATTGTTTTCTGCAGGGAAATGAATCTCTTAGGACCAGCTGATATTTGACAAATGCATCACCGAAATACTTAACAAAGCTTCTCATAAAATCTCCTTAGACTCTTCCTTCTGCATTAATCATATATTTAGTCAAATAAAATTATCTCATAAGAGTTGATATCCTTCCTTTAAATATATACGGTCCATATACGTGTAATTCGTATTAAGAACAGACGTACTAAAATCGTGTCTTTATTCATGATAAGATTATGAAAAGTTAATTATGTACATAATAACTTGTAGTATATGATATCTAGCGTGTTCAATGGAGCCGACATTGATTTCATTTTCCAAAGATTCGGGTTGTTCAGCTCCGTGGGGAGGCGTTGTTCCAATCATAAAAGCTGACTCTAAATTCCTGTTTTCTTTCATTTTTCCCAATTCAAAATTTGTCTGCTTAACTCTTTGCCTTTTATATACACTCTCTACTTTGCTAGTAATATCACTGACACGTGCGTATAAGTCCAGTTATTTATAGATCAATTTAAGGAAATTGAGCTTTTCATTATTTCTTGGTAATGAATTAAAGAATTATTCAGTATTGGACAAAACAGACTGGAGACGTTAAAAATTATATCAATTAAAACTTATCTTTGACGTGATCTAATGTTACAGAGTGCTGCCCCTTTGTTGCTCTTACAATATTTATATCTTAAGATGTTATAGCTTTTCTGGCAGACATTACTTTTTGATGATTATTTCTTGTTATCAATGTCATCATCATCCTGTTGTGCTGCCAGCACGGTTTTCCCTGACCCTCTCTCGCCACCTATCTCTATCGTCTACTGCTCCCGGAAGGACTTCCAGGCTACATCCGGTATCGGCATAGAGCTGTTGAAAATAGGTTTCTAGCCGGTCGTCCTGCCTTTGCTCGTCCATGTTAAGAGGTCCACGGGAATATATCGCTCATGAGTTCATCCTTACTTCACTAGAGATGTCCCGTAAGTCTAGTTCGTCTGACTTAGAAAATTTTCGTGATAACTGGTAGGTGGCCGTACAGCTTTGTAGGGTGTTGCCCCCAGGAATCGTTCAATATTGCGCGCAGCATTTTTGTGTAATTGCCGTCAATCTTTTACTCCATACGTTTAGTTAGCGTGCATAGAGTGCATCCATATTGCAGTATCAACACGACCGCTGCTTGGAAAAACGGTGTTTTTTTTTTTATCGGTCAGGTCTGACTTCCCTATGACCGATAGCCTATCCATAGCTGTTCATGCCTTTGCTTGTCACGTGTTCATCTCTTTCTCGGTTGATGAGAGACTACTTCCTAGTTAGGTGAACTTGTCCACTTGTTTTAGAGAACTACAATTCCAGTTTCGAATCCTGGCAAGCTCGTTAAATTTTCTTTGAGACCGGCTCATTGGCCTCGTGGGTAGAGTGTTCGCCAATGGTCCGGGAGACCTGGTTTTAATCCCAGGTCGTGTCATACCAAAGACTTTAAAAATGGTACTTGATACCTCCTTGCTTAACACTGAGCAATATAAGGTACGTATTAAGGGTAAAGTGGAGAAATCCAGGGAAAGGAGTAGCGCCCTCTCTTACATCTAGGTGTAGTAGCTATCGAAATGGGAGCCTTCTAGTCGCCCTCAACTAAGGTAAGGTAACCATTTAGTGTGAAGATATCGCCTTTTTAGGAAAACATGAATTAATGAATGCTGGGGACTCAATTTCGTTGCAAAATCTCGGAGTTGCAGTCCTCAATCATTTTATCTTATAATCTCACCTTTTCAATCTCAAATGACTACTTACCAACCATTGACAAACGAAAAAATACGGATTAGGATATTTATTCAGGCAAAATAAGATATTTCTTTATTTTAGCGCGGTATTACTGTGAACTTTTTTTTCTTCAAAATTATGACTTTTAGCTAGAACAAAGACAATTTTGGCAGTCCTAATTAAGGAAAATAATTACTTCTTTTGTGTGTCTAAGTTATTGCAGTTTCATTAAAATTTGTAGCAATTATAATAATACGTTTGTTTTATTCTCTTTTTTGTTGGTCCAAAAAGTAAAAGCAAATAAAAGCAACACAAACAACAGAAAATCTTGAAAAAAAAACCGAACGAAGGTGTTTTTTCTTTGAGTGTATGACTTAATGGTTTTTACTCATTTTTTTATCATTTGAAGTATTCAGACTATTGCCTTCATCTTTATTTGATATTCTAACATTTCGGCAGATGTGTCCTTCGGACTTCTGCAGGTGATTTTTTTTTTAACTCAGACAACTACACGGAACTTTAACCGAGCCCATTATTTAATCCACGGAAGTAGATTTTTCTAATTCTGTTAACTATAAAGAAAAGTGTTAAATTATAGAAAGTATTCATAGTTATTTTTACATGTAATCAGATGATTTCTTTTAGCAGTTCTTTACAACTTAATCCTATGAAGTAAGACTTTTTCCTGAGCTTATACTGCAAAAAAAGTGAAAATTGAGCTGAGGTAAAAATCGTATATAATAGTAATAAGTTGTATGTCATCGGTTGATAAAGTCATTCGGTTTATTACCCCATAATTCACCCTAAATTGTTCATCAGAACAGATGATATAACAGATACTGGCGTTTGGCAAAAAAAAAACTTTTAAGGGAAATCCTCTGGAGTTTGGAGGTTCCATTGTGATTCCCAGTAAAACTAAGAAGGGATATTTATTATATCTTAATACTTGTACCTAGTTTTGTCGTTAATAAAATTAGAACAGTCTACCCTAGTGGATTAAATTAAGGGCTCGGTTCAAAGTTACGTGTAGGCTCCTGAGTTCCACAAGAAACAGCTGAAAAAGGCCAAAAGATATATCGGCCGAAACATTGTGAATATAACTATGAAGACATTAATCTGAATATTATGAATTATAAAATTTATCAAACTTCATCTAAGAAATTTAGACATATAAATGAATTCAATTTTGATGAGTGATTGTTATTTTGCCTCCTATCAAAGTAACCAAAGGTTAAAAAATCATTGTAATGTTCCTATATAACCATGAAATACATTTACGATGAGGATCAACAAAACTGTGACTCTTTCATTGAATGATTTGCAAACAAGAAAAAAAAGATAAAAATCCGAATATCAATTAAATATTCCCTAGAAAAATACAAAAAAAAAGTAATTTCTGGTGGAAAACAATGTTTTGCATATATATTTACGAAGGACAAATTCAGATTTGCATATTTCTGTAAAAACGAAAGCCAAAGAGAAAAAAATATATTTTCATTTCTACACGGAAAAATCTGAAAACACAGACGTTAATTTCATGTTTATATTACTTTTCTGTCTGGTAGTAGTCGGCTGATATACGAGTTTGGAATCGGGATCGTAGTGACGTTTAGCAGGGGTCACTATGGAAATCAAGTTTGATGCCAAATATTGGACAATATTTTATACAGAAGAAAATCAATGAGCGCACTATTAGCCATGGTATTATCTTACGTATCTTCAGTTTACAGCATTCAACAAAAGAAATAAATACTTCATAAATATTAGTTTATAATGATCCCAAATCTCAAGATATTGGCATTTCAAGATGTCAAAACAAGAAACAAGACGAATTTCTTGCCTCAGTAAGAAATAGCTTGTTCCAATGTTCGAAAAATTTACACGGAGGTGTCCTCGTGGTGTAATGGTTAAAGCGATGGACTGCGGAATCGTAGTAAGCGAGTTCGTACTCCAGTCGCGCAATTACGTTCACTTTCAGGCAAATACCCTTACGAAAGGTATTTACCCCCTTATCCTCTCAGCTATGGGTTAAATATTACCACTACTGTTCTTCTAGGAGAATGGCTTTGGCATTAAATGACCTACAAAGGTTGATATGCCATTAAACAAAGAAACCAAACCAAACCAAACCAAAAATTTACAGCCCAATGAAATTATATAAATTACAAATATTTTCATTTCAAGGTGTTGTATACTCATATGCAGATGAATTCATGCAGAACACAACGACACACAATAATAATGAGCGACACAGTCTTTTAGAAAAATATACCTCTCACTTTATTTGAAAGGGTTGTGTGTGAGAGGGAGTTGGATACCAAACAGAACTCCAACATATTGACCTCCTACTCTTATGACCATCAGTGTATTTTTCTCGTTCTCCTGGGCTGATCAACCGGGGGTCAGCCTCTTGGGGTGCTGGTTTTCTTATAAAACTTAGCAGGAGATTCTTCTTATTAAGGCAACAATTGTATTATGTGTAGATTACGAAAACACGATGCATAGTTTTTTAATTGATTTATATTGTAATAATAGGATCAGCTTGCGACATAAAGTTTTTTTATCGAAGGAAGCGTATACGGCCACTCAAATTTAAATCCTGAACTTCGCTATTTGCATTTCCCATCACCCAAATATGCATGGGATGGGTATGAATGTAACTATTCTACATTTTGATATGGGTAAATAGGAGAGCGGACTGAACTATTTAACATTGATATGGAAACTGGTCTAGAAGGAAAACTTTAAATTCAAACCATATATAGACCTGTAACGGGATGGGCCCAGCCAGTCTATTGTTGCCAAGACACGCTACATGGTAAGGCTTCAAAGAAGGTTATGGTATCAAAGTGAGTGTGTGTGAGATATATATATATATATATATATATATATATATATATATATAGTGCGGGAGAAAGAGAGAGATTTATAGTAATCATATACTGAACTTGATAAAAGATCTCTGGTAAAATATAAATCTTCAATTCATCACATAATCTCAATGCACCGTATAATAATTGATATATTTACTTTTTGCTATAAAGGCATGAATCTATCTATCATTCCCTATGTTGTAATTAAGTATAGCATCAGACAGGGTTATTTAGCCTTGGTCAGACAGCAATTTGGGAAAAGGAATTCTCTGAGTTATAACCAGCTGTACTCAGCTTGAACTATCATTTAAACATCATCAGGTTCAGCCAAGAAGGTCTCCTGAAGCTGACCCCATTCCTATTAACCCCACCCGGCTGATAAATGTGCTGCAGAGGTACATGAACTTACAGAAGAAGATTTCCATCCAACATATGAACTCAGTTAACTATCATTCGGGAATGTTGGAACCCCTTTTGATTAAGAATATTTATTAAAATTAGTGGTATCAATGTATAAAGGAATTAAGTCTGTCATAAAAGCTCAAGGAAGACAATAAATTCTAATATCATACCTACACATTTTCTTTTTTTTCCGTTAATATTGAGCTGTTAGTAAATATTTTCCACAACAATTCTTATTGAAAAAATATACATTTAATCAAAATAATTCAATAATTAAAACTATTTGCTTAGATAGACTGTATAAAATCAGAATGTTCAGCTAGAATATGTTTTGCATTTAATTTATTATTAGTTTATTTACTGCGAAAAAAAAAAAACCTTAGTGAAGAACTTTCAAGTATGCTACTGTCATAATTTTTGCCAAAGTTAAGAAACTGGCCTTTAGATCTTTAGATGATTCCTTGGAATTTCTAAATAAATCTTAATCAACTGTCTGAAAACTTAAGATGAGTAGTTTTTTTGGCAAAACGCAAAGACAAATAAGTAAGTAAAGTTGGCGACCTTAGTCGAGGGTGACCCGAGGGATCCCTTTTCAATAGCTACTACACCGAAGTGTAGGGGAGGGCACTACTCCTGTCACAGTCAACTGGGTCTGTAGAATACGCAGGCTGTATCTCTGCAGAGGGGTAAGACCACTCACAACGAATGTCCTTATATGACCCTAAAATGCATCTTATGGTAAGGCTCCAGTCTGAAAGCTAAGGGAAATATTGAGTATTCCTTCACTGACATTACTCCTTGTTACACTCTAACCAGGAGTGGTAGTATCTTTTAGGGTCTCATCTCTGGGTCGAACGGAAGACTATGATTATTCATTAGTGTGTAAACAAATGACTCATGTTAAATTAAATCGTTATGTAGCAATATTTAAAACCATTTAACTGTGTGCAAACAAATGAATGATACTAAATAGAATCATTCATGTTTGATAGGAATACCTGAAAACATTTATCTGCGAATGAACAAGTGAGTAAAATTAAATATAATTATTAGTTTTGGACTACAGTACTTAAAATAATTTAACTGTGTGCTAAAAAATGCTCTCTCACTCTTTCAAAATGTTACCTACTCATTATTTGTTTACACATGATATATATTTGTTAGAATTATGAACAGAACCTAACATTAAATAACTTAAAACTATTGATATACCATAAAATCCATGTAGCATGATATGAGAGTCGAGTTAGAAAGTGAACTAGAGACTAATTTCTAAGGAAAGAGAGGGAGAAGAAAAAATAAGAAGAAAAATCAGACAGTCCGTCTACGGAATGGCAAGCAGACCTCTAAAGAATCAGGCTAAAACACTCATTGTACGTCATCCAGTCACGGCTGAATGGCTACGGTAATTATAAATGACTGCAAAAAAACGGAGCTCCTAAATCTTCTGTACAGGTATGGAACCACCGGAAAGGGATACGTTCCTTCCTCCTCCAGCGGACGGAAGTAAGGGTAAAACTTTGGTATGAAAGTTAGATTGCTAGTAGTCATGATGAAATAAAGACGAGAGTTGAACACTAGCCAGACACAATGTATTGAGAGGTGAAGATTAGCCCTCATTTTGAGGGGAGCTCCGAAAAAGGGTGTCTCACCAGACGCACAGCAGTGGAGACGAAACCAGCGAACAAGTACGTTGGAAATGCTATCGTAGGCTCATTAATTTTCATTTTCTATTCCTTTCTCCCGACGACTACTTTAAAAGTGTCGTTTCGAATAAAACGTTTTGGTTGATGAACTAAACAGTTTCGTCTGTCCGTCACCTTTAGCCATGAGGAGGTTACAGCAGGGTCCGACTACCTCTCAAGACGTAGCGATACACGCAAAAACCCGACGACCAAAGTGAGGCACAAACGTCTATTTGGTTCTGTTATGGTACACTGAACGAAACAACCAACCATATAAACCAAAAGTAGTTAAAAAAATTCATCATATGGGGATGATTTGATGACCTGGAAAGTATTAAAAGAAACATAAAAGTCAACATTCCTACAACATTAAAAATGGTTTCAGAGTTTCATGCAAAATTCCCAAGACTAAATATATTAACCAAGGTAAATATTCTAAAGGGAACGTTTCGATCTCTGTACAATTTCTCGATAAAATATCTCCACTTAATAATTGCTATTTTAAGTGCTCTAACATGTTTTATAGTAAACGAATAGTTACAGGGTGCCAACATACATGATATTAAAAAAAAAACCCAAAAAGACAGAAGCTGTGAAAAAGACAAGTTGACAAAGAACTTCATCTTCGATAGTCAGGTAATTAGATATTGTGCTCTGATATAACTATTTTAACTGAAATTATCGGTTTCATCGCTCAGTTTGACATGAGTCACAAGTGACATATTATAAGAATTGCACATTTACACTGGTAAATAAGTTATTGAAATTAAACTAAAACTAAAAATTAAAAGAATATATATATATATATATATATAAAGAGAGAGAGAGAGAGAGAGAGAGAGAGAGAGAGAGAGAGAGGAATAGGGATTCATTTTTTTAAAAGTTATATATATATATATATATATATATATATATATATATTCTTCGGTGGTTTTAAAGTTTTTCTCTCTGCAAAAACACATATCCGCACATAGACACACACACACGCACACACACACACGAATACATACATACATACATACATACATACATATATATATATATATATATATATATATATATATATATATATATATATATAAACAGGGTGCGTTTCGTATTTGAGGACACATATATTTTAGATTAAAACTATTTTCTATTATCTTTTGCTGCTTTTATATTTCAGAAATTAATAATGACCGACCCGATGCTAACAAATGAAATGAAAAGGTATGCTGTGATTGTGTCCTTAAAGGCTGATCATGGGAATTTAGAAATTGCATGTTTTCTCACAGTTGCAATATCGTTTGCCAATAAAATACGTAAAGAGTTAGAAAAAGAAAATGATAATACTATGTTTATATCATATTATATTTGTTTACGGTTTTTAAGCAGAGCAATTACTGTGTAAATATTTACGCTTTTGTAAATTATTTACTAAAATATTACAGAAAACAATTATTATCTTTCTATTTCTCTTCTATCATTCATTGTTCAAAAAACGAGAAATTCAGCAGCGGAAAAGGTCGGTTCATTTTTTTTCTCCCAGGCGATTACGTCTGCCTACTTAGCTATTGTTAATATTTATTGATGTGAAATACAGCAGAAAAGGTTAACAAAAGCGTACTGTTACGTTAGAAAACAATCAGCTGACCCAAAATTTGACCGTATGCATCTGAATAAGTAATAACGGGGAACTAAATATATAAAAAAATAAAATACATTTATTCAGAGTTTTGTTTATTCATGAGTGAGGAAGCAATTTCCCAAAATATACATACTATATAAGGAAATTAAATCATTTGTTTTAAATTTATTAAAATACGTACTAAAAATGGACTACATTACATGTGTTTTTAACTGTCAAATGTGTTGTTCAAGTAAATTTAGGCAAGTGGTAATAGAAGCTCCTTCTAGCTAATTTCTAAGTATTTATTTTAATATCAATTTTTTTTTTTTGTGGTTATAGGTAAGACCAATTAAGGTTGAGCATTTTTAATGGCTGGAGAATTTGTAATTGCTACACAGAGAGCTTTTCCGGCTCATTTCATTTTACGTTAGAATAATGATGTTCCGAATAGAAAATTATTACTGCTATTGGTTGAAAATTCTCGTTATAAGCATTGTTCAACGTGTAAATGTTTTGGAAACAGAAATGTTTTCACACATCAAATGTATGAATCAATATGCATGGGATTTGTAATCTTTAATATATATTAGTCATTGAGTAGTGTTGGTTTCTTTCGTTTCGTTGTTTGATGGAATATTAATCTTCTTAAACAATTTAATGAAAATGCCATCTTTCTCGAAGTGTAAAATTACGGCACAAATAGAGGCTTACAACGCTACGTTGTTCAAATGGAAGTTTGTACTGGTAAGGTCTCAATAGACGCTTGACTACTACTACTAGTACTACTGCTACTACTACTAAACATAGACACTTGCACTACCACAGTTCTTGGTTTACTTTTGTAGCGCTATTTCCCCGTGATAATCTCCACCATGATGAAAAGAAGAACTACTGAACACACAAAAACACCGTCATTGTTTGTTTATGCCAAAATTTAGTCGCTTCTACACATATTAGTAATTGTCGAGAAGAGAGAGAGAGACCGTATGAAAACTGAGTCGACCATTTTAGCTAGACAAAGAGAAAGAAAACATCGTGGGGAGAGAGAGAGAGAGAGAGAGAGAGAGAGAGAGAGAGAGAGAGAGAGAGAGAGAGAGAGCTTGCAGACGCAGATCTTGAATTTCCTTTCTCGTTTTCTCTTGTAGTTCTAACAAGTACGTTTTCTCTCTTCACAACTTCGTGTCTGGTGTGAGACATTCTCAGAGCTCACCCTTAAAGAGCAGCAGAAACTTTCGGTTGTTTTACGTCGTCATACATGGTATACAACTGTGGTATTTACCTAGATGTGTCACACAGCCGACTAAATATTTTCCTGTTTTCTATTCCGTTCCTTTCTGAACGGTTTTTTCCGTTTGCTTTTCTACTAGCAAATTAGAAGTCATTGCCGATTTGCTGCTGATTCGTTTATATTTTTAACCTGGACGTCCATTAATCTGATAACCTGGATGTTGCTAGGAAACAATTCACAATCAACCGAAGTTCCTAATTATTATACAGAAGGATAATAGAGTTTCTATTTAACCCCTAGCTATGAAGCCTTTGTGTAAGGTCACTGTTTTTATTTTTTTAGTGGGGGTTGTGGTTTTTATTTTCCACTGCATTTTTACGGTAGTAATTCAATGACCGTTTACCAAGAACCCTGGCTTGGAAAACAAGAATAAACATCTGGCAAAATCGTACATCGTATCCTGGACGTTTTGGGAGTCTGTCTTTCAAAGACAACAGCGTTAATCTTTTTTCTGCGTGTAATTCACAAGAAGCTGTCGCTAAATGATGTGTAACGTTTCAGATTATATCAGCTCATCGATTATTTTTCAGGAGCAACTAGTCAAATGATTGTTTGTGGCTGTATGCATATGAAATAGAAGGGATTAAATCGTTTTGAAAATACCTGTTGTGAGAAAGCAAACCCCAGACAAGTCTTAGTAATGACTGCTTTATTAGCAAAAGACAGTACTTCCTAATGACAGAGAGACCTGGGTGATTAATGAGAATGTTAGCGGGTATGATGTAGGAACTCTGCGGTAGCAAGCACAGTGTAGCCACTTGTATCCTTTTGTCTCCCGGGATGAAACAACGGGGCCTATGTAAGGAGACTTGGGTTCTTTTCTTTTGTCAGAAGAGTCCAAGACTTATTAATCATAAGTAGCAATGCTCACTCCACCTAACCCTGTCCTAAAAAATGAACTTGTCCATCTTTTACTTGCTCTCAAATGATTGTCTAAACATTGAGTTAACCAGATCATATCGTTACAAAGGCCATATTATTTAAATCCTTTATTTCCCAAACTTTATTACAATATATCATATTTTAGATCTTTTTTTCAAGATGGAAATCACGTCTTTTATTCGGAAATGTTTATAAATCCTACACGCTCGATAGAACCCTGAAGTGACCCCTTGGCAAGACGCAGCTATTTCCTGATGGTTGGAGGAAATTTTACAATTTCAGAATGTCCTGTGTAATTGAATTAAACCTGTAAAGAGCAGGATAGTATCTCAAATGAACTGCACCATAAATTATGTTTATTCTTTTGATAAGGTAGACCAAGCAAGTGGTAAATCGGTTTTTTTTATAAAAACCAAAATGTTCATTCATTGGCATCGATAGAGACGATTAAACAAAACTAAGATTAGCGAACGAATATACACCGGTTATTTTTTAATAGTGGCGAAGTGTATTGTTGAGCTAGTCATACATTTTAGAAGAGGTGAAAACAAAAGAACAGTGAATCATGGTTTTACAGATTTTCCCAGCCACACAATCTAGATTTTGAACTGATATTTAATAGCTCTCTGCTATTTTCTTTTGTTCATAGTTCTGATCGCTACGACTTCCGCGTCCATTTTGTGTTCTTTGGGTAGTTCATCACTTTTCGTTCGTTTAATGTCCTTTGCTCTTAATTAGCAACTCACACAAGGACATATTTTGTGGAGATGAGTAAAAATCAATAGAGTTCTCTGTGTAAACTGTTTTTTTCTCTAAAACATATTTCCTTTGCTCATAACACGCCTTAGTCGGGAAGTTTGCTCTTTTGTAACAATTAACAAAAAATATGCACACTCGTGTGCTCGTCGATTTCGCTGGACTAATTGGTTAAAACTTTTAACTATATTTCCAAATTCTAACCCCACGGTGTCAAATGACTGAGATGAGCAAGTCTGCCAATTTTTGAAATTTATCTCGTGGTCATCACCTGTCAATCAGAGTCATTTTATTTTCAACTCCGAGTACAATTTAAAAGTCACCGTTTCAAGTTATACAATAACTCTTAAATAATAGGTACATCTAACCTATTATTTAACACTGACAGTTTTTCCTTTTCAAAAACTGGTTTCATTAGTATGGCAAGAAAACACAGTCTATTCTTTTATCTTTTCCATAAAGAGAGTGAGAATAGATGGATGAATGGAAAAAAAGAGGGACACGGACATTATTTTTCTTGGCTCGTTCTTTTCTTTGATGAAGATAACGGCTGGAAAAATTCAACAGATAATGGAACCTAATCGGTTGCTTCGTCGGTTTTTATATGAACAAAAATATGTTCAAATTACTTAAGAGTTTGGCGTGTTTGATCAAAAGACTATTGGCTTTGGAAATGTATTCGGTGACCCGAGTTCAAATCATTGCGTTACAGTTAACACTTTGGAAAATGCAATAATCCTTCCCTTATAGTTCTACTAGATATTAGCAAATAATTATACAGACGCAGTTTGTTAGCCTTCTCCTGGCAAACAGTCTAGGAGAGGTAAAATATCTGGATTTAAATAAGTGTTAGTCAGCTTAAAGAACAAAAAAAAAACATAAATCTTGTGTCTCATCCTAAAAAGGAAATAGTTTAAAAGATATATCAGTCGCTGGATTACCCTCTGATTCTTTCAAAAAATGAGAAAGACCTTCATTGATAAAAAGATAGAGAAAAATAGAAAGGGGAACAGTTTTTCATCAATCGGCATTCTCTGCTTAGAAAATAAGCATTATTAAACTTGATCACTCTCTCGATTATAATAAATGACACAGATTTTAAATATCTTTTTCAGATACTTGATGAATTATCTTTCAGAAGTAGAAAAGCACGGCAAACTAATTGTTCAAAGTCAGAGAAAATAGAATAAGCAAACCAAATTACATTTTAACCGAAGCAGTCAGGGTTCAAATTGCAATGATTTCCCATTGGAAAGATATGAATCATTTCTAACTAAGAACGCTGTGCAGTTATACGCTGAATTCTACAATTTGATTCACTCTAAAATCCACGCATATACTGTTTAAGGTTAACGAGGACGACTCTGATCAGAAATCAGACTGGTACATCGTATTCCGTGCAACTTGTATTACCGGAAAAATCCGAATTAGAAATTTAAAAGATGCAAAAATGCACGAATTCAACCATTTATCTTTTTTACTGATGTTACATAGAGACAGATGGTGTGTGTGTGTGTATGTGTGTGTGTGTGTGTGTTTAAGAGAGAGAGAGAGAAAGAGAGAGAGAGAGAGAGAGAGAGAGAGAGAGAGAAACAGGAAAATCCTTGATTTCATTGCTACTTGAAGATGATCATGATCATGATGATGATGATTATGATTTTTTTTCTATGATTCAAAATTTCGCCTCATCTGTTAATTCTTACATATGTTTTCACCCTGTTCACTTTTTTTCTGGAAATAGAGTTTTCAAGATCATGATTTGATTTGCTTTTTCCTTATTTCATTTTTAAAAACATTTTCGTCGTTTTGTTCTGCTGTTTTCGACTAGAACTTCAAACAAAATCGCTTGTTTGTTCGCAAACTTTATAATTCTTTCATTTTACTTAAAATGGCTATAAACATGTTTTTTAGTTCATAATTCCGTTTCAAAATAACATTTACAACAGGTGATAGTTGTTTTGTTAAAATATATATTCTGCTTTATACATCGATACCACATTGTACACCTCTGAAATACACCACGGATATTTTTGTTTGAAGTAATAATAATGATAACCTGAGTAGCAAGGTCACATTAACCCTTGCTGTGTCTTAGCAAAATAAAAAGACTTATCCCGTTAACTAGTTTGGTCGTGTAGCGTGTCTTGGATAGAGCCTATTTCTTCTCTTGCTCTGGTTTGAATTCAGTTTTTCATTTTCTGTACTTGTTGACGCGCCAACGTTAAAGACCCTAGTCTGCCCTACTACTTACCAATAGTGGAAAGAGGAATAACTGGATCCATTCCTTTCCCCCGGCTTATTAGTACTTTAATTAAATTAAAACAAATTCGATCGGGCAGTGAGCTCGGATCACCAAGCCAAAGTCTTACTAAGACATGCGTTCAGTCACGATAGCCTACTTTCAAAACGGGAAATTTAAATAGATTTTTCTTCATCTGCTCAGAGTTGCTTAATCTTGATAATCTATTGGGATACAGTCATTTTTATATGACCTAGCTCTTAATCATGAATGTATTAAAACAATCTAATATCACGTCTGTCATGTGTAACATTATTTGATGACGGCAGGTCCATCTTGAAGGATCGGGGAAAACTTGGTCGACTCGATCTAGTTGAACTTACTGATGATTGATGAGTTTTGGGAGTTTCTGATAAGACAAAGAGTCGGATTCTACAGACACAGAACTGGACATATTGCTGTTTGACCGAGACGTAATCACCATTGCCAACTTCACCAAAAATTTGTTTAACTTGGAGCGCGATATTAGGAAAGCTAAAGTTGTACTTACTAAAACTTGTCGTCCGAGATATTTTTTTTTCCAAAAATGTGTCTTTTAAAGATGATTTTCGGCCATTCTATTTTATTCAGTACCCAGCAACAACAATCATCAAAGAAGCTACATCTAGAGACTAAACATGGGGCTCATCTAAGATTCAACGTTACACATGATAATTTTATCAGTTTTAAAAAAAGTTTGCCAAAAATTGACGGACTTCTTACTTTTAGACTTGGTTAGTTTAGACAGCGCAATGTTATGTCGGGTTGAAAAAATTCGACACCTGCTTTGTTAGGATTGCTCATTGGGGCAAGTGTCACGTCTGCAAAGATATGAGAAGCTAAAATAAAACATAGGATTGATAAAAATATAGGTTTTAATTGATTGATACGAACACATGAGAAAAGGCAAAGATATAGTTTTCAGTTAGTTAAAGACTTACAAACAGAAATGTGAAACAGATAGACGTACTTGAGATGCTTATAACTTCAGTCATTTCTTAATCCGTCTGAGCTACCGTATTACACATAAATAGATCATATTTCTTCTGACAGGTGTAAACCTTACGATAAAAGATGGCTTTTGATTAAAAAAAAAACAAAAACAAAAAATAAAGAACTGAGATGGTGGGAAAATTAGAAATGTAATGTTTATCTCCTCTTCAATAATCCGTAAAAAAACATTGGAAAGACTCTTGTTATATTTAAAAGGATGTGTAGAATTGAGAGATTTTGTAAAAGTATTCTTGGTGAGTGATGACAAAATCCAAAATTGAATAAGTAAATTAATTCATCCAATGAAATTAAGGATAATTTTACGGTAGACTTGATAACATTTTCTATGATCATTAAAGAGAAAGAAAGATCCCTGCACTGACTCTGGCAAAAAATTAAGGAAAACTTAATAGATTAATAAAAAGAATGACAGAAACGAGAACATTAATTTTCATCAATTGAGCATGTCTTTATAGATAAACTTGATCGTTCTCTCGACTATAATAAAAGACACAAGTTTTAAACATCTTTCTCGGACATTTGATGAAGAAATTTTCGTGTAATATAATTAGGGTAATAATTTTTTATATTAATTATTTTTCGTTGATTATATCTTATTATTTAGTTTGGTAAGGTATTAAACTGCCTGTGTCTCTAGCCCAGGTGCATAGACTGATGGTGCAGTCTTACGCCCGCACGGAAAGGATACGACAATTTGCATCTCTCATAATAAACTACCAGACAGGAAATGAGGCTGGAGTGTGGATGGTGTCATCCCCAGAAGAGATGGTCTGGAGAATTTGAGGATTTTGAAAAGACAGTAGTTGAGGTAGACCGTTGCAGCTTGCGGTTGAGTTTTTTGGATCTCGACCAGCAGAGATGAATTGAGATCTTAAGCACCACAAGATACGCCGAACGTTGGGGATGCAGTTAGCATAGTATAGTTAGCATATGCTTTTATGATTTGTGTCTCCGAGGATTGAAGCCTGAAATTGATAAACCCGTTCGTATCCGACAGAGTCCGCCTGTATTTGTAACTGTATTTGTATTACTGTTATTATTGATATGTTTATGCGTATACAACATTCGGAGAAAAGAAAGCACGGGAAGCATATTGTTTAGAGTAAGAGAAAATAGAATAAGCAAGCTGAGTTGCGTTATCACCGAAGTACTCAGCGTCCCATTTGCAATAATTTCCACTGGAAAGATATGAATCATTTCCCAATTCGAGCTACAGGCAAGGCTGCTAGTGAAATCAGAGAAGAACAATAACACTGGATTCGAACCATGTATCAGCCTGGAAAATATGCTGTCTGCGTCCCCTACAGAGAGGTGAAACCTACCTCAAGAAGAAGTGTCCTGCTTACGACACTAAATTGCATCTATTAGTGTTGTTCCCGTCCTGTAGCTCTGAATAACGTGGAATACTGCTTCATTGCCTTTACTCCCTACTTCAGTTTGAATCATAGCGAGAGTACTTGTTCGGGTCATGCCTATGGCTCAAATATATATGTTTCAATCGGGTCGTGTACATAAAAAAAACTCTTAAGAAACAGGTATACAAAAAGTGAAAATATGAATGTAGAATGAACGTAGTTTTATAATCTCTAGATATAATATAACCCTAGAGAGGTTGCCATGCTATTAAAGTCAATCAATCAGAAAACATCGTAATAATCTACTATAGAACATAATTAAAAAGAACGAAGGAATCAAATTTGAACAAAACAAATTTTGGTTGATAGCAAGAAAAATTTCTAGTTAAGTGAGATCAGATACAATAAGTGATATGTAAGAAATGAACAAGAATATTTGTTCTCAAATGTTAGGTATATAAGGGGACTTTTGTCAAACAGAGCTCTGGAGTGTATGGTATATCCATTCATTGCCATTACTCCTACATCCATTCTGACTCAGTGTGGTAGTATCGGTTAAAGTGCTATTTTTCAGGTCTCATAGATCTATGAACAAATTATGTCTATTAGAAATATTTGATATCATATAACCATGTGTAGAATACTCTGAAGATTCTACACGCAAAATGTAAATAGAAACGTACGCAATTCACTGAACAGTGGGCACCAAATAACCCCAAATGCGTTATATGCCATTAAAATCATAAAATGAACCATGGTGGAGGCAAGGTAAGAATATTCCACCATATCTCCCGAGAATACTCATAGTAATACAAAGTTAATTGATTAGGAAATATGGAATAAACTAAGGTCAGTGAAATCCTTAAAATATTGACCTATTCTCCTGGGGAAAATTTTCGATTTTTCCATATTGTAATTGAGTGCCCTTTAAATCTGATGATATATCATGAACCTAACATCCACCAGTCTTGTTCTCTACCGGGCCTAAGGCATATAATTCACCAATTTTATTTATGCTGCTTCATGCACAAGTTATATCTAAAAACAAATTGCCTTAAATGCATTTGGGAATGATTTAATACCAAATAATCTCAAAAAAAAAAAAATAATAAAAGATGAAAGAACGCAAATCTTTTTGCCATATTTCCGCAATTTATTCATAAGAAGGAAACTTAAATTAGGGACTTAAATTTGCTTTAGTTGAATCCATAATTTAACGATAAATGTCATTTTAAAATATTTTCTTTTTTTTTTATTCACTTTCTGCTTAAGGAGAATTCTTATCAATAAAATCACTGACTTGGATTTAAGTTAAAAGAACTGACGTTTCCGTAGTTACAAAGCCTAGATTAGTACGCCATAAAATAAAATTGGTGATGCAATTTATTTTGAAACAATCAAATGAGGAAGATTGGCGTTCGGAATCAATATCTGACTCCATAACTTCTCTCTCAGCTCGAAAAATAACCTCATTTCGTAGTTTTCCGTTGCAGGGTATCGACAAAAGTTGTCTGAGAGAAAGATGAGATGAGCAGATGACGACCAGCTCATTGAAAAGGAAAAAGCCCGACATGTGGTCACGAAAACCAAATATGTAGGGGTAATTTTTGGTCGATGAATGAATTGTTAAATTGCAGCTCACCTCATTAGGGATCGGGGTAGTTTTGCTAGCTCCGCAACTTAAGTCGTTCTTGTCTTCAGCCGGTTACTAACTGCATGGTTATCACTTTTTTGATGTCCCCAACACTTGTTTGAAACCGTTTCTCGCAACAATCACGAGTGTTCCCAGTAGTTATTTCATTGTTTTCACAGCCGAGATTTGACCTCAGCTTTGAAGTAGTTAAAAATAAGCGACAATTAGCGCAATAATTTAGACAACTAATTAGATGCTGTATTTTTGGAACAGAAATCATTCGTTAAGCTAATCTGATTTTGGCATTAGTCTAAAACATTTGACTTTTATTTTCTTTCATTCTTTATATTTCAGTTGTTAAAAATGATAGGAGTACAAATCTCACAGGCAGCTTATCTTTTATTACCATGAAGAATAAAAGAAAAAGAAATTTGTAAAATAGAAAATCAAAAAAGAATCAAAGATAAAAGGAAATTCGAGACAAGAATCATAATAAAGGATAATGCTTCAACTAAAAATATACTAAACAGAATTCTCATTTTTCATTAATAAAGTTGATAGCCAATAGATTGTCGGTAACTTTATTTTTTTAGGAGGTAGGACCCATTCATTTGCATACAGTAAAATGGTTTCGGGAAATCCCCGTGGCATAATGGCTAAAGTGCTGGACTGTGGCCTCAAAGTAAGTGTATTTGAACACTAGTTGCACTCTTATGTTCACTTTCAAACTAATACCCTTGGGAAAGACATGAACACCTTTATCCCTCCCAGCTATGGGTTAAATAGTACCACTGCTGTTCTTCTACAAAGATGGCTTTGCTATCAAATAACTGAGGAAGGTTGATATGCCCTTAAAAAATAAACCAAAGCTTAAAATTCTTTCAAGTATTGCTATCATTAATAAATATATTAAATCTAAATAATTAGTTTTCACACAGTTGAATAGATTCAAGTATTGCAATCTAAAGTTAGTAATTCAATTTATCAACTATTTTTATCCAATGCGAAAAATTTCATCTCATCTTTTTGGTTACAGATTACAAATAAAAATAATAGCCGCTTCTAAATCATTGTATAATCCTATTTGACTCATATATGAACCATTAAGAGGTACTAGCATTCCGGGTCAAAGTGGTGCCGAGACTTATGGTAATGAAGAGACACTCCACATTCCTCAAACTCCCAGACTGAATCCTCACGATCAGATACAGTTTAATTTCAGGGGACTTCGTGCTATTTGTACGGCTTAACGATAATGATAGAAAATATTCTAAATAAATATTGCGAAACAACGGGAGGCCTTAAACGCCTCATGAATACAAGAAGGGAAAAGCACTATCCTACACTTAACCGGCTTGCTGGACATCTGTTAATGTTTTCAAGGTCTTCAGAATTTAAAAACTCTTAATTACAAATATAATCTTATGCCCATAAGAATATCTATTCTCGACGTGTTTGTATATGTTTTCCCATGCAATGATCTAAATAGCTACCCGCGCTTGACGAATTGAATCTCATACATAGCGTTTACCTGTTGTGGAGAAACCAGCCAATCATTAAATGCAAAGAAGATGATTCTAGTTGAAGTAATACATTTTTTTGAATCACTATATATATATATATATATATACAACAGGATGTTCGATTTCGATTCGTTGATTGTTGTCTAAATTATGTAAAAATTAAAATAACACCGACGTCTCACTTTATCATTTACATTTAAAAAATTACTTGAAAATATCTTGCAATAGGAAAGATTAGATTTATTCAAAGACATCGCCATTCGATTTATCCATTGCCTCCCGGTGATGTTGGAATCTCTTGTAGCCTTTCCGGTGCCCTCCTTGTTTAAAGTGCTCTCCTTAGTTAAACTGAAAAATGCTGCTGTTATACTTGCCTTCAATTCATCTTTGGTGTTGCACATAGTTTTATTGGTCCCTCTGTCAACCACGAATGTCTTTATGCGCTACTGGCCGGATAAGAAACCCAGATGTGATTTTCTTGATTGGATGAGTCAGTCATGGCCTGAAACTTACCAACGAATTCAGAAGTAAGTTTATTTTGCCCAATCGGCTGGGGGTGTTGAATACACGGACTGCTTCTCAACAGAGGAGTACCCCCTAATGAGTGTCCTGATATGACACTAAACAATCTGATGGTAAGGTTACAGTAATGGTTGAGCTTTGAGGAATGCGGAGTATTCCATCATTACCATTGATCCAATTGGACTAGGAATGGTAGCACTTCAAAGGGCTTTATCTCAGGGTAAAATAAAACTAAACTGTATTAGTTGAGATGAGACTGTTTTTCCATTTAAACTGCCAATTTAGGCTAAACTGATTCATTTAAAATAGAAGTATTTTGACATTTAAACTGTCTACTTATAATAAAATGAATTGCTTAAAATAGAACTGTTTTGACATTTAAATTGCAAACACATGCCAAACTGAATTATTCGAAATAAAACTCTTTTTATATTTCAATCTGTGTATTAACCATTCCGCTGGGGCCGTAGAATACACCGACTGCCTTTCTGAAGAGGGAAAGACCTCCAAACCACAACGAGTATCCTGGATATGATACTAAACACTCTGATGGCGAGGTTCTTGTAATGATGTAACTTTGGGGAATGCTGAATATCCCTCCTATGCCAATGTTCCCTGGTCTACTCTGGCCCGGATTGGTAGCACCTGACGGGGTCCTCTCTAAGGGTCAAATAGCTCTAAACAGCGTACTTACGCTAAATAGAATTGTTTAAAATAGAACTGTTTCTTTGTATAAAATGGATTTGGCATTAAATAACCCACAAATATTGATATGCCATATAACCCAAACAAACAGACAATTCTTTTCTGATCAGAACAACCAGTAAATCTTGTGAGCTGGTGTATCTTCGTAATCAAAATTGGATCCTCGGCACTCTCCTCAAGTTGACATACGCACACTGTGAAATATTCTTATTAGAATATCCAGTGTGGATGTCACTAAGTACTGTGTGGTGTTTCAATATTTCTAGGGAAGTGAATTGCCTCTTGGTGCTGCTTTAATCATAGACATTCCCAACTGAATATTGTTTACTGCACAGTAGACAAAAGCTGAAACAAATAATGTCTATGCGAAAAAGAAAAAATCAAATGGTGACAATTTACCTCTTGCATCCTACATGTGAGTGTGCTTATATATATATATATATATATATATATATATATATATATATATATACCTATTATTAAATCTACTGACGTTCGTAATACTTAACACCGACATCTTACGTAATTGTGGTTCTTATGTATCTCCTTGCTAGACTCTAGTGTTATATAGTCATATGCAGATTCACATCTACATATACACATGCATATACATGCAGAATGGATCACAACGACACAAGGATAAAGGACGAGCGAAGTCTTCGTTAGAAAAATATGTACCTCTCACTTCATTGTAACGGTTCGAAAAGGGTTACTCAGAGTTTGCGCGTGAGAGGGAGCTGGAGACCGAACGGAACTGCAATATATTAACCCCCATTCTTATGGCCGTCAGCGTTGTGTCTTTCTCGTTCTCCAGGGCTGCTGAATGTTGGCTTTCTCTATCACATCTTGTCAGCAACTTCTCTGGACCCCAACTCATCGGGGACCCCGAGGCCCCTTCGGCCTGGCCTGGCTTTCCCTACCACATCTCGTCTCTAACTCCAACTCCTGACTTCTTGTCTTGACTGGGTTATATATTCAATCGCCCACTCTTTGGAAATGGCATGTTTGATCGTCATCAAGCGGAAATAACTGTTATGCAGTTCACAGGTCACACTCTTCCGGTGCATCAGTCTATGAGTGTACCATTGGATTTTTTTACCTTGTCCCATTTCATAAGCCAAATCCCTCCTAAGCGATTTCTTTCGATTACTAGCCATTGGGTTGTGTCACTTCCTTCCGGTGCATCACTTTGGAATGGCATAATTGCCCGGGTCGAAGGTCAAAATACAACTCTAGTAACAATGTCAAAGTAATCAATGTCACCATCAGGTGAAGAAACCATTGTTCTAGAGTTTTTGTAGATCATCATTGTTGCAGTAACAATTTCTTGGGCGGGGGAGACAATACGCAGGAAGGATTTGCTCCATGATTTTTCTGTGTGTGGAATCAAATGCATTGGATAATTCTGCTGATGATTGCCTCAGTATTTTTTTAATGTATTCCTTCGATCATTCGTTTAATATTTAGAATCTGAAAAGTTGTGAAACGATTTCTTTGAATCTAATGAAAGAAAATAGTTTCACTAAAAAATGTAAGAAGCAGGTGTTTTCTCGTGGAAGTTCTTAGGAATGCCAACACCGGAAATGATCTAACGCTTGTGTCAAATATACCCGCGCAAGAGACATTGGTTTCTGTGTAAACTCAGATGCGACAGAGTTCACGAGTTTTAAACAAGATAAAGACATCTGCTCTTTAAATAAGCTTCTAAAATTATTAGACTAGTGCAAAAAACATACAACTTGATTTGTGATCTAGTCTACTAGTGGAATATCACCTCTACAGAAAGCCATCGGAGAAAATTGGCATGGACAATTATTGACATGTTACTGCCAGAATGGAAATTTTATCTTTCTTACAAAATATAACCGGAAATCCTCCAGTCTGTAGCCGAGTCAGTACTATTGTATAGCTGAATCACTGAGAATTAAACGAACCGGTCGAGGAAAAAATACAGTGTGGTCGGTAAATACAGAGATGATAAGATTGATAAAATACTAGAATAATGTAAGAAAAACTGCAGTGTTTGCTGTTTATGCAAGAAATGAATTGACGTAAAAGAAAAAAGGGGATTATGTTACATATCAGCTAGAATTAAATCGTAATCCCATCTATCGTCAAAAGAAAACATTACACGTTAAAAATACAGACCAATTACTCAAAGTAAAACACTGAAAACTTCAAATTAACAATGTAAAACAACGCTGCATCCTCAGCTGGTAATGTTTACCCATGTAAAAATCCTATCTGGAGACATGAGATGTTAAACTCTAAATAAAACTTGTTTCCCTAGCTTCACGAATGCAATCATCCCACGTACAGTAGGGTTAGTTTTGTACAGGTTTCTCCCGGTTGTCTGTATTCGTTAGATAGAGTAGTTTCACCATATATGGAGTAACTGTATCAATAGATCACTGTAAAATAATTAAAGCCATATAGATATTGCCACATCTAATATTATAATCGATGAGAAAGTTTATCAATTTGAATCGCCGCACAATGTGCTACCAGTGGCTGTTAAGTTTTGGCACCCTCGCTTAGGCAAAGGTCCAAACTGTTCATCGCCAGAATAAAGTGGCCAAATTTGTGCTTCCTTATTGGCCTATTTTTCGTGTAGGCTGAAAGACTAGGGTCAACGTATACGCAATGCATTCGATATATTAATGCTCATGTAAAATTGGCCTGAGTTGACACATAGGCTAAATTTTAAAAAAAAACGATCTCGAAACTGAAGAATATTTTTTGCTGGGGATTTCTTGATGTTATCATTGGATCGTCAATACTTTTAATTAAGTTTAATATGCTTTGTTTAATGTGATATGGATTGGTTTCTTGGTTGGTATTTAATAGCTTACCAATCTGTTCGGGGTTGTTTAATGACAAATAATATATATATATATATATATATATGTATATATATATATATATATATATATATATATATATATATATATATATATATACGTGGATTATTCAATACGTTTCTAGACTTTTTGTATAGGCATTTAAAATTGTGGTAGACTTGAAAATTCAGTATGTTATTGGTATACATCTTATGAGATGACTGACTAATTTTTATGATTTCAGGTTTAAATGAACAGCCACAGCAGGGATTAGAATACACCTTACTAAAGCCTAATTGTCACAGCTGGTGAATCTTAAAATGCAACCTGGACGTGACGACATTTTAGAACTATTTACAATAAAATTCTGTTTTAAACTTGGAAAAATGCCACAGAAACCTATGGAATGCTTCAGACTGCTTTTGGACAATCTTGATGAATCAAACATCAGATTTTGAGTGGCATAAGAGATTCAAGGAAGGCAGGAAGTCTTTGAGGCATGATGAGAGATGAGGGGGGAGTAAGGAAGACAATACACCTGAGCTGATTCGCCAAAGGGTTAGATTTAGGGTTACTATGTTGAAATTTTTAGGGAGTTCAGGAAGAGATTCCGTCGGAAGAGGCCAGCATTCTTCAAATCGGGTCAGTGGCATTTCCACCAGGACAATGTACCAGTCGACAACTCCATCCTTGTCACAGACTATTTGAGCAAGATGGGCATCAAGACAGTTCCTCACACTCCTTAGAGTCCAGACCTTGTTCCCTGTGACTTTTGGTTATTCCCTAAGCTCAGAGGCTGTCGTTATGAGACAATTGATGATATGAAAGATGCTGTGATGAAGGTCAGTGACGCATTCACACAAGAGGACTTCCATGGTGCCTTCCCAATACTGTTGGAACAATACAACAAGTTCATTGAAACCGGAGGAGATTACTTCGAAGGGGACGAGACTTTCATGTGTGTACTATCAATAAAAGTGGCGATACGAAAAAAGTCTGAAAACTTATTTAATGATCCTCGTATATATATATATATATATATATATATATATATATATATATATATATATAATTTTCTTTTTGTAAATATGTGTGTGTGTGTGTGTGTGTGTTTTAAGTGAATGGTTTTTAAGTAAGTTTATTTTTAAACGTTGTTTCCACATAGTTAAATGTTTACAAGTATTTCTATCAAATATTAATAATTCTATTTGATCTTAAACATTTGTTTCCAATCAGTTAAATCGTTTCAGGAACTCCCATCTAAGACCAATAATTTTATTTAATATTACTCATTTCTTTGCGAACTGTCAAATCGTTTCATATATTCCCATCTAACGCCAACAACGCTATCAGTATTTATCATTTGCTTGCACACAGTTAAATCACTAAATTTACCAATCAGCTGGGACTGTAGAATACATCAACTTCTTTTCTCCTGAGGGATACAACCCGACTTCTACGAGAGACCTGGATATGACACTAAACAATCTGATGGTGGGGTTCCAGTAATAATGGAGCTTTTAGGAATGTGGAATACCCATTCATTACCCTCGCTCCTTGTTCTACTCCGGCCAGGATTGGTAACACCTAATAGGCTCCTATCTATGAGGCCCACAGAATTATTCTGTGTACATAAGCTAAACTGAAGTGATTGAAATCGAATTGTTTTGACATTTAAAATGCGTACTTTGGTTAAACTGAATTGTTTAAAATAGGAAATGTTTTGTATGCTAAACTGGATTGTTTGAAAAAGAACTGTTTTTGACATTGAAATTATTGTATATGTGCTAAACTGAATTGCTTGAAATAGAACTGTTTATATGCATAAAAATGGATTTGGAATTAATCACCTAAAATGGCAGATGTGCCATAAAAACAAACCAAAGCAAATTATTAAAGGTACTGCTCTTTAACAATAGCAATTCTATCTATTAAGTATTCCTATTTAATTCTAATAATTTTCACTCAGTATGGTTTTAAAAAATAATTGTAATCCTTAGCAAATGATAGAACAGTTCTGTTTGAGCAAGAGATTTTGCTCGAATGGGTACAACCAATCCGGGTCAGAGTAAACCTAGGTGTAATGGAATTAAGAAGTACTCTACATTTCTCCAAGTTTTTCGAATGGAGTCTCACCATCAGATTCAGTTTAATTATCACCTATATAGTCATTGATTGGAGTCTTTTACCTACTACCCTAGCAGAGATGTAGTCGGCGTATTTTACAGTCCCACCCTGGGATATATTGGTTATTTAATGCCGGTTTTAGATTCATTTGTAAATGCTTATGTTTTATGATTATTTATATTTTCAATATTCCATTCCAATCGCGCCTTTTTGTCTATAATGATAATCCTTTGTTTGCACACATTTATCTCTTACCAAATATTCCTATCGAATTATAATTTGCGTACTGTTATATGATATCAAGTATCTCTACATAATAGCTATAATTTATATAAAGTTATTTACTTTCATTTACCTCCCATCTAAAAAAAATATCCAAGTAAGAAGAACAAAGCAAAAAATGTAAATGTGATCTTACGAGCAAGTAGTCATAGCATAGCCCAGAATCCGTCCAGAAGAATGAGACTCACAATTTTCTCTAGAATTTGGAGATACAAACGGATCACCTAATCTTGACTAGATGATCAGACCTATAGATAGTCAACAAGACAAAAACAGAACCTACCGAATAGTGGTCTTTGGTTTGGTTTTAATTCTTTGTTTAATGGCATATCAAGCTTCGTGGGTTATTTAATGCAAAAACCATTCTTCTAGAAGAACAGTTGTGGTACTATTTAAGACATAGCTTGGAGTATATACCTTTCCCAAGGGTATTTTTCCGAAAATTAACGTAATAGCATGACTATAGTTCAAACTCACTTACTACAATTCCGCAGTCCATCGCTTTAACCACTACACCACGAAGAAGTCCCCTAGTGGTCTTTGTCGTCCCAGTGAACTACAGAGTGAAAATAAATGAAAGCGAGATAATACATAAATAACTAGACCTTCCAAGAGAACGAAAAAAAGCTGAAGAACATGAAGGAAACGGTGATACCAGTCATGGTATTTGAAAGAGAAAAAGATGAAACCATCAAGACTACAGCATTATTTAGATCGGCCAGAATACTGAGGAATATCCTGGAGACTTGAGGAAACTTATTGTCACTTAAACACCAATGAGAAACCATCTGCTAACGCTGGAGTGAAAAACTCTCAAAAGAATAAAAAAAATAATATCAATAAACAAATAATATATTCTTGGCCCGAAGACCAGGCCTTCAAATAATCAACAAAAACAGAGGACTTGCAAAATTGTGGATTTTGCCATCCTGGCTGACCACAGAATAAAACTGAAAGAAAGTGAAATGAAGGATAAGTACCTCGACCTTGCTAGGGAAGTGAAGAAACTGGGGAACATGAAAGTGACCATCATGATTATTAAAGGGACTAGAGGACTTGGAAATAAGAGGACGAGTGGAAACAATCCAAACTATTACAATATTGAGAACGGACTGAATACTGAGAAAATTCCTGGAGACTTGAGGAGACTTGATGTCACGCAAACACCAGGGAAAGACCATCAGCTCACACTGATGTGAAAAACACTCAAGGAGTAATGTGGAACATGAGGGCGACACTAATTGTTGCTTGGCCATATACACGAATATGGCCATGTGCGAAATAGACATGTAATGTTCATTATGTCACGTGATAGCTCACGGAGACGAAGAGGTAGGAATGATACTATCCTCCCGTGTTGCTATTAGCGCTTACTAGCAGTCAAAAAGTGACCGTTAGGAAGGAATGTGGGTCACACAGGAGACCAGATGTTCACACTTAGTGACCTCAGGTCGCCGGACATCGGAAGGGGAAAGAGAGAGAAGCCAAATGACTGGCTGGGACCCCAAAACGGAAGTGGGGTTCCCTTCCCCTCAGTGGAAGTAAATAGGAAAAAAGGTAGTTTTTGAGCAAGGCTCGTGGCAGACGGGCCATAGCCATTTTACTCCGGGCTAAAGACAAAAGATTAACTGAGACACGAGGGACTCCAAAATCCTTCAAGCCAGTACTAAAAACAGAACAAAGTCTATTAGCCCGTGAAAGAAGAAAAATTCTCCAGTGGAACCCCGTCGAAAATAAGATAAGTAACTTTGGGGACATTTTTCCTTTACACCCAAATTTTGTTTACCACTCTCTCTCTCTCAATTTGAAAAAGGATAAAAGCCAAGAAAAGACATTCATATTCATGGACTATCCAATTATATGTTTTGACACTTTGAACGTATATATATATAACCGTAGTAAAGAACCTATGTATTTTCATTTTACCATGTGGTCTATGTTGTTATTTCATGTTTTCCTTTCAGCTTCTATTCGCCTTATATTATCTTGCTTAGAACTGTCCTATTAATTCCTAAAGTATCACACAGGAAACCGGAGTTGCCGACTACCACAATATTAATATTATTACGACTAAAACCTATAGGCTCACTTTCTTCCATTATCTCGGGGAAAGAAGAAAGCGGCCTGGTGGGTGTGTGATAGTGTGAAATTTGGAACCCCTTGCCAGCGGCGGTCAGTCTGGCCCTAAATTATTCCCTCACGTAATATGCCAGTTCTTATCTGCCTGAGAGAAGAACTCTGAACAGGACTTATTCTGTAGGGGATCAAGTGCCAACCTGCCAAGTCTTCACAAGTGCGAAAATAAAGTCCCTTTTTGGGATTTTAGTCAATTTCGCGTCACAATAACGATAGAATATATAAAGAACAGGAATCTCAAAAACACGTAACTACTTCTTGTTCAGGTACGAAACCTTTTTATTAACGTTGAGTTGAAGGTTTCGACGTAAGGAGGAGAGACGCAATCTTCTATGCTGTCTTATTCATTTGGCCCCCAACTCGAGCGGCCCTCCATAGGGCGCAAGTTCGCCTCGCGCCTGCGAGCTCCAAAATTGATCCTTCTCGTTTGGTGTCTAAAACCCAACTCTTATTTTCTTCAAATTCTCACACAAACTTCCGCGTGCTTCCGGTGCGTGACGTCACCTGCACCTTGTCACCCAGTATCGTCTCGGACCGCCATGACATCTGAGTGACACCTCCATCCGCTCGCGCACACCCGCGTTAACACCTGCTTCAATCTTACACCCAACCAACCCATGTGATGAGCCGAAAGGTTCTCAGCCTAACTAAACTCAAAGGCATGAACCGAAATCCCTCGGCTATTTCATAACATAATACTAGTCATATTCAAAGCCCTCAGAACAATTCCAAAGAACCTAGAAAAGGATATTCGGGGGGGGGGAATAAAAATTCGAGAAAAAATCGATACTGTCAATATCACAGCACTAATGAGATCGACACAAATAACAAGAAGTGTCCTGAAAAGTTGAAAAGACTTGCTCTCACTCAAACACCAGTGGAAACAACTAGTTATAACGGATGTGAAAAATTAACAAATATTAGACAATTAGAAAATAATAATAATAATAATGATAATAATAATAATGTAACCATAAATAATATTTAGATGCGTACATGAGAAAAAGAATTAATACCTTGACGCACGCAAATAATCTTCTTCAGTTTCTGCTGACCAAGAACTCTAACGTAATATTTACCAGTAGAGATCGGTCTGTCGACTGATATAAAGATACGTTTCGTTTGAAATAGATTCTTACTTACTTCGATATCAGCTTGTTTATTGGACATTTCGTTATTGAGATGGGATGAAAATTGACTCGATTTGCGTACTGTATACATCAGCTATCATTTTTATTACCTTAACCAAGATTCCGCAAGAATCAATTTTCTCTTATTATTCATCTTAATGGAAGACAAAAACAAATCGGAAATAAAAAGTGAGAAAAATTTTCGACTTTAAAGTTTTACAGAAAGCCGTCACAATAACAGACTTCTAATTAACTTTTTTCAGTCCTCATTGTCATTAAAATCGACAATTATTGTCTTCCTCACTTCAGT
Organism: Sepioteuthis lessoniana; assembly: GCA_963585895.1. Classification (NCBI taxonomy): domain Eukaryota; kingdom Metazoa; phylum Mollusca; class Cephalopoda; order Myopsida; family Loliginidae; genus Sepioteuthis; species Sepioteuthis lessoniana. The sequence goes on from OY757909.1 coordinate 94,752,647, forward strand.
AAGTTATTGCGACACATGCGTTTTTCATTCTTTCCAATGTTACTGTCAGAATTAATTTAACATCTTCGAAACAGACCCAAGCATAGAGAAATATATCCAAAGCCAACATTTTTTTTTTTTATATAATGTGTCAGTTTTAATTCCAACAGCGCGTAAATATAATTATTTTAGATGTGACAGATTTGGTGAGAAATGATGAAGCCATGCTTAGGAGCCCGTAGTTTTTTGTTGGTTTTTTTTTCGTTCATGCTCTTGTTTCTTTTTTTCTCATATATCTCGTTTTTCTGGTTGATTGTTACCCCTTTCGTATTAATATGAATCTGCCTATGTACACATCACTCAAGATGCAGATTTACACAACTATTATACAATGATTTGAATAACTGGAAAGTAGAAACTATTTAGCTTTGAAGAAGATATTGCACCTTAGCCTTTGTTAGGAAATGGACACGGCGACACGAGTTCAAATCCTGGACGAGACTGATTGCATTTCACATAGCACTAATACCCTTGGGAAAGGTATGAATCCAATTATTCTCCCTCCAGCTATGGGTAAATAGTAGGACAGACTAGGTTCTTCAGCCTTGCTGAGGCAACTAGTCTAGGAGAAGGAAAACACTGAATCCAAACCTGTTAAACTCCGCTTAAAAATTGACCTTGTGTCATATCCTGCCCTAGAGGAGGGGGTTGGTAAATAGTACCTCAGCCTTTGTTAATCTCTGTTTTGGGATCATAAAATCCAATACAAACCTAATATCCTATCGAGAGCAGAATTTTTGTAATTTGCTGGTACGTGCTTCTTTGAAGAATGTATATAACATAACGGAAGCAGTTTAATATGTGGTACGTACCTAAGGTGTTTGGTAGTATCAAGGTAGTTGGTGCACTAACACGTTATGCATTGCTTCACGCTCTGTGGAATTTGAAAGCCGTACCAATAAACGCACAATATAGACTATCTATGGAAATTCGGCTTTACGAGATCGAACTAGGCCATCACGCTACTGAAGCAACCAAAATTATTTGTTGAACAAAAGGTAAAGTAGCAGTTAATTATAATACAGTGACCAAGTGGTTGAAGAAATTTCTCACGAGTTGCAAGAACCTCGGTGAATAAGCAAGGAAAGGCAACCTTAAAACGGGGAATTCTGTGACAGTGGGCGAAACCATTGAAGCAAATCTTACGAGTAGCTAATGAAGAATATCCGGGGAGCTCAGCAGTTCACTTTTCGGTGTAGTTCATTTCATTCATAACCTTGATAAAAGCACCCGTAGCTGCTGAATTGCTATCAAAATGAAGCAAAACTTTCTACACCCACCTAAGAATTACACAACAGTAAATAATTCTTGAGTATACCGGACATTGGCCTAGGGGTTAGAGTGTTCGCCAATGGCCCGGGAGACCTGGGTTCCATCCCAGGTCGAGTCATACCAAAGACTCAAAAAATGGTACTTGATGCTTCCTTGCTTAACACTCAGCATTATAAAGTATGGATCAAGGGTAAAGTAGAGCAATCTAGGGAAAGGATTAGCGCCCTCCCCTACACATTGGTGTAGTAGCTATCGAAAAGGGAGCTTTCGGGTTGCCCTCGACTATGGTCGCCAACTTTATATATAAAATATATCTTTTTTATCATTGCAAATGGCCTCTTGACTGTAGAACCAGTGTTGCCGATAATGATTATTTGCTAATAATTAATAAAAAAAAAGTTATATGTAGAAGCTATTCCATTGAAAAAATAGTCGACAAAATATTTATTTGTGAACTTGTTTGCCTGGTGGTAATGTAATGCAATTTTAGATTATGCAGACGATCTAGCACTTCTTGCAAATGCACCTACTCAAGCTGAATCTCTGCTGCGTAGCCTGAAGCAGGAAGGAATAGGCATTACTAACAACTTAAATTTAAACAAAACAGAATACACATGTTTTAATAAAGATTAGGCCATCTCATTATGAAATGAAAAACTTTTGAAATTAATAAATCAATTAATATACCTAAGTGATACCGCTTCAACTCAAAGTGTCGTCAACATAACCGTTAGTAAAGCATAGAATACAATCGACCATACGGAAAAAAAGTATTTACTTATTTTTGGAACAAGAAGGCTGAAATTAAAGCTCCCTGCCTCACCAAAAGGCAATCTCAAAAATAGCTAAATCCCTATCTCTTTGGTATTCCCTTTTGGGCAATGAGTCCGCACTTTAAATTGAGGGGTAATTGATGTCTGGCGTAGCAGCACTCTAGGTCAGCCCATTGCTAATCTCATGTTGAAAAATGCCAAAACATTAAGTAATTAACACGATTATTACTTAAAACTATCCAAGCTAGACGAACCAGACATGCAGGACCCTACTGGAGAAGCAAGGACGAGCTCATAAGTGATGTACTCCAATGGACCCCCGCATATGGCCAAGCAAAAGCAGGACGACCAGCTCGAACATACATACAACAGCTATGTAAGGATACAGGATGTAGCCTTGAAGACCTGACAGAGGCGATGAATGATAGGGAGAAGTGGCAAGAGAGGATCTGGGATATCCGTGCTGGCGGCACGACATGATGATGATGATGATGATGATGATAGTTACTTAAAAGATTAGGTAATATTTTGCAAACTTTTGTTAGCAATATACCCTAAAACCAATATTTAAAAAAAAAATAAAGTGGATTTCAAGGTTTAATATAATCCTCTAACATTGCTGTTTTTGAATTATTGCTACGTGGGGGAGGTAAAAATTAGGATTTAGAGTAAAGTTAAAATGGATTGATGAATTGAAGAAGTTAAAGAAATAATAGTTGTTAAGAAGCTTAATCTATCATTTCGACTAATGCCTAGTTTTCAGAAATGCCCCTGTAGTGTTGTAGTTTTCCTTGCAAAACAAATTTCAGAAGCCAGCAAGACAAAACTGTGTGTGAGATGAATAAATTATCAGTTCATCGCTTTCTAAAACCCAAAGATATGAGATAACGATGGGTAAAGTCGGTTTCAAGTGCCAGTTTGGATATTACAAACAATAGTTATTTGCCAATTCACTGTCCTTCAACTTTTGATACCATTAAAGTTTATGGAAAATTTACACCAAAAGTCCACAATCTGCATAACCAGGTGTGCCAAAGAGTCAAATATAAAGATCCAATGCTTTTCAAAGTGTTAAAAAAAGAGAAAAGAAAACCTTCCGGAACGGCTCGAAATCAAATAGCTTTTCTTTTAACTATATAAGATTAATTATACAAGTTTGAAAGAAAGTCACAACAACTAACAAAAAGACTTTTTCTGTCCAGTTGTAGTATGTTTGGATGGAAATATAATAACTGTTCTGTCATCAAAATTTACCTATTGTATTTATCTGTTGATGCTGAGAATTTAGACAAAAATTGCGATTCCAAACATTCATTAGATAGGTAAAGTTATATTAGCGGCCTGCCCCAAGACCATATAGATGTAGTTAATACTTGGTCAACACTGGAAAATTATCCGATATTTAAATTCTATGGTTTTGGTCATAAGAAGGATATCTTGAGTCAGAGATTTTTAACTATGACCCCCAAAATCGCTGGAATGAAATACAGTTCATTTATAGTTATCCTTGTTTTTGGGTACTATGCAACATGGCGATCATTGTATGAGAGATTAAGACATGGTTTTCATTTACCATCATTCACGATATTAAGAAGGATCAAATCAAAAGTTTTAAAACTTAATGAACATTCTTTCTTTGGTATCTTTATCTAATACTCTTAATGACCGTTAAAATGAGATCATACTTCTCCATGACGAAGTATATATAAAAAAAATGTTATTATATCACAGCAAACAATAATTTGGTCATTCAGTGGACAATTCATCTTTACTTGCTCAAACAGTTTTTTTATAATATTGATATATCATAATGGGGTTCACAGTTTCTCACCAGGCCATTATCTAATGCCAGCTAATTAAAAAGTTAAAACGTATGACGGCAATCGAGTAAATCAACTTTATTTGTTAAATTATATCCAACACCCCCAGAAAGAACTTGATTAACTGAAGATAATTACATTAAATATTTGATTTTGTCCAATCTGTTGAAAAATACTCGCAAGTGGGGACCCATAGAAAAAAGAGAACTAATGAGAATAGAGTAAAGCGAGTTGAAAAATGGGCACATCTTAAACAGTTATATCGTTTTAAATCTGAAAGAATAGTTTTAAATTTCATATCTAAATGAAATTTTTATTGCTCCAAAGCCCATAAAAAAGAGTAGTGGTTTCAACGTAAGTTAATGTGTTCTCAGAAGAAACCTGATGCACTCTTCACTTAGTCTGGAATATTTGTGGATAAGAATAATATTGCCATTTTCGTTAACAAGGTTTTGATATGGTAGATAAATTCAAATGTTAAAACCCTTGAAATATGTTAACTATATAATGACTTTCTACAAGCTGAAATTAGATGTCCGAACGATTGCCGACAAAATTTTATCGTTGAATTTGGTCAAATAGTGCTTATTATAGAAAGTTATCAAGGAATCGTATTAAAAAAAATCCAAACACAAAATGACTACATCATACTTACAAAGGAAGTGTTAGTCTATATTGAAACTTTTTAGCTACGGGCAATAATTATGTGCTACTTGGTCAATTTACAATTAATCCATTACTAAAAGTATTTGGCAAACTTCGTCAAAGATCAGGTGGCCCCTGTTTTATCAATGCTCAACAATGTATGGAAAAGCTGCATTTTAAGGAGACATTTTACCTTTAAGTCAAAGTATAAATATTGATGCTTTTAATGAAAATCCAGGTCAGCAATGTACATTGTAGGATTATCAAATTTTTGAAGAAGTTTCAGAAATATTTGACAATCTGGAAAATTTTTAACCATCTATTTCTGATGAAATAAAAATGGTTCTCATGTACCTAGCTGGATATAACAAGAAATAATAATCAACCTAGTGAATATGAAACCCATTTCTTCATGAAAAGTATGGAAAATATAAAAATACAACGGACCTTGGAAAATAAAGGTTTTTTTCAGACTGCATTTTTCAATGTCTTTTTGTTTATTAATTTCTCATACAATAAATAAAAAGGTGTGTTTAAAATCATTAAGTAAGATTTTTATGCTTTTTTCAAACTTTGATATTTTAGAGATGGAAAGAAAACAAGATCATATTTTTGCATTATTGTTTTGGAAAGTTTTTTTCAAAAATTACACACCCAAATGAGACAAAGAACCAGCTTTAAAGGCTTGGAAATTTTCATAGAATGATTTTATTATATCTTTCTCTATTCCTGAGATAATTACTTATTATATACACATTTCGAATCATACCTTCCAGCCTTCTTCAGCTACTGCTTGTTGAACTCCGTAAATTTATGAATATTTCAACAACACTATTTATTTCCTTGGGTAGATTAAATATAGGGTTCCGTAAGACATGTAAATAGCATTGATGATTCCGTTTTATATGCCAATCATATATTTTAAAATAAATATTGACTACCTCTTTGTTTTCTATGATAATTATCAGTATCCTCAACAAAAATAGATATTTTTATTTTTTTTATTTTTCAGGATATCCTATTATCCTTAGTTAAAACCAATATGTTATTGTAAGTATTTAAAAGATAGGTAACTTTATTTCATTCAAACATTTCCAAAAATCAAACTTTCTTTATATTGGCCTGAAATTCTGGCTCCCAACAGTGCTATCAGAAAGCCTGACCTATTACGTTAGGGTAGAATTATATGTTGTTAGAGAAGAATAAAAAAAAAAGTCATACTACTGCAGGAATGCATATTTTAAGCTTCAATGCACCTGAAAATTATGATAATACCTAATGTCGATAATTATATTTGTTCACATCAGAATTCTTTTGTTGGACATTATTAAAAATTAAATATCAGTCTTTAAAATATATAAAAGTAGTAAAAAAAGTTCTTACATATTAATGGAACTTGCTGAGTGTTACCTTTGTGAGAAAGATGCCGGTGGGAAAACTTAACAAGAGCACTAGAATAACAATTAATTTAAATTGCCACCATTTATAAGACGCAAATTATATATATATATATATATATATATATATATATATATATATATATATATATATATATATATATATATTAGTTCTTGCGCTCTACATAATGGGATTCAAAAGTATGTTACATTTGAATGTTTTATCCTATGTATCAATATCATGACGACCCTTTGAATCATAAAATACGTGTAATGTAGTCACCACCTTCAATCTCCAATTAAACTGATGGCTGGCTGCGTGACCGATTACAAGGGATCAGTGACGTTAATTATCACAGTAGGTTCGATAAACGGGCAGGCATTGGGATATCGGAAAAGAGGCAGTAAATTATTATCCAGTAGTGGACAAGGAAAAGCATAAATTCTGTTGCAAACGACCCTCATTAGTTATGGGCTGAGAATTATTCATTTCTTCGTCAACTCAAATATTCCACTGCAATTTTTTTCCATCTCAGTACGAACTAAGTAAGCACTGTTAAAAATAAAGGGTATTTTTCTGTGACCACGTGTCTCACATTTTCCTTTCTGTAAACTTGTCGTTATTTCTTCATTTCCTTTTGTCAACGGCAAGTTTCGTTAAGACACCGTAATCTTACTCAACGTTTCCCTGCTTTATTTAAGCTAGGTAATAGGGTTCTATTTTATCATAAATACCAACCCCTCCGCTCGGGCAGGATATGACATAAGGTCAATTTTTAAGCGGAGTTTAACAGGATTGAATTCAGTGTTTTCCTTCCTCTAGAATAGTTGCCTCACCCAGGCTGAAGAACCTAGTCTGCTTTACTATTTACCCATAGATGGAGGGAGAATAATTGGATTCATACTTTTCCCAAGGGTATTAGTGCTATGTGCAATGCAATCAGTCTTGTCGAGGATGTGAACACATGTCGCTGTGTCCATTTCCTACGACGATAACCATTACACTACGGGCACCTCAATTGGGTTCCATTTATATAGGTCATCTCCTTACTGCAACTTCGGAAAGCACAAGTAGCCTTTAACTAAGCCAACTACCTGTAATTTACTATTATCTATATTTTGGTACCAATTTAATATTTGCTGAGCTTCTGCACCAACGTACTGAACATTATTTTCGTTGTACTAGACCTTTTGAATTATCGGAGCACCCTGCTAAATAAACGCAAATGAATCATATTTGTCTGTATTAATTAATACACCTATCTCTTATTTTTACCCCAATTATGGGTCCTGCGAATAACAAAGTTCATACCGTGTTGCAATGTAAAAATATCTCGTACTATCGACCAATGAAGTTGAAATATTGTAGATTGGTGTATCGGTGAAAAACCTTTGTTGGTGTTGCAATAGCAGCGTTCTTCTCTGTATAATATGAAAAGTCAGATAAAAGAACTATCGAACTTTTGTTTTATTTATGCCTTCAGAGCACCTTAATTCAGTAAAATTCTATTTGCTTTTAATTAAATGCTACTGTCCTTTTTTTATAACTAATCTGTACTGATTTACATGATATTTGAAAGTATAATGAGTTGGTTATCTTAAGTTTACATGTAATCATTCTTTGATTTGATTTTCATTTATTTGGAACACCTCAAGTCCCAGTAAAGCATATATGGAGAAGTTTTTCTTTTCAAAGTTAGTCCATTTTAGATCGATACTGAGAGCTCAAAGGGAAATCATGTGACGTCGTTGCTAATATACTGGACTGTAACATTGTTGTAAGCAAGTTCGAACTCCAATCAGGCAATTATGTTCATTTTCAGACTCTTGTAAAAATAGAAACATGTAGCACTATATGGGTGGCCCGAGCAGACGATCCCTTTGTCTGTTTCGGCGCGAAACCAGACAAAGGATTTTTGGACCTGAAATCTCGCCGTATCCGGAAGTGGTAAAGGGGACACGAAACCAGATAAATTATTCATTCTATCATAAAGTAGCAATCCCCAGTATGAATTCGATGGATGCTTTGAGGAATATTTCAACATGTTGAACTTGCTGGAGCGACTGACTAAAGATCAAGTGTTGTATGGAACAAAACATTCAAAAGTCTGTAGATGACGTCAGGTAATAATCAGTGCATTGGAAAAACATCCTGTCGATGATCTTTTGTTTGTCATTGCATCATAGCAATAAATTAAGTAGTTTGCCAATATTAATTTATAAACTGTAATTTGCAGCGTATAAGTCAGCGTTTTGAGCTTTAAAAATCTCTCCAAAACTAAGGTTTGTTTATATCATCATCATCATACCATGCCGCTAACACGGATATCCCCGACCCTCTCTCGCAACTTCTCCCTATCGTCCATCGCCTCTGGCAGGTCGCAACATTCTTGTGTAATTGGCGTCCAGCTTACCGGAGATGACAGCATCGGCTGTAGAACATATTTTATTTCAGAGAATCAATTTTTATTTATTGCGGACTTTTTGTCCCCATCTTGGTAGGTTTTTTGTGTGTTGTTTCTTCTTTCACTACGTTTCTGCCAAATTTCATCTCTGGCCTTCTTCAGGTGATTTTTACCGCGACCTCGGATAGGAATGATGAGTCTTGTAACCGTATCCCCAGTAATTACTGCCTTCCATAGTTGTTGTCTATCGCACCACGTTTTTGACCAAGTAAACCTCTGGCCGGCTTGGGTAGGATTTGAAACCGCTATCTTCTGACAATGCTCACCTGGAACCGTAGAGACTCAACGCCTCTATCCACTGCGCCACGGGCCCGCAATAAACAAAAATTAATTCTCAGATTAAGAAGCTTCATCTCAAAATGATTCCAATTAAAAGACAATTTTATTTCAGGTTTTAAAGAGTGATTTATTCAGCCTAATTTATGGTATATAAACGATATTTTCCCTAGTCTTTACGACTACATCGATTATTAGTGATAAATATTATATATAGTATTAGATAAAGTTAAACATGCCTTTATTGCCTTACGATTGTCTGATATTTTAAACAGAAAATATTAAAATCAATTCTCAAGTTTGGCAAATCTTACAATTGTTCTTGGTTGGGTTTTATGGCATATCAACCTTTATATATTATTTATTATTTATTATTATTTATTATTTATTATATAAAGTATTAGTTAAATTTGAACATGCTTTTATTGCCTTACGATTGTCTGATATTTTAAACATAAAATATCAAAATTAATTCTCAAGTTTGGCAAATCTTACAATTGTTCTTGGTTGGGTTTTATGGCATATCAACCTTTGTATATTATTTAACCCCAAATCCATTTTTATGCAAATGATCAGTTCTATTTCAAACATTTCAGTTTAGTATGAGTACACAGTTTAATTGTCAAAAACATTTCTTTTACAATCTATTCAGTTTAGACAAACAGTTCTATTTCACACAATTCAGTTCAGTTTAAGTTCGCAGTTTCGATGTCAGAACATTTCGATGTCAAGCAGTTCAGTTTAGTATAAGTACGCAGTTTAAAGATCCAAAATATTTCTCTTTCAAGCAATACAGTTTAGTCAAATAGTTCTAATTCAAACAAATCAGTTCAGCATAAGTTACTATTCTATTCTTAATTTTTCTTTGTTGTGACTTGTGTTCTTATTGTCTAAACTGTCTTAGTTCGATGTCTAATTGTTTACAAATACTTCTCTTAATTGGTTCATGTGTAACTTTGGATGTTTTCCGAGTAAATTCTCAAAATGTTGTTTCCATAGTTGCATTCTTTCTTCTTGGCAGGTAGCTTTCAGTTTAGCTTTCGCAGTGATCTTCCTTCTTCTCACTTCGTTTACCATTTGCCATGCTATTCAAGATTGTCTATCTTTAACTGAATCTCTATTCTTATTGATCTGAATTTGTATGTATTCTGTTGTTTTTTTTTTTTTTTTTAAGTATATGTCAGCTAATTCATTTTGTGCCTTTTTTAAGTTTCAGGGCATTAATATCGGCTTGGTTTCTCCTATTGCATTTAGAAGCAGTTTTCACTTCTTCACGCTTTTTTTCTAACCGCTAATGTCTCCAGAGGGATACTAGGTTTACCTCTTTGTTTAGCTGGTATGCATTCTGCTGCTGTTTCTAAGTGGCCATTGACGAAATTCTCATATTCGTCATTCGGAGTATTTTTTTATTCCTCGTGTAGTGCATCGAATTAACGTAAGTATATTTATCTCTAATATCACTGTTATTAAGTAGGGGCTATTTATAGTCTTCGCTGGTTATTGTTCGGGCTGCATTCCTTCGTAGGCTCAGTCATATCTTTGCCGCGACAATTTGACACACCCTCAAAAGAGGAATATGCCTCACAATTCAATACGCAATTATTCTATTTCTTATTTTTAAAGACATAATCTATCAGTGCGTTAGTATTATTTGTGTACGTGTAGGTCCATAGTTTTCCTTTTCAGAAATTTAGTATTGAGCCATGTTAATCTATTTTCTAGCGTGAAATCTGTTAGATGTTCTCCATTTTTATTTGACGAGTTGTGTAAGCTAAATATGTGGTTTTTCTTTTTTTACCAATTTGGGCATTCATGTCTCCACCGGTGACGAGAACGTTGTGTTTTGGGATGCTTGGACCAAAGCAGGATATCTCATTATAGAAGGCGATGAGGTCAGTTTTTTCACTAACATTGGTAGGGCTGTAGCAGGAGATGATTGCTGCGCTGGGGTAGCCATTAAAAGTTGTTACCATCATCCTCAGTTGTATTTTCTCGGTGCTATTTAGTGATTTTAGGGCCTGTGGTCATTTAGCATACCTACACCTCCTTTCATGGCATTGACAGAGATTTTTCCATGCAGATGCAGAGGCTAGCTTTCATCCATTGCCGGTATTATGATATTTAATATCCTCACTTTCAGTGTACCAGTGTTCTCCTATGGATCGTATGTCTATATTATGATCCATCACCGAAGCTGTCAGCTTCGGTAATTGTAACATACTGACCTTCAACCCAGACGTCAAACAAGAAACAGGTGTGTCTGGTCGAAGATATCAAGGTATAACCTTGACTGTGGATGGGTTGAATTCGGTGTAGATGCGACGCTCACAGGAAGTAGGTGGATGTCAAACAATGATATAACCCAGTGCGATAGAAAGTTCAGTTAGTTGGAGTCAGTTAGATGGAGATAAGATTCTGTAGAGAGAACCAGCACCCAGCAAAGGGCTATGGGCCCTCTGGAACCCCGATTGAGCAGCCCAACGGAACGAGAAAGAAGTGCTGCTTAAGACAAAGGAATTGGGGGGTCAATATGTTGCAGTTTGATCAGTCTCCAACTCACCTCTCACACATAACCCTTTCGCAATACTTTCGCAATCATTTCGAATAAAGTGTGAGAGGTATATTTTTCTAAAGAAGTGTGTTCGTTCGTCATTATTGTTGAATTTGTTTCCGCATGTATATGTGTATAGTTGTATATGTATATGGTTGTGAATATGGAACATAGTTGGCCTATTGTATTCAAAGTTCTAACGTTGAATGTCCCTATTTGTATTTTGTGTTTGCATTTTGCAATTTTTGTTTTAGTTTGACCTCTGTAGAAGGTTTTTCGAACATCGAGGCCAGGGTTTCAACCTCAGCATGACGCCCTCCTTTTTTACCCACGCAAATAGCGATGCGGTTTGGACAGGTGGTCTGAGTGTGGGTCATGGTAAGCTTTCGATGGCTGTGTTTTTATTCTAATCTATAGAAGCCACCCTTATAAATGAGCAGCTGTAGTTTCCCGATCGAACTATTTGATCCTGGCCGTTGAACCGTATGATTAATACTCCCAGTGCCTACTAAGGCGTTGAACTGTCAGAGGGTTTGTCCGCTCGCTTTTACATTCACTATACTGCTGCCAATGGTTTTTGAAATGAATTTTATTCTTTTTCCCTCTTCTGTCTGTATTAAGTTTTAACTAAGTAAAATTCTAAAAATTTTAATGGAGGTGCCCGTGGTGTAGTCGTTATCGCCGTAGGAAATGAACACGGCGATACGAGTTCAAATCCTGGATGATACTGATTGCATAGCACTAATACCCTTGGGAAAGGTATGAATCCAATTATTCTCCCTCCAGCTATGGGTAAATAGTAGGACAGACTAGGTTCTTCAGCCTTGGTTAGGCAACTAGTCTAGGAGAAGGAAAACTCTGAATTCAAACCTGTTAAACTCCGCTTAAAAATTGACCTTGTGTCATATCCTGCCCGAGCGGAGGGGTTGGTAAATAGTAACTAAGTAAAATTCTACAATTACTTTCTTTTTTAAATTTCATCGGAGTCCTTATTTTCGTTTCGTTGCATTCTTATAAGCATTTTATTTTTACGCTAACTTTAGTTTTCAATTTCTTATAAAGTCCAATAATATTATCTTCTTTTGACAATGTTCATCTGTTACTTGGAGATACAGTATTTGTCTTTTTGAATTTAAAGCACATATAATATACAGCAGTGATTTTAAAAATAAAAAATAAAATCATTCATGCATTTTAAAATGACAAAAATGAGATGTGTTCATGTTTTTATAGTTTTTAAATCGAAGTTTTGTCTTAAAGTTAAGATTTGTAGACGTAAACGATATTAAAATGGATATAATGACGCCGCCTCAGATCTTATCCAGAGCTAAACTGCCGAGATGCTCACACAGATATAAAATTCTTCTGAGAAAGGCTTCAGTGCCAAGAAAATTTTAGATAATTAACGATTAATAAGTTGTTCATTTGTACATAGGTAAATACAGTTTCAGTTTCGATATTTTCATGAATACAGGATGTATGATCACTGTCTTATGTATTAAAATTAAAGACTTCGATCTCGATAATGAATAAAAAAATAACGGGAATTGATTAATCACACAAAAACTAATAAATTACGTTTATTTTTAGGAAAAAAATGCAGACGAGAAATCTCACTTACGTATACATAACTCTTTATTTATTCTTCTTTTAAGTAGTGTGTATAAGACTAAACAAATGACTCTTGAAAATAACTTAATTGCATAAATGATATTGTTTTGATTATTTTTTCCGTTCATATTAATTTCAGAAAATTATTTTCCTTTTCTCACTAAAAGTGTGGTGTAATTTTTTTTTGTTTACGTGTGTGTTTGTATTCAATGGAGACATGTGGGAGTTATTTTGACAGGGGTATACAACTGATGCTTAAATCTTTGAATATATGTGTTAGCCTTTGTTACTTCCAGCTCGATATATTCTTTCTTCGTCAAACGTTCTTTATATAACTCTTACAGAACTTGGGATTTTTAAACTTTTTATCAATTTTTCAAACGAAACTAAGTCTAATATTATATCACCAGTGTTGATTAATTTATAGGTTGATTGAGTTTAATGGCTTGTCAACAAGTCTTGGAATCGCGTTCATTGTATGTGTATATTTACTATTTTGTCTTTTCTTAATTTGTTTTTGTTAGCAGTGCTTTTGAATACGAATAACGTAAACAGATCTATTTGAAATAAAGATGGGACTCTAATTTGTACAACATCACCTATGTCAGAGTGAACCTTCTAGTAATGACAATGAAGGGTTACTCAGTATTCCCTACATCTCCAGAAATGTATCCCCACCATCAGATGCCGCTTAGTGTCATACCCAGAATCCATCTATGCGGCGGTGTACCTCTCTACAAGCCGTACAACCAGCGTCTTCAAAGACACAAAAGACTGGGTTGTATTTTTAATTTTCACTAGTATTATGAATTATCTCCAAAATTCTTGTTGGTTTTTATCATAAT
>OY757909.1:94771340-94898840 GCA_963585895.1 Sepioteuthis lessoniana
TGCTTCTTTTTTGAACAGAAAGAAAAAAAAACATTACAATATATATCTATATATATATATATATCTATATATATATATATATATATATATATATATATATATATATATATATATATATATATATATGTATGTATTTCTTCAATGTTTTTTTTCTTATATTTTGTGGATATTTTTTCTTGTTTCATCTGACTATGACCGTTTTTTTTTTCTGCTTTATATTTTATGCATGTGCAAATGAAGTTAGCAGTCGTTCTTAAAACCGAGACACTGACTACACTGCTAGAACCTGTTTTTCGTTGAAAATGTTGTAACACATCAAACAATTTGTTAAGCTTTATCCACCATGAATTCAGTTCGTATAAAGTGCGAGAGTTTAGGAAGATTGTACTTGCGTGAGTCAAACATTGTGCACTATTTTGTGACGTGTATGATTTTGTCGGGATTATCATGTAAATAGAGCACTTCTAACCGTGGAATGTACTCAATATTGTAGCTAGTTGGAGGGTAGATGGTGAGATTACATGTTATGCATTTCCTCATTCTATGTGTGTTTAGAAAGCTGGATAGTAGAACGGGAAACGTAATCTAATTTGAGAAATTGTGCTGTACAAGTGTACGATAGCCAGATACGGATATGAGAAACGTACATAAAATGTTCGTAACATATATACATAGAACATAGGAATCACGAAACACGAAAAACATGTAACGATTTCTTAGTTCAGGTACGAAACCTTTTATTACCTTTGAGTTAAAGGTTTCGACATAAGGAAGAGAGATGCACAATCTTTCTATGATGACTTTTCCATCTGTGCGCCCCCAACACGTGTGGAACCCGCCACAAGGCCACTGCGAGCTAGCGAAAGTCACCCTTCTCGTTCGGTGTCTAGTTCTCAATTAACTGACATTTTTCAAATCCCCAAAATCCTCCGCACGCGCTTCCCGTGCATGACGTCATTCACATCAACAGGTCAACCTTTCTATGTAGGATTTTTATTTTGACATCTGTGAACGACAAATCCTCCCCGCACGCGCGTCAACACCTGTGCTCAATTTTGCACCTAACTAACCCATGTGCTGAGCCGAAAGGTTCTCAGCCTAACTAAACCCAAAGGCAAGATATATAAAACGAAATCCCTCGGCCATTATATTACACAAGTTCGACCTGGGTCATTAAATTGCTGAAGTAGCCACAAATATTTGTTGAGTGAAAAGTGAAAGCACGGGTGATTATTCAACCGTATCTTAATGTAGTGGATAATGAGCTGACGAAGTGGCTAATGTTGACTGTGACATTGTGGCCCAAGAGCAATACTCAAGTCGTGCTAGCATGTTTACTTTCAAACTAAACACATTAGGGAAAAGTTATGAAACTTCTTATTCCTCAAACTATGAGTTAAATAGAACATCAACTGCCCTCCTATTGAGATTGTTTTAACATTGAATAATCTATAAAGTTGATATACCATTAAGCACAGATATCACCCCATGAAATTCCACTCATGTTGCAAGAACTTCAAAGATATGGCATGGTCAGGTAGGCCTAAACTTCCGAAGTCATGTTCCTAGCCATAAAATCCAACCTTGTGAGAACCCCTCGGAGAGTATCAGACGAGTCCGGAATATTACAGTCCAGTGGGATTCTATACCCTATCGACCGAGATAAATGCATCAGGAGCTATTGAATCGTGCCTTACGTTGACTCAACTTAGTATTCTGCTAAAGCTGGTTTGGTTTGTTATGGTTTGGTTGTTTGGGTTTTATGGCATATCAACTTTTGTAGGTTATTTAACCCCAAATCCATTTTTATGAAAATAGTTAAACTTCAAACAAATCCGTTTACCATAAGTACACAGCTTAAATGTAAGTACAGTTTAATTTTGAAAAACTTTTGTTTTTCAAGGTATTCAGTTTATTCAAGCAGTTCTAATTCAGCTTATTCAGTTTAGTATGTGTAGAGATTTTGTTTACATAATGTTAATTGTCAAAACAATTCTTTATTTAACACATCAGTTTAGATTAAGCTATTTCAAGTTATTCAGTTTAGTCAAACAATTCAGTCTAGCATGAGTATACCGTTAGTTCTATTTAACTCATAGATAAGTCCCTATCAGGTGCTACCACGTCGGGCCAAAGTTGACCTGGGAGCAATGGCAATGAAGGTGTGTTCGGCATTCCCGAAAGCCCCTACATCATTGGAACCTCACCATCAGATTGCTTAGTGTCATATCCAGGAGTCTCATTGAGGGGGGGCCTTAGCGCTCTGCAGAGTTATAGTCGGTGTATTCTACAGCTCCAGCCAACTAAGCAATGCCAAAGCTCAAACCAAATCGAACTTACACATCTTGAAAATCAGCATTCAAATTTTCAACTCGGATTTTTATCTGTTCCTTTAAAAGTTTGGAGAAATAACTTCATTTTGTTTCCAATTCAAGAAAAAACATTATGAGAAGATAGTGGTTTTCTTTATTGTTTTTTATCACTGATAATGATCATCGTCCTGTTCTTTTACTTTTTTGAAAAGTTAAAGAACAATAAATTTTCGTTGGAGATTTCCGTGTTATCTATATCCAACCTTGCCTCCAGCTACGAGTTAATTTTACCACTGTTCTATAAGGATCGTTTTGGCATTAAAAATCCAGTGAAGGTTAATATGCCATTAAACAAAACCAACTTCCGTTAAGAGGATTTTTTTCTTTTATACCAATAAAAGAAAAAAAATCCTCTTTACATAAAAGACAACAGAACGTAACATTGAATTGATTTGCTGTCTGAGTCAATTCCAGTTCGCATTCATATAAAGAAAATTTTGTATTATGCTATAAATGAATATAGTTAATTTCTACATTTTTCATAATGTTAGCTCCTAAATTTCTTAAACGTTTTAATATATACACTTGGATTAACGCTGGGCCTAGGTCACAATCTTTTTCCCAACAAAATTTTATTTTGGATAAAAAGGTCACAGAATCAAAATCCTTCGTATCAATTAAAAGATATTTAGTTAATCTTTCCATAGCAAAAGGGATTATTTATTTCAAAAGATACCCAACGTAAATATTAACCCTCCATAACATTTCATTTTTGATAATCGTAGTTTGTTTGTTTTTTTAAATAAAGCATTACTCTCAATCGAATTTTTTTCCAATAAGTCCCTTTAACCAGTTTCATTATCTTAAATACACAATTGACTAAAAGCTCAATTCGCCCTGTCGCCGGCGGTTTTAATATGCGATTTATATCTACAGAGGGGTGAGAAGCCTGTCTTCCAAAAATGAAGTGACTTGAATATTACACCAAATTTTATCTGATTCTGAAACTCCGCTTCTGAAAGGTGGGCAATATGGAATACTCTTTCATTGCCAATCCCCCAGTTACACTGTGACTCCTAAATTGTAGCTTAGAGGCCCTTCAAAAATATGTTTTAAGATTATTCGTGCTTGAAGACACTGAAAGAAAACCCTTCAGAAAAAATCTAAAATAAATGTAAATATGAACGTACAAAGAACAGGATTCTCTAACTTTGAGACATACAACAATCAAAGATGGGTTGTCATGCCGTTAAAATCAATTGAACCGTCAAGTTTTAAGCCAACGTTTAAATAGTTGTATGAATTTGAAAATAAAAAAAGCTTTCTTTCTAATTGCAGCCTAGTTGCAGATATACTGATGGGTAGGACACTCCACGAGTTTCTTGGATATGACCACTAAGCAATCTGATGGTGAGGCTTAAGTCCTGGAGTTTTGAGGAATGTTGAGCATCATTTTATTGCCTCAAAGTGACCCAGAGTGTTAGAACCTTTTATGGTCCCCTCTAAGGAACAAATAGAAATACTTCAAAGTGTATTATTCTTGAAACCATTTACCAATGTGCAAACAAATAATGTTGAATAAAATTATCCGTGTTTGAGAGCAATCGTTAAAATTATTTAAATGTGTGCAAATAGGATTATAAGTGTTAGATAGCTATAATTGAAACTGTTTAGACTTATTAGTGTTAGCAAAACATAACCGTGTTTTTGTGTGCAAACAAATGCTTAATATTATATAAAATTATTAATATTAGATAGGAATACTTGAAACACTTTTACTTTGCAGAAACAAATGAGCTCTGGATCGTTTAAAAATAGTGTTGCCAGAACAATATTCACTGACAAAATATACATACATATATACATACATACGTACATACATACATACATACATACATACACATATGTGTATATATGTGTCCGTGTAATCAGAATTTGTCATTCAATAAGACACGTGTTTATATACCAGAAAACACAACCAAATCAAAAGATCTTTAAGATTGTTTTTTTAATGCAGATTTACTTCTAGCATAAATAAGAATTCTAATCATCTCCATTAATTTGTGTTAACAAAGTGCAGCTTTGTGCAGTCCAGGTATATGGATTGGTGTTAGGATTGCATTTATGTTGAAATTTCCTCCATCTGCATTGTACATTTTATTGGAATTGGAATAAAAGTGCTTTATTATGCTCAGGTATCAATGGTACAAAGATGAACTGCTGGAAAACAAGAAACCGCAGAAGTCAGAATAATGGTATTGGCCACGTTCAGTTCGTTCTAGTTATTGATGAGAAAGTTTGTCTTTCGTAAATAATCATTGAAGATCTTCGATCGTTAGAGCATTGTGAAGAAAAGGAATACGTTCCTGACAATCTATACGATTTACATGGATATGACTTGAAGATCTATGTAGACAGTGATTCCATAGTGTATATTTGTGATGTCTTTTTCTAGGAGTTTCGTTCGACTGGAATTTCCTCGCAGAATTAACGCAAGTTAACTAAATCGCTTATGGTAATTATCAATGATAAATAAAACAAGAAAACACATAAGAAAATGGATTTGGTAACCAGAAATCTCTATGATAAATTAAAAAAGGAATTGTTCCAAGCTATACCTAGGTATTATTATTGCATGGTTGCCCCCCTTGGACTTTAACTGAACGTTTGTAGTAAAACGAGATGGGAGCAACACAAGATTACTGCATGCTGTTTAGAAGAAAATCCTGGAATCAGCACCCAATAAAACAGCAACAGCATGGTCACTTATCTTATAATTCACAAATCATCCAAGTAAGACGAGAAAGATATGCTTGGTACTACTGAAGAAATAATGACGAACTCATATGGACTCATCTACATAGACTCACCAGTGTTGGACGATCAGCAGCGTTTGCATTTATCAGTTCTTGGCAGACACTAGATACCAACTGGAGAATATCCTAATAGGGAAGGAAGGTAAGAAAGGATCAAAGTGATCTATTCTGTCAGCACGACTTGACGATGATGATCACGATGATTCAAAAAGAAAACCTTTTTTTTATTATAATAGCATTTTCTGTATGAAAATAAAAGGAAGGTTAAAATTAAATGTGTTGATTAAAATATCCGACTACAAATATAACCTTCCTAAGTATAAGATCTAAACAACTTCCAGTGTAAAATATACGGCCATTTTGCATTTTATTCTCGGAAAAATAAATCTAATTATTATTTGATATATAATCAAGGTCAGTCGTTTTAATTTGAAGACTGAATGCTGAAAACTAACTTTTTGACTCGGGATATTGACCAACCATTTTTAAGTTTACAAAACTTTATTTTCTGCATTGTCATTTGATTTGTCAAAGCTATTGTCACAAAATGAAACAAAATTCCACCGACTGCATCTTTGTCGAAAAGTGTGTGCTGGATATAATAATAAACCATTAGATGGTGAGACTCCAGCCTTAGAGATTCGGTGAATTTTGAATAGCCCTTCACTGCCATTGCTCCCAGGTTAACTGTGACCCGAACTGGTAATACGTGATAGGGTCCTAATAATGGGTCAAATAGAACTGTATGCAAACAAATCAGGGATATAAAATTGAGATTTTTATATAGCAATACTTGAAACCATTTAACTGCGTATAAAACCCCCCTCAGTCTTGTTTAATCCCATTATGTACATAATACATTTACAAAGGAAGGAAGGTATATATATATATAAGTATATATATATATATATATATATATATATATATATATATATATATATATATGCGTAAACAGGATTTAGCATTAAATAACCAGCCATGGTTGATATGCCATAAAACCAAACCAAACCAGATCATATATATTTGATGTATATCTATAAAAAAGATTTAGCATTAAATAACCAACAATGGTTGATATACCATAAAAGAAAACTAAATCAAACCTCTACATTTTTAAGACTCTATAAAAGTCTATATCAATGAGACAAAAACTTTTTTTTACTGCTAAAACCCTGTATCCGTACATCAGCTACGCGACTTTGCTTGTAGAGGACCTCACTACCCGAGAATTTGTACCATTGCCTACACATATTATAAATGGTTTTCCAACGATTTAATAGAATATCCTCGACAACTTTAGCCCTCAATCTTAGAAGAGTGTTTTATGTCACTTATTTATTCAGTTGTAAGTGAGCTTTATGTTGTTCCTCGGTAAATGCCAATTAGTACTTGTCTCTTGCATGAATACAGAAAACTCCGAGTTACTATATAGAGAGGAGTGAGAAAACAAATGGAAATATAAAGAAATGACTGCGACAGTATATGTGAGAAAGAGAGAGAGAGAAAGAGACAGATAGAGAAGGGAAAAGAAAAACGATTTGTGAAGAAAGAGGGGTTACAGAGGGAATAGGATTACAAACCAGTAAAAGAAAGTAAAAAGGAAATAGATAGATTGTAGTCAATGAGATGTGGTTGAAGACGGAAATTACTAAATAAGTATTTGATACTATTTACCAACCCCTCCGCCCGGGCAGGATATGACACAAGGTCAGTTTTTAAGCGGAGTTTAACAGGTTTGAATTCAGAGTCTTCCTTCTCCTAGACTAGTTGCCTAACCAAGGCTGAAGAACCTAGTCTGTCCTACTATTTACCCATAGCTGGAGGGAGAATAATTGGATTCATACCTTTCCCAAGGGTATCAGTGCTATGTGAAATGCAATCAGTCTCGTCCAGGATTTGAACTCGTGTCGCCGTGTCCATTTCCTACGACGATAACGACTACACCACGGGCACCTCCAAATAAGTAATTGATACTCACCAAAAGGTGAGCAGACAGCGAGATGCTACTCATGTCATTAATATTTCACGGAGTAATTCTAAACAATGGAATTTTCTTCGTTGAATAAATTTTTTAGCCTTATTTCTTTTTCTTTTTCGATAAAAAGTCATCAGGAGAGAACGTGCACCATTTTGGGGCCTTTATCTCAACTGTTTTACTTGCTTCCTTGCTGAATATAACTCTATATATCACTGAGGCTCTATTATGTTGACTAACCGGTTATAATAAGAAGATAGATGGATCGTCGTAGAATTAAGAGAAAAATGAGAAAATCAATGAGGAAGAATAAAAATGAAAATAAAAAAGAATGAAGAAGAAAAAGTAGAAAGAAAATGTAGCAAAGAAAATAAGAAAAGAAAGAAGAGAAATGTTGTTGACAGTGAAGACCATAGATGATACCTTAGCGTGAGAGGTTGAGATATATCAGGAAGACAGACTTATAAAGTCGTGCAGATACCAGATATTCCCTTGATTATCTCTCCCGGTCACCCGTCTCTATCAATCATCGCTCTTGGAAGATTCTCTCGACAAATTCCAGTATCCGAACAAAGCTTGTATGTCCCTGTGTGGGATTCCACAGGAAAACATCACTCAAGCGTTTATCATCAGTGCCAACCATATCTTATTCCACTTACGTTACTGAGTTGAGAGGTAAGTATCCGTACAATTGCTCTTCTGTTAAATATTGCTTCCAGAATTTTTTCAGAACGGCACGCAGTATCCTTGTTTAGTTTCAATCTAACTCTTTCCCTAAATATTTTGTTTAAGATCATATGTTGCTGATATACACGTTTACTGACACAGCTTGAAAGAATTTCCACGCTTTTCTTATGCGAATGTTGACATAATGTTTAGGAAATGCGATATTACCACCGACACATATGAATGCTCTACTAGTTTACATAGAGACTTATGCCTCTTGCTACCTGTTCAAGGTTATGTATCAGTCATTGAACTTGTGCTGGTGTATTTAAAGGAAGTTCCAGACCCTCTGCGTTGATTGCACACAATTTCTGCAGGATATTGGAGGCTCAATGCCAAATTTAGGGAGGTCATCTTCTTTTCTTAGGGTAAATTACGTTCGGACAACGTAATTTTTGGCAGATTATAAATACATATGGTTTTAATGTTGCAAGACTCCAGTAACAATGTCAAAGAAGTTGGTATAACCATTGCATATGCAAACTATTCCTTTTGCGTTGTTATCACCGGTTCATTAACCTAGTGAGTAGAGTATTCGTCAATGGCCCGGGACACTGGGGTTCAAACCCAGGTCGAGTCATACCAAAGACTCCAAAATGGTTCTTGATAGATCTTTGCTTAACACTCAGCATTATAAGGTAGTGATCAAGAGTAACGTAGAGCAATTTAGGAAAAGGAGTAGTGCCCCTTTCAACACTTGGGTGTAGTAGCTATTAAAAATGTAACCTCTGGATCGCCCTCGGCTTCAGCCACTAACTTTACTTACTTAGAGTGGTAAGAGTTTCTTTGGAGAGCCAATATGCTAGAATTATTTGCTCCATTTTTCCAGTGCATGTTATCGGATGCCTTGGAGAAATCTACATACAATAGCTTTGCCTTGAGATTTTTGCACACATTGCTTCGATGATTCAACGAATTGTCAAAATCTGTGAAATTGTGGCTCGATTTCTCGAAACGCGGTCTGATTTTCCCAAAGAAAATTTTCAATTACAGATTGGATACCATTGAGACGCAGGGCCTTACGAACCTCACTAGCTATTGCAGTAAGAGTTATGCTTGCGAAGTTCTTGTTGATTCTGAGAGCACC
Organism: Sepioteuthis lessoniana; assembly: GCA_963585895.1. Classification (NCBI taxonomy): domain Eukaryota; kingdom Metazoa; phylum Mollusca; class Cephalopoda; order Myopsida; family Loliginidae; genus Sepioteuthis; species Sepioteuthis lessoniana. Next base: position 94,780,257 of record OY757909.1, read on the forward strand.
CTTGATGGGTTAAGGTAGGATGCAGTCTTTCATTTATTACTCTATATTGTTTTGATAATACACAGCCTTGCATAATCGAAGGAGTATTTCATTTTTTTCACTTATTCATTCATCTACTTAAATGGGACTTTAGTCGTTTACTTTCGCTTTGACTTCCTGTTTTTAGTTCTTGATTTCTAATACATTTCTATCCATTTTCTTCTTTGCCTCTGCCAGACAAAAGCTTCTTGTGCAGTGTAGAGGTAGTCATGTTTGTCTAGCAAATAAGTTCAAACGAGTTGCTTTCTTACGGGATATGAGAAATATATAGGCTTTTCTGTGAGTATATTTTCTATAATAATAACTATTACTCAACGAGTTCATTGAAGGTTAATTTCTGTGACATTACATACGGGCTTAACTCTGTGTGTGTGCATTTGTGTGATTGTGAGTTAACCGTAGTTACATGTATGCATATGAGTGTATATGTGTGTGTCCATATAGAGGCCGAGACACATTTGCTTGTGAATCACTAATTCAATACTGCTAGTGAAGAGCGATGATCGTCAGATAAAAGTTGTCCACAATTTAAAAAAAAATATTCTCGCACCAGTTAGCATCCTGGAGACTCGTCTGCACATTTTTAATGTCCAGTCTTGAGTGGCCTAGGGTCCAGAAGTGGGGTGTTCACTCCTGGGTGTATGCATAGAGAGTGAGTTTGCTACTAGAAAAGATAGTAGACAGACACAGAAGAGACTCGGAAAAACATATAGATGCACCACACATACAAAGATGGACCACTGATTCTCACGTGGAGAATAGAGAAGACGGACATGCAGATAAACTGAGAACGTTTTAGTTAAGGAGTTTTGTTGCAAAGTGTCACACGAACTTCTTCCTCTATTTAAACATTTATTCAACTTTTTGTTATTCGTTTTGTTCTTTCTCTGTAGAACCGTCTCGGGCTCATGTATTTCGACTCAACCTGCTAAGAAATTTAACACTAAGAATGGGCAGACGATCATGTTGCTGGAGATGCATGACCTGTTCGTATTCCGACAGTTGTCACTATTCCCTTTGTTTGACACACGGCAACTGCCACCTGGTTAGAGGTATATTCAAACCTACTAAGAGATCAACATCTATTTTCTAACGGCAGATGCCCTTGTAGATGTTTGCCGAACTTTACTTTAGTATTATTCTGTGATGGTTCACAACATTTAATACTAAGGAACTGCACTTACTTTGAGAAGTTACACGTGATTGAACAATTATCATCGTAGGGAAAAACTCCGAATTCAAATCCTCGACAACCCTGTTTGTAAGTACAGAGAGCAAATATCGTTGAGACTGGTATTGTAAAGCAGAGATGTTTTGGTGGGTATAAAATTTCACCCCGTGTCACGCACAATTTTTGATGGAGGTGTTGGTTAAATACAAATTGTAGAAATAATAATCACCTAAACTTACTGTGGAGGTGCCCGTGGTGTAATGGTTAGCGTCGCAGGGTATGGACACGGCGACACGAGTTCAAATCCTGGACGAGACTGATTGCATTTCCCATAGCACTAATACCCTTGGGAAAGGTAAAAATCCAAAATATTCTCCCTCCAGCTATGGGTAAATAGTAGGACAGACTAGGTTCTTCAGCCTTGGTGAGGCAACTAGTCTAGAAGGAATACTCTGAATTCAAACCTGTTAAACTCCGCTTAAAAACTGACCTTGTGTCATATCCTGCCCGAGCGGAGGGGTTGGTTAATATGATCAGCTAGAATTACTCATTAAATCCTACCCCAAGGGGACTATTTTCCACTTTACATATAAAATAACTTTAGTTGTCAGAATTCTTTAGATGAAGCTTGATGATTTGTATCATTAAGGATTTTCGGACTATTTTCTTCAACACATAGCGTAACGGTTACAGGCGTTGGTTTCCTAAGCTTCTTAGGACACAATCGTCTAGTGGTTGCAGGTTCAATCCTGACTACAGGCGAATAACGACACAGGAACACTTAAAACTTTTACCAGGTTATGGTGAACGGAATCAGAACAGGCGACTACCGAGCATTCAATAAAGGACGTAGTTCAAAGTCCTGTGTAGGTTCCCGAATTCAACAAACACCTGAAGAAGCCCGGAGGACATATCGGCCTAAACGTTGTGGAAATAACAATAAAGATAAAGACAATAATCCGGAAATCCTTAAAGACAGAATGCTTTCCTTTTTCTTTGAGAGAATATTGCGGTGCACAAGGTAAAATCATTGGCTCTGAGAACGTAGTTAACCACTCACGCTATTTTTTCACTTTCAGACGAATCCACTTGGGAAATTTATTAAACCTTTTATCCGCTAGATGTTAATTAAGTATTGTTGTTACTGATCTTCAATAGGGATGGCTTTGACATTGACTACCCTACGAAGATTGATATATCATTTAACAAAGAAACCAAATTTTCTCTTTTGCGCATCTTTCATTCATTTATTTATTTTCATGTTGTTGTTTTTTTAATCCAGAGATATCAAGAGTCATCCTTTCATTGCCATTTTCCTTGTTTTCCTCTGATCCGCTGAAGTAGTACCAGTTACATTATGCGTCGATAGATTTATCTAGAAATTAGTTCTATTAGATAGGATAGAAAAATGGATGAAATGATGCATCCTTCCTTTCCCAAAAAAGGGTGACCTCAGATTAGCCAAGAACTAACGAGGTATAACAATTACATCCATAGCAGCCAAAATCTACAATGCTCGACTACGAAACCGCATAGAACCCAAAATAGACAACATCCTTAGGAAAAACCAAAATGGCTTCCGAAGAAATAGATCCACAACCTAACAATATTGACCATCCGTTGAATCCTTGAAGGTGTACGGGCAAAAAACCTACAAGCGACATTACTATTTGTCGACTTTATCAAGGCCTTCGATTCCATACACAGAGGGACGATGGAACAAATCCTACTAGCATACGGCATACCAAAAGAAACCGTGGCAGCAATAACAATTCTCTACAGAAACAACAAAGTGAAAGTACGTTCACCGGATGGATACACAGTATATTTCGACATTGTAGCAGGCGTACTACAAGGGGACACGCTAGCCCCATACCTCTTTATCATCTGTCTATACTACGTGCTTAGAACTTTGATCGACAAAATCAGAGAAAATGGCTTCGAGCTGACAAAGAAAAGAAGCAGAAGGTACCCCACAAAAACAATTACCGACGCCGACTACACCGATGATTTAGAATTACTGGCGAATACACCTCACTGAGCCGAAACACTACTTCATAGATTGGGACGATCCGCGACAGGCATGGACCTCCATGTCAATGCACAAAAAACTGAATAGGCGACATTTCCACACTGGACGGAACCTCTCTGAAACTAGTAGACATATTCACCTACCTAGGAAGCAGCGCCTCATCAACCGAAAAAGACACCGACACACGACTAACGAAAGCATGGACAGCTATCGATAGGCTCTCGATCATATGGAAATCAGACCTGACCTGGCAGCGGTCGTATCGATACTGCTATATGGATGCACTACTTGGACGCTAACTAAACGGCTGAAGAAGAAGCTAGACGGCAATTACACAAGAATATTGAGAGCAATATGGAACAATTCCTGGCGGCAACATCTCATAAGACACCAACTATACGGCCACCTACCTCCCATCACGAAAACTATACAAGTTAGACGAAACAGACACGCGGGATACAGTGGAAGAAGCAAGGACGAACTCATCTGTGATGTACTCGTATGGACTCCCGCATATGGCCAAGCAAAGCAGGACGACCAGCTCGAACATACATACAGCAGCTATGTGAAGATACGGGATGTAGCCCTGAAGACCTGCCAGAAGCGATGAATGATAGGGGAAAGTGGCTAGAGAGGGTCAGGGATATTTGTGTTAGCGGCACGACATGATGATGATGATGAGATAGAATTAATCTTGGGAGTTGCTGGAATACGCCACAAGATTGACTAATAAAATGATTATTTAGATACTCTGTCTATTTAAAATACCAATTAGGTTCTTTACTTTGACTTTAGTCTTGTCGCACGAGGCCAACAGACATGCGTCCTGGGGAAGCTTAGCACACGTGCCACCTGGCTGAGACTGACACTTCCTTGGGCCTCAGAGTCTGTGTTAGGGTCCTGCCTCTGGTTCTTACATTGAAAAGGACTTGTTCTAGAGTTTAGCATTGTGGGATGCTGATCAAATACCACTAAGTTAATTTACATTGGTCGGCACACCAAACTGTGCGCTGCATTCTCTCCGGAATAAAATATCCCTTATTTTACATGTGTGTCGACCTTACTTATTCACGACACAACAGATTATTTGGAACGATATAACCAAGTGAAACTTAATGTTATTTGATAGAAATATTAGAAAAAACTATAGCTATGTGCGTATATGAAGAATATGAAGAATAGTTTCAGTAAGCAACTAATTTTATTAAGAAATTATTATTATCATAATTTTCTTGAAATTATCAATTGCTTACCATAGCTCCCACCAAATTGTTTGAACAGTAAATTATATAAGTGTATTTGTTTGAATATGTACGTGTGCACATATATGTATGTGTATATATAAGTATGTGTGCTTGCTTGTATGGATGTGTATGAGTGTGTGTGTACTGGTGTGTCTACTTGCACCCTCATGCGTGTCTGTGTCAAAAGACCTGAGATGAAAAAATAGAACTGCTGGGTGGCCGTTTTAAAGCTGTTTATGCTGATAGCAATGTTTCTTATTCTGAAGAAGTTAAAGAGTATAAATGTCAGTTCGTTAATCTCTCAGTCCAATAGAAAATTCAATGATTAAGAACGACGTTCAGCGCCTATAGAGAACGCATACAGTTTTCATCAAGTTGCAAATTGAACTGGAAATAACATTATTTGCCGGGGAGACCGTGATTCAATCCCAGGTCGAGTCATACCAAATACTCGAATAATGGTACTTGATGCTTCCTTGAGTAACACTCAGCATTGTAAGGTACAGATCAAGGTTAAAGTAGAGCAATCAAGGGAAAGGAGTAGCGCCCTCTCTTACACCATGGTGTTGTAGCTATTGAAGGAGTCTTTGGGTTACCCTCGACTATGACAACTCCTATTTATGAGACAGAAAACGCTGTATTCAAACCAACTGTAATCCGTTTTATAATGTCCTTGTGTCACATCGTGTTTGTGGTGGATGAGTAGCTTAAATATAGATCACAGGAATTAGGACCTGCAAGATTTATTTTTTAGATATTGCTCCAGTTGGATCATTTTTTTTTCTTTATATTTACAATAATTTTCGTTCTTAATTTTTTTTTTCTTACCTTCTTTTATTCTCTTTGATTTATATTTTTAATCCAACAATATTCACTCTTTACTCCTATTTATTTATGTATGCTTTTCTTTAAAGATAATGATGTATTTTTTCTCCCTCTGTCATCTTTATTTTCTTACCATTTTACCTCTTTATCTTCAGTTAATATTTGAATCTTTCTTTCGTTACATTCTCTTTTTATAGCCTATCACATTTTTTCGTTTTAGATGCATTTTTTTCAGTTCTTTAACTACTTATTTAGCAGTTGACAGTGACATCAATCTGACAAGCCCAAAATAGTTCTATACTATGATGGCCTCTTCTTGAACTGAACCATCTATCATTTTCAAACGCCAAGAACAGCTTTCATTCAGTCTGTTCTTTAGATTATGCAAATACACCAACCCAAACAACAATCTCTTTTCGGCTGGAATATTACTTTTTTTTTATCGAAATAACGAAGTCGGTACTGGAAAATGTTTGTCTTCAGAATTTATCGAAATATCTTTTCATAAAATTGACACAGAACACCAGTTACCAATCTCACGTCTAACCATATTTTTTGACGGCAATAAAATGGACGATTCATAAACCATTTGGTCCTTTTTTTTACATCGCTAATTTTCTTTCTTTTTCAAAATGTATTTTTAAGGTCGAGATCTATCATAAAACTTGTTACATGCTATCTTGTTGCTTAAATCATAGGTTTAGTTTCTTTTTTTAATGGTATATCAACCCTTATAGGCTATTTAATGTCAAAGCCATTCTTCTAGAAGAACAGTAGTGGTAATATTAAATATAGATAGGAGGATAAGGGACTTCATAACTTTCCCAAGAGTATTTGCCCGAAAGTGAACGTAATAGCGCGACTGGAGTACGAATTTGGTTACTACGATTCTGCAGTCCATTGCTTTAAGCATTACACCACGATGACACCACCGCTTTAATCATAGGGCAGGTGGAAGATAGGATAACTTTTCGAGAAAATATTTTTAAATATTCATGGAAATAGAGTGAAAAAAAATTAAAGAAACAACTCACAAATGAGGAGCGAGTTTCCGTGTCATAATGGCTTACGTACTGGACTGTAACATCGTCGTAAGAGAGTTCATATTCCAGTCTCATTATTACGTTTCCTTTCAGTCTGATGTCCTCGGTGTCCCAGTCAGCTAGGGTTGCAGAATTAACTGACTTCGTCTCTACAGAGGTAAAAGACTACCCTAACACGAGTCTGAAATGTTACAGTAAACGATCAGATAGTGAGGCATCAGTAATACTAGTGTTTTGGGGAATGCTGAGCACTTCTTTATTGCCATTGCTCCCAGGTCAAATCTGACCCGGAGTCGTAGCACCTGATAGAGCCCAATCAATGGGCCAAATAGAACTAAACTGTGTAATACGCTAAACTGAATTGTTGAAATTAACTCATTTTAATATTTAACTGTTCGTAAGCAAAACTGTTTTTGCCCAGTCGGATGGGGCTGTAGAATACACCGACTGCTTCTCTGCAGAGGGGTAAGACCCCCCCTAACGAGTGTCCTGGATATGACACTAAAAAATCTGATGGTGAGGTTCCAGCAATGCTGGAGCTTTGGGGAATGCGGAGTACCCCTTCATTACCATCGCTCCCAGATCCACTCTGGCCAGAAGTGAGGGCACCTGATAAGGTCCTATCTATGGGTTAAATAGAACTAACAGCATTTTTATGCTAAACTGAATTGCTTGAGTAAACTGGATAGCTTGAAATAGAAATGTTTTTGACAATTAAACCGTTCTTACATTTAAACTGCGTGCTTATGCTAAACTGAATTATTTGAAATAGAACTGTTTTTCGACATTAAAATTGTATTTGCACTTAACAGAATTGTTACATATAACTTCTTGAATAGTTTGAAATAAATGTTTTTGACAATTAAACTGTACTTATGCAAAACTGAATTTTTTTAAAAAGAACAGATTATTTACATAAAAATGGATTTGGCGTTAAATAACCTACAAAGGTTGATATGCCATAAAACCCCACAAACCAAACCAAACCAAAACTGTTTATATATTCTGGAATAAAATGTTTGATACAGAACTGTTGGATTATTTAAATGAGTATCGACAAATGCCTGATGTTTTATTGATTTATTAGTGATACATAACAATACTTGAAACCATTTGGCTTTGTTCACATGCTGGATTAATCTTTTTAAAAATAGAACTGCTTGATCACTTATCTTTTTGTAAACAAAAACAAACTGTGTACTTAAACTGAACTGAATTATTTAAGATAGAACTGTTTTTATGTCTGTGTTAGGCTATACTTATGGACAACTGAGTTGTTTGAAATTAAATTAAATCTTTTGACTGCGCGTAAAAAAAAATCAGGCTTGTTTAAAAATATTTTCTTCAATTGTGTTCCGAAGTCATATATATATATATATATATATATATATATATATATATATATATATATATATATATATAAGACATTAAATGACCAACAATGGTCAATATGCTATAAAACTAAACCAACCAAACCAAACTAAATAAACCTTGGGAATTGTATGACTATTGTTATTCTCCAAACTGTAGCTTAAAAATTACCACTACTGATCTTCAACGATTGATATAACATTAAATAAACTGTTAACATTGATAAGCTATTTAGCAAAAATTTTACATATAAGATGAGGATATAAGGAAGTTTTTTTTATTTTTCTTATGTACAGACTTTTTTCTTATGTTATGTTCGTATTGAATTGAAAATATTTGTTACATTTAATAAACAAGTCAAGACTAAAATCAAGTCAAAGAACTTTAAAAAAAATGGCCACTCTTTTATCCATTGGTACTATTTACCAACCCCTCCGCTCGGGCAGGATATGACACAAAGTCAATTTTTAAGCGGAGTTTATACAGGTTTGAATTCAGAGTTTTCCTTCTCCTAGACTAGTTGCCTAACCAAGGCTGAAGAACCTAGTCTGTCCTACTATTTACCCATAGCTGGAGGGAGAATTATTAGTGCTATGTGAAATGCAATCAGTATCGTCCAGGATTTGAACTCGTATCGCCATCTTCATTTCCTACGGCGATAACGACTACACCACGGGCACCTCCACGGGCACCTCTTTTATCCATTGGTGATGAATTTGAAGTAAACTTAGTTTAGTTGCTCATAATTTAAGAAATTGTCAGTTCTCTTCTTACTCGTGTCGTGGTTACATAACCATGTTTACTAATCATTACACTTCGTAATTTGTCTTTAAAAACATATTCCAGATTTGAAACAATGAACGAATATCGTGACACTAGTGATGATCGAGCTCACTACAAGGTAGTAACAACCGTTTAGCATTAAACAACGACTTGGAGGCCGGCAATACTAATAATGGTAAATACTTACTAGGATGCGTCCCATGGCATCTCAGGTGATGTAATGGTTAGAAAGTTAGACAAGCAAATTTTCACCAGTGAGTTCAAGATTCAGTAGGTGCTCCATTCATTCGGCCTTGTGCCATATCGAAGCAAAAAGCTTCGTAAATTACTCCTAGGATACGTTCCAGATTTGACATTGCAGTGAAACGTATTAAGGCTTCAGTACCGGAAATCTAGAAAGTGTAGTCACTCACAAATTGCTATTACTCCCAGGTACACTCAGACCTGTTCTTCTTTTATACCTCCTAGAGATCACTTTATGTGTAAGTAGATATCTTTGAAAATCATTAGTATTCATATTTACCCAACCCCTCCGGTCAATTTTTAAGCGGAGTTTAACAGGTTTCCTTCTCCTAGATTAGTTGCCTAACCAAGGCTGAAGAACGTAGTCTGCCCTACTATTTACCCTTAGCTGGAGGGAGAATATTTGGATTCATGCTTTTCCCAAGGGTATTTGTGCTATGTAATCAGTCATCTCCAGGATTTGAACTCGTATCGCCGTGTCCATATCCTGCGATTAGTATTAAGGAGAATTATTTGAAGTAATTAGCATTAAAAAAGGTCAATACTAATATATAATTCCTGGGACCTAGAATGTACCGGCTTTGTCACACCCGGTCTTTTCGGTGGAAGTGGCTGTTAAAATGTACAATAACATTAGTTTAATGCAGTACACGCCGAAAGTTTTTTGTACGATTCTAACAGATCTAATCGTTAAATATCCTACGTTAGGTTATTTAACCTGTTTGCATACCATTGTAAATATTACACCAAGCCAGATATCTTAAAAACGCTGAATCCATTACCTTTTCAAAAAATTCAAAATTAGAATTCCCCGAATAAGAATCGAACTAAGTACTCTGTCGCATTTGATATGAGATAAGCTGGCTAATAATTGCACTACGACGCGGACCCTGACTCAACTAATTATGGTAATTGCCAAGTCGGCTAGGGTTGTAGAGTACACCGACTGCTTCTCTGCAGAGGGGTAAGACTCCCCCATCGAGTGTCCTGTATATGACACAAAGCTATCTGATGGCGAGGTTCCAGTAATGCTTCGGGAAATGCGGAGCTTTGGGAGATGGGACGTATCCCTTCATTTTCATCACTCCCAGGTCCACTCTGGTCCTGATTTGTAGCACTTGATAGAGTACTATCTATCGGCCAAATAGAACTAAACTTAGTACTTATGCTAAATTGAACTGTTTGAAACAGAACTGTTTATATGAATATAAATGGATTTAGCATTAATGACCTGTAATGGTTTATGTGCCATAAAACAAAACAAAACCTAATTATGATAAATACCAATAAGGATATGCCCTTAGTATAAAATTAATCTTCATCTGCCGGATGAGTTATGGAGAGTGCGGAGTCAGGTTTTCCTTGCCATTTCTCCCAAGTGAACACTAATTCGGAGTAGTAGTAATTATTTAAGAGCCATCTATGGTTCAATTAGGTGAGGTTGAAAATTATAAGTCTTAAAAATGATTACTTAAAGCGATATAACTCCGTGAAACCATTGAATATTAGATTGTAATGTATGAAACCATCTAAATGTATGCAAATTATTAACATTAGGAATAGTTTCTCTCAGCTGTTATTATTCACATGAGAATTTCTTATTTTGGTTCGTCTGTTTCTCAATTACAAATCTTAAAATATACAGGAAAACAATGATGTAATTGTAAACGAAGTTGGCAATGGAAGCTCAGTAGTTATTTTTAAAAAGGACATACTACTGTTTCAAAATCCCGGAAATAAGTTGGAATGAAATGAACAATAAATTTATTTACACTAACATAAACAATAATATATAAAAATCTTCAAAGTTCTGAACAATGCACAATGAAACAGTAACTAAAATAGAAATGGAATTCCTAACTAACTGCATTCCAAAAAAACTAGGAATTTTTGCAGACGACCAAAAATCCACATGTTCGAAGAAATTAAGATAGCTGTCGAAACACAAAAATCTAATTACATAGAAATTCTAAACTTCATTGACCTCAAATTTTGACCAATTGTAGCAGGCCCATGATGCCCAACCAACTGACGAAACAAACCGAATGATTTTCAGCTACAGCCTTTCCATGTCAGATAAAAAGCTTCATTAGCGATTTCTTTAACTTGATAAGATATCTATCACAAACAAACAATATCCAAATCAATTCATGTTAACATTTGACGTCGCCAACATATATTGTAATATTCTCCTTGATTAAAAGATAACAGGGCGTCTAGTTTGGGATAAAAAAAATACTCTGGGTCATTGCACTCAAGATTTGACAATAAATTATCACTATTGGTATAAAACTAATCCTGATAAATAGCTGTTTCCGATTTGTCAACAATTATTACATCTAAACCTTAGAAACAGCGATGGGAATCGACATGGTCCTAATGTACGCAACCCTAACATTAGCAGACTTGAAGGTAAATCTATATGAAATCATTAAGAAAATCACTGTAATAATATAAAAAGAGATTTTATTGGTTCAAGTAAAAATACCCAGATGACTGTTTCATATTTTGAAAGTGCTCATTGGGCAACGTTAACGATTTCCATACCACACACCAAAAATCAAATTCAGCATTGAACAGCATTAAAAAAACAGTCGTATTTCGTATTTAGACACCTCATTAAACACCAAAATAGCCTAATTATCACAGATATGTATCACAAACCTACAGATACTCGACAATATTTACATTTTAAGGGACATCATCACAAAACTTGCTAAAACTCCATCACTTACACCCTAGCACATGGGATCTGTACCATAGTCACGAACAAAGAAAAAAAAAAACTCCTACAAATCCTCCTAGTAGAGTTACACATAACCATCCATCGGTGAAGAAATCTCAGTCCATTAATAAATAAGGAATTCGAATTAGCAGAAAAATACCAGTAGAAGAAATATGAACCCTTCAAAAATACAACGAACAAACTTTAGCATGTATATCAAGGTAAAATAAAAACAACCTAGAAATACGCACTTGCATACACACAAACACGCGCTAGCATACTCAAACACACATTCACACACGGACACACAAGCATATACATACACTGAATTGCTTAAAAACATATCTATGAAGGACGATAGATACTTTTTACACACACTAAATCATCCAATGCCCTTGAAAATATGTGTATGAATGTATAGAGGAATAATTATATATATATATATATATATATATATGTGTGTGTGTGTGTGTGTGTGCACTCCCATTTTATAAACATATATACGCAAAAATATAACAAGAAAACACAAATTTACATCGATCAGATTTTAAAAACATGAGAAAAAAAAGGTCATTAACCAAACTAGCCAAAATGCGAAATTGTATTTCGCCCTCTCGAAGTCTTGTATTAATTCCTTTATTAGGAAAGGTATGCGCCATTTCATATTCCCCAGCTATGGATTGAATCATACTACTACCTTTTTTTCACAGGGATGGCACTCGCATTAAATAACCCACGAACATTGATATGCCATTAAAAGCAAAGAAACCACTCCAATAAGAAAGCTGATGCATATTCCTGTTATATCGGGAGATGTTTATCTTAAGCGAGAATAAACTAGCAGAAACATTACTTTTAACATAATGCACTTCCGGCTTTCCCATGAAAGCTTTAATCTATTCACCCTGAAAGAAAATAATATTGGCTAAACTGTCCAAAAAGAGGGCACCGTCGGTTCGAATCTACGAAAAAGATCACTAATATTACTAATAAAACTTCTGCTACTGCTACAATTACTACAACTACAATTACGATTACTATTACTACTACAACTACTAAAGAATTTAGGACCAGCAAGTAAAAAAACCTCGCCAATAAATGTTGATTTGCCTCCATTTTCTAAACGTTGGTCAGGAGCAAAAATCTTATCTCCCGCACTAAGAATGCTCTTTTGTGCCATTAATGTCCATTAAAAATTGCAAGCCGAATATATACAATGGGGGAATGTAAAAGATACCATCGAATAAAGTTGTGAAAGAAGTTTTTTTTTTTTTCTTTTTTTGACATTTATTTCTATTTATTTATGCATGTTATTTATTCATTCAACTTTATTTATCTATTCATTTCTTTCTTTAATTATTTTTTGCAACATCAACATTTTCCCGACACTCTTCGCTTCGGTATCTCTGTCCTGACTTCCGCCTTTATGTTCCGATAATAACCATTTTCTGACTTACCGATATTGTTCTGGGCAGAAAATACGCACCTAAGGATCATCTAAAAAATGGTTTATAAACTTTTATGTGACAACCAATGAAATGATTTTACCCCAAACAATTTTCAGAAGAATCTCTTCAACATTCGAACATCTATCTCTCTTCATCTTTTAATCGATAATTCAATGAATACGATTAATAGAAGCAAAAGAATAAATAAAGAAAAGATACACACACAATCTTGAGATGCTAATCTACTATATACTTACGTTCCCCCACCCACATACACACAAAACACACTCGCAAACATCTACACGAACATCTATACATGTCCTGACCACACTTTAACTATTTATATAGTAATCGAATGATTTGATTTTTGTATAAATCTTTAGTTAAGAAACTAATGTGTTATAAGCTTATAATTAACCTCTATATTTAGTAATATTATCATTTATTGCTTTTTTCCTCTTTTTTTCGGAATAGGGCGGGGTACTTCTCATAATTATAGAAGATATCTCAGGGCTGACAAGCCATTCAATAGGAAATTTGCTAGTCGTAGTGATCAAGTCATTTTGACCATATTTATAGTTAGAGATTCTGATTGAGAATGTCGAACTTCTTTTTGAATAGATACAATAGTTGTTTGTTTTACATAGTTAGCGAGTCACCTGTGATCAAATGACATAATGTAACTATTAGTCTTTTCAAGCCAATATATAGCTCTCAGCCACATTGCATCACATAAGTCTACGAAATATACTATCATATATATATATATATATATATATATATATATATATATATATATATATATATAATTAAATTTGACGACCGTAGTCAATGGTGACCCGAAGGCTCCCTTTTAATTAGCTACTAAAATAAGCTGAGGGTAAGGCACAATACCTTTCCATGGATTTCTCCACTCTACATTTTATTCGTACCTTATAATGTTGGTCTTTAGTAAAGCAGCATCAGGTATCATTTTTTGATTTTTTGGTATGACTTGATCTGGGATTTTAACCCCTGTTTCCCGGGCCATTGTCAAACACGCATGTACAAATAGGATTTAAATTGACTGCTATTGACGGCATATGTTAACCTGATCACGCTAAAAAGTAAATCAGGAATTATAGCAATGTTGTCGTGTCAATACTAATTTATGCTTGAACCTCTTGGATCTAACGCAAAATGGAAACGACACAATAACTCTGCATAATATTTTGAAAAAATCCAGAAATTAGACCCTAGAAAAAAGCTCGTGTAGGGTCACTTATTACACATCAAACAAACCATGTAAATAGGACTAGTAAGCTATGATGGGCAGTATTGAAAATATGAAAACGAACTCAAAAGCGACGTTCATTAATAGACACGTGCACATTGACCCACCAGTGTTGGCTGGCCAGCAAAAATTAGCTTACATCAGATCTGTAAGGACACTGCATATAGATCTGTCAAAAAAAAAAAAAAGAGAGAGAGAGAGAGAGAGAGAGAGAGAGAATGCATGCTGATAACATATATATATATATATATATATATATATATACACACACACACACACACACATATATATATATATATATATATAACATGCATTCTCATGTATATATATATATATATATATGTATAGGCACACACACACACACACACACACACATATATATATATATATATATTTAATTAATGGAATTTAGACTGCCCTCCCCTGAATTTCATGGAGTTTTTTTTTTAAAACAACAGTCATCAGGTATTTAAAAAAAGGAAAAATGAAATATATATGTAATATATATTTATTTAGTACATAGTAACTCTATCTTAGATATTGAGCGCTCTCCATATTATATTGCACTTGATTCCACACAAACCCACAAAGTGATTTAGTGACAACCAACAGTGTTATAATATATATATATATATATATATATATATATATATATATATATGTATGTGTGTGTGTGTGTGTGTGTGTGTGTGTGTGTGTGTGTGTGTGTGTGAAGTTTGTAAATACATAATGCAACCCACCAGAATATATTGATTTATTATCACAGCTCTTCTCTTAATAAGCCAAAACATGAAGACGAGGATGATTTCTTAAAGCTGAATGACACTCACGGCACTAAACATCATTTTTTGTCACCCATATTTTAGCAATAACGAAGATGACTGTAGAATAGTAATTGTAACTCTTCACACTTCTTTACTAGAATCATTGCTACCATCATAAACCATTGTTTCAACGTAATCCCTACTGGTCAATTCGTCGTATATTTGGTCCAATCAACGGGAGATATAGAATACACCGACTGCTTCTCTGCAGTGGCGTAAGACTCGCCAACGAGTTACTTGGATATGACATTAAAATTCTGATGGCGGGGCTCATGTAATGCTAGATCTTAGGAAAATCTGAACTAGATCTTCATTGCTATCGATTCTCCGGTTAACTGTGGCCCGAAGTGATAGACTCTTACAGAGCTTTATCAATGATTTATGCTCAATTAAATTGTCAGAGTAAGAACTGTTTGATCATTTAACTGTACGTAAACAAATGACTGATGCTTAATTGAATTGTTACTTTTATATAGAAATAGTTGAAACCATGTATCAGGGTTCAAAAGAATAGGCCTACGCTCGTTTAAAAATGTTATTAAAAAATGTGTATCAATAGGATTTGGTATTTAATAACCTACAATGTTTGATATGCTTTAAAACTAAACTAAACCAAGCCAAACGTCGTCTTGTCAAGATGCTATTTTATTCTCTCTGTCACTGGATCGAAGTAATTTTCCATAAGGACATTTATTGTATTTTTACTTGTATTATTCACTGCTGTAAAATGTGATTAGTTATCCATTATTATTTATCAATCATGAGCTTCGTATCAATCATGAGCTTCGTTGGAATTTCCAAAATTATTTCTACGGAAGTCCAAGTGGCCTAATGGTTAATGTGATAGACTGTGGAAGTAAGCGAGGTTGAACTCCAGTCATGCTATTATGTTAACATTTGTACTAAACCCCTCGGAAAATGTATTAATCTTCCTATTCCCTCCATCTATGGGTTGAATTGTATAACTGCTGTTCATCTACAAGGATAGATTGAGAATTAAATAAGCTAGGAAAGTTGATATAACTTTTAACAATGAAATCGAACCAAAATTATCTACAAACAATGAATCAAAAAGTTCATAGACAGTACGAAATTAGCAGTTGTCAAGATCATTGTCAGGAGGAATAGGTTTAAACGTAAATATGTGCTTTGTAGTATAAATATATTCTTTATTAAAATGATGTGCACACGTTAATATACATTCTTTGTTTAATGGCATATCATAATTCTTTAGTTAGTTAATGCTAAAGTTACCCTTGTAAAATAAATAGTGGTACTGTTTAGGTAATAGCTTTGACCTGTCTATCTTTCAATCAAATAATATATATATATATATATATATATATATATATATATATATATATATATATATATATATATATATATTATCCATAAGATAAATCATTTTATCCATAAGATCTGAAGAAGTCCTGTTAATTTTTTTTCGTGTTTTTTGATTTTATCAAAACCCCATAACAGGATGGAAATAGATTTATAATCCTAATGTGACCGGTTTTGTTTTTTCTTAAAGAATATATATATATATATATATATATATATATATATATATATATATATATATATGTATATATATATATATATATATATATATATATATATATAAGGGACATAGTAACACTTATACTTTTTGCATTTTAATCTCAATAATGTCAATGAAAATTGTCCTCCGAAATGAATCTTTTAACTAAATAATTTTATTTTTCACAACTTTCAATCCAGTCAGTCAACGAAAAGACAACCTAAATCTCGAAGACAACAGCCCCAAAATATTTTTTTCTGCGAATGCAATTATTTGCAATGTTTTGTTGATAAAATGTAAGTCTTACCTCTCTTTGAAGAATAGAGAAAGACATTCCAGTTCTTTAGAAATAATTTTTTATATTGTTTTCTTCTTCTTTACGCCCTTTAAACTTTGAGCCAATCAAAAATATGAATGAATTTTCCGTATCAATGTCTAAACTGAGTCAAGAATATTGAGAAGCAGTATAACATTAATTTCACATTTCATCCATGAAATTATTATAGAAAGTTAGTTATGTCATATCTAAATATTCGATTAACGAACAGTCCCCAATAATAATAAGACAATTCAGATGAGCTCTCAGCACCCCCCACCTAGGAAAAAACAATAGGATACATTAATATAAACAATAAGATACATCCAGATTACTGCATTGTTGAGATAGGCCAGAATACTGAGAAGAGTCCTGGATAGCTGTGGATTTTTGGCAGTCTCTCAGACTCCACTAAAAATCCCTCAACAAACTCTAGTGGGAAAACCACGCATGAATAATAATAATAATAATTATAATAATAATGTGTCCTGGAGAATAAAACGCACATTCTCCTCTGGAATTTTGGGATACAAACGGATAACTTAATCTCGGCCAGAGGACTAGTCTTCGTAAGATTCTACAAAAACGAAAAAAATAAAAAGATAACTTACCGTGTTGTGGAATTTGCTATCCTGGCTGACCATAGGGCTAAATTGAAAGAAAACGTAAAGAAAAATAAATACCTGGACCTTACTACGGAATTGAAATATCTGTGGAACATGAAAGTGACGGTGATACCAATCGTGGTTGGTGTTCTTGGTACAGTCACCAAAGGTTTGGTACAGAGACTGGACGACTAGCAAATAAGAGGGTGGGCGCAGACCATCCAAAATACTCCATTGTTGAGATCGGCCAGAATACTGACAAGAGTCCTGGAGATTGCTGAGACTGGCTGTCACTTAAACTCCTGTGAAAAACCATCAGCTAAAACTGATGTGAAAAACTCTCAAGTAGTAAATAATAATAATAATGATAATAATAATAATAATAATAATAATAATAATTAGAAGAAGAAGAAGAAGAAGAAGAAGAAGAAGAAGAAGAAGAAGAAGAAGAAGAAGAAGAAGAAGAAGAAGAAGAAGAAGAAGAAGAAGAAGAAGAAGATCCCATGGAAATTGTTAAAGAAACTGAAATTCGACAATTCGAACAAGTGGTATATGCACAACCCAGACCCCGTCCAGTAGACTAAGATGCAAAAAATTTTCTGGGATTTTGAGATACCGGCAGATCACCTAATTTTGGTGAGACAATAAGACCTAGTTATAGTCAACAAAAAAGAGAACCTGCCGAATACTGGACTTTGCCGCATCGGCGAACCATAGAGAAAAAAATTAAAAGAAAGATCAAAGAGAGATAAGTACCCAGACCTTGCCAGAGTACTAAAAAAATGAAACATGAATGTGTAATTGGTGGTCTCAGAACAATCATAAAAGATTGGTGACAGGACTGGAAAACTTAGAAATCAGAATACAAGAGGAAACCATCCAGACTACAGCATTATTAAGATCGGCCAGAACACTGAGAAAAGTCCTGGAGACTTGGGGCCCTTTCAGTCACTCAAAATCGAATAAAAGACCATCAGCTCATGCTGGTGTGAAAATCTAGAAGAAGAAGAAGAAGAAGAAGAAGAAGAAGAAGAAGAAGAAGAATTATGGAGTAATAATAATAAAAGAGAAATAAGGTTGTAACTGGAATATAACAAATGAGAGAGTAAAAGCAGTTATACTGAGAGTTATCAAAAGATCACCACTAAAAACGACGCTGAGCAATGTTAAATTTTCGATTACGCTGAACATCTCATTTACAGTTTAAGCCTTAAAAAAAGTGTGCAAGATGAAAAAAAAAAAAAAAAAAAAGAAGAAGAACCAGAGAGAAAATCCAGTCAAAGGTGAGAATTAATGTTGGCACGAAAATTCGGAGTATCTCCTTGTAAATAATAAATACCTTGCTTGCAGTTTTGCTTTTCGTTGTTATATTTTTTTGTTTTGTTTTGTTTTTTATTGTTTGTTTTTTTTTTTTCGAATAAGATCAGAATATGGGTCATACTGAATGAAGATTAACTCTTCTGAACCTTGAGATTATGAGCAAACTTGTCTCTGTTCTCCGATAATTCTGATTAGAGGTGGACAAACTGTATATTCTGCTATTTTCGTTTCTTTCATGAACAGATTTTTGCAACAGGTGATTAGGAGACGTTCGTGGTGTAAAGTATATCCTCTTCGGAAATGGACACGGTGACTCGAGTTCAAATCCTCAATGATTCTGTTTATAGTTCACTTAAAATGACAATATTGAATAAGGTATGACTGCAACTATTCTCCCGCCAGCAACTGATAAATAGTTGGTTAGACGACATTTTTAATCTCGTTTTGGCAAACGCTCTACGTACTACTTGATATTCAGATCAAATCAAAGGGTCTTTTTCTCGCAAGTCAAACAACATTCAGAGTATATTTTCAATTAGAACTCCCGTTGCTCTTCCTTCTATATCATACGTTAGTTTTAATAAACAAATCCGTGAAAAAGTATTCGAAATCTAACATTTAAACGAAAAATATCAATTTTCTTCTAAACAAACTGTACTGTTTTTTTCTTATTTCTATTTGAATATTATTCATCCAAAAGCATAATAAATAACGATACATAATAATAGTATTAAGTATCATTGCTCACCTCTAAGGGTTGCTTCTATAAATAAATGGGGGTGTCCTCTTGATGTAATTGTTAAAGCGATGGGCTGCGGAATCGTAGTAAGCGAGTTCGTACTCCAGTCGCGCTATTACGTCCACTTTCGGGCAAATACCCTTGAAAAAGGTATTTATAATTACCAACCCCTCCGCTCGGGCAGGATATTACACAAGGTCAAATTTTAAGCGGAGTTCAACAGGCTTGAATTCAGAGTTTTCCTTCTCCGAGACTAGTGGCCTCACCAAGACTGAAGAACCCAGTCTGCCGTACTATTTACCCATAGCTGGAGGGAGAATAATTGGATTCATTCCTTTACTAAGGGTATTAGTGCTGTGAAATGCAATCAACCCCGTCCAGGACTTGAACTCGTGTCGCCGTGTCCACTTCCTCCGACGATAACCATTACACCACGGGCACCGTGGGAAAGGTATGAACCCCCTTATCCTCCCAGCTATGGGTTAAAAAGTACCACCACTGTTCTTCTACGAGAATAGCTTTGGCATTAAATAACCTACAAAGTTTGATATGCCATTAACCAAAGAAACCAAACCTATAAATGAGAATAAAAGCACAGCCATCGAATGATTACAATGACTCACTCTCGCACCATAGGTCCAAACTGCATCGCTCTTTGCTCGGTTAAAAAAGGGACGTGTTCTGCAGAGGTTGGAGCCCTGGCCTCGGAGTTCGAAAAATCAGCTACTGAGCTCAAACTAAAAAATATATATACTAAAATGCAAACGCACAATATAAGTTCAACATTCAACGTTAGAACGTTAAGTAGAAAAGGTACACTACTGGAGCTGACAGCTTCGGCAATAGATATATAACATGGACATAGTATGCATACAAGAACACCTACATATATATAGCAAAGATATTAAATATCACCACACTGCCAATGGATGGGCGTTAGTCTCTGCATTTGCATGCAAAAACTATGTTAATGACACACTAGGAGACATAGGTACGCTTATAGGACAACGGGTCCTAAAATTACTAAATAGCATCGAGAAAATACAACTGAGGTTGATATTAGCTACTTTTAATGGCAACTCCGGCGCAGCAATCATCTCCTGCTACAGCCCTTCCAATGTTAGTGAAGAAACTGACCTCATCGCCGTCTATAACGAGCTATCCTCCTTGTTCGTAGCATCGCGAAAGACAACGTTCTCATCATCAGTGGAGAAATGAATGCCTTAATTGGTAAAAATGTAAATCACGAATTCGACCCTTACAACTCGGCAAACAAAAATTGAGAACATCAAATAGATCTAACGCTAGAAAATAAATTACCATGACTAAATACTAAATTTCAGAAAAGATAGGGAAAACTATGAAACTACACTAACGTAAATAATACTAAAGCACAGATAGACTACGTCTTTATGAATTAGAAAAAAATAATAGCGCATAGAATTGTGATGTTGTATAGCCACATACAAATACATATAAAAATATATGCGAAAACAATCAACCGTTAATGAACGACTTCAATAAACGAACGAATACACTTCTTTATAAAAATATATCTCTCACACTTTATTCTCGAAAGGGTGATGTTTCATGTGTGAGAGGTGAGTAGGAGACGGGGACAGACTGCTATATTGACCCAATTTCTTCCAGCACTTCTTTCTCATCTTGGTTGGGGTTGCTCAACCGTGGGTCACTGAGGGGCCAAAGCCCTCTGTCTGCCGCTGGCTCTCACTTAGGCATCTTGTGTCCAACGGATTCGAACCGTCTGTGCACCTGGTTATATTATTATTTAACGTTCAACTGCTTCCGCTGTTCTTTCGCTTATCTACACAGGTGCATCTCTTGATTGATGGCTCGTTCGGGGGTCAATATATAACAGTGAGACATATTCCTCTTTCAAGCGTGTGTTCACCGATTACCGAATTGTTACGGCAAAGATACGACTGAGCCTGCAAAGGAAAGCGGCCCGAACCATAACAACCGTACATTATGACTGCTCCCTGCTTCACAACAGCGATATTAGAGATAAATATACGTTAACACTAAGAGAAAAAAATCGATGAACTTCAGGAGATATCATAAACACCTATTCCAAATGACGAATATGACGTCAATGCCCATTTAGAAGCAATAGCAGAATGCATTCCAACTAAAGAAAGAGCAAAACCTAGAGTTCCATGGGATATATTAGCGGTTAAGGAAAAGCGTGCAGGCATGAAAACTGTTTCCAAATGCAATAGGAGGAAGCCAACCAATATCAATGCCCTGAAACTTAAGAAGACACAAAATGAATTAGCTAACATATACCTTAAAGAACAAATAGAAAACATAAAAAAAATCAGATCAATAAGATTAGATACTCGGTTGAAGATAAACAATTTAGGATAGTATGTCAGACGGTAACTAAGTGAGCAAAAGAAAGAGCACTGCAAAAGCTAAATCGAAAACTACCAGCCAAGAAGAACGAATACACTTTTGGAAAACAAAATTTCGAGAATTTACTCGGAATATCTCCGAAAGTTACTTATGAAACAATCACGAAAATTATTAGAAATCAATTTGACATCGAACTATAAAATTTTATACCAGGATGTGATTCAGTACTAAGAAAAATTGAAACAGAAAAGCAGCAGGGTTGATGAAATACCACCAGAAGTATGAAAGACCAGGGAATTCGAGGACATACTGTGCCGACACTGTAATGCCGTATATAACTAAAATACAATTGAAAGGGATACTTCCTCCACTTCCCTAAGAAGGGTGGCCTCGGAATAGCCAACTAAACGTATGGAGAAAAAGCTTGACGGCAATTACACAAGCATGCTGCAAGCAATATTGAACAAGTCCTGGAGGCAATATCCTACAAAACAGCAGCTATAGAGCCATCTACCACGCATCCCGAAAACTATCCAATTTGGACTAACCAGACATGCTGGACAGTGTTGGAGAAGTAAAGACGAACTCATTAGGGATATACTCCTGTGGTCCCCTTCATATGGATGATTAAAGGCAGGACGACCAGATAGAACGTATATACAACAGCTGTGGGCCGATAGGTTGTATTGCCACATACATATACATATATAAGCGGAAACAATCAAAGATAATGACGAATATCAATGAACGAACGAACGCAATTCTTTATAAAAATATGTATCTCTAGCACATTATTCTCGAAAGGGTTGATGTTTCTGTGTTGTGTGAGAGATGACTGGAGATAAGGACAGACTGCTATATTGACCCACTTCTTCTCTTGACCATACCACGCTGTATCATCTTCAAGAACCCACTTAGCACTTCTTCTGCATCTTGGCTGGGGTTGCTCAACCGGGGATCGCTGAGGGCAACAACCCTCAGTCTGCAACCTGGCACTCACTCTGGCCTTTTTGTATCCAACTAATTCAACTGCCGCCGGTACCTGTCTATATTCTTTCATAACGCTCGCTTTCTTCAGCTTCTTCTTTCTCTAATTTACATAGGTGCATCTCATGAATTACAGCTCGGTCAAGGGTCAATATATACCAGATAGAGGATATAGCCTTGAAGACCTCTCGAGATCAATGGACGATAGAGACGGGTGGCGGGAGAGGGTCAGCGGGATCCGTGCTGCCAGCATGACATGATGATGATGAAGTATCATTAATCATTTTGTACTGCAGCATGGAAAATCTGTAACGAAAATAAGTATAAATAAAATCCAAATATAAATGCTTCCTTTCAGCAGAGGTTTTCAAAGAGCATGTCACAGAAATTAATTTTAGATATTGTGCGCGCTTCGAAAAGGAGTGTCGGTTATCTGGATTCAAAATAAGTCTTACTTAAAATATAGTACTTCTATATCTATTTTATTAAAACAAATATACTTACATTGAAAAAGAAAACCTGAAGTATTTATTGCTTTTTTACTTTTCAATATCAGCCATCATTGCCAGAAAAAGCTTTCTTTCACTTAGCAGAGTTGTTTTTGTAACAGCTGAATATTTCTCCTTTGTTGAGACCCAAAGATTACATTTCTTTTTCCAATGACGTAGAGTTGTCTTCGACAGGAACATTAACCTACAAAGTAATGTGGAAACCAACAGTAATATGTAAGGAGCACTCTGGTTTATTCTTAAATAATATACGTATAACTCAAGGTAAACATTTGTTAAAATGTTTACGGTTATCATTTCATAAAATCAAGAAAATCGAAATTAAACAAGATCCTCTTAAGTCTGGAAAATGGGATTTTAAATCTATTATTATCTCACAGATACTTTTAGCTCATTGAATAAATTCCCTTAGGAACGTGACTCGTTAAGTACGATTTAAAATGTATGGAGGATATTCAATCCGTTTTGCCATTATTTTAGATATTATTTCTATCTATCTATCTATCTATCTATCTATCAACACACACACACACACGCACACACACACACACACATATATATATATATAGACAGAGAGACAGACATGGAGAGTACGTAGTTATGTCTACTTGGTACTTCTACACGTTTGTTGGAGAGTGCCCATGCTACCATTCCTTAACATGAACATTTTGTCAGCAAACACAAGGTACATTTTTCTTTGAAAAAGACAGAGGAAACCCGTGTTAGATTTCATTTTGTCATGTTCAATCCACTGGTTCGGTTTCGGTTTCTTTGTTTAATGGAATTTCAAACTTTGTAGGTTATTTAATGCCAAAGCCATTCTCCCAGAAGAACAGTAGTGGTACTATTTAAACCCATAGCTGGGAGGATAAGGGGGTTCATGCCTTTCCTAAGGGTATTTGCCCGAAAGTGAACGTAATAGCGCGACTGTCAATCCACTGGAAGAAACATAATAGATAGATAGATAGACAGCAACAGAGATAGAATAAAAGAAAAAGAAATGCGAGAAATTGAGAAAGAGACAAATGTGTGTTTGCTTAATCCTGTTAATGGGCGTATGCTGTATCGGGGTACGTGTAAGAGAGACGAAGGGATAGAAAGACGAAATGACAAATGCGATAAAAAAGAGATGGAGTGGAAAAGGAATTGTAGTTTATGCATATATGTATGAATGTTTTACTGGAAAGTATAGTGACAGAAAAGAAGGCGTCAGAAACAAATATGTATTTGTGTGTGTGTGTGTGTGTGTGTGTGTGTGTGTGTGTGTGTGTGTGTGTGTGTGTGTGTGTGTTATTTCTTGCATGCGTGAGAAAGAGATGCAGAAAGAAAGAAAAATTGGTGTGAAAGACAAATAGGTATGCAAATATGTGTGTTATATCTTGGCATGTATGTATGTGTTTGTGTTTGTGCGTATGTGTATGAGTGTAAGTGTGTATGTCAGAGAGAGAGAGAGAGAGAGAGAGAGAGAGAGAGAGAGAGGAGCGGGGTCGTGTGTATACATTTTAATGAAATTCTATGAAAGTAAATGACGGCCTTTGAAAAGACCTCGTGATCAGCTTTCTAATTTGATTAGTCTTCTAATATTTTCTGCTTTCAACGTAAATGCATTACTTCAATCTCAGGAAAGGAACAAATTATTTGAAAGCCAGGAGTGTCTCTTTGTTTTTGTATCTCCAATGGGCCAGGCACATGGGAAATAAACTCATCAAATATGCCTATTTATTTTAGACCTGCTTCTCCCTTTGGCGACATTTATAATGCAGTAAGGAAAAGCATTAGAATTTTTCTATTAATCATTGTTTGAAAACGATTGTCAACTAAGGCTCTGCCACGTGTCTCTTAGCAGCGCAGCTGCATTGTATCATAGAAATGTACCCATTGAATTCAAAACGACCGAACCCACGATTACATATTATATGTTTGGTTTTGGTTTAGTGCATATCAACCATTGTTGGTTATTTAATGCCAAATCCTCTTCTTACATATATATAAATATATAATTTGTAAACACATTTTTTAGGTACACACAGTTAAATGATCAAACAATTCTATTTCTACTTATTAAATTTAGCATAAAACTTAGTATTGTTTTGTATCACTCACAATTCAGTTAAATATCTGTCATTTATTTAAACTGTTAAATGAACAAACAATAATATTTCTAAAAATTCACTTTAGCATAAATCACTTGTTTGCACTCAGTTTAATTATTAAACAGTTCTATTTCACTCATAGATAAGACCCTATCGTGCTCTACCTCTCCTTGCCAAAGTGGACCTGGGAGCGATGGCAATGAAGCGATACTCCACATTCTTCAAAGCTCCAGAATTACAGCAGACTCATCATCCGATTTTTTGTGTCATATCCAGGACAATCGTTTGGTTGGGTGTTACCTCTCTGCAGGGATGCAGTTGATTTAAACTACAGCCCCAGTGTAGTTGGCTGCCAATGTTATTTGTGCATGTATATGTGTGTATGTGGACGGTCGTGTGTTCGGTTGATAGTGAGATATTCAACGTTTCCACATTTCTCAGTTACATAGCACTATTCATGTTATTTATTTAAGCTTGAGCCTGTCTTCAAATTACGATATACATTCCTAAATAAGTGGCTAATGCAGATAGGTGGATTTTAAGATCACGAAATCATTAGTTTGTGGAATTTATAAAGCTATGTTTTGCTTCCAGTCTTTACACTTATTACTGAAGTTTAACCCATTAATATTAGAATATTAT
Source organism: Sepioteuthis lessoniana (assembly GCA_963585895.1). NCBI lineage: Eukaryota > Metazoa > Mollusca > Cephalopoda > Myopsida > Loliginidae > Sepioteuthis > Sepioteuthis lessoniana. The sequence goes on from OY757909.1 coordinate 94,806,405, forward strand.
TAATCATATACAGTTAAAAGCGATTTTAACCTAAACTTTCCTTTCAGTGTTTGATCTGAATTCTCCCTAATTGATTTTAACGGTATGTCCACCGACGGCTGTTTATGAGGGACGATTAAAAACCTGTGTTCAATTTACATTCATATTACATCTGTGTAGCTGTTCCTTAACATTTTTGGATACAGGCCTATTTGACCAATAGATGGGGCTCTAAGAGATACTACTGCTCTGGGTGGAGGTAAACCTCGGAGTTATGTCAATAAAGAATCAACTTATTCTTCCCGCATCTCTAGAACAAGAGCCCCATCATTCGATACAGTTAAGTGAAACAACTAGGTTAGTTGGTTGGTTGTTTGGGTTTTATGGTATTTCAACCTTTACAGATTATGTAATGTCAAATCCATTTTTATACAAATTATCAGTTCTATCATAAATAATTCAGTTTAGCGTAAGTACAGTTCCAATGTCAAAGACACTTCCATTTCAAACAATTGAGTTTAGCATAAGTATGCATTTTAGTTCTATTTGACTCACAGATATGATCCTATCGGTGCTACCATCACGGGGCAAAAACGGATATAGGAACGATGGCAATCAAGAAGTACTCCGCATTCCCCAAAGCTCCCGCATTACTGAAACCTCACTATCAGATGCAACAATCAGGATATTCTATTTTAGAACAGCGTATTACCCCTGTACTGTGGATAAATCTTCCCCTAAATTTTTCGTAAACTAACCTGGAAAATGATTTCATTGGACAACTTTTTTACCAGAACTTTGATCTTCAACGTTCTACTGATACACTACATATAGACTGAATATAAATTGTGATTGCAATTTCGGGTCTTTTGGGGATTATTTATCAAATGGATCGTGATTACACGGTTAGGTTTTCTCTAAAACAAAACAATTCAAAGATCTGTTTCAGACCAATGTTCGTGAGAAGCTCTTGTCATAAAGATTTTCCTTCAAAGAGTTCTTGTTCTTTACAATTGAGCCAAAAAGAGAGAGATTCTACAGGGGGAAAATGTTTGCGTAGAATTACAGGAGAAAATGAATACAGAAATAGATTGCTAGGCTGTATGGAATGAAAAGAACGAGATATGAATGAATGTTGCTAGACATAAAGACACTGAGATAGTTAGATAGATAGATAGATAGATACACACACACAGTGGTGGTTTGTTAAATAATGTCGTGCTTCTATAAAACAAAAGACCATATGTAAATTTTTGAAAGAGACACTAAGAAGTACAGAAAACATTATATTTATGGTATACTAGTAATATTACTAAATATATTTTACAATAATGGGCACCTCTGGTGGTGTAACGGTTAGCAAGCTAGACTACCAAACCTACACGAGTGAGTTCGAGTCTCATTCGGCCTTGTGCCACATCGAAGCAAAGAGCTTCGTAAATTACTATATTTTACAATAATGGGGGACCTTTGGTGGTGTACTTTAATCGGCTTTCGGGCTTTTGCCCTTGTGTCAAGTTGTGTCTGGTGGGAGGCAGCGACAAATATCGGGCACCTTTTGTGGTGTAACGGTTAGCAAGCTTGACTAGCACACCTACATTAGTGAGTTCGAGTCTCAATGGGCGCCCCATTCATTCAGCCTTGTGCCACATCGAAGCAAATAGCTTTGTAAATTACTATATTTTACAATAATGGGGCACCTTCGGTGGTGTAACGGTTAGCAAGCTTGACTAGCGAACCTACACGAGTGAGTTCGAGTCCCATTGGGTGCCCCATTCATTAGGCCTTGTGCTACATTGAAGCAAAGAGCTTCGTAAATTACTATATTTTACAATAATGAATAAATATATGTTCATTTGAGTATAAATTGTAATAAAATGGGAGGAAACATCTGTTTAACAGGACTTATAGACGAGCTGCCATTGCTGAGATAGATGAAGATACTGTTATATTTTGACCTTCGACCCAGCCCAAAAATACTATTCCAAGGTGATACACTGAAAGGAAGTGACACATTCCAATGGCCAGTAATCGAAAGAGATCGCGTGGGTGGATTAAGACTTATGATATGAGACAAGGTGAATGTTCCATTGTGCCACTACAGTGATGCACCGGAAGAGAGTAACCTCTGAACTGCATGATAGTTATTTCTGCTTGATGACGATTAAACATCCGATTTCAAAGATCCACTAGGCGATTGTGTGGGCGTTGAATTTTTATTTAACTGAGTTGAGTTTGGGTTGCCAAAGGAGTTGCCAGCAGACTCCCAGAGAGTTATAGACCAGATGTGGTAGGGAAAGCCACACCAGTCCGAGGGGGGCCTCGGAACCCCCCGATGTAGTAGACCCTAACATCAGGAGAACAAGAAAGGCAAAACGTGACGGTCATAACAATGGGGTCAAAATATGAAGTTTATGTTCGGTCTCGAGCACCCTCTCACATGCAACCCTTGGACAACCCTTTCGAACTCTTGCAATAAAGAGAGGTAAAATATTGTTAAAGAAGCCTTCATGCGTCCTTTATTCCTGCATCTTAATTCTTCTTGCGTCTTCCTTCCTTCATGCGTCTTAATTATGGTGTCGTTGTGATGCTGAATGAAAGTGTAAATAACTATATAACATAACTCTGATTCGGTGCATGTGCCAGGAGAGTTCTTCAAGGATTCATAACGAACCTGGTTACCGTAAGTGACAATTTTAAGCATCACAACACGACATCAACGAAGAGGGACAAAGAAAAATGCTGGAATTGAAAGAAGTATAAAGAAATAAAAACAAGACCAAACCATCAACAATAAGAGGAACGGACCGGCGCGGAAAGAACAGAAAGAAAAGAAGAAAACAGTGCAACGTGCTGGAAGAAAAGAAGAAGAAAAAAAAAAGAAAACAAGAAACAAGAACAAACCAGCAACAGAAAAGAGAAAAGAAAGAGAAAAAAAACAGGAAATGTAAGTGGATTGCTCATTCCTGTAACTTCTATCTATCTGTTATTTAAATTGATTATAATTGTGAAAGATTAGTTGTAATGACAAGGGCCTTTCTAGAAGCATAATATTGGAAATCATTTTTAAAAAAAATGTGTGGTCCCTAGATAAAAATTGAAATTGCTGCTATGTGTAATATTGTATCGAAGTGTGGGAGGAAAAAAGAAGGGAAAACAAAAGATGACTAGGGGACAGTTGCCGTCCGTTTTTTCATAGACAGCTTATCGTAAACAATAAATTTTATGATAAATTTTATGAATGAGGATTTTTTTTTTATCGTAAATAGGTTTTGTGAGAAAAAAAAATCGTTGTAACTTTTCATTGGTCCAGACAAGTGGTGATTGAAAATTAGAATTTCAGTCTAAGATTTGGAATCCCGCATATCTGTAGTTAAGACCTTTTGGGTCAGGTTTACATGTTTGGAACTTGTGGATTGGAAATGAGAATTTTAATCCGAGAAATGTAATCCTGGGAGCATCAATGGGATTGTTCAAGAATTTTGCGCATTGGTGGTTTGTCTGAATGATGCGCATATAATTTTTCGGTATTTATGAAGTTGGGAGAATCGATATTTTCGGCGCTGGTAGAATCAGGCTGGTTGTTTTGCTGTAGAAATTGTTGATATCAATTATTGAAGACATAGGTATTGTCTTGAAAACGGTCTTGCCGTGGAGGCTGAGTAACTAAGAGACAGATGTTTTTTTGTGTCTGACTAGGCAGACAGGTATTTTGTGAGTTCCCCCTGGAGTGAAGCTTTGAAATTGTTATTGGGGAAGATATTTTGAAACAGGGTTTTGGATGTAATAAAGAGATGCGCAGAACTTTGACGGAACCAAATGTGGCGAATATTCGCAGATTCGGAAATATTTTGAATTGGGAAATGTTGGCAGAATTTATAAAAGTTTGGGTTGTTTAGAAAAAAAACCCGGGATATTTTGTGAAAAGAAAAAAAGAAAAAAAAGAAGAAGAATGCTCGTAAGCTATTGAAAAAGTTGTATTATAAATCAGGCTTAATTTATGGTACTATAGACTGAAATTGAATAAACTGGGAAGCGGACCTATAGTTATCGTGTTAAGGTAAAGACAGAGAGGTAAATATAAGGTTGAAAAAAAGGGACATTGAATGAGCAATTTATATGAAAAAAGAAATGAAAAAAAAAGAAAAAAAATGAAAACAAAAACAAAAATGTACAGGACAATAGAAAAAAGACGGAAAGAAAAAAAAGAAAGAGAAGAAACTTGAACATTGTTGAACACAGCATATGAAAAAAAAAGAAAGAACGAACAGACATTTTTAGTAAAATAGACAGTACATCAGTACATAGATTGAAAAAAGAAGAAAAGAAAACTGAACATTTTTGAACTGTGATTATAACATTGTTTTGACTTGTGGTAAAGTGAAAAATTTTTTGAGTTTGAGTTTAAAGGCGACATTAGAAATTTTTTTTTCCTGTTCATATTATGAAATTTGACGAAAACCATTTACAGAAGATTTTATTCAAGGTTTACAAATATTTGCAATTATATTGACTTCTTTTTTTTTTTTTAGTTTTTTTTTTTAGAATTTGGGGTTTTCGTGGAATAGGAAATATATATTTTTTGGGCGGGGGGTTCTGTTTTGAGAAATCGGTGGCTGACGCGAGAATAGGACAGACATTCATCCAATTGGTTTCAGATTGTTGATGGGTAGACGGCAAAGAAAGCAATTCTATCGAAGAATTCGCCGGACCATGAAGCTGTTCTATTTTTTAGTTTGGAGTTCCGAGAATGGAATAAAAGAAAAAAGGCGTGGCCTACTCCAACATTTTGTGGATGATGTCTGAGTCTTTCAGTGACGATGGTGTTTTGGATTCGTGTGTGATTTGGTAAAGTGAAACGGATCTGGGAAAGACGAGGTGCCTATATATTGGTAGCCAAGAGTGTTCCTGATTAAATTGAAAAGAAACCCGGCGAGGGTTTGATCAGGTAAGGCATGTTCCCCAAGGGCTTGCAAACCAATGGCATGGAAACAGAAACCTAGCAAAAAAATTTTTAAAAATGGGTAACACATTGCTAATTAGTATTTTGCGTGGACTATTTTAGGTGGTTTACAGCATGCGTGCCAGATTGTGATACATTCAGATGTATTGTGATACTTTGTTTTGGGCCATGATTTTTGTGGATTTTTGTGGAATGCTTTGGGCCTTGAAGATATTGTGTTATAGTTTATGAAATTCTCCGGTTACTCCAGGTAGGAATCTGTTGAGCAAAGAACTGGAGTGTGGTCATGAGGAATCCAGGCGAAATGTATTGCTGGAATGACCAGGGTCACTATGTTTGTGACCAGGATATGGGACCAGAGTATGGTCCTTTTAGGGTTTTGAAATTTCTTCAAGGAATTATGGAGGGCCCGCTGTGTTGAGAGGATAAAAAAATGCATCCGTATGGTACCTTGATGCACGCATGTCAAGATGGCCAACCATGCAAAGATAGTAAGAGGAATTTAGATAATAATTATTATTTAACTCAGTTGAGTTTGGGTCCCAAGGAGTTGCCAGCAGACTCACAGAGAGTTAGAGACGAGATGTGGTAGGGAAAGCCACACCCGACGAAGGGGGGCCTCGGAACCCCCCGATGGAGTAGACCCAACATCAGGAGAACAAGAAAGACACAATGTGACGGTCATAACAGTGGGGTCAAAATATGAAGTTTATGTTCGGTCTCCAGCACCCTCTCACATGCAACCCTTGGACAACCCTTTCGAACCCTTGCAATAAAGTGAGAGGTATATATTTTGTTAAAGAATTCTTCCTGCGTCTTCCTTCATGCGTCTTTATCATGCGTCTTTCTGCGTGCGTTTGTCTCTATTATTGAGTCGTTATGATACGGCAAATGAGTATACAACAATAGAAGGATAGGTTTGTATGTGTATATAGAGAGAGGGGGTAGAGAGATAGATAATGAATCGAGTGAGAAAGATCAAAATAGAGATTATGAACATCAGAGAGACAGGGAGATTGATAGAGAGGTATGGGCGGAAGAGAGAGAAATTCATTCAAAACCAATATCTCTCGGATCAAATGTTGCCAGTTATGTGTCTTCCACTCCCTTTTTCTTTTTCTTTCTCCATCTTTTTCTCACACATTCAAGAAATAACACACGCACACAAATACATATTTGTTTCTCACGCCTTCTTTTCTGTCTCTATATCTTTGTCTCTCACTTGTAGACAAATGCAAAATATTCGTACATAAATGCATAAACAACAATTTATTTTCCCCTCAATCCCTTTTATATTGCATTTGTCATCTTTTCTTTCTGTCTCTTCGTCTCTGTTACACGAACCCAGATACAGCATACGCACACTAACAGGATTAAACACACACACACATATATTCGTCTCTTTCTCACTTTATCTCTTTTCTTTTACTCACTGTCTGTTGCTATCTATCTATATATGTATACTGAGATCCTCCCCGTGAACGACAAAAAAGAAATCTTGCATGGGTTTAAAAAGAGAGATATGGTTACTTAATGCCTCATCAAAGAAAAGCATATAATAATATGAAGTAAAGAAGAGAAAATGCCATCATGATGTGGTCTCTTCCTGATACCAGATTATCCAATGCCTACCTCGTCTAAATAGCGTCTAAAGTCATCAGATGTGAAGCTGACCCATCATGGTACTTTGTAATATATATATATATATATATATATATATATATATATATATCGGGGGTGGGTAATTGAACCAGACAAGCGTGTCTCTGCCTATTTTGTGGTGGATCCGGTCAAGACTTCATATGAGTCGTTTGAATTCTAGATAGAATGAGTTCAGGAAAACATCATATTTTCCCCAAGTAGATTTCACCTCACTTGGAGCTATCTTCGAGGGAACCAACAGTGAAATTACGAACATTATGATGAGTTGGATACATTTCTATAAAGAGTCAGAGTAAGAATAATTTGAAGGGGATATCACGAAAGAAAATACTTTTACTAGAGGTAGGGGAAAATTGGCTGGAAATATGTTAAAGGTATTTCAGAAGGGGCTGCTACATCCGAAGTTGATCCTGATTAAAGAATGTTTGGCATGGTTTATATGGAGCGCTTCCAGAATATGGAGCAATCTTGAAGACATACCAGCAAAAAGACAGACCCACTCATATGAATACCTGAATGGATTAACAATAAAAGAGGCAGAAATCTAGTGACTGTCCAATTTGATTAAACAAATTTAGATATTAAAAAGCTGCATATAAATGGCAAGAGAGGGTCAGGGATATCCATGCTAATGGCACGACATGATGATATATATATATATATATATACAATGTGAGTGTGTTTGTGAGAGAGAGAGAGAGATAGAAAGAGAGCGAGAGAGAGAGAGAGAGAGAGAGAGAGGGTCATTCGATAAACTACTGGAATTATTTTAAAAATGCAATGTATTTTTCTGCATTTTTTTACCCAACTGTGTAAACACTGAATAGTTTTGGAACTGGATTATTAAAAATAAATATCGTATCTAGTTATTTATTTCGATGCAATTAAATATTGGCAAAATATCGAATAGCGTGGTACATGTTGGAACATAAGACTGTCCTCAACCTCTTAGTGGAGTAAATGCACTTGAAGTAATGGCTAAAGTGCAACATTGAGGCCTCGAAGTAAGCAAGTTCGAACGACAGTCGCCCCATTTCGTTCACTTTGAAAGTAATAACTTGAGGAAAGATATGAATCCCTTAATCGGCCCATATATAAGTTAAATAGTATCAATTCTTTCTTTATTAAGGAAGACTTTTAGATTGAATTATCCACGAAGGTTGAGCTGTCATTAAATAAAGAATCTAAACCAACTTAATCAAACCAAACCAAATCTTCGTTATTTGTAAACTATGTGAAATTTACTAAAGAATATGTGATGTGTACAGATAAATATTTTTTAATCAAAAAAATGTTTACAAATTGGCTAAACATGGGTTTGCTACTTTGAGTATAATTCGGAAAATAGCCCGTAGAGTGGAAACACATACACTCTCCGGTAAAGAAATAATTTCTTGGCACAGTCAGTGAAGAAGAGAATACTTACAATCTTTTGGGACATAAAAGGGCCTATCACTTTTGATTTCCGGTAAAAAAAAAAACTGTTTAAATGTAAACTATGATTTCTGTTGCCGAGTTCTTAGACAAAATTCACCCAATTTATTCCCTGATTCTCGTAGTGTCCAATCTTGCTGATTAGCAGTGACCCACTTCGACAAAATAACAACACCAATTTGTTAATGTACTCAGAATATGAATACCCTTTTCTTTTAGAATAATGTCTTTCTCATTTAAAATAAGCGAAAATATATATTGACCAAATTCTATCTATTCAACAGTGCATTTTTTTTAAGTTGGTCGACATGAAATAGTTGCTGATAGGTAAAGTAATATTGTTGTGAACTAGAAATTCCAGAGAGACAGGTTTAGCCGTTTGTATAAGTAAGCGGGACGCAGGTTCGTTTTGAGATACAACAGCTGTGCCATTTAAGTCGACATGATAATGTGTAACTTCTGAGAGAAACACTTGCAGGTTCCTCATCTATCTAAGAGGCGACATTCCGTAGCCTAGGGTCTCTCACAGGATCTTTCCCGCTGCAACAACTTCCGTTGGGGATACGTAAATCCTCAAGCTGTTAAACGTAAGCTACAGACAAATGGCTGACTGAGAGGCTTTATTTGTCATGATGTCGCATCAATGGCTATTCTAGCCCTGCAAAACCTCAAGGAAATCTCTGAGGAATTTAAAGGTGATGAATGCCAGCATTTCAATTATAAAATATTTCTTTAAAAATTAGTGACAATAACTTAACCAAATGGTAAATATTGTTCTTTGATATATTAAACTTACACTCTGAATCTGAATCTGATCTGAAATACGTGCTAGCGACACCACATGTTGATGAATGAGGAAATAGAAAAAGTTATTTGAATTCAAATAAGTGTGTATAAATTGCTAGTACGAGGTAGGAAAACTTGATATCATATAACTGTGCAAACAAATGATTATTATTTAATAGAAATAATTACTTAAAACCATATAATTGTGTATGAATTATTACTATCAGAAAGGAGTGCTTGAAACCGTAAAATGACGTGCAAATTATTTGTATTAGATAGGAATAGTTGATATCATATAACTGTGTGAAAATTATTTGTATTACATAGGAATATTTGATATCATATAACTGTGTGAGAATTATTTGTATTACATAGGAATAGTTGATACCATATAACTGAATAAAAATTATGTGTATTACATAGGAATAGTTGATATCATATAACAGTGTGAAAATTATTTGTATTACATAGGAATAGTTGATATATAACTGTGTGAAAAAATTTTGTATTACATAGGAATAGTTGTTATATAACTGTGCGAAAATTATTTGTATTACATAGGAATCATCATCATCATCATGTCGTGCCGCCAGCACGGATATCCTTGACCCTCTCTCGCCACTTTTCCCTATTATTCATCGCCTCCAGCAGGTTTTCTGGGTTACATCCTGTGTCCTCACATAGCTGCTGTATGTAAGTTCGGGCTGGTCGTCCTGATTTTGCTTGGCCATATGTGGGGGTCCACAGTAGTACGTCACTTACGAGCTTGTTTTTGCTTCTCCAGCAGTGTCCGGCGTGTCTGGCTCGTCTGACCTGTATAGTTTTCGTGATGGGAAGCAGGTGGCCGTACAGTTGGCGTCTCGTGGGGTGTTGTCGCCAGGACTTGTTCAATATTGCTCTCAACATTCTTGTGTAGTTGCCGTCAAGTTTCTTCTCCAGCCGTTTGGTTAGCGTCCATGTAGTGCATCCATATAGCAGTATCGATACAACCGCTGCCTGGAAGAAACTGCGCTTCATTTCATCTGTCAGGTCTGATTTCCATATTATTGAGAGCCTATCTATAGCCGTCCATGCTTTCGTCAGCCGTGTGTCGATGTCGTTTTCTGTTGATGAGACGATACTTCCTAGGTAGGTGAATTTGTCCACTAGCCTCAGAGAGGCTCCGTCTAGAGTGGTAATGTTGCCCGTTTGGTTGTAACACATATATTCAGTTTTGTGCGCATTGACATGGAGGCCAATGCCTGCTGCAGCTCGTTCCAAGCTATGCAGTAGTGTCTCTGCTTGATTAGGCGTATTCGCCAGTAACACTAAGTAATCAGCGTAGTCGGCGTCTGTGATTGTTTTTGCGGGGTACCTTTTGCTTCTTTTCTTAGTCAGCTCGAAGCCATTTTCTCTGATTTTGTCGATCGAAGCTCTAAGCACGTAGTCCAGACAGATAATAAAGAGGGATGGGGCTAGTGTGTCTCCTTGTAGTACTCCTGCAACAATGTCGAAGTATTCCGTGTCTCCATCTGGTGAACGTACTTTCACTTTTGTGTTTTTGTAGAGGATCATTATTGCTGCTACGGTTTCTTTAGGTAGGCAGTATGCTGGTAGGATTAGTTCCATTTTCCCTCTGTGGATGGAATCGAAGGCCTTGGTAAAGTCGACAAACAGTTTTCGGTGGGTTTCCTAGTAGATTTTTGAAATGCTATTCCCACAGTTTTACTCTTTCTTGTTGGCTTGCAGCTTTCAATTTTCCTTTGGCTGTGCTCTTCCTTCTACTTACTTCGTTTATTGCTTGCCAGGCTATCCTGGATTGTCTATCTTCCACCGAGTCTCTAATCTTATCTATCTGATTTTGTATGTATTCTGCCTGTTCTTTTAGATATATTCCTGCTAATTGATATTGTGCTTTTTCTAGTTTTCGGGCATTTGTGTTTGTTGGGTTCTTCCGATAGCTTTTGGAGGCAGTTTTCACGAGTGCACGTTTTTCTCTAACCTCTGACGTTTCCCAAGGGACTCTATATTTAGTTCTAGGTTTTGTTGGGATACACTTTGATGCCGCCTCTAGGTGTGCTTCAACAAAGTTTTCATATTCGTCATTTGGGGTAACTTTTTCTGTCTTCTCTTGTAGTGTTTCGAATCTGTTTCTTAATTCTAATGCATATTTGTCTCTAATGTCTCTGTTGTTAAGTAGGGCCCAGTCATAGCGCCTAGTTGTCACTGTTCGTGAGGCATTTTTTCGTAGGCTTAGACGTATTTTGGCCGTGACTATTCGATGATCGGAGGACACACCCTCGAAAGTGGAGTATGCCTCGCAATTCATCGCACTATTTTTCCATTTTCTGTTTATAAAGAGGTAGTCTATCTGTGCTTTACTCTTGTTCGCGTATGTGTGGGTCCATAAATTTCCCTCCCTTTTTTGAAAGTTTGTACTGAGGCATGTTAATCTATTTTCTATCATGAAATCAATTAGATGTTGTCCATTCCTGTTTCACGTGTTGTGTAGGCTGTATTTGTTGTTTCTGTTTTTCCCGATTTGTGCATTCATATCTCCGCCAATGACTAGCAGGTTGTGTTTCGGAATGCTACGTACTAGGGAGGATAGCTCCTCGTAGAAGGTGACTAGTTCGGTTTCTTCGCTAACATTGGTAGGGCTGTAGCAGGAGATGATCGTTGCTTTGGGGTTGCCATTAAACGTTGCGGCCATCATCCTAAGTTGTATTCTCTCAATGCTATTAAGTGTTTTTAGCGCTCTTGGTCCTATAAGCATTCCTACCCCTCCTACCGATGCATTGACAGAATTTTTCCATGCCGATACAGTCACCAGCATCCATCCATTACCAGTTTCGTGATATTTGATATCTTCGGTGTGCGTGTATCGGTGCTCTTGTATGCAAATTACGTCTATCTTATGTTCTACGGCTGATGCAGTTAGCTCTGATAGTTGACCTATTCTATTTAGGGTTCTAACGTTAAATGTCGCTATCTGTATTGTTTGTTTGCATTTTAGTAGTGTTTGTTTGAGCTCTGCAGCTGATTTTTCGAACACTGAGGCCAGGGCTCCAACCTCAGCAGGACGCGCCCCTTTTTTACCCGCGCGAAGAGCGATGCGGTTTGTGAATGCGGTTTGAGTATGAGTCATGGTTATCTTTCGATGGCTGTTTTCATTCTCATCTATAGAAGCCACTCTTATAGATGAGCAGCAGTAGTTCCCCGATCGAACTGACAATCCTGAGCGTTAAGCCGCAAGACTCACACGTTCAGGAAATATCAGGCATTGCGAATTCGAACACCTTCACGTACACGATGCTGCTTCCCATGTGTACGTGAAAAAAAAAAATAAATAAAATAAAAATAAAATAAAATAAAATAAAATAAAAATAAATCAATAAAAGAAAATTAAAAAATATAAAAAAATATATTAAAAATAAATAAAAATAAAGATAAAAATAAAATAAATAAATAAATAAATAAAATAAAAATAAAAGTAGAAAATAAAAAATAAAAAGATAGAAAATAGAAATAAAAATAAATCCTTCACCTTAAGTTTTAACTTAGTTAAAGCCCAGGACTGACGTATATTCAAAGAAATTTTGGGGTATATTTTATCTTGTCATCCGATACAGTCCCTAGCAGGTTTTTATTTTATTTTTATTTTTAGTGGAGGTGGAATGCTAAATTTCTATTTTTGGCGCGGTAAATTCAAACAATTCTTAAGTTGACTCATGATAGTTGCACCTGGTAAAACAATTTAGCCGATTAGAAATAAATCAAGATTCTTAGATTAAAATATAACAAAAATTCACTAGCAGATTTTACAAGTCATAGAAAATCCAGTGTTATTTTTAAAAAAGAAAATTGTACTAACCTCTACCCAACGAGTCTTTCCTCAACTGTTTAGTTTTTTTCTATATATCCACATATTTATGGAAATTTACTAAGCTTTTTGCTTAGATGTGGTACAAGGCCATCTGAAAGTGGCACCCAATGAGACTCGAACTCACTCGTGTAGGTTTGCTAGCCGAGCTTGCTAACCATTACACCACCAGCTATCCACATATTTATGAAGCTTTTATGTCTTTCCTTATATTTATAATGCCACCTGATTCAAGAATGTTCCATTCCAAATATTCCTTTAGCGTTCGGTTAGGCCGTTTTTTTTGGTGGTGGGGGTTAATTTGTGATAACTGGGAGTGTTTGCATTTGTCGGCACAAGAATACACATTTATGCTAAATTTCTAAGTTTGGCGCGGTAAATTCCAACAATTCTTAAGTTGACTCGTGATACTTGCACCTGGTAAAACAATTTAGCCGATTACACTCTAAACAAGATTTTTATTGCTTCTTTTGTTTTTTCGTTTGTTTTTTTGTTTTTTTTTGGGGGGGTGTTTTTTTGGGGTTTTTCACTTAATTTCTAAACCATTAAAATCTTTCCACTTGACCTTGTATAAATAACCAAAAGATCTTGGATGTTTGTCTGAATGAAGTATTGTCAACCATTTATATGAAAACAATATAAGTAAAAAATAGAGAGAACGCCTAATTGAAGCAGTAATAAACCTGCTCATCACTTAGATGCTTTGGCACTTCTTTTAGTTCAGGCTATCTTGTTTAAGGGGATATCAACCCTTGAAGGTAAGGTTATATATATATATATATATATATATATATATATAATCATGAGCTACAATGTTGATAAAGCTATGCCACGTATGCCTAAGTTAAACTCCGAAAATATTTTATGATTTTTTTATGTGTGATTTAAGAAAAAAAAGAACAAAATATCACGTTTGATTTTTTTTTTTCTGGGACGTTTTGTTTATGTATTGAATTTATTTATAACACTTAAAATAATCAATCAAATCATTTTTTACATTGACCATTGACTCGCTGGATTAAGTTTGGTTTGGTTTGGTTTGGTTTGATTTTTATGGCATATCAACTATTGTTGGTTATTTAATTCTAAATCCAGTTTATTCATAGATATCAAAGATATATGATGTATTACTTGCATGTGACTTTTTTACGTAACTTTAAAAAAAATGAGTTTGATCTCATTTGCTTACACTCATTTAAGTAGTTTCACGCATTTCTAACATCAGAAATTCGATCGATGAGATATCCCTTTCTAATTTACTAGTAAGTGTTCTTTAGCATAAAGTTAATGATAGTAATCATCTGTTTCCACGGTGTTTCAATCTTATACGAATAATTTGCAAACGGTTATATAAATAATAACGACAGCAACAATGCTGTCCCGGCGGAACACAGAAAAGATCTGAAAGGATGTGAAAAGAAGGATAAATACCTCGACCTTGCTAGAGAATTAAAAAAAAACTCGTGGAACATGCAAGTGACGATTGTGCTAATAGTGATTGGTGCTTTTGGCACAATAACTAAAGGATTATTAAAAGGCCTGGAGGACTTGGAAGTTGGCGGACGGGTAAGACTATCCAAATGACAACATTGCTGAGAACGGCCAGAATCCTGAAACGAGTCCTGGAGACTTGAGGAGACATACTGTCACTCAAACTTCAGTGAAAAACAATCAGATAACACTGATGGGAAAAACTCTAAAGGAGAAAATGATAATAATAATCCCTTGTAAATCATTAAACAGTACTTTGGGCGCATAAATGACAGTATTACAGGTACTAATAATCGGGGTCAGAGTTAACCTGATGGTAAATGGTAATGAAAGAGTACTCCACGTCCCATGATTGCAGCCTCACCATAAGATGCATTTTATGCAGGCACTAAATCGTTTCATGTATTACTATCTCAAATTTATCATTACATTCAACATTAATCATCCGTTTGTTCAATTCAAATGGTTTCCTGTATTGCTAGTTAACATGAGTATTTTTACTTATCAGTTGTTTCAATCTAATTTAGTATTAATCATTTGCTTTCACGCAGTTAATAGTATCAATCAATTGTTTGCACATAGATAAATTGTTACGAGTACAGTAAATGACTGAATAATTCTATTCAATTAATGTATAGGAATCTAACAGCTGCTACCCCCGCGGATCATAGAGGACCGGGGATTAATGTCAATGAAGAGGTACTCAACATTTTCTAAGCTCTTTAACTGGAGACTCTTCTTCAAATAGTTTTGTGTCATTTTCGGTAAACTTGTTGATGGCTGTCTTAGTCATCCACAGAGTTGCCGTCAGAGTAATCAGATACCCCTATTAACCAAGCAGTAGCCATTTTCGAAAAGCTCGTTTGTAATCTGATACCTCTCCGCTTGATTAAAGCAAAGCTTGATAAAAGTTTATACTTACGATTATACCATCTTTTATGTACTATCCCCCGTTTGAGCAACGAAGATAATCAGAGCCAAGCCAGTTTATTAGTTTGACGAGTAGTAACCAAATCCACACACACACAGACACACACACACACACACACATATATATATATATATATATATATATACACTCAGTCTCACCACAAGTTCATTTTTTAGCGAGATACATATTGTTTGAAATCAGTTTTTTCTTATCCTATGCCAGTTACCTCACCAAGGTAAAATAGACTACTCTGTCCTACAATTTATACAGTGGGAAAGGGATACTTGGATTCATACCTTTACTTAGGGTATTAACGTGATGGGAAAAGTAAACACTCTCGGTTTAGGAATTGACCCGAGTCGCTGGAACCATTTCCTATGACGATAAATATTAGATCACTAGTGTCTCCTAAGACTGGTAGATGTTCACGGTAAGGTTTCAGGAATGCATAGCTCGTGAGTGCTAGCATTTGGATAATATAATATCAAAAACAAAGTGATGACAATACTAAAAAAATTATAAAATATTGGTCTTATAGTATAATTACATTTAGAATATTAACTATATTGCATTTTTCTTTACGTTCTAAACTATTTATTCTACCACACTAGGTAGCAATTGTTTAAAGTTCTTGGATGTTTTACTAAATGAAGTGTTGCTATAATTAACGTGAAACAAAAACTAGCCAAATCTCAATATTAGAAGGAAGCAAGAGTATTTTCTTTTGTTTTTTTTTTAATATGTAATTCAATGACAATTAGAGATGTTGGACTTTAGCAAACACTTGTTCTAAATATATATAAATGGAGTAAAACAGAAGTTTAGTGACACTCGTATATAGATATGAATAGCCTGTAATATATGTGAATCGACTGATGTATTTTTTGTGTGTATATTAACCGTTGTAGGTTATCTACTGTTAAATCCATGATTGTAAAAGACAAGTAATGGTATTAATGAATCTATAACTGGTGGCATTGTCAGAGTCCATACATTGTCCTAACGGAATTAGTGCAAAAGTGAGTTCGATAACGAGACCGGGGTTCGAACAAGAATCCTAGGATCACAGAATCCAGCACTCAAGTCTTTACACCATGGGGAATCTCCCTCGACTGATACGCAATATAGATAGATATTGAGAGACAGATCGATAGATCAATCGATAAATTGAAAGATCTGAGTAAACTTAAATAGATAGATAGATAGATCTAAATAGACCAAGCTACCAAACTGTCACACTAGGTAGATAGATAGAGAGACGGCTAGATATATTGATTGATAGATTTATCTTAATAGACTAAGCTACGCAACTAGCTAGCACTTTTGAAAAATAGATAGATCGATCGATCGATAGATAGATAAGAGCAGGCGGTAATTGATATCTAAATATGAACAGACATATATATATATATATATTATATATATATATATATATCAACCGATACATAGATAAATATCAACATATTAAAATTGTTTAATCTGAATCGACTAAGATAGATACATATAAAAAGATTAAGATAGATAGATAGATAGATCTGAATAGGATAAGATACGTAACTAACAAACTAGCAAGCAAGATATGAAGGTAGTGAGAGATAGAAAGATTCCATAAAAATCAGATGTCATTTTTTTATGAAAACTATCACGAACTGAGATTTTGAAAAGTTATCCAGCCTATTTCACACAAAATTCTTCGATTAAAAGAATCTATTCAACATTAAACAATTTGTTCCTCACTTGACCTCCGGTTATTTACATTGATTAATATTAACGCTCTCCTGCTTCCGATTGTTGTCAACTTTTGATAGTTTGCAGGATCATGTTCCAATTTCCGCCGACCTTATCGCATTGCGAACGACGTTTTGCACCACGTGACTTTTTCACAAATCCTGGCCACGTGCAAACGTCATTTTTCTGTGCAACGATTTTACACAGACTCGCTGAGGGCGCATGCGCGACGATTTCCTATTTCCGGGTTAGGATATCAAGTGGAAAATTTTCCCGCAGATGACATCCTGTTCTTAATTGCATTTGTTCCATCGTTGAACAGACTTTTTATTCGAGCGATAAAAAGGGATTTATTGCTGTCTTTTACTCCAATGCGCATCGCAAGTTTAGCAATATTTTTTAACATTTGCATTTAATTTTAAATGATTTTTATTTTGTCTTCTAAACTTTAGTCCTTTTGTGTCAAGTAGCAGCTTTGGAGTAGAGTTTTTATTTTTTTTAAATTTTATCTTTTTAAATTATGTCTTCACTTAGCAGGTGAATCTAAAGAAATATTATGGCTGAGCATTTCACGATAAAACAATCATACCTCCCTATCGTTATGTCTTAGAATACGCTGGTTGTAACCCCTGCAGATGTTAAGAACCCAATCTTATGTAAAGTCGGGCTTCATTGGTGTAATGACATATCAAACTTTTCGGGTTATGTATATCAAAAATATTCCACGAGAAGAATGGTTTCGGTACTATTTAAGCCATAACTTGGAGATAAGAGGGTTTCAAACTCGAAAACAAGGTATCACAGTCCTGGTCGTTAGCTATAAGGCATCGGAGATACTCATTCACCCTGAGACGGTGGTGTTTGTACCTGTTAGGGGGTCTCATCAACATATTAAATGGATCTTTAACAAGTTTTAAGAACAATTTACCTATTGCTGTCTTTCCTAAATGCATTAAAATGAAATGAAACGCACACCGGCTCGTCTAGGAATTAAACTCGAATCACTGATTCTATTGTCTACAACGATACCCTTGGCGTTAAGTGCTTCTCTTTGATTTTTTTAATGTAAATATCTTTAAATGGTTTCCATCTCCATATTGGATATTTGGTTTTTACCGGTGGCGTAAATTAGGTGGATATCAAAACAGGATGTACACCTGTGCCTTAGAGTAAACAAAACACGACAGATATACCACGTGGATTTAGAGAGTAGCATTCCGGAAGAAAGAGTGACCACGTGGGCTACCTGGGCACCCGGGAAATTATATAACGACTGAAGATTTTCAACCCTGGGGAGAGAAGAATGTAACCAGCAGAAGATAGACTAAACGTCAGGCGCTCGCTCTAGGCCTGGCCTTGTGCCAGACGGCCCAGGGTTGATATGTAGAGATATGTCCGAAATGTACAAGGATCACTAAAGTCGAAAGCAAGTATTAACCCAAGAGAAAGAATATTGGGCGGAGTGCCTTGCGAATACACAGAAGTTTAAAGACTTATAGAAGCTAAGATGATTAAATGCCTGAGATAATGCTGAGAAATGTTTAGAAACAGGCTCGCTCAAGTCGAAAGCGGGTATGATCCCAGAACAAATAGTCTTGCGAAGGCTCCGAAGTTGAAAAACATATTGAAGCTGAAATGTTTAGATGTTTTTGTTGGCCCTGTACCAGTCTCGTGGAAGCAGAACGAAGTAGACACGGTTCACTGAAAATTCTTCATCTCTTTCAAAGTATATATCGTAGTTATTCCTGACTCTCTCCTTCACATAACTATTTCGTACAATTTTGAAATAAAAAAGAAGATAAGCAGATTATATTTTTATGCATGACTGTTGTTCTTCCCTGTAAAATACAACCACAACAAATGACTTGGATTTCAGCTAGCGTATATATATATATATATATATATATATATATATGGGCTTGAAACTAAAGTTGAGAGATTTTGCTGTTGAGAGGCGAGATTCCAGGCTTTGACACAGTGACTGGTCAAGATGAACTTTCAGACAGAGTGCTTAAAAAAAGTAAACTGTCGGACAAGATCCGAAAGATTCGGATGTTTCATAAGTTAAGCAAAACAGTATGCCTTCATTTCAAGTGACTCTCGAGATTCTATCCGTCTAAAAACCTGCAAGATAATAAAATATATGGGTACTAAAATTACAAATTCGTTACTATTTTGCTTTCCAAACTAGCAGATGTTTCACGATTTTTTTTCCATATTAGTATCGGGCTGCGTTACCATGATACCTTTTGGTTGGTAGTTAGGTTGTTTTTCCATGGCATATCTAGTTTTGCGGGTCAAATATGTATAATTTTTTAAGTGAATTGTTTGGAAGTAACTTTATTTTTAAAAGTGTTTTTTAGGCTCTCTGCCAGTACACAATATATTTTCAAGTATTGGTATTTAACATTAGTTAACATTATCAAGCATTCCTATCTAAAAAAAAAAAGATCATGTGTACACAGCCATATGGTTTCAAGTTGGTTGGGTTTTATGGCATATCATCCCTTCTTGGTTACTTAATGCTAAATAATCATCATCTCTCTCTCTATATATATATATATATGGAAGTAAATAAATTTGCCAGTGTGAAAATAAGTTGAAAAAACAAAATAATCTAAAATTTGATGAATTTATTATGAAAGTCGACGTTGAATGTTTCGGTTGTATAAACCTTCTTCAGGACTTTAAAAATGCTGTTAAAACAGTGATAGATGTTTGATGAAATAACAGAGGAAAAGAAAGTGTGTATAAATTATGTTATTAATCTTTCTTTTTATACATTATTTCTTTTCTCTAGACCAAGTTATCGTTAACAAAAAAGAGAACCGACGAAATGAGGGCATTGGCATCCCGGTTGAAAAAAAAACGGAAAGTGAGAAAAATTCTTATATTGGATATTAAACTTGAAGACTTCCTTTGACATCTGTCGATGCAGCTGCAGAAGTCAGACATTGTGAGTGAAAATAACAGGAAATGCACATGGTACCTGAAGTAAACAAGACTTGGGTGTTTCCAGCGGGAATGCCGCGTAAATTGCATAGGTGCCATGTTAAATGGAACCGTTGTCATGTGAATTGTGTGAACAGCAGACGAGAAAACATATGACCACGAGAATTTGCGTTGGCGGAACCTTCAGTGGAATGTGTCGATAGAAGGTATTTTCCTTGTCATCTGTGTCTAAAATTTGGTTCAAATATGAAATAAATGGGGTAGTTAAAAAAGGAAAACTTACTGATAGACCAAATCACAATATTAAACGAGAAAACTCCAAGTAATATGGACTGACAATAATAAATGTACAACAAGAGAAATGTGTTGCAACAGGTTCAATATTTGTTTGTTTGTTTTTTTTTTGTTTTACGGCATATCAACCTCATCGGTCATTTAATGCCGAATCAAGTTAAAGAAAATAAGACTGAAAAGAAATCCAAAAGATAGGTCTTAGGAATTAAGGATAGATCATTAGTTAGTTGTTTGTTGCTATTTTTTGTTGTTGTTGTTGTTGTTTGTTTTGTTTTTTTTGCTTTTTTTATGAGGAGTTTATCTGTAGGGAATCGTGATCATAAAAACAAAAAAAAAACCAAACAAACTGTGGAATAGGTTGGGGAAGGGATCAGTTTGTTAGAATATATCTAGTAAAGAAAGGGTTTATAGAATATTTGTGAGAGAACTGTTAGAAATCGCCTGAATGGAATGGAATTTGCTTAGAAAAAAGGCTGACTAATCACATAATTTTAAATCAGAAGATTTTTCCACAAGACATAAGTTTGATTTCGGGGAAAGTCAGGAATTGCAATTTTCATACAAAATAAATGCTTCTTAGCCTGATTATCATCTATCCATTCCAATTTGTAAAGAAATGAGTGATTGATTTTAATGGCATGCTAAACAACCCAGGATTATTCTATGCCAAGTGTTTAGGGAATTGCATTCATTAAGCGTTCACATTTATACATAAGTAGTTATCTTTATTTATTTATTTATTTATTTTTGCACACGGTCTATTTGAATAGGAATAATTTTTGAACCAATCTATTTGAAAAATGGATAAGACTCTATAAGATACTATCACGCCGGGTTAAAGTGGACCGTGAAGGGGTACTCTACTCGCTCCAGATCTGCTGAAATGCAGCCTAACCATGAGATGATTTTAAGTGTCATACTTCATCATCATCATGTCGTGCCGCATACTCGGATATCCCAGACCCTCTCTCGCCACTTCTCCTTATCATTCATCGCTTCTGGTAGGTGTTCAGGGCTACATCCCGTATCCTCACATAGCTGCTGTATGTATGTTCGAGCTGGTCGTCCTGCTTTTACTTGGCCATATGCAGGGGTCTAATGGAGTATATCACTGTTGAGTTCGTTCTTGCTTCTCCAGCAGTGTCCTGCGTGTCTGGTTCGTCTAACTTGTATAGTTTTCGTGATGGGAGACAGGTGACCGTATAGTTGGTGCCTTGTGGGATGTTGCCGCCAGAACTTGTTCAATATTGCTTGCAACATTCTTGTGTAATTGCCGTCTAGCTTCTTCTTCACCCATTAGTTAGCGTCCAAGTCGTGCATCCATATAGCGGTATCGATACGACCGCTGCCTGGAAGAAACTGCGTTTAGAACTCCCTTTTTTCGGGAGTATAACTCCTCTTCAATGGATACATATTCTATTCCCCGCCTATAAAGCGTTTTACAAGAATGCTTGGTTTAGGAATACCTAATATTTTACTGATGTGTAAAAACTCCGAAAGATCCGACACTTGAAACGTTGTAGTTCTAACAAGCAACACAAAGACAACAGTTAAAAACAAAGTGGCGTATGTAAAGAAAATAAAAAAGTATGTTTCGCAGTGTGTCTTAAAGCAAGTCGGTAATTGCCTTTTGTGGAAGAGAAATGAAAAACTGTTTTCTTTCCTTTCTTTCATCCCTTCATTAATTCCACTCTACAATTCTTGGATTCAGGCAACAAGACTGTTCACTTTATTTCATTCAAACCTACATGAGAATGACATTTTTCTAGTTGTAAGGAGAAAGCAAGATGCACAGAAGTAGAATTCCTTAATTGCCACCATCTTACGGCCTAGAGGGCGATAAAAACAACCCATTCGCTGTGGATTCTCACTGCTGTTGACGAATGCAGATTCAGGACAGTTTGTCATCAGCCCTTTCAATTTTTCAGCTGATTTGATTTGTTTTTGATTTTATTGTTCTTTTTGTACAGTTGAGGGGGAGGTAACACACAAAAATTCAATCAGGCTTAGCGCAACATTTTAGGTTCTTAATAAATTTTCCACCAAAGTATTTACGTTAAAACTTAGGGGCAACCATGAAGTTCAAGAATTATTTCAGGATAAATCATCGTTTTATAGTTATTTTACTAATTGACAAGTTGATCATTGAGAGTTCTCTGAGACAATAAATTATCGGTATATATGTATTAACTCAACGGCTCTGTGCAAAAACGATGTGACACAAGGTCAATTTTAAAACAGAGTTCAACAAGCTTATAAACAGAGTTTTCCTTCTCCATGAATGTTTGCCTGACCAAAGATAAAGCGATGTCTGAACAACTAAGAACTCGATTCGCTGCGTCTATTTTCTTAGACAATAACGGTTACACCATACGCGTGTTGGTAAATCGTATAATATTAATGGAAAATAATGACAAAAAGGAAAACAATGTACGTAAATTAATAGAACCCGTTTCTTGGATATTTCATTAGAAATCTTTATGATTGATTAATTCATTGATTGATTTAAAGAGAAAGTCAACCCGCCTAGGCTATTTTATATCTGGAAATTACGGAATCACGTTCATTGTACCTTTATTTTTTACGTTTTTTGGGATAGACGATTGTGAGACGTATTTGCTTTTTTTTTCTAATTGGGAACACGGCACTATCGCAGAAGAATAATATTCAAGCAGATTGATTTGACCAATAATTAAATGAGACCATAATAAGTATTACCACTTTGGGACTGAATTAACCTGATAGTAATGACAATATGAAGGTACTCAACACTCGAGAATTAAAGTCTCGCTATCAGGTGCAATTTAAGGTTATACCGACTGGAAGACACTGTTATTGTCTCTCTTCAATCTGAAGGCGAATTAAAAATGATTCTTTGCAATTCAGTTAGGGAACTTCCAGTGACACTTGATCAAATTAAGGAAGAAGCTCTCCGCGATTAGTATATCAATTTGATAAAGAAAAAAATGGAAAAGAACCAGCGTACTGAAGACGTTTTCTCTACATTTGAAGAAGTTTTACTTTACAGAGAACGCGTCGTGATTCCGTCGACATTGCAGAAATGTATTTTGAAAGATTTTTACGATGGCCATCCAGGGAGTAATAGGATGAAAATACTAGCTTAAAATCAATGGTTAAATGCTGTTGTATGATATTCTAAACTAATATCGTGGCAGAATACAGTAAAATAGATACTTACAGATTTAGTCAAGGCTGAGTACTGGTAATAGTCTTGATTCTTGCTGAACATCTTGCAAGTGTTCGTATTTTTATCAAGACGGAACAGACATACGATAAAGCTCTTAATGGATTTTCGGTTAGTTTGCATATGAGAAAATACGAGAAATGATGTACTTATAAACTGACAAGAACAAAGAGTATTAGACGTATAGGCTGTTGGGAATGCCAAATACAGGAAATGCTGCCATGGTCATTAAAATAGTACAACTTTTTTTATTTTTATTTTCCTTTTCATTTCATGTTTTGATTTCAGTTTCATATTTTTTGACTTAATTAATCATGAATGCTATGTAAATGTTTTAAATCTCCACCTTGGGGAAGACCTCGAGGCGTAGTGGCTAATGTGCTAAACTTTGAAATCGTAGCAAGCGAGTTCGAACTCCAACCGCATGATTACATTCACTTTCGTATAAATACCCTTGGGAAAGTTATGAACTGCCTTGCCTTATTTCGACAATTATGGATTAAAAATTACTGTTACTTTTCATCTATAAGGATGGCTTTTGCTTTAAATAACGCACTAAGAGGGATATGACATTTTAACCAATGAAACTAAATCACTTCCAGCCAGAACAATAAAAATAATTAATATTTTTTGATTAAATGGGAATGATATTCTTGTGGGACAAGTAACTGCTACTTTTTTCTTTAAAAAGTTTTACGTCTTGTGTTAATAAAATATGGAAGCCGAAACTAATGTTAAAAGCACTAATAATAAAACCAATAAAGAAAATGAATTACTGTTTGCGTCTTTTACATAATGAATTTCTAGTGAAGCTAGTATTTATATGCAAGAAGAAATCTGAAGAGTTTTGAGGTGAAATATGTTTTAGAGGATTTCGACTTTAAATAATTTATATTTACATGTTTGTTTTCGTCAAAAATTCTGATCCTAACTCATACTATGCAACTTATGAACATCAAAAATTATCTTAAAATAGATATTTAATATATGTAAGTAAGTAAAGTTGGCAACCGCCATCGACGGTAACTCGAAGGCTCCCCTTTTAATAGCAACTATACCGAAGTGTAGGGAAGGTCGGGACTTGGGTCATTGGCCTAATGAGTAGAATGTTTTCCAATGGTAATGGAGAACGGGGTTCAATCCCAGCTCGAGTCATACCAAAGACTCAAAAATTGGTCCTTGATGCCACCTTGCTTAACATTCAGCATTATAAGGTAAAGATCAAGGGTAAAGTGGAGCAATCCAAGGAATAAAGTATCACCGTACGCTTTGGTGTAGAAGTTATTGAAAAGGGAGCCTTCGGGTCACCCTCTACTACGGTCACCAACTTTACTTTTAACATGTAAATACTTTTAATAATTCAAATAAATCTGTTGCAATACAATCAAAGATGATATATTCTCATGGATTTTCTTAAAACAAAACTCCTGTTGTCATCTAAAGGCAAAATAGAACGATAGTTTTAGGCTACATTATGAATTTTACGTTAGATTTAAAATTTTCATTTTAAAGTTTTTTTTTTCTATCGTGAATTCATGTTTGCTTAAGGTAAAAACACCCCTCTGTGGTTAAATCTAAATTAAAAAAATTCGTCAGTTAAAATAAAAGAGGTAGATTATGTTATGCCAATTCTCCCCGAAGAAACAACATTAATTTTGAAAAAATCAACTTCAAAAATCCTACTCTTTTGTGGGGAGAGACGATTTTACTACTAATGCTGACAGAAAAAAGGCAATTAATTCAGAAGAAAGAAAAGAATCTAACCCAACAGAAGCATGTTGATGATTTTGTCACTAAAGAATTTACAGAAAAAATTATGAAACACCTGCTTTAAGAGAATATAATTTTAATCGGCATTGTAGATGAACATAAGTCAGTCATCACTGTATTTAAATTTTAAATTTCGAAGTTAAGTACATTAAAATATATATTGTGAATGAACCTATAAATAATACATTTTTCTCAACGCATATCTTAATTACGACGAAGAACTTATATAACATATAAAAATTTCGACGAAGAACTTATGTAACATATAAAAACGAAGATAATCAACGCCTTGTCTACGATATAATTTGATAAGTGACCACTTAAGAAAAGCTGGTACGGCAATCATGCAAAACCCTTTGAATATAAGTAAAGATTAATAAAGGGAATTAATTAGATTTATTGGGAATTGAATTATAAAGCTATAACAGCAGAAATTCAGCCTGAGATTTCAGGGGTGTATAGCTGACGAGAGCAAGCATTTATTACGACGTGTCAAATGTTTTCCGATATGTTAATAATATAAGATAAAATTCGGCCACTCTGTGTATTTTACTGAGGCTGTGATGGTGATGAACTACACTGGACTATGAAATATCGATCTCGACTGATACTCCTTCAGTGATACTCGTTGGATTTACCTCTATAACTTGGAACACGGCCACGGCATCCATGGTTTTATGCCTAAATTATCTTGTCTGACGTTAGAGGGACTTGCAACCAGAACGAACTTCCTTGAAGTTTAAGTGAATGTATACTCCGTTTATATATATATATATATATATATATATATATATATATATTGACATTTACAAACTGACGGTTTGGTTTTAACACAACTCTTTAGTGTGGCTAAACACATGAGCTGCTTCAAACTAGGATCAAAACTCGGCTTAACTTACGTCAGGCTGATATCTTACCCCAGAGTCATCATCTTTCCCTGCATCAGTCGAGAAACTATTTACATAAAACTTTTACAAATACGTTATCGACAAACGGGAGTGCTCAATTCATTAGAAGAGCTATTGTGTTTTAGCTTATGTGGTAGCCAGCAAATTCCTCATAAGAGTGGGCAACCCGTGAGAGCATTGTTGCGTCCGTTCTTTCCTCGTTTCTATCATCACACACACACACAAACACACACACACACACATATATATATATATGTTGCATTCAAAAAGTATGAAAAGTTTTTACTCTATATACAATGAATGGATATTGATTTTTTTCGAAATACTCAACTATGTTTTGCCAAAATCTGCGGTACTGAGACTGACTTGATTTTTAAATTGTCACTGAATCTTCGAGAAATCATCAATTTATTGCATATATTACTCTGTTATGCATACGTATTCATTTCAATTTTAAACTTTAGAATACAATTAAAGTTTCAGTCTCGATAATTTTTGGTTCAGGCTCATTAGAAAGAATATCGATAGGAAACTTTTCATTTTCTTAATTCACATTAAATAAAGAACATTTTTTTTTACTGAAGTTTGAACAATACGGATTCCCAAATTATTATTCATGAAATAAAAAAGAATGTGTTAATATAAGAAATAAAGTGACACTTCAGTTCTTTATCTTTCACCAAGGACATATTCTAAATTTAAAACAAAAACTTTTCTATTGTTTCAACAACTTTAAAATTTAAAGCTCCAATCGCGATACTTCTCAATAAAATTTCACACTTACACATACATGCGCGCGTGTGTATGTGCTCACACACAAAGACAATTTAAATCTTGCCAACTTACATAACGAGTTGTTAATATTCAGAATATATGTAATACGTGTTACAGAAACACACTAAACGTGAGAATTATATCAACATATTTCAAACGTGGTTGGGGACAACGTGTGGAGTAAGCTTAACTCACATTAGGTGAAACCCGTCTCACAATCGCACTCACAGACATACACACACATACGTTTGGAAATATAGATAGATAGATAGATAGATTAATGAAGAGTGGTCAGTATCATTATAAAAGATATATATATATTTAAGTTTGAACCACGGAGCTATAGTTTATATTTTTAGTGGGGTATTATAGATTTTCTTAAAGTTTTTTAAAAATAATTGTGGTACGTTTTCATTGCAACTATAGCTATGTTTTCGTGTATTCCTATCGAATATTTTATTTACTTAGCTTAATGTAAGAAATTGTTTGCTTGTTTTATGAATTTATTCCTACTTTTGTTCTTACTGTTTTATTGAAGGGATGGTTGCACCAAATAATATTTCTAAGTCAAATTGTTTTTTCTTTAGTTCTCTTAGTTTTGTATGTCATTTTGTCAGTCATCATCATCATCATATCGCGCTGGTAGCACGGATATCCCTGATCCTCTCTCGTCACTCCTCCCTATCGTTCATCGCCCTAGGACAACATCCCGTATCCTCACATAGCTGCTGAATGTATGATCGTGCTGGTCGTCCTGCTTTTGCACGGCCATGTGTGGGGGTCCATAAGAGTACATCACTTATGAGTTCGTCCCTGCTTCTCCAGCAGTGTCCACAGTTTTAGCACCGACTTCTTTAACTTAGTGGAAGAAGGTTTTGTTTCTTAAATCGTCAAATAGTTCGCACCCGATTGAATGCGATATGTCTTAATAATAGACATTTTTTTTGTATAGTCGAAAGTAATTTTACTTTCTGAATGTTTACTTTCTTTTGTTAAATGAAAAGTCTGAAAAGTCTATTTCATTTGTTTTTTTTTTTGTTTTTTTATGTATATGACAAATCTCGTTTGGTTGAATGATTTCATAACCTGTTTTCAAATTTTATCTGATTTACGTTCGCTACAGGTTCTCAGGGCTATAGATCCGTCGCCAATATGCAGGCACGTGTCATTTTTGTGTGTATTTCCAATAATTTTGTTTATATTTATGTTCAGGTTAGTTCACATGTTTTGCTGTAATCGTAGCGACTCATTGTTACATCAAATGTTCTTTCAATAACATTTTATCTTTATTGTTAACTCCTATGAATTTTTAGCTGTGTCTGATCATTTTCTGTTAATCGTTTGTTATATTTATGCATTTATTAGTTAAAGAAAAGGCCTTATTGTTTATAGTTTTTTTCTGAATAAGGGAAAATTTTGTTGATATTTTCTCGACTAAAAGAACGGTTTTTCTTTATAATATTCGTAACCATTCCTTGTTGCCACTTTGTAATGTTCGCCGAGGGAGGTAATTTGGCCGATATTTTTAATTTTTTCACTCTTGTACAATGCCGAGTACTGAGTATGGTATGTTAAACAATACTAACTCGTAATGTTACATTTCCCGTCTATTTTGCACATGCACTACTGTTTATTTGTTACTGCCTCCCACCAGACAGGACTTGTCACAAGGTCAAATTCCCGAAGGCTGATTAAAGTGGGGATAAAGGGGAGGGGGAATTCGGGAACGAGCCGAGACTCGAACCCTGCTGGTCTATGCAGCTCATCGGCTCACTTGGTGCAACGTGAGCCTGATGAGGCAAGCAGTTTCACGAAACCAAATGTGGGTCCGGGCACACTAATTGTCAATGTCTCCCACCAGACAAGGCTTGACACAAGATCAAAAGCCCGAAGGCCGATTAAAGCTGGGATAAAAGGGAGCACGTATACCGGGTTATGGCTTGAACTAGACAGCAAGGTTTAGTGCCATACATAGGTTTCGAGAATGTCCGCGGGGACCTCTGCATACGCACTACTCTCTATTTATTTGTCGCTGCCTTCCACCAGACACGACTTGACACATGGTTACAGCCCGAAGGCCGATTAAAGTGGGGATAAAGTGGAGGGGAAGGTCGGAAACGAGCCGAGACTCGAACCCTGATGGTCGATGCGGCTCATCGGCTCACTTGGTGCAATGTGAGCCTGATGAGGCAAGCAGTTTCACGAAACCAAATGCGGGTCCGGGTACATATATGACATCTGCTTTATTTCTGCATATGTTACACAGAAGGCACAAGGGCACCTCTGGTAGCGTAACGGTTAGCAAGCTAGACTAGCAAACCTACACGAGTGAGTTCGAGTCTCATTGGGCGTCCCATTCTTTCGGCCTTGTGCCACATCGAAGCAAAGAGCTTTGTAAATTACTACATGACATCTGCATACGCACTACTCTCTAAGACCTCTGTCTGACTTGCTTTATATATATTACTATTTCCGGTCCTGTGAACCAAGTAGCATAATCCACTTTCACAATTGTGCTTGTTGGTTGGAGATCTGTGTTCAAATCACACATGGCGCTATCGGCACATTCTTCTACATAACAGTTTTTTTTACGAAATCAGTCTGTTGGTGATCTAATTTTTTCCATTGGCTTATTTCTATTATTTTCCTTAAATAAGTTTTAATTTCATCTTATATAAATTTGCTTATTTCACCAAATAAGATTGTTGTGTTTATTAATTCGTATGCTGCGTTATTTCTGAAGTTTTCTTCCTGTGTTTTTATCGTGTTATGAATTCTTCTCTTTGGTTAATCCTTTTATGGAGTTATCGATATTTAATTTGCTTGCTATGTTTCTTGCTTCGAAGTATACGTTTTGTTCTGTGTTGTTAAGAACATTTTTCTATGTTCTGGTCAGGTTTTCTATAAGTAATTATATATGTGTATACTTATGTGTGAATACTGAAGAGTTATAATACAAAGAAACATTCTGTCTGTGGATGACAATACATTCGCTCCTCTCCCGGGGTTGGGCACTCTGCCTAAGGAATTAACCGCTGTCACTCGCGTAATGCAAAAACCTCTTCTAATAATTAAGCACTCTGGTATCCAATATCGTAAAATGAAAAGAAACGAAAGTCAAATCTCACATGCGTTAAATTCCCGAGTCGCCATACGTCGTCGAAATGGCTGAGCCGTAAGTTATCGGTTGAACGTAAATTTAGCTAAGTTTCGATCCCAGCTTGAAGCGTCCGGAGTGTCTAGACACACTGTAGAGTTGAGATACAATGAAACAGTCTGTCTGTGGATGACTATATATATATGGGGGGGTCTTTTAAACATGGAACCTATTTACATCGTGATAACATTGAATATAGACAACCACATTTATAAAATAGTTTGATTTTTAAAATGTTCTCTTAACAATCCATTTCTTCAATAAATAACAATGCAGACTATTTAAATCCCCTCACCAAAAAAAAAAAAAAAAAAAAACAACAACCACAAATAAAAAGAAATAGCAAAATAATATTGGCTAAAGTATGGGACACCCTAAGTAGAACTATTATTGTTAACCAAAGAAAAAATTACAAAATCATGCTATAAATTGGTTCCATGGAATATACTATTAAAGTAACTATGTATCAAGTTTGACATGAAAAAAATCATATTCTTAAACACTGAAGAGCTACTCAACAGAACTTTAAACTTAGACTATAAGTTTATTCATTCGATGATCGTAAAAAACTTTTTAAAAAAATAATCAAAAGACTTTTCTATCTTATCAAAATTCAAACTTATGCTTATGATTTAATCGACATTAGTAAGAGAAGTTTTTGCGGCTTTGAAACTTGTGAAATTGTGGGTATATTCTTACTATGAAAAATGGCCTTCAAATTCAATATAGAAAACTTCGGTCGTTACTGTCATAAAAGAACAAAATGTTTAAAACAACTGCAATGACTATATTATGGACACTGCGAGGAGTTCATTAATAGACATTTTGAAAAGCTATAACTTGAACCTGGACGTGCCATCTAAGTTAAAAACGGTACATTTTCTCGCTGTCACTTTCGATTTGAACATTGGTACGTGGCGACCTTTTAGAAAACCGAATAATCAACCGTTACTCATTCGTACAATATGGGATTGTCCATCCAACATTACTAAACATATTTACAAATCTAAAATTCATTGGCTAGCTACAAATTCTGACAATAGAAATATTTTCAACGAAGTTAAAAAGAAATTATTAACCAGCACTCAGAAATATGATACTTTACACCTAACTGAATGACATTCTGAACAACAGCAATAAAAATAACAAAATAACGTCAAAGAGAAATAGTATACGTTTCTCTCCCACCAAAACAAAACTGCCAAAATCAACCGTTGGAAACATTTTTTCAGTTAATTAAAAAACAGTTGGGAAAAATCACAACACTAAAAAACTCTTTAATAGAATTAATTTCAAGAAAAGTCCTCCTAGCAGAAAAAAATTTAAAAAAAAATAAAAGGCATAATTTAGATATTAAATGAAAGGATTGCAGAGAGATTGCTAGATGTCGCTTGAATGGTAATTTTTTTGGTAATAATATGATATGCAAGGACACCATCAAATAGGACGATAACCACACACACACACACACACACACACACACACACACACACACACACACACACACACACACACATATATATATATATATATATATATATATCGGTGCTACTGAACTGAACTCGAAAAGCAGATGGTATAATCACATTATCAGCTTCAGTAAGTGAAGATATTGTTAAAGTTCTTCTTTATCCAAATATATTTTAACCATATAAAGGGTTTAGCGGGAAAAATATTATACCATTGGATATTATGAAAAGAAAGTCCAAGTCTACAAAAGACTTGACTATAACGGCAGATCGTGTCTAAAAATACAACTCTAGAACATGCTGAGAACAATATGCTAAACGGAAAAAAAAACAAATTATTTCCTAAGTGTTGACATATCAAACATTCCCATTGCCCTTCTCTTCTTTACACACACACACACACACACACACACACATATATATATATATATATATATATATATATATATATATATATAACTTGACTACGATCGCCAACTTTACTTATATATATATATATATATATATATATATATATATATATATATATATATATATATATATAAGTAAAGTTGGCGATCGTAGTCAGGCAAGTCCTGAAGGCTCTCATTTCAATAACTACTAGGCCGCTATTCTATCTCTGGATTGCTCATCTTACCCTTGATACGTACTCTATAATGCTGGGTAAAACGCAAGGAGATATCAAGTCCAATTTTTGAGACTCTCTTATAATTTGTCTTGGGATTGAACCACTCTCTCTAAGGACACTCTAACAACTAAGACAATGGGCCGGTATGCGTGAATGTGCGCTTGTGCATGCGTGTGTATGTGTGTATGAGTGTGTATTTAATAAAACTATCCGCTATGAACGGGATGTGACAAAAAAGTCAAACTGGTTTGAATTGCAATTATTCTTTATTCTAGACCAGTTGCTTTACTTTGACATTGAAGATATTTCTAGGCTCTATTCTATAACGGGATATTCCCTGTAGCGTATTGGCCAAAATGCTGAACTGTGGCCAAGAAATAAGCGCTTTCAAACTCTAGTTCACTTTCAGTCTAATACCCTTGTGAAAGCTATATAAGACATATCAAGTACCTATAGGTTAAATAACCTCACTGCTGTTTTCCGCTAATTAGGGCTTTGACATTAAATAAACCAGTAAGTTTGATGTGCCTTTAAACAAAAAAACTAAAGTATAGTAAAATTTATACAATAATAGCGTATACAATCATATACAAATTTATACAATGATAATATATATTTAGCATTATACGTAACCTATTTCATTCGAAGCGCTGGAATATATAAAATATTGCATGTTCTACTCATAAATGATTCAGGGTACCTCAATATACATGGGAACCATCTGACTGCTAATAACTCTACTAATAATAATGTTAGGGTGCTTCTGGTGGTGTAGTCTCACAAACTCACTCAAGTTATTTCGAAAATAATACACTCTTATAACATTTAATTCTCGATCACAATAGCTTGGACATAAGAGGAAAATTATTTTGCGTCTCTATCTATTTGGAGACAAAAATCTTTTTAAACTGTCTTAAAATAGATACAACCCATTAATATGATAATGATTTATAACTGAGACAAGAAGCTCAAAAAAGATTGCCTGTCCTGGAAGCTAATAAAATAAAAATTAAGTAAAACATTAATTTGATGTCTATAGCTCAAACGATGGATTTTTTACATGACGTGTTCTAAATGACTATCATGTCGCTTGTCTCGGTAATAAATCATTATCATATTTATGGGTTGTAGCTCTTTTGAGAGACAATGTACATGGAATAATATTTTTTAAAACAAGGTAGCATCTTCTGTTTTTCGACAAATTTATACAGGTTATATTGGTGCGTATTTTTAGAGGCGGAGTGATATTTTTGATGTAGTTTATCGTTACCTTCGTACTTTTTACATCTTTGTTCAATTAACATCACCACACTTGATGGCACTATAACTTTAACTTAACTTATTATACTGTTTATTTGATATGACTCGAGGGAATACTAAAATGGCCAAACAAGATAACTGATCTGAATACACTGAAATGTTTTTCCACAAGGGAAATGTCACAAAGAAAATTCCTTTTATTCGCAAATAATCGAACATAAGTTGCCAATTATATACCTTATTTCCAACTTTTAGAACCACGTATACTTATTTACATACTTAAATACAAGCACACACATGGGTATACAGAAACACGCACGCACGCACGCACGCATATATATATATATATATATATATATATATATATATATATATATATATATATATATATATAAAAGGTTCAAACAATAAATATAATGAATTTTGACCTGCGTGTTAGCAATAAAAAACACTGTCTACAGTTCCATCTTTTTCAAGGAAATCAATATTATTGGGTTCTTGCATGTTCCTGAAGACTGTCACCATTACCTTATATACTGACTGCTGTGTCAGAAAATTTTTCTTTCCCGGAGAGTCTGAGTATATCCATTCCATGAACTGTCTTTTTGTCACAGGCTTATAGTAGCAAAGCGATTTTTAGCGTATAAATAAACATTTTTTTAAGTAAAACAAATTTGTCCATGCATATTAATTTGTTTGTAAATTTCACATGGTTTGCAATTCACATCGAGCAAAAATCTGATCACTGAGCAAACTGTTTGATTTGGCGCCATTTTGAATAGCTTCCAAATGAATATTTTGAGAGATTGAAATAATTTTTGCTATAAATCAATATAAAACAATGAAGAGTTTGTATTTAAGAAAAAGAGCAATGAAAAAAAGTTGGTATTTTTCCACAAGAGTCCCCATATAAATGAATATATATATATATATATACGTAAATTACAATGAACTAGTCCACAACGATCTGAAATTGGTATTCTTTTTTTTAAATGTTATTCCGTATATGCGTATATTTGTCACGTATTTCAGAGATTTCAGTCTTTCGCTGACAATTAAGTTTTCGTTCTCTGTGAATATCTTTATCACAGAAGTGGGGTTCAAAATTGTTTCGGTCGATTCTAGTTTACTCCAAGTTTAATGTCTGTGGCTGTTTTAAAGGATTTCATTTTCCATTAAAAATTCTGGCTCTCTTATTAAAGATCTATTTTTTATTCGTTGCCCTTTTTTTTCAATTTTTCTTCCTTTTATGTCTAGTGTATATACGTATGTGTTTTTTGCTATTAATGTATTTATGTGTATATATTCTTTGTGTTTCCAATAGATGTAAGTATTTGCACCGCCTCCGCATTAGTCGGATGCAACATAAAATCAACTTTTTAAGCTCAGTTTAACAGGTTTAATTCAGAGTTTTCCTTTTCCTAGACAAGTTATTACGCCAAGACTATTGATACCTGTCTGCCTTGCTATTTTATCCATAGCTGAAAGGAGAATAGTTGGATTTATACCTTTCCCAAGGGTGTTAGCGCTATGGGAAATGCAAACACTCACGTCCAAGACTTGAACTCGGGTCACCGTGTCCATTTCCTACGATGATGTCCATCTCTCAATGAGCAACCCCTGAGTTCATTGGCAAAGAAATGTGCGAACATTTACACACATATCCACTCAAACACGCACACTCACATACACGCATATATATAGATATGTATGTAGGTCCACATTCCAATACATATACTCTTACAGATATATTTTCAACTGCATTGAATGGATTAAGGAGAATTAGAGTATATATATATATATATATATATATATATATATATATATATATATATATAACATACGGGGAAAAAGCTAAGGGGTAGACGTAGCAAGTCCGAGTGCTCAATGCCAACGGCTATCAACTGTATAATTAATTTGGTGTGAAAAATACATCAAAACTCACGTGCAGAGCAAAAATATTAACTATATAAAAATAAATGAAAAAAAAAAATCAATTCTTTGGTGTCCTTATAAATTCTTTTCAGTTCTATGATAACCCTCTTCAGATGGTGAGAGGAATATTGTTTACTATCTGAAAATCAATTTGGGATGTTTTTAGTGTTTCTAACATACCTGATATTTGAATATGTATTATTTATGTTCTAATGTTTCAAACATATGTAATAGATATTAAATACTAAACAATATTTCTTTCACTATCTGACGAGGGTAATCATAGACCTGAAATAAATTTATAATAAAGTCAAAGAATTAGTTTTTTTTTAATTATTTCATAAAAAAATTTTTTTCTATAATATATATATATGTGTGTGTGTGTGCGTGCGTGTATATATATATACTGTCACAAATGTAATTGCTGGTGTTCTGGAGTAAGGTTTCGTCGTAAGAGATTTCGAACCACAGTCATGCTATTACGTCACCTTTCGGACTAATGCTGTATACTGACCTTCGACCCGGCCAAACATCCTACTCCAAAGTGATGCACCGGAAGGAAGTAACACATTCCAATGGCTAGTAATCGAATCAGGTTGGCGGATTTGGCTGACGAAATGGGACAAGGTAAAAAGCCCATGGTACACTTATAGACTGATGCACCGGAAGAGAGTTGCCTGTGAACTGCATGGCAGTTATTTCCGCTTGATGACGATCAAACATGCCATTCCAAGGATTGAGTGGGCGATTAAACTATTATATAACTCGATGGGACAGGAAGCCAGTGAGTTGGAGAAAAGATGTGGAAGGGAAAGCCACCACCCGGCAGACGGGGCCTTTGGGACCCCTGATTGAGTTGGAGGTCAGAGAAGTCGGAGACACGATGTGGTAGGGAAAGCCACGACCCAGCAGAAGGGGCCCTCGGGACCCCCGATTGAGTTGGAGATCAGATGAGTAAGAGACAAGATGCGGTAGAGAAAGCCCGCATCGAGTGGAGTGAGCCCCCGGACCTCCGGTTGAGCAGCCCTGGAGAACGAGAAAGACACAACGCTGAGGACCATAAGAGTGGGGGTCAATATGTTGCAGTTCTGTTCAGTCTCCAACTCCCTCTCATACGCAAATCTTACAATAAAGTGAGAGTTACATTTTTTTAAAGAAGTCTTCCCTTGTCATTTTATTCATTGCCTCAATATGTATTCAGCATGTATGCGTTATTACATGTATATGTGTATAGTTGTAGCATATGACTATACAACACTAATAACCTTGGGGTGTCCTCGTGGTGTAATGGTTAAAGCGATGAACTGCGGAATCGTAGTACGCGAGTTCGTACTCCAGTCGCGCGATTACGTTCACTTTCGGGCAAATACCCTTGGGAAAGGTATGAACCCCCTTATTCTCCCTCCAGCTATGGGTAAATAGTAGGACGGACTAGGTTCTTCAGCCTTGGTTAGGCAACTAGTCTAGGAGAAGGAAAACTCTGAATTCAAAACCTGTTAAACTCCGCTTAAAAATTGACCTTGTGTCATATCCTACCCAAGCGGAGGGGTTGGTAAATAGTACTAATAACCTTGGCAAAGTTATGCACTTCTTTATCTGCAAAGCTAACAATTAAATTGCCCCATGACTATTTTTCTGTGAGAATGGATTTGCTATTAAATAAGCCACGAAGATTGATAAACAAAGAAACCAAAACACACACGCGTGAGTGCGCGTATATATATATATATATATATATATATATATATATATATATATATATGTGTGTGTGTGTGTGTGATGTGTGTGCTAATGTCTCTATATCTATGTCTGTTCAGACCTATCTTGCAGTGTATTGGTCTTCATCTTCGGAAATCGACGCACTTACCAGAGTTTAATTCCTGTTCAAGGATTTTTGATTTTCATATAGCGCTAGTAGTCTTCGGAAAAGTATGCATCAACCTATTCTCCCTTCTAGTTGAAAAATAGTTGCACAAACGGAGATTATTAATTTTGGTATGACAACCGTTCTCGAAGAAAGTAAACTCTGAATTCAAACCTATTAAACTTCGCTAAGAAATTGAAATTGTGCCACATCCACCTCGTTTGGAGAGGTTGGTAAATACAAATCTATCTTTCAAGTTAGTTCGATAGATAGCTGTATGCTTATCTACTTCAGTCTCTATGAATCTATCGATTCTAAATTGTTTCTTATGCCCAATGACCCTTTGGATCTATAATTATTTCCCATTTTATCAGTGTGTTTATCTACGTATATCTTTTCCTATCTATTTTATTTTTATATTTTCTAATGTATTGCATATCTAATTTTCTCTTCCTTTTTTTTTTTTCTTTTTTTCTTCATTCTAGTTATTTTTCCTTTAGCCGAATCTAATCATTTCGCAAAATATTCCGGAATTGTTTCACCCGCTCCGACAATGATGAAAACAAATTAACCTTACATACATAAGTATATGCCAAACAAGTTTTTTTTTCAAAAATCAAAATTTTCTCCCAAACCAAATATACCGATATTTTATTTACTATAGTTTAGGACGGACTGCGGACCATTTGTTTGAGCAATGTACAAAACATATGAAGATCAACGGATAGTGATCACGTGAGAAGAAAGAAAATGATTCTTATTTGGAATGGAACCTTCTATAATGAGAATTCGTCCTTTTCTAAAATTCATACCAACATATCGTAAAAAAAGAAATAAATTGGTCGTCTGTAGCATTTTGAAATTAAAGTGTTTTCACGTAGAATCTTCTCGAGAAAATTATTAGATTACTCTGTTGTATAGACGTAAAAATTTTATGTGAGAATTTTCCGTTCTCTGTCTTCATACTAATGTAAAAAAATGAATTCGACCATAAAATTATTCTTTTATCAAATTTTAGCAAATTTTTTTCTTATGAGCCAAAGACTTGAAAATTAAGTAGGATGTATATATATATATATATATATAGAGAGAGAGAGAGAGAAAAGACACACACACACACACACACACACACACACACACACACACACACACACATATATATATATATATATATATATATATATATATATATATATATATATATATAAGCAAAGTAAGCATTGACCATGTTTTATAATCACCATGCCTTATTGCCGCTGTTTATTTCGATATTCTCAAGATTTATGTTGACACGTAGGTATCCAACTGTGCTGAAGGCGCTGTGTTGGTTTTTTACTAGGTCCAGAAACACATTCCTGCAGCGTGCTAAGACGAGTGCTGTTCAGATTTAAATCCTATGGAGCGGAGCCAGTTTAGCAATCTTTAGAATTGCAATACGTGATTGGGTAAGAGTAGGTGATAACGTGTTAGAGGAAACGTGCGTCTGTCTGACTGTGTAGGTATCATTTAGGTACACATTTTCAAATTCTCCGTAAACAGATGAAAATAATACCTAAAGAAATTTCACTGCTGGTAAAGTCTAAATAAATGTTCTGCGGTCTTGAGAAACATAGCGCCGGAAGTACACCTTATCCGTGATGGTACGATTTCAGTTCTAAGAATTTCTTTTCGTAGGTGGAAGTAGGAGTTCCGAGTCAATCGCTTATGGCTGTGAATTCAGACCTTTTACATCTCCAAAAGTAGTTTTCTTCCCGAGGCTAAAGAGCCCAATCTGCTCTGCAATTTATTCTTTACTGGTGGGTTAAGGGAAAAGAATCCATGATTTTTCTAAGGGACTTCCTGTCGATGGACTCTGAATATATAAACTGCATCCCAAGTAAAAGTTTTGGATATTAACTTAAAGACTCCTTTGATATCTGTCGATTTAACAGCGGAAGTCGGACACCAGATAAAAAAATGGAAATTCAACTAATAACTAAAGTAAACAAGACGCGGGTATTTTCGGCGGAAACCAAAAACATGATCACGAGCATTGCAAGACGGCAAGCTAGAGATGTAAGTGCGAGAATCTTCCTGGGTGGTATGCTGGAAAGAGACGTGTCTACATGTATCATGTATTTGGTAAACTGGATGTTTGCCCACGAAAATGTGCGTGGGCGTTCGAGATATTTAATTACCAGGATTTTTTTTTTATCTAAAAAGCAAGAAATTTCGCTGAAGATTCATAGCTCGGTCTTTGTGTGTATAGCTCAGCTTTTTTCGATCATCTCTCCCTTTACCCCTCCGTACAATTTAGGTAATAAAAAGAAAAGAAAAGACGAAAAATTTATTTTTATATCTCAGCGTTGATGACTTTCTCTACTATAAAACAAAGGGAGAAGACCCCCGCAAAAAACGCTGCCCTGGGTATTACATATAACTGTACCTGGTGGATATGATGGCGCTTGTATCAGCTTTAGCTTCCCTGGAAAAAAATAGGGGACATCTCTTTTCGGACTGTCTTGTATTTTCTTTTTCACAGATTTTATGGATATATACTTATGGAATAAAACTGTTTAGAATTTTATAATCTAGAAATTACATTGTATGCTAGACGCAATTAATGCGTTTTCATAAAGCTGTGTTCTGATTTCTAGCTTAGACATGTTTACTCCCAATATGATAAAGTTAATACGGAGATAATTTCACTTTATGGAAATTGGATTACTGACAACGTAAAAATATGTAAAATTACATCGTTTCTTCACTTTGTACATGTATTTAGCAAATCCCTCTGCACGAGTATGTTTGAGTTCAGAGTTTTCCTTCCCTTAGATTGGTTGCAATACCGAGTTTAACTTATCAAGTTAGCCCTACTATTTTTCCTCAGCCGGAAGAGAAATAAGTAAAAAGTTGGCGACCATAGTCGAGGGTAACCCGAAGGCTCCCTTTTCGATAGCTACTACACCAAGGTGTAGGGGAGGGCGCTACTCCTTCCCTGGATTGCTTTACTTTACCCTTGATCCGTACCTTATAATGCTGAGTGTTAAGCAAGGAGGCATCAAGTACCATTTTTTGAGTCTTTGGTATGACTCGACCTGGGATTGAACCCAGGTCTCCCAGGCCATTGGCGAACACTCTAACCCCTAGGCCATTTAAAACTTTCCTAAAGTTATAAGTGGTATAAAAAATGCAAACAGCTTTGTTCAGTATTTGAACTCGGTCCATCCAATTCCTCTTTTGACGAGCGCCATCAAATTCCAAAACTTTATATTACTAAAGAATGAAATTGAAAAAAAAAAGCTGAGTCATTATTCTGATAGATATTTTGCATATGATAAGGACTAAACACACTAAACAATGCGTCTCCGTTTCTTATCGAAATGGACATGGAGTTTATCACCAAAAACGTAATAATAAAAGTCATCTTAGATCCCAATCAAGTAAACCAAAACAGTGTTATTGACAAACCTCTATCTAAAAAACAAATTATGTGATTATTGCGAAATTAATATTGACTACGTTCCAAATAAATGTTAAATCGGTGCAAATGATTAAAACCTCTGTTCTTTTTTTAAAAGTAAAAACTGTTGAAAACAGATTTGGTGCGAGAGATGGGTTGCACACATCTAATATTTTCAGTACGGAAAACAAAGCATTCAACTTACCGAAGATAATGGCTTAATTTGTTGTTGCTTTTTTTTAACGGCATATCAACGTTCGACATTGATTTAATGCCAAAGTCATTTTTTTTAGAAAAACAGTTATGATACAACGTAACCCATCATTGGGGGATGAGGAGATTTCTGTATTTCCCTAAGGTTATAAATCCGAAAATGAACGATAAGAGTTTGAATTTTTTAGAGTAGTGTCAGAGTTCAAAATATTAGCCTTTAGAGACCTTCCCTCCACAGAAGATAATAATTACTGATGAAGTGCTGGAAATCTATATTGCTGAAATAGTATTATTATCTATAAACACGATTTCAGACAGAGTAAATTTTAGGAAGAATAAAAAAAAGAATTTACATTGATGATTGATTTTAATAGCATGTCGACCTTTCTAGGGTAATTCAGCGCCTAAACATTATGAAATCAGGGTACTTCTATTTTCCTGTTGTTACATAATATATCGGTGAAATACATTATTAACATGTAATGCAACATTTAAATTACGTCCTGAGCAATTAAATTGAATCTTGAATGGAAAATACTGGAAGTTCAATCAGTTTGATAGACGGCCGTTGAACCTAATGTCAGTCTAAGACTACCGATTATAATGGATAGTTTCAGTAAGATAAAACGTTTCAGGAGTTATAGATTTGTAAGAAACGCCCGACCTAAACATTTAAACACTCTCTACATTACCGTTTAGGCAAACGGGTAACGATTAAAAGTCACCAAAAAATAATTGAAGATAATATGTGTTCATGAAATGCTGGTCGTGTTGTCATTCTTCAAAAACAAACAATATCAAGAACGGCAATTCTAAAGAAACATCAGAACAACC
Organism: Sepioteuthis lessoniana; assembly: GCA_963585895.1. Classification (NCBI taxonomy): domain Eukaryota; kingdom Metazoa; phylum Mollusca; class Cephalopoda; order Myopsida; family Loliginidae; genus Sepioteuthis; species Sepioteuthis lessoniana. Next base: position 94,847,946 of record OY757909.1, read on the forward strand.
GAGGCCACAAGAGGAGACGAGGGGAGAAGAGACAACAAGAAGAAAGAATGAAGTGAAGTAAAGTGAGAAGTTGAGAAATGACTAATCCTAGTCCAATTTTCATATCGATATAACAAGACTGATCGTCGTGTAAGGGCCAGATTCATGGAAAGAATGATCACAGAATAAGGTTCATATTCATATTACATATTCATTTAGCTTGACGATCGTAAAATAATACTATCCTTTAAAGAAGCTTTTTCGACATGATACGAGAAGTTTTCGAACATGGGGTGCCCAGAACACAACATGTGAATGTCTTCAGAAAAAGGTTAAACACTCCCTGACCGATATCAGGGAAGAACACAAAAACAATCGGAGAAAAGAAAATAAAAACGAAAAACTGAAGGAATAAACCACGATAGAAATAAATGAACTAAGGAAAGATTAACAGGGAAAAACGCACGAGGAAGAAAAACAGAAGAAATAAATCAGTTAAAGAAAGAAAAGACAAAAGAAAGGAACATTAGGAAGAAACGTTTAAGGATGAAGAAGAAGAAAAATGTAAGAACACACATACTCACTCACTCACACACACGTAGATTAAAAAAGTGACATTTAATATAAAAGACAAAAGAAGAGACATGTGTGGTATTGAACAAACATTGATAAAGAAATTACTAACAGTGGTCTATGTTGTTAAAAATAAGAATGAATTAAGGGATGTGTAATTTTTTTTCTTTTCTTTGTTTTCTGTAAAGTTAAAATTTTTTGTTAATTACCGGAAAGCGGACATCCTTGTCATGCGCTTAGACCGGAATTCCTCGAGACTCAAGGGGCCTTTCGTGCAGGCTCTAACCCTCTCCGGAAGGGCTAGATTTATCACCTTGTGTCTGAGGTTCCCCTTTTTAAGGAAATGCTGACGAAGCCCGAGGTCTTTTAGGGAATGCAGAGTTGAGTCTGGGCTACGGTCCAGTGCTCAGATCTACCTTAAAATAGGTATTGTGCCTTACTCGTTCTTTTGCGTGACAAATAGAGGGATCTTTCACCGGAGTTAGCGAGTGACCGAGTAACCGGTAAGCAGCGGATGAGCAGTGAGTCTAGGGTGAACAGTGAGCCTTGAGCAGTGAGCCTAGGGCGAGGAGCAACAAACAGAGAATAAACCAGGCTGCAACAGCTCAGAATTGGGCTGTAAAATGTTATTTACTACGCGTAGTGTTGTCCTTATTATAGGCGAAGAACTCATTACAACATACATGCGCCATCTTTGAATATGATGGTTGGGTGGCTTGTTATTTGGGTTTTATAGCATATCAACTTTGTAGGTTATTTAATGCCAAATCCATTTTTAAACAAATAATTAGTTCTATTTCAAATAATTCATTTTAGCATTAGAACACAGTTTAATCATCAAAGACGTTTATTTCAAGCTATTCCGTTTATTCAAACAGTTCTAATTCAGCTAATTCAATTTTGTATAGGTACAGATTTTATTTACAAACACTTAAATGCCTAAACAATTCTATATTAGACAATTCAGTTTAGTGTAAGTACAGTTTCAATGTTAAAAACAGTTCCATTTCAAACAATTCAGTTTAGCATTAGCACGTAGATTCAATGTAATTAAAGTTTAATTGTCAAAAACATTTCTATTTCGAGCTATTCAGTTTCGTCAAACAGTTCTAATTCAAACAATTCAGTTTAGCATTAGTAAGCAGTTAGTTCTATTCAACCCATAGACAAGGCCCATTCAGGTGCCACCATTCCGGGCCAGAATGAAATTGGGAGCAATGGGAATGAAGGGTGCTCCGCATTCCCCAAAGATCAAGCAAAACTGGAGCCTCACCCTCAGGTTGTTTAATGTCATATGCAGGACGTTCATTGGAATGATCTTTCCCTTCTGCAGAGTTGCAGTTGGTGTATTCTACAGCCCCAGCTGACTGGGCAATACACAGAGTTAATGTCAAAACAGTTTTATTTCAGATAAATCAGCTTAGCATAATTACACAGTTTAGATGTCAAAACAGTTATATCTCGAGCAATTCAGTTTAGCATAAAAACGTTGGTTAATTCTCAAAACAATTTTATTTTAAACAATTCAGTTCAGCATAAATACGCAGTCTGAATGCCAAAAAAAAAAAAAACACAAAAAAAAACAGCAGTATACTCAAACCACGTTTTAGTTCTATTTAACCCAGAGATAGGACCCTTATCAGGTCTACTACTCTAGGCCAGAGGGAAACTGGGAGCGATGGCAATGAAAGGGTACTCCGCAACCCCAAAAGCTCCTGCATTACTGGAACCTCAGCATCAGATTCTTTCGTGTCATATCCAGGACACCCCTTCTGCAGAGACGCAGTCGGTGTATTCTACAGCCCCAGTCAACTGGGGAAGAATATAATTGTAAATCTTTTTTTCAATCCATGTGTGAGACAGAAACACTGTTGATAGGTGTTTTATTTTAGAATTCGTCTTTGCATGGGAAATGGGTAAGATTCCTTAAATGGGCAACATCTTTAAATTGTTTTTCGAAGTTTTAGAAAACTTAGTTTTTTATGGAAGCAGCATATTAAATTTTATTTTGAACTTTAATTTAGTAAGTGATTAAGGAGTTAATTACATATAGATTTTTTCTTTTTTTTTTTGTATAGTTGAAAATTATAGTCGGGTATGTATTCTGTTATATCGTAAGTAAGCTGTCAAGGATTTAGTTTCGGGATTTGAATTTCATTGGAAGAATTTGAATTACAATTCAAGTTCACTTTACTGGAAATCGGGCGATTTTTTAAAAATCTGTCCTTTGAGAAATTTTGATCCAATCTGTTTAATTAGTGGATGAACGGATCGTCAAAAAAGACCAAGACAGGGGCCACAGAGAATATTTGCCGATGATGATCCTGATATCAAACGAGCTGAGTAAATTGGAGTCCCAACAGGAAGAGAAAAAGTTAAATTGTAGGAACCCAACTCTAAATAAGATGTGAAACACACCGATGGAGACTCATAGATATTTGAGTTAATTACAGTCAGTGTTTTTTTTTTTCCAGGTGCTGTTTCAATGTTTCAAGTGTGTCGATTATCGATGGTGCGGCAAAATTAGACGTCCGGACAACGGAAGAGGACTCAGTAAAGAAATGAGTTCAAAACTGAAGAGATATGGAAGAGATGAAAATGAATGTCTTAAAGTATGAACATTTGTAAAATGATAAGATATGTTATACCTCGTTCGGGAATTACATCATTTGGTAGTTGTTTTTTTTATGGCAAAACAGAAAATCAGTAGTTTTTGAACATCAAGGCCTGTGAATGGAAAAGAATTGAGTTTTGGTATCTCACAATTTCAAAGGGAAATGTGGGATAAAAGGAGTATTTTTGATAATGCATTGAGTTTGGATCAGTGAATTTATTTTTGAGGTTTTCTGCATATGTTTTTTTTTTTTGTTGTTTTCGCTTTTTTTTGGGGGGGGGAGTATATAAAATCATAAGATATGTTATACCTCGTTCGAGAATTACTTCATTTGGTTTTGTTTTTTTTTTTTCAATGGCGAAACAGAAAATCAGTATTTTTGAACATCAGGGCCTGTGAAGGAAAAAGGATTTGGATTTGGTATCTCACGATTTCAAAGGGTAGAAAAGGTGGGATAAAAGGACCATTTTTGATAATAAATCGATGAATCGATATAAAGTTGTGTATAGTGCAGTGTAGGGCGAACTAAATAGCAAACAGCCATGTGGATATCGTTGAAAAACATAAAAAAATGTAGCTAAAATAAGGAAAAGTCTTTGGTTAATTAGTTGAACAGTTTCGGTGGAGGATGTTTTCTGTTGAAATTTTGGCATGTATTAATTTTGTATGATTAGTTGAGTTTGGGTCAGTGAATTTATTTTTGAAGTTTTATGCATATGTTGTTGTTTTTGTTTTGTTTTTTTGTTGTTTTCGCTTTTTTTGGGGGGGGCATGTTGCCATCCCCTTCAGTTATATGAGGGGTCCCGTTAAGAAAAATGGATGAAACTTCAGGTAATAACTTTGTCAGAGAACGACTGGCATCCAAAAGAAGGATTGCCCTGAATAACCAAAGTCAATGAGTTTTGTGACCAGAATGGGACAAAGATTGTCAAGTATTTTATGTGATATTTTCGAAAGGAGGTAAAACTTATATTTTTTGTTAAATTTTGTAATTGTCAAATGTATGCTTGTTGACCTAAAAGAGCAAAGATAATGATTCCAAAATAACCATCGAGCAAACCCAGAAAAAATATAAGTGGTGTCCTCTGAAATGAGAAGAGTAAAAAGAAATTCCGACCTTGACAGTAATGGATGTACATTTTTTTTCTTAAATATAATTTACGTGAATTGAATTACCATGACCAGAAAATCCGGAGAACACTTATGCACGACATAGGGAAACACTGAATGGCTGGTTCGACCTTATTATGTCTCAGTGTATACCGTGATCTCAACCACAGGAGATGGAACTGTGACTCAGTCGTAGAGTTTCGGCTTTGCAATCTGTGGTCGATGGTTATGGCGATGTTTCATATAAGAAATTAGGAATGCAGAGAAATAAATTAATGAAAGACAAAATAATCATGACAGAAAAACTGAGAGAGAGAGGGGGCAGTGATAGGAATAGAAAAGAAAGAAGCGTGTCAATATAAATTTAAAAAGAAGAAGAAAGGAAGGAAGAAGATTAAGTGTTTTCTGGCCGAAGCAGATACGACCATAGAGGCCAGTGGTTGATGTTTGATTCTAAGTAAAAGAACAGGAGATCAAATTCTGATTTCAAAGGATGACCGGCCGATCATACTTAGAAAAATAGCGTAACATAGAGTTTTAAATCGGACAATTTAATATCCATATTCTGAGAGCTATGCTTCCAGAAATTTATGCTTGTTCACAACACATAATATAGGGCCTATATACAAATAACTTGGTCTGTCGTCACCTAAGGCACATATAAATATAACGGGCATCGCAAAGAAAGGTTTGGTTTGGTTTAATGGCATATCAACAATTGTATGTTATTTAAGGCCAAATCCATGTTATACATATGAACAGTTCTATTTCAAACAATTCAGTTTAGCATATGTACACAATTCAAATGTCAAAAACAGTTCAATTTCAAGCTATTAAGTTTAGTCAAGAAATTGTAAAGGTTCCAACAATTGCTATTAATCACTAACAATTCAATTAAACATCAGTCACTAATTTACACACCGTTTAATGTCAAAACAGTTCTATTTAAAACAATTCAGTTTACCATAAGTACACATTTTTATTTTCTTTTACACACAGTTAATTTTGAATAATTCAGTTGAGCGTAATTACACAGTTTAGTTCTATTTGACCCATAGATAGAATCCTATCAGGTGCTACAACTCCTGACCACATTGGACCTGATGGGAAATAGCAGTAAAGGGGTACTCTACATTCCCCAAAGCTCCAGCATACACGAACCTCACCATCAGATTGTTTAATGTCATACCAGGACACTTGTTGGAGGTACTACCTCTCTGCAGCCCCAGTCGACTGGGCAATCGAAGAGAAAAAACAATGTAGAATTGTATGCACGTTTTTGCGTTGTTGTTTCGTTGTTGTTTTTTCCTCACACGGTGCTATCGAATACGAATCCTTTTTGAATATGTCCGAGTCATTCATGGGAGCATAACTGGGCGCAAATCCTTTGCTTATTTTTGTGCGCATATTTAGATATCCTATCACAGTGATGGATGCACTACATGGACTCTCACAAAACGGCTGGAGAAGAACTTAGACGGCAATTACACAAGAATGCTGCGAGCAATCTTGAACAAGTCCTGGCGGCAACACCCCACAAGACACCAACTGTACGGCCACTTGCCTCCTATCACGAAAACAATTCAAGTTAGACGTACCAGACATGCAGGACACTGCTGGAGAAGCAGGAACGAACTTATAAGTGATGTACTCTTGTGGACCCCAACACACGGCCGTGAAAAAGCAGGACGACTAGCCCGAACATACATTCAGCAACTATGTGAGGATACGGGATGTAGTCCAGAAGACCTGCCAGAGGCGATTAACGATAGGGAAAAGTGGCGAGAGAGGGTCAGGGATATCCGTGCTACCAGCAGCACATGATGATGATGATCACAGTGATAAATTGACATTTTATTCATCATCATCATCAGTAGCACCAGCAGTAAGTCACGCCAACTATACACATTCACTTGAATCTCTCTCGCTATCTTTTCCTATCGTCTATCGGTTCCTTACAGTGAATCCAGTGTCTGCACAGATCTGATGAATGTAATGTTTTGCTGGTCGGCCAACACTGGTGTGTCCATATGCAGGAGTACATGAAATTACGTCGTTTATGAGTTTACTCATACATTCCAAGCATATCATGTTTGTCCTTATTTGATGGCTTGTGAGATGGGAGGCAAGTGATCGAAGAGCTGTTGTTTTGTTGCGTGCTTCTTGCAGGATTTTTTTCAAAACAGCACATAGCAAGTGTTTTGCGAGATTCAAGTGCAATCATGCAGTCGTACTGACTCATCAATTGCTTGGAAGAAGTACGGTTCTAATCTCATAAGTGAAAGTATAAAAAAAATAATGACAGACAGACGGATAGATAGATAGATAGATAGATAGATAGATAGATAGATGTTGGGAGTGAATAAAGCTAATATGTTAAATAAAAATAAACAAAGAAAATTTGGAGAAACTTGCTGATGAAAGAAATAAACAATTGTTAAAAAAGGGGAAAATAGTAAAAATAAGAATCAATTGAACAAACATTAAAACGTCGAAATAAGCGAAAAAGCAAATAACATTGAATTATTTATTATCGGTGTCTGATTAGATTCAGTTAATTGTCTTTTTCTTGCTTTTTATCCAAAAGTTCACAACTTTCTTGTTGTCTTCGACTGTTAAATAAGCCTCATCAGTTATAAATTAAGAATTAGCTTCCGAAACGTTTCAAGCTCTGAATCCGTATCCCCTGCTAATTACGATGTCACAGTCTGACAACTTAACCTCTACGCCTTATGAACTCTACCCATTAATTTGTGTTAATGTACGGGAAAAAAGGTATGATGAAAGAAATACTAATGACGATTATTCAAGGTTTTATTCATTTATTTTATGAAATGTCAATATTCGTGGGTTATTTAATGCCACAACCATCCTTTCTCGTATCCGAACTCACTTACTTCGAGAGATTTCCCATTCGGCTGAGGCTGTAGATTACACCTACCGCACCTCTGCGGAGGGGTAAGACCCCTCTACGAGTATCTTGCCTATGACTCAAAACTATCTGATGGTGAGGTTCCAGTGATGTTGAGGCTTTGGAGAACCGGGAGAACCCCTTCATTGCCATTACTCCCAGGTCCACTCTGGCCCGGAATGGTAAAACCTGATAGGGCCCTATATGTGGGTTGAATAGAACTAAACTGCATACTTATGCTAAACTGAATTGTTTAATATAGAACTGTTTTGACATTTAACTGTGTGTAAACAAAATTTATACTTATACTAAATTAAATTGTTTGACTTAGAACTGTTTAACTAAAATGAATAGCTTGAAATAAAAATATTTCTAACGATTAAACTGTGTACTTTTTCTAAACTGAACTAACTGAGATAGAACTGTTTTTAACATTGAAACTGAACTTATGCTAAACTGAATTGTTTGAAATAGAACTAACTGCTTTTATAATATGGATTTGGCGTTAAATAACCTATAAAGGTTCATATGTCATAAAAACCCAAACAAACAACCAACTTACTTCGAGACAGCAGTCAAAAGGTTTCACCATTTGCACCAATGTTCCATAAAAGTTAAGAAAATAGTGGAATAAATAAATGGAGGACAAAATAATCTGGATATATATATATAGAGAGAGAGAGAAAGAGAGGGAGATAGAGAGAGAGAGAGAGAGAGAGGGAGATAGAGAGAGAGAGAGAAAACAGAACAGAACAGAAAAAAAGCGTATCAACATTAATTTAAAAAATAGAAATGAAGAAGAATGTTTTCTGGCTGAAGCAGATTCGACCACTGAGTCCAGTGATTGATGTTTGATTCTAGAATTTAAAGAATAGAAGATCAAATTATGATTTTCCAAAATGACCGGCTCTTCCTACTTAAAATAGTAACGTAACGCAGTGTTTTTAAACGCCCCCATATCACGATAGCTATGCTTCCGGAAATCTATGTTTAAGCACAGCACATAGCATAACACACAAGAAATTTAAAACTGATTTTAACAGCCTTTCTTTTTAAAATATTTACATTGCACAACATTGGTCACCACATATACCTCGTTACCTTCAACTAGATTCCGTACAAAGCTAAACACACAGGAGTTGATTTTCAAGAATAAAAATTATAATGCTGATTTTCATGGTGCAAAACTCTTACTGCTTACTTTTTAACAGGATTTATTCGAGGGGATGATTTAAAAATTACACATATCATAACATACACAAGAGAGAGAGAGAGAGAGAGAGAGAGAGAGAGAGAGAGAGAGAGAGAGAGAGAACAATACACTGAGTCTAGATCTTTTACCATCTCGTCGTATTGGAAGAAGTAAATAATAAAACAGCTTAAAATTAAATATTCTTACACATTTTTAATTTACGGAACATTTCTGCGTCGGTTGGGGCTACAGAATACACCGATTCCTTGTCTGCAAATAGGTAAGAGCCCTTGCAATGAATGTCCTGATGTGACACTAAATAATCTGACGATGAGGTTCCAGTGATTCTTGAGTTTTGAGGAATGCAGAGTACCCCTTAATAGCCATCGAACCCAGATTGGCCCAGATTGCAAGCACCTAATAAAGTCCTATCTCTGGTTCAAGTAGAACTAAACTGTAAAATTACGTTAAACTGATCTATTTGAAATAGAACTATATATATATATATGTGTGTGGATTTGGTATGAATAACCGACAACGGTTGATGTGCCATAAAAACAAACGAAACTTACGCAAACATTTTTTGTGGTCTTTACGTTACATTTTCTAGTCTATATGCGTCGCCTTAGGGTTTCCACTGTAGTCATGTTTGAAACTAGAGCTTTGTTTATTACAAAGCCTGAAGTATACAGCACACCGTGAGAAATTAGCTTGAAATTCTCCGTTTGCTTTGGTCATTAGTTATTACACGATGAGAATTGCCTCGACTACAATAAATAAGCTTAACTACAATTTTCAATTGTAAGCTTTGAAATTATAATCAAACTTCATGAAAGAAACCTGCTTGATTATTGGCTACTAGTTCGCGAAAAATGAAGATTTGACTTTATTTAGCTCTAGCATTCTCTGAAAGTAAAAAACAAACCCAACAAAAATGAAATTAAACAAAACGAAAATAGGAAAACGACAAAGAAAAGCAAACACAAAAAGAAACTTTAATTGCTTGCAAATGATTTTCTAACGATGTTTTGTTTTTATCGTCAGACTTGGTGTAATTGATATCGAGTTAGAGTGAACATTATAACGCGATCAGCAGTTCGAAGTCACTTTCTTTGAAGCCGTAATTCAGCACTTTTACTATTACTCCACGGGTACTTCTTCTAATCATCTTTGAGGAGGAAATCTGCAAACGAGGTGATAAAGTTTAAAAGTTCATGGTTTGAAACTAAAAAGTAAAGAATGAACATTAAAACGCGATCATCAGTTCGAAGTCACTTTCTTTGAAGTTGTAATCCAGCACTTTTACTATTACGCCACGGGTACTTCTTCCAATCATCTTTGAGGAGGAAATCTGCAAACGAGGTAATAAAGTTTAAAAGATCATTGTTTGAAACTAAAAAGTAAAGAATTAAAACTGGCCACCACCCTGGTAAGTCAGAAAAATAATCATTTACTTTTAAGATACTAAGCAGCTTATTAAAAATATTTAAGGACATCAATGAGGTAACTTCATATTTGTGTATGTGGGTGTGTTACATACATTTGTTTATTTTCTAATGATACATGCCTCACACACACACACACACACACACACACACACACATATATATATATATATATACATATATATATATATATATATATATATGTGTGTGTGTGTGTGTGTGTGTGTGTGTGTGTGTGTGTGTGTGTGTGTAATATTTAGCTTTGCAGGAGATTTTTTTTCTTTTGAGGTTTTGCTAGACCAATATCAAAATAAAAAAAATCACGAGTAGAGTTAAGTAATTAAAATACACATTTAATTTGAATTTCATTTAGCGCAATATCTTCAGTTGTTTGTTATTTAATTAAACATGTCGGTGGAACTCTCATTCAAATTTCAAAACAGTAAACAAAAAGCAAAAAAAAGAAAAAAGAAAAATCATTCATACTCCTGAATGAAAAGTCAATGTTTACGAGTATCTTAGTTCTGGAGTAAAGTCAAACTAACATTAGTGAACGACTACATAAAACTCCAGATGATTGTCTCCTTAGAAGCTTAGGGAACCAACGCCTATAACCGTTAGACTATGTGTCCTGCTGGACAATTCAGAGTGAATTGTTGGGACTTATAAACGTAATGTTCTTACTTGACTTGAATTACTACTATTATGTATGATTTTTTTACCTGTGCTCATATTCAGATTTTTTTCCTTCATCTAGCTTTCTTAATTATCGGTTCCCATATTGTATTCAACTCTATACTTGGTCTACTCAGCCGGTCATTGTAGCCCAACATATGTGCTGATTCCTTAAGGCGTCTAATCCTCCAATGTTCAGCCCAGCCAATTATTTCAACTTTATCCCATAAGGGCAGATGATTTCCATTTTCCTTCCATATATGGTCTGCCACACCCGACTTTTCAATCTCCCCTCGTACTATTGCCTTCCGATGTTCTTCTAGCCTTACTTTTAGTGGGGGACCTGTCTCACCTTTGTATATTTTACCACAACTGCAAGGGATGGAGTAAACACAGTTCTTGGTCATGTTGAATTCCGTTGGTGGCTTGACCCGGAAGAGATACCTCCGGGGAGTTGAAGCACTTGTGAATACTGTCTTGATGTCATATGGACTGCATATCTTTTGGATCCTTTCGGCTAGTCCTTTGACATAGGGCAGACATACCGTGCTGAGTTTTCGGGTATTATCCTCAATCCTCCTATATAGGTTTCTTGGAACCGATGTTATGCGCTCTGGGTAGTTGTTACGATGGAGGTTTTGTCTCAGACAAATTTCTTCTTGATATGTATCAGTATCACTACAAATGGTTTTCGCTCGATGTTGTAAGCAACAGACTATTCCTTTCTTTACCGTATATGGATGATGGGAGTTGAAATTGAGGTACTGTCCGGTGAAGGTGGGCTTACAGTACACAGATGACCTGAATCCTTGCTCTATAGGCGAGTAACAATGCAGGGATACTTAACACTTGTACCCGGTTATGGCTAACGGAATCAGAATAAGCGACCCCCGTGGATTCAATAAAGGACGTAGTTCGAAGTTCCGTGAAGGTTCTCGACAAACACCTGAAAAAGACCGGAGGACATATCGGCCGAAACGTTGTGGAAATAACAATAAAGATGAAGACAATAGTCCGAAAACCCTTAATGATAAAAATCAACAAGCTTCATCTCAGAAATTTAGACAACTGACTACAATGCAGTTTGTTTCGAAATATCTGAAAAGATTTGGGATGTACAATGTCATTCAGAATAGAACACTCACGTCAATTTCTAATAATTTCAGCAATTATCGTTCAAGTTGATTTTAACAGTATATATTGAAACAACACAATATTCTACGATAAGAAGAGTTCTCTTTTTCAATGAGTGGCATTTCTATAGTGTAAAAGAAAAAAACAGCAAAACTTTAAACAGAGAATTTCATGCTAATAGTACACATGGAGTTCAAATTTTGATAATTCTTACGAGGATGGGTCAAGTTATTAGATTACGAAATTATATAATTTTTTCCCGAAACATCCTATATATTTTCATCGGCACAGATTTATGTCTACGTAAGGTGATTAAAATAATAAAACAAGGGAAAAAGATTAACGAAAAAGGAAATGAACAGAGACAAAATGTTAGTGAAAAAATTCAGCAGAATAAATGAAGAGAGAGAGAGAGGGACAGAGAGAGAGAGAGAGAGAGAGTAGCATAGCCATGGTGAATATTGTGGTGTTTTGATAAATGTCTAAAAAACGCGAGCACGTGAACGACGAATCGACTCTTGATCCTGTTTTCTTCATTCTAGTGAACACGTCAAAGACCAACTGGGCCATTTAGACAATGAAGCAGTGTCCCACCTACCGTGTGTCTGCCCTGCTGGAACTATGTAACCAATAGATAATTCCCGTATGTTTCGCTTTGATTCAGAAGCCTGTTGATTATTAGCCGTAACTGAAACGGCCGTCTTTTATGTTGATGGTTGGGGGCATGTATAATTAAGTTCACTGTATTTATCCTGCCTCACAAAGGCCGGTAAGAAAATTGCTTTCTTAAGAAATGTGCTTACCCGCTTTAGACCGGTGTACATTCATTCAAAAGGATACAACCTCTAATTATATCAGATGATATATATATATATATATATATATATATATATATATATATATATATATATATATATATATATGTATATGTGCTTAAATTTATGTGTATATGTAAATGCATACGTATATGTATATACTTATGGAAGTAAATAAGTAGATAAAACCTGGCTGTATAAAAAAAAAAAAAAAGTTGATATAGCCCAATCGGTTGTGGCTGATGAATTCTCCAACAGCTTCGCTGCAGAGATGTAAGTCCCCCCCAACCAAAAAAAAAAATAGTCTCCTGGATATGACACCAAACATCTGGTGGTGAGGTTCCAGTAATGTTTAAGTTTTGAGGAATGCGGTGTACCCCTTCATTGCCCTTGCTCCCAGGTCAACTCTATGAATCAAATAGAACTAGACTGTATACTTATGCTAAACAGAATTGTTTGAAATAGAACTGCTTTTGACACTGAAACACTACTTATGCCAGACTGAATTGTTTGAAAGAGAACTATTTTAACATTTAACTACGTAAACAAACACTATACTTATACTAAACTGAAGTGTTTGAAATCTAGGTCAGCGTTAAATAACTCGAAAAGGGTTCATCATCATCATGTCGTGCCGCCAGCACGGATATCCTTGACCCTCTCTCGCCACTTTTCCCTATCGTTCATCGCCTCTGGCAGGTCTTCTGAGTTACATCCTGTGTCCTCACATAGCTGCTGTATGTAAGTTCGGGCTGGTAGTCCTGTTTTTGCTTGGCCATATGTGGGGGTCCATAGTAGTACGTCATTTACAAGATCGTCTTTGCTTCTCCAGCAGTGTCCGGCGTGTCTGGTTCGTCTGACCTGTATAGTTTTCGTGATGGGAGGCAGGTGGCCGTACAGTTGGCGTCTCGTGGGGTGTTGTCGCCAGGACTTGTTCAATATTGCTCTCAACATTCTTGTGTAGTTGCCGTCAAGTTTCTTCTCCAGACGTTTGGTTAGCGTCCATGTAGTGCATCTATATAGCAGTATCGATACAACCGCTACCTGGAAGAAACTGCGCTTCATTTCATCTGTCAGGTCTGATTTCCATATTATTGAGAGCCTATCTATAGCCGTCCATGCTTTCGTCAGCCGTGTGTCGATGTCGTTTTCTGTTGATGAGACGCTACTTCCTAGGTAGGTGAATTTGTCCACTAGCCTCAGAGAGGCTCCGTCTAGAGTGGTAATGTTGCCCGTTTGGTTGTAACACATATATTCAGTTTTGTGCGCATTGACATGGAGGCCAATACCTGCTGCAGCTCGTTCCAAACTATGCAGTAGTGTCTCTACTTGATTAGGCGTATTCGCCAGTAGCGCTAAGTCATCAGCGTAGTCGGCGTCTGTGATTGTTTTTGCGGGGTACCTTTTGCTTCTTTTCTTAGTCAGCTCGAATCCATTTTCTCTGATTTTGTCGATCGAAGCTCTAAGCACGTAGTCTAGACAGATGATAAAGAGGTATGGGGCTAGCGTGTCTCCTTGTAGTACTCCTGCAACAATGTCGAAGTATTCCGTGTCTCCATCTGGTGAACGTACTCTCACTTTTGTGTTTTTGTAGAGGATCATTATTGCTGCTACGGTTACTTTTGGTAGGCCGTATGCTAGTAGGATTAGTTCCATTTCCCCTCTGTGGATGTAATCGAAGGCCTTGGTATAGTCGACAAATAGTAATGTCGCCTGAAGGTTTTTTGCCAGTACGCCTTCATGGATTCTACGGATGGTCAATATTTGTGAGGTTGTGGATCTATTTCTCCGGAAGTCATTTTGGTTTTTCCTAAGGATGTTGTCTATTTTGGGTTCTATGCGGTTTCGTAGTAGGGCATTGTAGATTTTGGCTGCTATGGATGTAAGTGTTATCCCTCGGTAGTTCTTGGCTAATCCGAGGTTGCCTTTTTAGGGAAAGGAAGGATGCATCCCTTCATCCATCTTTCTATCTTATTTTGACTATAGACAACGTTGCATTGCCGGAGCAGTATATCGTCGAATTGTCTAGTCTTCCACACTTCTGGGGGGATCTCGTCTAGCCCTGCAGCTTTCCCATTTTTAATTTTTTTAAGAACCCAGTCGAGTTCTTCTTTGGTGAAAGGCCCTAGTTTAATGTCTAATTGCTTACTAATAATTCTGGTGATCGGTTCATCCGTTATTTTCGGTGGGCTTCCTAGTAGATTTTTGAAATGCTATTCCCACAGTTTTACTCTTTCTTGTTGGCTTGCAGCTTTCAATTTTGCTTTGGCTGTGCTCTTCCTTCTACTTACTTCGTTTATTGTTTGCCAGGCTATCCTGGATTGTCTATCTTCCACCGAGTCTCTAATCTTATCTATCAAATTTTGTATGTATTCTGCCAGTTCTTTTAGATATATTCCTGCTAATTGATATTGTGCTTTTTCTAGTTTTCGGGCATTTGTGTTTGTTGGGTTCTTCCGATAGCTTTTGGAGGCAGTTTTCACGAGTGCACATTTTTCTCTAACCTCTGACGTTTCCCAAGGGACTCTATATTTAGTTCTAGGTTTTGTTGGGATACACCTTGATGCCGCCTCTAGGTGTGCTTCAACAAAGTTTTCATATTCGTCATTTGGGGTAAATTTTTCTGTCTTCTCTTGTAGTGTTTCGAATCTGTTTCTTAATTCTAATGCATATTTGTCTCTAATGTCTCTGTTGTTAAGTAGGGCCCAGTCATAGCGCCTAGTTGTCACTGTTCGTGTGGCGTTTTATCGTAGGCTTAGACGTATTTTGGCCGTAACTATTCGATGATCGGAGGACACACCCTCGAAAGTGGAGTATGCCTCGCAATTCATCGCACTATTTTTCCATTTTCTGTTTATAAAGAGGTAGTCTATCTGTGCTTTACTCTTGTTCGCGTATGTGTGGGTCCATAAATTTCCCTCCCTTTTTTGATAGTTTGTACTGAGGCATGTTAATCTATCTTCTATCATGAAATCAATTAGATGTTGTCCATTCCTGTTTGACGTGTTGTGTAGGCTGTATTTGTTGTTTCTGTTTTTCCCGATTTGTGCATTCATATCTCCGCCAATGACTAGCAGGTTGTGTTTCGGAATGCTACGTACTAGGGAGGATAGCTCCTCGTAGAAGGTGACTAGTTCGGTTTCTTCGCTAACATTGGTAGGGCTGTAGCAGGAGTTGATCGTTGCTTTGGGGTTGCCATTAAACGTTGCGGCCATCATCCTAGGTTGAATTCTCTCAATGCTATTAAGTGTTTTTAACGCTCTTGGTCCTATAAGCATTCCCACCCCTCCTACCGATGCATTGACAGAGTTCTTTCATGCCGATACAGTCACCAGCATCCATCCATTAGGCTTCACGCTCAGGATTGTCAGTTCGATAGGGGAACTACTGCTGCTCATCTATAAGAGTGGCTTCTATAGATGAGAATAAAAACAGCCATCGATAGATAACCATGACTCATGCATAACGAAAAGGGTTAATGCGTCGTAAAACAAAACAATTAATAAAATTTGATGAATTTATTATGAAGTTCGACGTTTCACGTTTCGGTTATAATATTTTCAATAATAAGAACGTTAAATATACTGGGATGATTCTTTTTTTTTGTTTTTTTTTACACGTTTTTTTCTCCTGCTATTTCGTAAAACATCTATCACTATTTGAACAATATTTTTCATGTATTTAAAGTTTTAAAGATGGTTGTTATAACCGGAACGCTTAATGTCAACTTTCATAATAAATTTATCAAATCTGGCTTAATTTATTTTTTCTAGTTTCTTCCTACGTATTTTTATATAAGTGTAGGGCATTGAAAAAATTTAAAAAAGATTAAATTAAATGAAAAAAATAATTATTAAAAATATGCAGAAACTCCCAGGACCTCTGACAGGAAGAGGACTGACGCATACGCAAAGAAAAGGACCGTCTCAACAAAGAAAGAATCTCGTTTTCTTTCAGCAGTGACCACACCTAAATCTTTCTTTCTAGTGGTAGAAGGCGCTATGTATCCATCACTAGACAACACGTTGGCAAACCCTTCCACAAGTAGCAGTCGCCACTTTTACTAAAATCTCAGGACTAAAAACACCGAATAATGAACTCGTCAGAATCACAATTAAGGAACCATACAACGGACTTAAAGACTACAACTGAAAACACCCGATTTAGACATATCTCCCAAAAGCATCAAGCACGTTGTTAACACTTTAAATATAAAATTTGGACACATATACCCGAGAACGACTAACACATTTTAACATCTTGACTAGAAGATTCAAGCATTTCATTTGTATTCAGGAAGAATTTCTTCACCCACTGAATGGTTATTGAACCTAGAAATAAAGGCAAAATATAAACTATATCTTCGTCTCCTATCTTTTACTATCTTCTTCTTTCATATAATTTCTTTACAGCCTTCATATCCAAGAAGTTAAACCAGCATGTTAACGTTGGGTACGAGTAGAATAACCTTTGGTGGAGTCAAATAGCAAACAATGTCATAAGTGACCCCATATATGAATGCACTTTTGTATGAATAAAAAGGAACTGAAGGCAGAAGACCAAATCATAGGAAGTTGACACTTCAACGTGGCAAGCTAAATCTTAATTATGTTCGTATAAATATTTCTATACTATTTCAAATCAAAATATTTAAAAAATATTCTACTAAAACGAAAGATGTGGAAACCTGTATTTTCTATATTTTACAAATATTTAAATGCTCCAAAATTATCAAAGGAAAACCATCACAAAGATAAAAGTAAAAACAGAAGTAAAAAGCAAAACAAAAGAAAAAAAGGGAGGCAATAAGTAAATTGATCATTAATTTTAGAGTAAGGAAAAAATCAACCTAGTAAACAAGAAATATATCAAACGGGATTGTTGGACTAATATGTAAAAATATAATGTTGAAAAGGGAGATATTAAGGATTGCAAATCCTACTTAGAGTTACAAAATTCCTTTAAAAGCAGAAAAATAAAGACAGGAAGTTGGGCCATGTTTAGTCGAGCAAAACTAAATTTCTGATTTATTGGCAACCCAAAACAAACATTTTCTATTCTAAAAATTTTACCAGGTTGGAGGTGGGATATTTTATTATAGGAGTAAAAATATCCAAATATCAAAACTTAACAATTGCAGCAACGGTGATGTATAATTCAGTTACAATAAAACTATTAACTGACTAAAGAAATCAAACCCCACAATAATGAAAAGTATCAAATACTCAAAATAGTTTTAACGGTAGATGCAATTTGTGCTTAGAAGAGAAAATCAATATTTTAACACATAAGTGGCCTGATAAGTTATAAGATAAGAGAAGTGAACTAATAGCTAGATGTAGACATAAGACTAAATTTAAAGTATAAAAATTAAAAACATAGAAATGAATAGTGAAACCAGGAAAAAAACGTATCCAGCATACACACTAGGAAAAATTGGTAGCTAATTAAATGGTATCGAAATTAATATAAGCATTAATATTTCTCTTAAAAGTTAATTATCGAACTTAACAAGAAAAGAAAATAAATTAAACAAATAAATAAAAAAGTTAAATTACCGTAATTATAACTGAAAGAAGAAATTTGAAAATTAAAATAAAATGGAAATTCAATAAAACGAGGAGGTAACTCCTTAATCTCTTCTCCCCCCCCCACGTGTCTGCTCTGTTTTAATTAATTATCCATTGGATCTGAAGAAGTCCTGTATAAAGTTTTTTCTTCGTGTTTTTGGTTCACACCAGAAACTAAAAAACAAGATGGAAATAAATCCATAATCGTAAATTAACCAGTCTTTTGTTTTTTCTTAAATAAATATTGCTCTGTAATAAATTACATTGTGCTCTCTACCAGGAAAATTTAAATGTTCGGCTCTTGAATGATTTTCTTGTCCTGAAGGAATTACTCCAAACTCTGGTTTAACTTGACCGAATATTAGCTATATATATATATATATATATATATATATATATATATATGATAAACCTTTACAAATGCAGATAGAAGTTTGATGTTGTTTAATTTAATATCTAAAATAATTAAGGAAAGCATTCATAACAGTGAGGATTATAATTAATTTCACAGGATTTGAATTAGGACATTTCAAAAGAAATGAGATTATTCACTGTGCAACAGATAGACCTGGAAACAGTTTGAAGTTCATGGGGTTCCCATATGTACTGTATGGGCAAAATTTTTCTTTCATCACAACTTAAAATGGATGCTCATTCAGAAATTGCTTGAGATACCTTGATTGTCAAAAAGAGTGACAGAATACTCTCTGAAATGATGCATTCAATAGAATTATTAGTTTGTTTATTTGGGTTTATGGCATATCAACCTTTGTAGGTTATTCAATGCCAAGTAAACATACAAGTAAACAGTTCTATTTATTATATAATTTAGTTGAGCATTAGTATATTTTATGTGCATACACAGTTAAATGTCGAAACAATTCTATTTCAAATAATTCCGTTTTGCGAAAAAACAGTTTCAATGTCACAAACTGTTCTATTTTTTAAAAAAATCAGTTAAATATACAAAACCAGGTCGATTTTAAACAATTCAGTTTAGCATAAGTAAACAATTTAGTTGTAATTGACCCATAGATCGAACCCTATACGGTGCAACTACTCCGGGTCAGAGTGGACTTGGGAGCGTTGGCAATGAAGGGGTACTCCCCATTCACCAAAGACTCAGCATTACTGGAACCTTTATATCTGATTGGTTAGTGTCATATCTAGAACACTCGTTGGGAGCCTTACTACTCTGCAGAAAAGCAGTTGGTGTGTTCTATAGTCCTAGCCGACAGGGCAAGCAATCAATAAAAGCCATTAAACAATTTGTTCAACCCCAAAGGCATGCATAATTTTATAAAATAAGAGGTTGCTCACAAGTCCAGTTTATTATATATATATATATATAAACTTATATATATATATACATATATATATATATATATATATATATGTGTGTGTGTGTGTGTGTGTGTGTGTGTGTGTGTGTGTGTGTTGGACATGTTAGGGGGTTCATTTATTTGTCGCCAACCCCACCAAACAGGAGCGTGTAGTAAGATATCTTTTTTAAGGAGGGTCCCGGCGTAGGGAAGTAGCTCAAACAGACCTGGTGAGTCCAGTGGTTTATATCTCCTGATGCTCGAAGAATGGGTTATTCTCGCTGGTTATTCTGCAGTTACTGGGCTTCACATGCAATCGTGTCAAACAGTTCGATCCCAAACCAACTGCTTAACATGTACTGCTAATCAGGAAAGTACATGTTAATAGGTAAAAAAACGCCATGAGAATCGTTCCTCCTATTTATAGATTTGCCAGTCATCAGCAGCAGCAACAGGAGTAGATTGGCTAATCAGCGTTGTGTTGTAGCATATATGAGGAGAAGAAAATTGTTCTCAATCTCTTACTCTTCTGCGTCCTCTGCTAACAAGACGTATCGGTTGTATTAAGAATTCCACAAGTTGAGGACAAAATGGCTACCCGAATTCTAACAATATATATATATATATATATATATATATATATATTGTTTTAATATAAAGTCCCAAAAGGAGAAAGATAATCCTTGCAATATAATATATTTGGATATTTCAACCAGCTTTACAAATTTTTCTTAGCCCTGTTGCCTGATGCGGTAGAATACACCGACTCCACCTCAGCAGATGGTTACGACTTCACTCCCAACGAAGCTTCGTGTTGGCCGTGGGTGGTGACCAAAAATGCTTGAGAACGGGATCCTTGTTGTGAATCCTATGACCAGGCAACTGAAATGGCCAGCTGTTCTCCACATAAATACTCACTGAGCTAGAAGAGAAGTAAGAGAGACCTAATTAAGTTATTTGGCTTGTCCTATCAAGTCCAAGCACCCATATGTCCCCCACCCAATTCTTTAGATTGCTCATGTGAAAAACACGTACCCGATCCTATTTTATATTAAAGGTGGTGGCTGGAGGTCAATTGCGCTGAGATAGCAAAAATTGAATCCATCTAAACTGCGAGTAAAAAAAAAAATGATTAATATTGAATAGAATTATAAGTAATAAACAGCAATAGTTGAAATCCTTTTGATTTATTAGTTTTAACAAGACTTGAAATTATTTAACTGTGTGCAAGCAAATGATTAATATCAAAGAGAATTATTAAAATTGCATAATAATACTTAAAAACACATAACTGCAGAAAAGAAATGAGCTTTTTCAAAACTGTTAACAACAAACGAATCACTAACAAATACCATATCTTGAGCTTTTGGAATCACTTTAAAAGGGATTGAACCCCTCTCACTCGGACTACTAGCGAACACTTTAATCCCCTTATACATCAGTGTAGTAGCTATTGAAAAGGGAATCTTTGGGTCCTCCTCGACAAAGGTCTGCCAACTTATATATATATATATATATATATATATGATTTAACATCGTGTTAACATATATATGATTTACGATTGTGTTTAATAGCATGTCAATCCATGTGAGACATTAAGCCATTAAACATCACCAAACCAAACTTTTTTTTTCTCTTGAATAATTTCTAAATTATACTTAAATAATTTATATTCAGGAATAAGATTTTTAAATATATAATATGCTCAACTCTAATTCTTACATACTACTCTAATTTTATGCAACATTGTTTTATGAGAATACAATGATATCTCTTTTCAGCCAATTGTAAAATTTTAATTATAACCTTTACATTCTTACCATTTTCAGAGTTGCTGAACCCTTCAAATAATCTGAAATATATTTAGAATATTTATTAGAAATGATGAGGTAAAGTTGATTGTTAGGTTTCCTGTCTTATCAGTCACTTAAAATTTTAAAAAAAGAGCCAAAATTATTCAAACAAGTAAAATATGAGAAGAGTGAGCAGATAAAATTAACCTGCTCTGGATCCATTAAGATAATGAACTCGAGCACGCAGCGAACGTTATTAAATATTATGCTTCAGGCCAGCCATAATGCATAGTAATTACCGACCCATTTCTTTCTGTTCAACAAGATCGCATTATTTAGTGGCTTAAAAGCCGCCTGCGGTAAACTTTAAGTACAGTATCGATTCAAATACTGTTTATAGTATTTATGTTATAACGAATTACCAAAAAAGACAAATAACAGGAAAATACGGCATAATTGATATCTAATATTTATCTTCCTCCATAATAAATTTTCAAGTAGAATATTTGGACTCGTGTTTTTCTGTTTCTGTCGATATATTCCCACAGTGTACGCAAAATATTTTGTACCATAGCCAGATATGAATACGCGAAATGAACATATTTATACCGGTACGCAAAACGTTCATAATGTTCGTATATATATACATACAACATAGGAATCTCGAAACACGAAAAACACTTACGACTTCTTAGTTCAGGAACGAAACTTTTTATCACCTTTGAGTTTAAAGGTTCTTCGACATAAGGAGAGAGATACACATTCTTTCTATTCTGGCTTTTTCATCTCCCCCACCATCTCGTGTGGCACCTGCCCAAGGCCTCTGTCCTGGCTTCGGAAAGCAAAAGAAAGCCAACTGTCTTCTCCCGAGGCAGAACTCAACTAACAGACTTTTTTTAAATTCCCAAAATCCTCCGCTCGTTCTTCCGGTATGTGACGTCATTCGCACTTGCTAGCCCAGTTTCCCATCTGGGCTATTGTGACATCTCTGAGTGACACGTCCGCTCCGCCCGTGCGTGCGTGCGTGAACACCTGTGTTAATGTTGCACCTAAATAACCCATGCCTAACTAAACCTAAAGGCATAAAACGAAATCCCTCAGCCATTATATTACAATTTGACATTATATATGTATTTACCAAATACTCCACACGTTCAGGGTTTGACACAAGTTTAAATTTTAAATCGAGTTTAGCAAGTTTTGATTCAGTGTTGTTCTTCTACAAGTCCAGTTGCTAGAGCCAGATTAAAGAACTGATTCTGCCCTACTATTTATCCATAGAAAGTGAGGGAGAGTTGATGGATGCATATATTTTTGAGTGTCTTAGCGCAATATGAAATGCGTACAGCTTCGCCCAGAAATTGAACTCGATTCCCTATGTCTATTTCCAACAAAATGCTTCTATTCTGTTTGGTAATTGTGAGGATCGGAATGGTTTGGTTTGTTGGGTTTTATGGCCCATCAACCTTTGCAGGTTATTTAACGCCAAATCCAGTTCTATTTCAAATTATTCAGTTTAGCATGAGTACGCAGTTTAATTCTCAAAAACATTTGTATTTCAAACTATTCAGTTTAGTCAAGCAGGACTAATTCAGCTAATTCAGTTAAGTACTGATTTTGTTTACACACAGTTAAATGTCAAAACAGTTCTATGTTAAACAATTCAGTTTAGTGTAAATACAGTTTCAATGTCAAAAACACTTCTATTTCAAAAAATTCAGTTTAGCATAAGCACGCAGTTAAAATGTAAGTATGTTTAATTGTCAAAAACATTTCTATTTCAAGCTATTCAGTTTAGCATAAATATGCAGTTAGTTCTATTCAATCCATAGATAGGGCCCTATCAGGTGCTACCACGCCGAGCCAGAGTTGACCTGGGAGCAATGACAATGAAGTGGTGCTCCGCATTCCCCAAAGCCCCAGCATTACAGCAACCTCACTATCAGGTTGTTTAGTGTCATATACAGGACTCTCATTTGGGGAGTCTTAGCCCTCTGCAGAGGTGCAGTCAATATATTCTACAGCCCCATATGTCTGAGCAAGGATCGGAATGAAAGCAAATGTAAATCTTACAATATTTGTATAAATCAGCAAAGGATTTAAAACGTGTTTATTGTTTAATTTAATATAATTTAATGATTTGTGTGTGAATAAAAAGTTGGATGCAGTTTACTATTTTTACTGAGTTCGTGTAATATAAAACTAAATAGAAAACAAATCTATAAAAATTAAGTTGCGTGCAAATGCGACTCATTTCTAAATAACTTAGTGATTTCTGTTTTACATGAGTAAGAAAAGAAGAGATATTATATTGCTTAGATTCAGTATTCATTGGTTGGAATTTTCACATTATGAACACACCCGGGTCCAAATCACAAAAGGTATGCTTTCCAATATTCAAAACAGCTGAATATTTCACTGGGGTTATCTCCCTTACAAGCAGATATTTCATCAGTTTCTTGTTGTTTACGAAACTGCCCGAAAATTCCTATTTCTTTTTTTGCATCGAACATATTCTTCGTTTATATCTGGTCGATAAAATGTATTATTCAATTCCCGATATGAGCAAGCATCCCTATATAGATGGGGAGAAAAGGGTTAATGCCGACCGTGCAATCTCATATCTCCGTAGACTATCTTTTGTATATAAAGAATGGAATTGCGTTGTTCAGATTGCGAGGCTATGTGCACTGGTTCATGGTAGATGTACATCAAATTTCCTGGAGATTATTGCATGCGGATGCCAAATAAATGAACCTAAAGCTGATCGGTCACTACACCGGAAATGAAACAAGAAATATTTCTTTTCGCAAATACGTGACATAATAGTTTAACATGATTATAATTATATGATCCCTAATAACTGAAAGCGAATTGCCAAAATAACAACAAATTTGATTTTCCTTTATTTGATAATTCATATGCAACTAACTGCTTGAAGAATAAGAGGACTCTACCACAGTTGGTGACAGGCAACATAGAACAACAGTAGGAACAGATATCTATCCGTTAAAATGAAATCTAGACCAAATGAATTACTGAGATGGGCTTCGTAGAAACCAAAGTAATGGTAAAAAGCTAAGATCCGATCAAGATTCTTGTCACTGGATAAGACTTTTTAACAGTGAAGCAGTTAGGTTTCAACTTGAACAAAGAAAAGTACATTAGAACCTTAATCATTGGACATGTGTCCAAATCAAAAATACTGGTATGCACTGCATTACACCAGGATTGACACGATTAAAGCTTATATAGAGTGGCAAGAACATCAGTGTCAGAAAAAGCACCTGTTTTATCCATTTGCTTGTATACATGTAGGTATTTGTCACCCACAGCGGAGGTTCAGAGAAAGAACCAAGAAATGGAAAAGAGATGCTGTATTATTGGCATCTCCTACAATGTCCACATATAAATGAAGAAACGAAAACTATAAGATTGCAAGCTCGTCGATATTCTAGCCCAGTTAACGAAAACTACCGCATAAACAATGGTCAACTTACCTGTCCTCGGTTCAACCTGCTTTGCTTTCTAGTCAAGTAAGCGATATTAAGTTGATCGTATCATTACAGAGGGCCTTCTCTTCAGGCAATACTTACTAAGCGGGGCTTATTTTATTGGTTGGCGCTGAAGAGGCTTTAAATAGCAATGTTGAAGAGATTAAACATTTTTGTGGAAACCAGGCATAAGTCTTGATTTATATGTGGCCACTCACGATGAAATGAACTCATGTCAAATCTTGCCAGTGAAGAGAATGGATAAATCCATACTATGTAAATATTAGCTCATCGTCTGATGGGGAAATAAAAACTAATGAAAACATATCTCGCCTTAAGTGTTAGGAAATTTGTTATTTTATTTTCTTTGTTTGGTCTCTGAGGAAGTTGTAGTAGTTGGAAAATGTAACGGCCACAAAGTGAAGGGCATTTTCTTTGTTCAATTTGAAACCGATTATTTCATTGAATCGTTCCTTCGTCGTTGTTTACGTGAACGCTTGTCTTCTTGCACTCGATCCACAAGAAGAGAAAGTAAATTAAAAAATATGTCATTGATTCGTTGGATTAAACAGTATGACAATGCTTATTGAGATTTTAATAGCGAAGCTAGTATTTTTCAAGCGACAACTTTGCACCAAGTAACTATGAATATTCATAATTTGCAAACTATTATAAATTCAAGTAATTGTTCCTAATATAAAGAGATTTTACATATTCATATGATTTCAAGTAAGTGTTTCCATTTAATATTAATTATCTCTCTGCACACATTGATTCAGTTTCAACGATTCCTATCAAATACAAAAAAAATTTCACACTTTTGCATTTTAGACTATTCATATCAAATCAACTAATTTTCCTAATTTCAGTTTCGAAAATTCTTAATTCAAGTTTTAATTCTATTATTTTATTTCAAGTTTGCTTTAGATTCCGTGTTTAATTCCATATCAATCTTCGTGGCTTCTTTAAAACTAAAGGAATTCGAATAGAAGAATAGCTTTTACATTATTCAACACATACCTTTCTCAAGGATAACAGTTCGAAAGTTAATCTAACAGTGAGACTGGAGATCGAACTCGCTCCCAACAACATCACATGCCAGCACGATAGCTGTTAAGCCTATGATGACATCTTCATGGTGAACAGTAAAACAACGGAACTTAAAGAAGACTGTGATACCAATTGTAATTGGCGCACTCACGAAATATATATATATATATATATATATATATATATATATATATATATATATATATATATATATATATATCATCATGTTGTGCTGGTAGCACGGATATCCCTGACCCTCTTTCGCCACTTTTCCTATCGTTCATCGCCCTAGGCAGGTCTTCCGGACAACATCCCGTATCCTTACATAGTTACTGAATGTATGTTTGTGCTGGTCGTCCTGCTTTTGCACGGCCATGTGTGGGGGTCCATAAGAGTACATCACTTATGAGTTCGTCTCTGCTTCTCCAGCAGTGTCCTGCATGTCTGGTTCGTCTAACTTGAATAGTTTTCGTGATAGGAGGGCAGGTGGCCGTATAGTTGGTGCCTTGTGGGGTGTTGCCGCCAGGACTTGTTCAAGATTGCTCGAAGGATTCTTGTGTAATTGTCGTCTAGCTTCTTCTCCAGACGTTTTGTTAGAGTCCATGTAGTAGCAGTATCGATGCGACCGCTGCCTGGAAGAAACTGCGTTCATTTTATCGGTTAGGTCTGATTTCCATATAATCGATAGCCTATTGATAGCTGTCCATGCTTTCGTTAACCTCGTGTCGATGTCCTTTTCGGTTGATACGACGTTGCTTCCTATATCAATTGGAAGAAAAGTTATAAGACAAATTGGAGTATTATGTTTTACTGTTTTTAAATGGTTCACCTAAGTTTACGTATAAGGTCATTTTTAGGAGAAAAAATTGTGGATAGAAAGGAAACATTTTTGGAAATATTTTTTAGAAAAAAAAATGAGTTGATATGCTGATTGAAAAGTGATGTAAGATGTTCTTTTGTCATATCATATCCGTCGGTCTGAAAAATGTTGTTAAATATGACTACATTCTTCAACCCAATATATGCTGTGCTAAGTGGACCCAGGAGTAATATAAACTTGGGGGTTATTCCACACTGCAAAATCCTTCAGGAATGGAGCCTCTCAACTAGATGCTGCTATGTGTCATTCTCGGTAAAGATCTTATCGCTCTAAAGAGAAACAGTTAACATGTTCTATGCTCCAACGACCGTGAAGCTTTTGTATTTGAGAAATGATTTATCTTCTTTCAAATTTTGTGAAACACTTTACTAAACAGACGAGAAAAATCTAGCATTGCACACTTAAATGTACAGTCTGAGAAACAAAAATTAAGTGAATATTTTTTTCCTAACGTTCAAGGCCAGTGTTCGCCAATGGCCCGGGAGACCTGGGTTCAATCCCAGGTCGAGTCATACCAAAGACTTTAAAAATGGTACTTGATACCACCTTGCTTAACACTCAGCATTATAAGGTACGGTTCAAGGGTAAAGTGGAGCAATCCTGGGAATGGAGTAGCGCCCTCCCCTACACCTTGGTGTAGTAGCAATCGAAAAGGGAGCCTTCGGGTCACCCTCGACTATGGTCGCTAACTTTACTTACTATTACATCGTGATTTAGAAACAGTGTCTCAATTGCCAATAACATTACTGATGAATTTTCAAATTTACATGCAAAAATAGCTTTTTTTTTTTGGTCTTTTTTTCATTAAGTAATTTTGTTTGCTCTAATGAAATAGTTATAGCAGCACATCGAAGTGACTTCAATAATTTTCGCTAAGCTAGCAAATTTTGTTTGGCTTACTCAATAAAAATCCACGAGAATCTTTTAATCTTGTCGTTAGCTTTATTTCCTATTTCACTACATTCAGTCGTCTTTTAGTCAGCTGCATAATTATATCCTCTTAGAACATACTCTCTCTCTCTCTCTCTCTCTCTCTCTCTCAACAAATAACTGCTCGAGGCACCTTTTACAGATTTGCAGGGACCTCTTTTGTTATATAAAAGGCAATTCATCCTGAGGGTTCGATAACTGATCAAGTCGAGAATAGTTGTCTTCTACAGGTATTATCTAATTCAATAAAAGATATACCTGTTACCTAGGGGAAGATCTTACCGCTGTCATATATAGTCATTACACGGAAAGATAAAGAAAAATTACTCGACATGGTATCTCGGTAATCTAGTCGGAACAAATGACCGCAAATACAGTTTCATCACTAGATTTAATTTTGTGTCATACCCAGGCTACACTTTTTTGGGGAGGAGTTTTATTTCCTTTCTATGTAGACTATTAAAGTATGTAAGCCTCGCTGACAGGGAAAAATCTAACTTAAAATGATGATTTTCCGTTACTGTACACGTTCTTTAAGAAAAGAATATCATTTAATATATATAGGTGATTCAAAAAATCGATATAAATTCGTCATCTAATCACGTGGCCAATTATCGTTCAAATAATCTCAAATTTTAACAGAATGTAAAGTGACAAGTAGAAAATCTGTTTAATGTTTAAATTCTTTTTCTTTTCAGTTGAATTTATTATACTGCAAACAATATTATTTTTTTCTGATATACCCTGTATACTCGACACAAACACAAGACAAAACAAAAAAAAAATTACATACACAGTATTTGTATGTATTTAGCTATTACCCCAACACATGCATCTATTCTTCTTTCTTTGTACGTTCACAGATCTCATGTTTTCAATGAGACCCGGAAATGAAGAAAATCGCTTGACCTGCGTCCGGTTCCGGCTTACAACGTGAACAACGTCCCTTTAAATACGTTCGATTCTGACCTTCGCATAATTATCTCCATTGTGCAGTTGCCAGCTCGCCTCCTTCCAATCAGGTCCTGTTAACTACTGGTGCACATGGTCAATGCCTTAGTAATCCGCTCGGTAATAAGGCGCATTCAAAAGACTCCCTCGCAATCCGAAAATTCCACTTGACTGACCACATTCTTCCATTTAGTTATCCAATCACATCTGGATATTTTGTATTCGGGCGCTCATTTTCCGCATTTCTTTACAGCTTTGTCAATTCTACTTAAAGAAATGAAAAGTCCCAGCACTTTTTTTGGCGGGGCGGTGGTGGTTAGGATTTAAACTATTCTTCCGTCTTGTTTAGCAAAAAAGGCTTCCTCTCATGACAAGTAATTTCTCTTGTAATTTCCCTGAAAAGTATTTTATCTGACACCTTGAATGATTTAAATCTATTGGATCAGGGCAGTCTGTAATGAACTTATTGTGCTCATTGCCAATCTAATCTATTCTATCTTTGTATTTCAGAGAATGATATAATGTAAGGAGAAAAGGCATAAGGAAGAAGATTCCTACAGATTTATTGTCGCCAGATCAAGACCTGAGAACACACACACACACACACACACACACACACACACACACACACACATATATATATATATATATATATACCAGGGTCATTCAAAAAGGTTTAAGTCTCACCGAGATTTTAGATTTGTCACACAGACCTCTGAACTTTGTATGGGCCTCATCTGCGTATAAAGTAAGAAATATATCTGAAATAGCTTTTCTGGTTTTATAAGAAGCGATAAAATGTTGTCACCAAAACAATGTTCAGCTATGGCTATTCTTTCTGGAAGAGGCTTAGAAGCAATTTAATTACCCATATATATATATATATATATATATATATATATGCGTGTGTGTGTGAGAGTATGTGTGTGCGTGTGTGTGTGACTTGTAAGGTACCAGAAAAACTACACGAAAAAGAGAAAGTAGGTGAAACAGGTGTATTGAATAAACAGAACATATATACAAACTAAAAGTGTTACTACGGTGGGTAGAAGTCTCAGTCAAAAACTGTCAGGTTCGACTGCTCGGAGGAAGTCAGTATTTGTTTTACGTCCCACCGACCAGACGAGTAAGGCACAAGGCCTTTTTTCAACTGCTTCCGGCCGCAGAGACGTTGTCCAGATATACCCGTTGACTCCAAAAGTACCTCGTAGTATTCATCCGCTTGACTTACTTGTTTAATATATAGAGAAGCTAGCGCTTCCTTCTTTACGACTGGCTAGAAGTTTAGAACCTGGCTGACTGGTTTACCAAGATCAAAGTAGAAACGTTTTGAGAAATTTGAATTTGTTTTTGGTCTCAATTCCTTATACGTTTTGGGTTGGCAGCTATTAAATTAGTTGCTTTGCTTTTTCTCTTAAAATGGCGCATTTCTGGAGTCGCTTGGAAGGTCGGAATATTGAAAGTGTCGTGTATGACATCCATAACTGTTTCTTCGGGAAGCTAGTTATCAGCCTCATCAGTGCACGAGTTTCCTGAGTTGGTTGAGTTGTCTTTTATGAGTAAATTGTAGACCCTTTATATTATATTTCATGTTCCCATATCCCATAACGATTTTTTGTCTTTGAAGATTCTGAAAAAGATTTTATTTACGGGATTAGATCGTTTTGGGGGTACGATGTATGTTTCGGGAGAGGTTTGTCGTAAACAGACCCTATCCGACGTGCGAACATCACTTCGGCTAGAGATTCTAAGGCTGGTGTTTTGTTAATCGGTGTAATCCTGTATATCTGAAGAAACTGTAAGAGGGCCTCTTTCAGTTGGCGTAGCCCTAGCTTTTTTTCAAAGCTCTCTTCAAAGTATCCACAAATCTTTCTGCCTGTCCGTTAGACTTCGGATGGTACAGAGGGACCGTGATGTGTTCGATCTGTGATGTTTCATGGAAGTTTCTAAATTATCCAAACGTAAACTGACTTCCATTATCGGACACTAAGGTGTACACTATTCTGAATCTGGCGAACAGCTCAATTAGAAATTTTCTCATAATTTCTGGAGTGAGTTTTTTTGCATCTGCAGACTTTAGACCACTTCGAGAAACTGTCGACAACTATGAGGTAGTAATATCCTTCCCGAGGGCCGGCGAAGTCAATGTGTATTCTAGACCATAGTTGATCCATTTTGGTCAGGGATTGAATTTAATAGGAGGTGGCTTAGCTAGCAAGGCACAGCCTTTACTTGATTTGACAGTGTTTGTCATATCTTTGTCCATGTTTGGCTAATGGATCTAGCTACGCATGAAACTTTTCATTCTAGTACTC
The DNA here is from genome assembly GCA_963585895.1 of Sepioteuthis lessoniana. Taxonomy (NCBI): domain Eukaryota; kingdom Metazoa; phylum Mollusca; class Cephalopoda; order Myopsida; family Loliginidae; genus Sepioteuthis; species Sepioteuthis lessoniana. The sequence continues at coordinate 94,878,700 of OY757909.1, forward strand.
CCTGGTGGCCAATGTAGAAATCTTTCATGATACGCTTCTGGGGTGTAGAAAGAATCATGACACGTTCCCTGTACAGTAACATCTCGTCGCCTATAGAGAAGGTGTCCGTAGTTCACTGGTCCTTTTCAAAGATGTTCGCTTTTATTTAGTTGATATACTCATCGCTGAGAGCCTCTGTTTTTTATTTGTTCAGGCATGACTGGAGGTTCCCTTATTGTATTGCAAAGAGTAGCTTTTAATTCTACTTCAGATTGAAGGGAAGCGATCACTGTATCTTCCAGTGGTTCTTTGTGTTTGGGAATTAGTCTTGACAATCTCTCCACATGGCGGAATTTTTTCGATGGTAGGTCCTCTATTTTGAAGTTGTAATTTAGAAGTATTGTGCCCCATCTCTGCAGTCTGTTTGTTGTATGCGTAGGAAGACCTTTTTTGAGCGAAACCTCTTGAGTAGTGCTTGTGGCCTATTTGTAGAGTGAAGTGTCGATCGTAAATCTAGCGGTGGAGCTTTGAAACTGCAAATATAATCCCAAGAATCTCTATTGCAAATTTTTTTTTTCCGCAGAAAGCAACATACCCCTACATCATACGAGCTAACGTCACTGGGTACTATGATTACCAAGTCCAGGTATTAATGTGTGAGAAATAAGTCTGACGTCAGTGTTTTCTTTACTTTTTAAAATGCCTCCTGTCATTCTACTGATAAATCCAGGGTTTGTCTTTCTTTAATAGTTCATTTAGTGCGCATGCAAATCATGCATCTTTTGAATGAATACCTGATAATAACTTGCTAATCCATTGGGGTTTCCTGTGTAAGTTTGAATCCCATTCTCGTCGACAAGTTATTGTCGCCTGTTGGGGGTCAGAAAGTAGACACGGAAGAAGAGAAGTAGGTGTAACAAATTTATTGAATGAACAGAAAATATATACAAAATAAGAGATTTAGTACAGAATGTAGAAGTGTCCGTCAGAAACTGTTAGGTTCAACTAGTGGGAGGAAGCCACCCTGAGAGTAAATAGGGTTAGTATTTATGAAGGAGGAAGAGTTCATTATTGTGTACATAGGTCAGCATAACGATATATATATATATATATATATATATATATATATATACATATATATATATAATAATTGTATATTTTAAAAGATTGTTAAAGTGATGGACGATATATACCTTGTACGAGTTTGTGGCGAAATATTACCAAGAAGGGTCTATCATTTCTCTCTCTGTGTTTATATTTTTTAGAAAGTTTGAAGAAACTTTAAAAATAATGTGTTGAAAAGCTGGAGGGCTGTATAAAATAGCTTCTTTTTAACATGGTGAACTTTATTATCATGTTGTTCTAAACGGAAAACATTTTAATGCCACTATTAGTTTTCCTCCCTGTTCGTTGAGTTTGTACAATACGCCAACAGCAACTCTTCAGAGACGTAAAACACCCCCGACACACAACGAGGCTATCTCTTGGTTATGAGTGGGGACCCATAGTTATTCAGAACTGGATCCTCGTGGTTAAGCTGACGATGCCCAAAACACCAAAATGGACACGTAAATTGCATCCAATAACTTTAGTCCTTACTGCACTCGACAGATAGTCGGAGGGGCCCCATCGCATAATTCAGCTTGTCATTTCAAGCCCTTTTGTACCTGATATGTTTGTCCCGACAGTATTCTTCAAATCACTATTTTGGCAAATAACAAATCCTTTTTGTTCTAAATATTCCTGAAAGCAGTCACTGAGGGTCAATTGCGTCGATTGAGAAGAACATGACTTAGAGTGTCATAGGCATGATATCAAACTGCATCTAATAGTTAAATTCCAGTCTTGGATTTTCGTGGATATGGAGAATCACTTCATTACTATTTCTACCTGTTTCCCTCTTTTTCGAAGTGGTGGTCCTATCTATGAACGAACTGCTCAATAATTTACTATATAGATGTGTGAAAACTGTTTGTTTGTTTGGTTGGTTGGGTTTTATGGCATATCAAGCTTTGTAGGTTATTTAATGTCAAATCCATTTTTATATAAATAATCAGTTCAATTTCAAACAATTCAGTTTCGCATGAGTAGACAATTTCAAGTTATTCACTTCATTCAAACGGTTCTAATTAAGCCGATTCAATTTAGTATAAGTATGGATTTTGTTTACACACAGTTAAATGTCAAAACAGACCTATTTTAAACAATTTTGTTTAGTGTAAGAACCAGTTTAGATGTAAGTACGCCGTTAATTGTCAAAAACATTTCTATTTCGAGCTATTCAGTTTAGTCAAACAGTTCTTATACAAACAATTCAGTTTAGCATTGGTATTCAGTTTATTTATATTTCACCCATCGATAGGGCTCAGTCAGGTGCAACCATTCCGGGACAAAGTGGACCTGGGAGCAATGGTAATGAATGAGTGCTCCGCATTCCCCAAACCTCTAGCATCACTGGAACCTCACCATCAGATTTTTTAGTGTCATACCCAGGACACTCGTTAGGGGTGTTTTACCCCTCTGCAGAGGTGTGGTCGATGTATTCTACAGCTCCATCCGACAGGGCAAAACACTTTTCGTATTTGACCAATTGAAATACTAATGTTAAATAACCAATCTTGAAACCACTTAACTGTCTTAAAACAAACGATTAATATCAAATGAAATTACTATTGATTGACTGAAATGTTTGAAACCATTTAAATGTTTACAAACAAATTATGTATATAAAATAGAATTAATAGCGTTATATAGCAATACTTTCGTTACACCAGTATACTGGTGATACTTTTATTTTCCCACCATACTGTGGCAACCCTTTATCAATCCAGAGATCATATTAAAAACGCTAGCGTAAATTTTGGTTTATGATCGCAAGCCCCAAAGTGTTAAGAATAGTATATTGATTGAAATTCAGTTGCACGCAAACCGCAATATTATTTTGAAAAGAATATAATACAGATACTAATTTTTAATACATTGCCCTTGTTATTCTTCTCTTTATAAATCAAATGCGTTGCTATTTAAGCTGGGCATTCATTCACTTTCGAAAAAATACAAAAGTCGCTCAGAGCCAGACATTTTCAATAAAACTAGAGCAAAAGACTGTCAACTTGTCTTTTTCAACCAAATCCACTCGTGGTTAACTTGCCTTCATTGACTGTCAGACATTGAGATGCGTCCATTAGTCATGAGTGTTGAACATTCAAAAAGGGTTTGTCGCGTGGAAAAGTTGGAGCTTGTTATATCTTCCGAGATTTGATGTTTTCTATCAGCACATCACTTGTAGCTGTTAATATCGACAAAGATTATAAGGATTCTTTAATCACGTATAAAGCCAAAGTTTAATATTGCAGAATGTCTACAACACATTACTCAAACTTGGGGATATTAAAAAATATCTAAGTTATGAAATGTGTGCGTAACCGATACAGTAGATAAAGTAAAAATACCCACCTGATTTTAAACTATCATCTGTGTAGTGATAATGAACACAGGCGAGTGGAAATGGCACACCCGTCTTAATAATGTCGACCACTGATTCGTTTTTTTTTTTGTTTTTTTTTTAGATAAAGTTTGTAATGATATGTGGCTTGGACGGGTGCACACCGTCCATTGAATGTTAAAACGAATTTTTTAAGACTGGCGAATCTGTAGTAACTACAAAGAGTCCTTTTCATGCTCATTTCATGCTACGTTAGAATGATGCTGTTCAGAATAGAAAATGATAGTGCTATAGTTAAATTTCTATCCAGAAGAGCATCATTCTGAAAAAAAATAAAATGAATACGAAAATCTGTCTGGTTAGCTATTAGAGACTCACTAGCATTAAAGAAACGTTTTAACAGCAAACACATTGTATGCATCCCTCGATGCCTTAAATTATCATATCTGAAAAAAAATATGTGTAGTTGGTGGAAGAATATTATTCGGGGACGTTTCGATGAAGTGACACAACCGGCTTATGAATATGCATATTTGTACGCACAGACACGTGCTATGTTATTATGACCATACAGCAGACATAGAATAAATTGTTTAATAAACTTCACATAATATTAGAAAAACAAAATAACAAACAAAAATTACAGATTCTCGAAGCCCTCCATATCGGAAAAAGACTCCCTAAACTCAGTAGAATAAATTTCAAATCCAGTACTGAAGCATTTAAATGTCTTTAGCTACTGCTGCTACTTATAGAACCAAATTTAAAAATAAACGCAACAACATACCAGCATAAATAATTAATGTTCAACACTTACAAAGTAGTAATGTACGTGCAAAGGTCTCATCGCTTTTGTAATATACACACCTCTACTGATGTCCTACAATCGGGCAGAAAGTACTGTGGAAACAATTAATAATGGAATGCTTATTAACCAATTCCCGCTGGATACCAAAAGATCGATGCAGCAACTCGAAACTTATTGAATGCACTATATATATATATATATATATATATATATATATATATATCATTTCTGAGTATAAAGCAATTCCTTTAATTTTGACTATGGAATACTTAGAAAAAATCTCTTGCCAATAGTACGCCCTGACTCTTAGTTCTCCTAGAAACTAAATGTAACCTAAATTTAACATTGTTCAAAATCCCATTCAGTTTGTATCGCCGAAAATAAGACTCAAAATAGTTAAAAAAAAAAAAATGAATACAATATTTACACAGTATGTTACGCTAAAGCATGGAAGAGTTCACGCAAATAAGCAATAACCTTGCGACGAAAAAAAGCTCATCTTAGGAAAAAAGAAACATAATAAATATATATTTGAATGGCGAATGGCTATTTCCGAGAAACAGTTCAAAACGAAAAGTTTGGGCAATATATATATATATATATATGTGTGTGTGTGTGTGTGTGTGTGTGTATAAAAGTTACATTTGGTACATTCGTTTGCAATATGCTGTCACTAATACCCGGAAAATCTCAAATATTAAATTCTTTTTTGTGAATTGCATATGTCTCCATTTTAGTCATAAAATTGAGTCTGAAAGAACTTATTATGCAAAATACTTGGGATATATATATATATATATATATATATATATATATATTCCAAGTATTTTGCATAATAAATTATATATATATATATACATATATTTACCAACCCCTCCCCTCAGGCAGAATATGACACAAGGTCAATTTTTAAGCCGAAATTAACAGTTTTGAATTCAGAGTTTTCCTTTTCCTAGACTAGTTGCCCCACCAAGGCTGAAGAACCTAGTCTACCCTACTATTTACCCGTAGCTGGAGGGAGAATAATTGGATTCCGACCTTTCCCAAGGGTATTAGTGCTAAGTGAAATGCAGTCAGTCTCTTCCAGGATTTGAACTCCTGTCGTCGTGTCCATTTCCTACGACGATAGCCATTACACCACCATTAAACCATTATATGAGCACTCTGGCGAAGGAATTGTCGGCCGCTGCTAGCCTAATGCGAAGCTCTTCGAAAGAATGGAGCACTCTGGTAGGCGATAGGGTATAAAAAAATGTAAACAAACGGCTGTAGCTGCTGCTGTTTCTAAAATAAATACCTTAAAAATCCCCTTAGCCAACATGGTCCGCTTGGTGGCTGAGAGGTCTGAAACTTAGTCTAACCTAAAGTTGGACGTGTTTCGATCCCGGCTTCGAGCCTCCTGCGTGTCTAGCCACACTGAAGAGTTCTGATAGAGTGAAACAGTCTGTCTGTGGATGACAATATATTTATATATATATTTGTGTGTGTGTCTTGGATTTCATTGAATTAATGACTTATGTAACATAGCTCTATTCTTTTAGTGTCTTTTTTTAGAAATATTCAGCTTAGCACGTGTGAAGAAGCATTGCCATGCATGTACATCTATAGATTAGTGATTCATATTTTTTTTAACTATATCTCTCGCAGAAATTCTTGGCCTTTCTGTAATTTACAAAACATGCACATTTTCAAAATAGTTTTCAAAAATGTATAATTTGCAATGCATTTTGTCACCGTCATCAACTTTGAAGTGATGTATAATTTTACATCCATCAAAAATATTACTCCTGTTCATTACTGATGTCTTCTAAGTTGATTATTTCAGTTAAAGCCACAACCTTTAACGCAGCCATCTCTTCCATCTCACGAAACTGCATTCAACATTAAAACATGCACTTCAGAAACCATTTTTGTTTATACAATTCGTTGTGTAATTTAAACACATCCCTTACTGATTCGAACACAAAGATAATAGTTTGGTTTTCTTCTATGACGCATATCGTAAAATCAGGATTATCAAGCTCTCTTTGAGATCAATGTGCTAATATATATATATTTACATAATGCTCTGCCGTGAGCTGGATGTACCAATTGACAAGCTCAATTATTTTAGGCCGAATACATCTGGTTTCAATTCAGATTTTCCCTTCTCATAAATTCTTTGCATTATCAATGCCCAAAGTATATGGCCTAATATTAACCCATAAATGGTGAGAGAACAGATGGATTCATTTCATTCCCAAAAGCATTTACGTACAGTGAAATCTAGAATTACTCATTCAGGGTTTGAACTCGAATCATCGATTCCGTTTCCTGCGGTGATAACGGTTTTCTAAGTGCACTTCCAATGTTGGAATATAACACTTTTCGATCCAACCTTCGAGTTCTAAAGTTGTTTTGAGCCACTTTTCAATATAATTTGTAAATACCAATATCTCCGATTTTCTAAGATTAAATCTGATGAACTATATTTCGTCTACGAGTTCACAAATATAAGGGATTTCATTCTATTGACTTCTAAACAAAAATATACTCAGTAAATAAGTGACGGATCACCTACTTTAACGGCAATACTAAACAATTAGTTTCACAGAGGAATTTACTAATTATTTCGAATTTAAACCGAAGAAATATTGTAATGTAATCAGGGACGCTGGGTGATTGTTTTAGTGATAAGTTGATTGATAGCTAGATTTACCAGTCGACTACAAGACGGTGGAAAAGCACGGATATAAATGAGAAAGAGGTCCGAGGGAGTAATAGAAAGAGAGAGAGAGGGGTGGAGAGTCTATAAAGGAGAATCATATGGTGAGGTGAAGGGGGTCCGCAAGTCTAGGTCGGGATAGCAGTGGATATCCAGGTTAAAAATTAAAATGCATCAGCAGTGAAATGGAGTTCTAATTTACTGAAAGAAGCTCAAGCAGAGGAGCCTTAGGAATGGTCACGGGATAGAAAACAGGAAAATAAAGTTTTTGGGGACAAGACATCACAATGTGAAGACGGTCAAAAATCATGGTACCCATTTTGTGTGAGCTCCGAGAAGGGAACCCACTCCCGCTGAGATGATGTGAAAACAGAACCCTCGAGGTGGCACATGCGAGAACTACAACATAAAACGAGAAATATATTATCATATTTGGTCTGGTCTCACTCTTTTCACGACGGTTTGTTTCTGTGTGCTTAACATAAAGTAGTTGACTCATTTTTCATACTATGTTTCCCTTTTATCGACAACTACTAAGTGTTGTAATAGAGAATAAACTTTTCTATTAGCGAACCAAAGTGGTGTTTTGTGTGTTTTTCTTTTTTCTCACATAGAGGTAACAACGGGTGTCTGACTGACGCTTAAGGGTAATTCTACACTCATAGTCCCGTTAGAACCGTGGTGGTAAAAAACGTTTATGTAGTGCTCTTGCTTTCGGAGAACGTTAATGTGAGAACCAGCAGCGTTACAATATCTTTTTAGCTTCATTTTCGTTGAACAAGTTGAATTCACTGATTTCTGGGCCAGCAGTGTCAGATAAGGACTAGGAAGTGAAATAAAAAAAATCAATAGACAAATTCTGGGATGTTAGACATCAATTTTACTTTCTCTTGAACTTTACTCTTAAATTTAGTGTCTATGATTAAAGTGAGAAAATGGTCTCCAAAAATATCGGCAAAAGATGGAATTAGATGATTAGTTATTTACTCGGATGCTAAAAATCTAGAGAAAGAAATTTTCAAAAGTTCACAAAAACACTGCATTTCTTGAAACTGGTTTATAGCACAAATACTTTTGATCACAGAAAACTATTTGTTTTATGGTGATTAATAAATGTGACAAAAGAAACACAGATCTTCTGGCTTGAACAGGGGTTTGTACTTAAATTTTTGGTAACTAAAAAGGGTAAAGTATGCGAAATTTTTAGATGGAGGAAGTGTACGCAGAAGCATGTTTTAGTTTAAAAAATGTTCATAAATAGGCTAAACATGGATTCGGACAAGGATTCTGAATCAAAGCAAAATTCCGTGGAGTAGAAAAACATTTAATAACCGGTGAATAAACACTTTCGGTCCCACCGGTCATTAAATAAGGTCTCTGTGACAGTTTTCTCGTAACGAAAGCACCTATTACAATTGATTTTCTTGAAAAATTTCAACTGTAAACGGTTCTTCCTATTGACAACTTCTTTGTCCAAATCAATCTAATTTATTGAGCGTACCTTATATATATATATATATATATATATATATATATATATATATATATATATATATATATATACTAATTAGATGTGTGAATGATTGAATAAAACATCGACCTAAATATTTGATTTTTTTTCTTTTTTTAACTTGAGTGAAAGGTTTCTTGAGAAGTCACAAATTTTTCTCTATTAAAAAAGTTAATGATAGAATCTAAATCTTCACTAATATTTACATCATCATAAAAAATGTTCATTCATTCAATGTAGCAGAATGTCGTTTCTAATTCTAGTTAATATGATTTGTATGAGTAAAATATTTTTGTATGATTATGTCACTCTATCTGTGCTTATATATGAGTGAATACAGTTAAAATGTTGATCAGCTGGGAAAGACAAAAATGTTAGTATAAGCAAATTGAAAAAAAAAAACCCTTTTCGTTTAATTTCAAATAATTAATCATGGTTTAAATTATATGCATTTTGAAGAAACAGAATATTATAATTTTACTTAAAATAAATAAAAACAAAGTTTTAAATAAATTAAAAGACAAATCTATAAATCTACTGAAAATGTATTAATTTCCTTGAATATTTCTAAGACAGTGGCATGTTCGAAATTATTTAAAAAAGTTTATTATTATTCTGTATGGTTAAAATGTGCTTTGAACAACCTTAGAGGAGAAATATTTATTATAAATTTTCGGTTTCTTTCTTTCAAATTTTGCGTGGCAAGTCAAATTGGTCGTCTCTGAAATTACACAAAAATCTCAAAAATAGTATAGATGAATAGATACGTCAATAAATGAAAAAATACTGACATAAAACCTACAATTTTTTAGGCCTACTTTTGCACAAAAATCAACTCTTTTGCGCGGAAAAGTTGATTTTCCACACACACACACACACACACACACACACACACACACACACACACATATATATATATATATATATATATATATATATATATATATATATATATATATGGAGTGTTTGTGACCGATTTGAAAAATATTACTCATAAATGCATAACCACATGAAACGAAAGATCATCATACATTATTTGTGCTCATTACATTGCATCAAAATATTGCTCCCTGACAAGGAAGAGCCTCTTTTTAATGTAAGTTAATATATTTCTTAGCTAATTTATAAATGAAACAAGAAAAACTTTGTTAATAAACAAAGTGATTGACACAAGCAAATTAGCATTTATTTTAGTATGGATATTTTTTCGTTGTGCATTCGAAGCATATTTGTATTTGGCTAAAATACATATCAGAATAATTACATTAAAACATTTGTCTTTTATCCACGCCGAGTACCTCAGCTAGTATGCCAATAACAAAAAAAAAACAATTTGATTACTTGATGCAGAGGCGCCTGAAGTAAAATGTGTATGTCGGAGCACTTGATCAGACACTTAAATCTTTTAGCTCTCATTGTCAGGACTAGCTTAACATATTATGCATGCATATGTCAAGGTTGGCCTGTCAAGGTTGCCAATCGATGAAACAAGATTTGGTTGTAATTACTTGTTTATTTGTTGTTTTAGCAACATATTTATTTCGTATTGTAAACATTCTTTTCTTTTGTCAATTGTTTGGTAACAATATAAAAAATAGTATGCTTACTTTCTTATTCTTTTTTTTTTCAGTCAAGCGTTGCGTTTGTTCACATAAGCAATAAGGAAAAAAGAAGAGATGCAGTCACTTGCTAAGGTCATCTAAATCAAGAAGCATGAGGAACCTGGCGAGACTTTAAACTAAATAAAGCGTAAACCTATAGACTATCTCGTTAACCATTCAACTAGAATAGATGGCCGGGCAACTAAGATGTTAGCCTGGCCAAAAATATTATAATTAACAAGATACTATTTCTTACGCTTATGAATTAAACCCGTTTCTTTAATATCCAGATGAATTAATGAAGCAATGAATACCACGTTTTCACTGTATTAGGTTAACACATTTATTTGCGAATTTATAAAGAATAGTGATTCTGTAATATGGTTTGATCTTGAGAGTGCCACTTGACTTAATAAACTTGTATACTGATATCCCTCATCTGGTTTGTTTGAATTCTTCCTACTCTAAGATTATTTGCTATACTAAGGTTGGAAAGCCCAGACTTCCCTACCATTTAACTAAAGTTGAAGGATGAATAGTTGGATTCATTCATTTTCTTTAAGAAAAAAATCTAAGTAAAATGCTAAAATCCCCTTTCAGAATTTGATATCGAGTAGCCCTATGCACTTCCTTCGACGATAAACATTAATTGATCAGTTCTTCTAATTTGCTAATTTACAAAGGAAAAAAAAAGTAACGAAAGAATCAGCTTTCTGAACATGTTCTTAGAATAAAAGATGGAGTCACTGCCGTTTAGAGTTTGTGTGAGGAAATATGTAGAGATTTTAAAATAAAAGTTTGTACAAACTTTCCCTGTTGTGCCCGTTTAGACTATAGCAAGGATTGTTGAAAAGATTCTTTTGGAAAACTTCTTATATTTTCTCTTGAAATTTTGGTAATCCTCTTTTATCTGTTAAATTGTAGTGCGCTTTTTCTTTTGTGCAGAAATAAATTTCCTACTACTATATGGATGCACCATATGGGTGCTGACCAGCGTGAATCCTATAATGAGAATGTCGATATTTTCTTCTATTATTGTTGAGTATAGTTTGAAGTGTTGTAGGAGCTGGAAAGAACTGTCATCACGTCCAAATAATAATGCCATATTTTCGTTAACAGTTTATCCTAGTAATAAGTGTTCTCTTAAAAGATACCGACATAGTTCCAGTCTCCCCTTGCTGTATTTAAGGAGAATGAGGTGACTCTAAAAAGGAGCAAGAAAAAGTTGAACGTACTCTATAATTTGGAAAAGTTAAAGGATTTATTATCTAGTGAGGGTTTTAGCTTGAAGTTAGTTTGCTCCTTTTTTTAGGCAGGATTGTTTGATTGAAATTTTCAAGAAGTTTCCACAAGACAATAATTAAAGTAGATTTGATGAGAACATTGTTCTATCGTGCTAAGGAAGAGATACAAAGTGAAATAGATTAATTATTTATTAAGTGAAGTGGTACAGTCCGACAGATATTATAAGTCTCGCGCTGTGGGTGTTACGTCCAAAGTTGGTCTTACTATTGACAGAGAACATTCAGTATTGATGTGCTTAAGAAACACGACGTCTTTTATACCTCCGAGATACCGGAAGTCACGTGGTACGAGCTACCTTATAACAGAAATGTTAATCCAGATGATAATAATGCTATTTTTCAAACCATCAAGATGGTTTGTAAAATATCATCATTATCATCAGGAGCCGCTAGCAAGGATTTCCCTGACCCTCTCTCACTATTCGTATGTAACCTCCATCGCTTCCGGCATGTCTTTTTACTATATCCTGTGTCCGTACAGGTGTAACTTATTGACCCCAGCCAAGCTCTCAAAATAGGAAATGCACCTGTGTAAATAACTGGTGCATCCGGTCGAGGAATATCAGGATATAACCTGATCGTGGACTGGTTGAATTGAGTGCGAAATTGTGACGCTCGCAGGAAGAAGAGTGGACGTCAAATTATTATATACCTCAGTGCACAGGAAGTTCAATCAGTTGGAGAGAAGATGCTGGAATGAGGGCCATGTCCCAGAGAGGCTGGGTCACCAGGCCCCCATTTGAGCAGCCCAGAAGAACGGGAAAGAAAAGCTCTTATGGCCATAAGAGTTGGGGTCAATATGTTGCAGTTCTGTCCGGTCTCCAACTCACCCCTCTCACTGTAAATCCTTTAGTAACCCTTTCGAACCCTTTCAAATAAAGTGAGAGTTATATTTTTCTAAAGAACTGTGTCGCTCGTCTTTATTGTGTCGTCGTTATGGTTCTGCATGCGTATGTATTGTTGTTCATGGCTACACAACACAAGGCTGTTGTAGATAAGATCTAATTAATCGTGTAATCACCTGCTCGTCAGTGCGAAGGGGTTCATTGTAGAACGTCACTTTTGAGTTCGTCTTCATTTCCCCAGCAGTTTATCGCATGTCTTCTTCGTCTAATTTGGATGTTTTTTGTGATGGGAAGTTGGTGGTCGTACAGTTGCTGTTTTGTGGGATGTTATTTCAAGAATTTGTTTATTATAGTATTCTGGTGCAATTACCGTCATATCGAGGGCATGGACAGCTATGGATAGGTTATCGGTCATATGAAAGTCAGACCTATCCAGTAAATAAAACGCATTTTTTTCAAGCAGTGATTGTGTTCATATTACGATATGGATTCACTACATGGACGCTGACAAAGCGTAAAGAGTAAAAGCTAGACAGCAAATGAACAGGAAAGCAACGAGCTAGATCGAAGAAATCCTGGAAGCAACATCCCACAAAACAGCTATAGTAACACATTGCGATTTTTTTAAAACTTTCGTAAATTTAATTCGATATCATCTTGTAATATTTATTTGACAAAAAAAAAATTATTTTTTAGAGGATATTCTATTTTGATTTTGTAAAAAATAAAAAAATGGTTGATTTAGTAACCCTCATATATTTTTTTTATAAAAAGCCAATTTTATTTTAATTATAGGCACCAGGATATTATTTTCTTTAAAGGAATATTTCAACGTCAAAACGAATATTAAAGTATAGCTTACTACAAAACTCTACAGAAATTAAACCCTTGAGCCAAGAATATTAATATATTGCTGCATATTCAAAGTTTTGGCTAAAGTCTAAAAATAAATCTATGTGCAATTTTTTTTGGTTAAAAAGATGTTGCAAAATTATTCTTGGTTAAAGCATTCAGATGCTTTAGAATTTGTCAGTAAATGTTTTTAATGATATCCAGTTTAATTGCAAAATACTAACAATAAATAATATACTTCTATTATTTTGGCTTAAGAAAATGCTTAGTGACTCTCGGAGTTCTTCTGTCCCTGGATTCGCATATTTTAATGCAAGGATGTACATGTGTAGATCTGTAAGCATGTCTATTTGAGTATGTACGTGTAGAAGCGTAGCAAAATGTATCTTCACGTAGAGGTGAGCAAACCTGACGCATTGTGTGAGAGCATAGATAGTTTATATGTATATATGTTCATGGATATGTGCATATTAGTCTCAGAAAGGTTGCTAAACAAGATAGGGAGGTCGGCAGATTGTAATAGACAATAAAATAGAAAGAGATGGATTTACCCAATAGAATGAATTTTTTTATTCCGTCAGAAATAGAAGATTTAGGAGCGAGTACGGTCAGTATTCAGTTGAAAATGTTATCATTTTCCAAAGTATTTAAATTTTGGAGGCCTAGGCGAGATGTGTGGGATCCCGTTTCCGGAAGCCAAGGCCCTTTATATTCAAGAAAGCAATATGGAGATCGACAGATCTGTTGCAAAAACGTAGAGCTGTGGAAAAGATCAAAGGGAGTTAGAGCTATGTACTTAGTAGTGAGTCGCCTGGAATAAAAATGTTAGCAATCGGTTGTTTAGGCACAAAATGGGATCGCAAAAAAAAAAATCAAGTCTTCCTCTGCCGTCCATATCTTTATCATGAAAGATCAGCACCCTATTTCCAAATTGCAAAGTATCACAAGCACTCCCAACCAGAACTTTCCCGTGGCGTGATGACTAAAGTGCTGGACTGCGGCCTCACTGTAAGCGAGTTCAAACTCCAGTCACTCTTTAATGATCTCGTCTGTCTCCTACCCGTGTGTGAAGTGGCTTATCCCTTAAGTAATGTGTTGAATAGTTCCATTGATATTCTTTTATAAGGATGACTTTGGCATTACATAACCCACAAAGGTTCATATGCCATCGAAAAATAAGCCAAACCAGAATCAACCAAAAGTGAAATTCTCAACTGTAAATATAGTCGTATTCTGATATTTGTTTTTGCTTATTTTTCTTCGTTGTAGCGCTGACTGGTGGCTTGTAAAGATACGATTCAAAGCCACGATAGAATCGTCTTTAATTAACAACATAACACCCAATGGCTGAGCTGTTTAAAAGATGAGACTGAGATTCCCAGGACGAATACAGCCACAGAAAACTATTAACGTAAAATCTTAATAAATAACTTCTGTTAAATCTCGAACTTGGTGAGACATTCTATGTCCATAACCGTTGTGATATCAGTCACCTTCTAATGTCTGGGAATAGAACTCATACCTCAAGAAAGAAATAACTTGCCCTAAGTAAATTTGATTTTACCAATCTAAGCAAAAGAGCAAGAAGAGACAGCGTATATATTAACCACACTCTTTGGAAAGGAAACCAAAGCAAAATAGAATACAAAAGATAGTATAAAAGATAAAATGATTTGAAAAAAAAAATCTATGTTCCTTTTCAGGAAATCTAGCATTAAAGTGTAAAAACCGGAGGCAATGAAAATCACTCTACTTGCTTTCCTATGAATCAAATAGTGCACACAGTTCACAAGTGGGGTGGACATTGGGGCCATTGAGAGAATAAAGGAAAATTGCCCTGAAGACACTCGTTATTTTTGCCGGGCCGAGATCTATACCGATGTTATTGTTGGGTTCCGTTCAACTTTCAAAGGAAAAACGAGTAAGAGAAACTAGAAAACTCCAAAGAATCAAAATAGAAAAAGTCAGGGAAAACGTGATTAGTTTTATCTGGTGGCTCTTAGAAGTTGAGACATTGCCTTGAGTTAGTGTGCACGTGAATTTGATGGGGTTGATTGAAAGAGTTTATCTCTCTCTCTCTCTCTTTCTCTCTCTCTCTCAAATCTGTGCAGACATTTGTCGTCAAGGCATGCACATTGGATAAGCACACCTGTGGTGCAAGAATATCGTTTCGTGGATGACAAGTAAAGGTAAATAAATATATTAAACTAAATGAATATTATATATATATATATATATATATATATATATATATATATATATATATATATATATATAAAATTAATTGAAAATAGGGAAAAATCTCCACGGCAGAATTTAAGAGACAGAAAGAGGAGAGGCCGATCAGTGAGAGAGACAAGACCGGAAAGTATTCGAAAAAATTAGCATCAATACAGTGTGGGAGTTGTATGTAATTTGGTTATTTCAGTAGATGTGCGTCCGTAATTTAGAGGTATTGCTGTCTAAATTATTTCCACCACAAATACAACACAAAACTTTACAATCGCGTAAAAGAAATGGAATAGAACACAACGAACATTAAACAACAAACAATTTAATATGCATATAACAAAATATAAAAACAAATAAAATACATGATGTGTAAATGGCCTTTTGATAATAAAGTTTGGCAAGAAGAAAATAAATTTGTTTAAAAATGTGTGTATGTTCATGTTAACGGAGTCCGTAAATAAGTCGTTCTTACTTACATTAAGTTCATGTCTTGTTTTATGATTGTGGCGACAGTGTGTCGCGTTGATGAAAGAAAGTTTGTCGGGTTTTTCTTTTGAATGTGATTCGCGGTGATTTGAAGATAGGTCATGAACTTTAGTTGAGAAAGGAAA
Source organism: Sepioteuthis lessoniana (assembly GCA_963585895.1). NCBI lineage: Eukaryota > Metazoa > Mollusca > Cephalopoda > Myopsida > Loliginidae > Sepioteuthis > Sepioteuthis lessoniana. Next base: position 94,894,591 of record OY757909.1, read on the forward strand.
GGAATTTGCCGGACATAGTATCGGCTACTGCTTTACTGGCTTAGTGGCTTGTCTTCGTCTGTGTGTAAGCTTCGTTCTTTGTGTGAATGGCTCCCTAACTCTGTGTTATTTATATCCTACAGGTGGATCAAAGAATCGTCCTAAAACTTTGGCGCGTAGACATTTATTGACCAATCAGATTTGTATTTTACTATTTTATTTTTGAGCCTAAATATTTTCCGTTAGTTGACTTCCGATCGTATTTTTCTAAAATGTTCTATTGTATGTTTTTAGCTGATTGGTTGAAAAATAAAAAAATTTAACTTAAATGCTAATACGGTTTTGATCCTAAATATCTATAATGTTCTTAAGTATGTTTTTATTGCTTATATTAGGACTAGAAAAAATGTGTATCCTATATCAGAAAGCATTATTTTGATGAGATTGGTTTAGTTTTGCTTTATGGCATATCAACTCTTGTGAGTTAATTAATGATATTTGTTTTGCAACAAACCCAACAAGTGAGATAGTATTAAACATACACAGTTATGCAATGATATATATATATATATATATATATATATATATATATATATATGACTTGTAAGTAAATGGGGTGTTGGTAACATTATTTTAAATGAGTCAAAATTGAGTGAGTTTTTGGCACAAAATCAGTTGCATAATTTTAAAGTAATTCTATATATCTTTTATAATTCTATTTTCTTTCAATCCTTTGTTTATACACCGTTAAATAATCTCTGGCATGGCTAATCAACGCTAGCGATTATACTCATCATGTACTCCTATCTAATACAAATGATTTGCACATAGCTGTATGGTTTCAAAAACTAATGATGATAATACACAGTAAAAAATTTGACTCAGATATTCGACTCATAGATTTTACCCTTACATATGCTTCCACTTCAGATCAGAGTGGAACTAAGAGTAAGGGTAATGAAGAGATAGAGCACGTTCCCCTAACTCTAAGACTATAGATTAACCCTCAGATAGCAGTTTGATATCTCACTAAAGATGCAGAACACGTTAAATACGTGATTCAATGCACATTCAAACTGGAGAAGGAATTTATTTTCGATTGAAGTTGATGATTTTCTTGATAATGACATTTTTTGTAGGAGGGTGAATCAAAAGTTTCGCAGTATTTCCTTTTTCTAAGGTTTAATTAGATTGTTCTTAATGATTTGTCGAGGTCATGAAAATGAAGAATACTGGATTTTAAGTTACCGAAATTGTCAGATACTCTCTTATTTCTACCCATCTGGTTTACCTCAATGGCATGAAGCACGGACTTGGTATCCACGGTTATTTGTAACCTGAATGAGAGGGTGGCTTTGGCATTATCTAACCCACGAATGCTAATATGCCATTATAAAACAAACATAGCAAAGCTAACAACCAAATGCGTATCGGCGGTTGTAATGGCGAAATGAATGACATCTCCTGTTAAACAGTTTTCAACCCTCGAAATGAAAATCACGTAGGTCCAGTCATATTTGTAAATGAGGCCTTCGAAAGTTGAACTTCATAGTTAAGGTTTCCCTGGCAACGACACTGTTCTCACTGCTACCAAAAAGGTCATCACCGCTGATGCAAATTTTTGCATACCCGTTATGTTAGATCCTTTTTACCTCTGGGTACTATTTACCAACCCCTCCGCTCGGGCAGGATATGACACAAGGTCAATTTTTAAGCGGAGTTTAACAGGTTTGAATTCAGAGTTTTCCTTCTCCTAGACTAGTTGCCTCACCAAGGCTGAAGAACCTAGTCCGTCCTACTATTTACCCATAGCTGGAGGGAGAATAAGGGGGTTCATACCTTTCCCAAGGGTATTTGCCCGAAAGTGAACGTAATAGCGCGACTGGAGTACGAACTCGCGTACTACGATTCCGCAGTTCATCGCTTTAACCATTACACCACGAGGACACCCACGAGGACACCCTTTTTACCTCTGGGTAAGATGTATACTTAATCGTTGTAACGAAGCAGAAAAGTAAAAAAAAAAAAATTACCTTTTTATTTTCACATTGTGATGACCACTTGTTTATGAGGAGTGTTGTATACTTAGATATCAGATGGATGCTAAATTTCCCCTTATATATTCAATTATAATTCTTCAATTGATAATTTTCAATAAATATTTAAATTTTTATTAAATGCTTTAATGATCATATTCGTAGAAAATGCATACATCGAACTGAGTTCAAATCCGGGAGAAACCTATTTGCATATCAAACTGCGCAAATACTCTTGGGAAAGGTATGAATGTAAGTATTTTCCTTCCAAAAGTAAGGTAGATGGGATTTTTAACCCTGATATGGTAACTGATCAAGGAAAAAGAAAACTGCGAATACAAATCTGTTGACCTCCTCTCAAAAGATCCACCTTTTGTCGCCATTTGCCTATTGAGAAGGGGTGGTTCCGGAATTCCTTTTGGTAAAGAGACCACTTCCTTGGGGCAGGAATTGTCGCTGAGTTTCGAAATCTACGATGTTTTTAAATTTCTTTACTGAGAAACAATGCATAATTTATACTAATAGAAGACATTCTGATAGGGCTGATTTGGATAGAAATTCCTTTTTGTGAAAAAATAGCCCAATCAAAATCAATTATATATTCATTATATCAATGTATGGATAGTAATTGTTTCTCAGTAATGTTGTTTTAGATTGGAATGATGCTGTGTTGGATAAAATCTTCAACCCAAAACATTTTCAATTTTACAAGACAAAGTTTTGGACGATTTTATTATGGATATTTTCAATAATCTTTAACAAACTCCAGGCGCAGCAAGGACATTTTGTACAAACTATATATTTCCAAACTCAAACTCGAAACAGCTGTAAATCCATTTTTTTTTTTGTTCAGAAAGGTGATTCTTTCATTACTTATTATTTTCTCTTTGTAAATTAGTAGATATGAAGAACTGAGTAAGTTATCGAGTAAGTTATCGTCGAAGGAAGTGGACTGGGCTAGCCGATATGGAATCCTTAGCGGGGATAGTACTTATAGTTATACCCTAACGAAAGGCGTGAACCTAACTTTTCTCCCTATGAGTATGGGTAGATAATAGTGAAGTCTGGGCTCTTCAACGTTGCCATAGCAAACTTTCTAGGAGTAGGAAAACGCTGAATTCAATCAAGACCTGGTGAGAAATATCCTTTAATAAGTTATACTACTAAAGTGCTGAACCCATGATCAAATACCGGATGATTATATTCTTTATAAATTCGCAAATAAATGTGTTAACTTCATACGTCTCCCAGAACATCATCATTCAACTGTAACATGAAATGAGCACGGAACTATTTCTTTGTAGCAATCACAGAATCACTTCAGGGTACCGAAGTGATATTAGGAATACTTTAGTATAATCATAAACGTCTCTATTATAAAACAAGATGAATTTTTTTTTTTTAGAAATTAACACAAAACAGTAAATTTAATCAATATGACCGCCATTCTTTTCAATTATTGTATCGAAAGGATTTCCTTGCTTTCAAAATAAATTAATCAGACATTTTTTTCCATTCTTCCTCAATAGCAGTTTTAAGCGATCAATATTTGGATAGGAAGTTGCATTTGTTTTGTTTTCTAAAATTGACCATATAGCGTAATCAACGGGGTTAAGGTCTGGGCTTAAATTTTATTTATTGCTTCCCTCACAGGTTTTTCTTGGACTTTCAGTTCATTAGCATGCTTTTTTTTCACGTTGTGGTGTTCCTTCTAAATTGCCGTAACAAGAGCAGTTAAAAAGCCTTCTTTTCTTTTTCTTTTTCAATCCTCCACATCCACTTTTCCTCTAATAGCTCTTTTTCTGATTTTGATTTTCTTTCCTTTATATACGGTTGAAAAAGAAAATTTGGTTTTGTTCTAGGGTTGAACAAATCATAGATTCTTTCTGGTTTCTTTTCTTGGTCACTAATATTGGGCTGGGTCTTAACTAAAAAATTGCTTGAATGATAGAGCTAACCATAGAAATTTAAATTTTTTGCACTTTTTCAAAATTTGGAGTTATCAGACTAAGAAAAAAAATGATTATTCTATATTTTCCTCCAGCACACTGTAGTCTTAAGAAAGGTTCCAAGAGGAGACAAATACTGGTCGAAGCTACGATCGTAACTAAGGCATAATTAGCACTTGCCTTAGTTCACTTACTTTACACAGGTGACAGTCTAAAATGTCGGTGGCATTTGTACTGCATCCTGGACAACCTGGCTGTCATATCCCATCAAATATAGAGAAACAAC
>OY757909.1:94903840-94938840 GCA_963585895.1 Sepioteuthis lessoniana
AATCCTTGCTTAGATATCCGTGCAGTACCAGTAAAAGGATCAATTTTCCACTTACCTGAACGCAGATCAATGAAGAATAGTGGATTCATTCTCACCCAGTATTCAGAACTAAAAATCTTTGAATAGCGCAAAAAGTTATGAATCAATGATTCACCGGTTTTACTGATCGAATTTGTCAAAAAAATAGATACGTTCTCTCCATACTTCATTTTCAAGACACTCACTTCATATATATATATATAGGAAGGAGGTCATTAAAAAAATAAGGAACCTTTTTTATGAAAAAAGCAAGATGAAATGTTTCACCTATTTCTTTTAAATGAATGCCAACTCGGCATTTATTGAAATTGGTTAATCGCAAAAAATTATTAAAATCTTGCTATTTCATTTGTTTTGAGGCTATCCAAAATGGTGGCATATCAAACATAGAGCTCTAGGTTTGAACAAAGATCTTTTCTTAATGTTTTGCTGACAGTGAAATGCGAAAGGTGAAATGTAGAAAAAAAAGTTCTTATGTGCACAGAAAAAGTTAATTTTACTCAAACTTGATACATGGGCTAAGCATGATGTCTCCACAACCACCCTGAGTAAAAATGTCAGTCCATAGCGTAGAAACACACTGACTCATCAGTTGGCAAAACAGCCTGGATTCAGTAGTCAAAAAGAAGGTGATGCTGTTTGTCTCCTGGGGCATCACTACTGATTTCTTTGAAAAAGATACCGCTGTAAAAAAAACAAACAGTTTAGCACTGTTAATTCCTTCGATAAAAGTCATCTAATTCATCGAATAACCCTGAAATATGACACCAGCGTGAAGTTCTTCTAAGGAAATGAGCTATTCGGTCTCCGATAGCCTAAAAGGTTAAAAAAAAACAAATAGAAATAAATATAATATACATACGTTAAATTCCTTTGCTTGCGTTGCGTCTACTGTGAGGTTATGGCATTGGTTAGACACAACAGTAGGTGAGTTTCGATCCCAACTTGAAGGATCTCGCAAATCTAGCCACGCTGATGAGTTCTGATACATAGTCTGACTATGGATGGCAATGTATGTGCTCTCCCTATGTGTGTTGAGTACTTCTACGAAGGAATTAAGGGTTGCCACTCGCATAATGCAAAGTTCTTCTAACGGATTGAGCTTTTCGGTCTCTAATAGCATGAAAATGTAAACCTGTTGAAGTTAATACATATACGTTAAATTCCCAAATTTGCGTTAGGTCTGCACTGGCTATCAGGTTATGTTATACGTCTAGCGTAGAGTTAGGCGGGTTTCGATCCCAGCTTGAAGCGTCTCGCGTGTCTAGCCACACTGAAGAGTTCTGATTCAACAAAACAGTCGACCGGAGTATAATACTCAATTGCATTTCATGGAGCAGAAATCGGTCCTGGAGCTTTTGGGAATGGGAAATACCCGTTCAATACCATTATCCCCGGCTAACTCAAACCGGGAGTGGTATAATTTGTTAAGATCCAATCTATGGGTCAAATAGAAGGGTTTCACCCGTTAACTGTTCGCAAACAAAGGACTGGAGTCAAATTGAATTGCTAGGGTTACATAGCAATACTTGAAAATATTTATCACCATACAAATACAAGGTAAATTTAATTCTTCCTATTACATAGCAATAGCAGAACCATTTAGTAGTGAGTAAACGAATGAATAATGTTGAATAACATCATAGGACTACTTGAAATCATTTTGCTGAGTGCGAAAAAAACTTAATGGTGTTTAATAGCAAATCTTGAAATATGTGCGAACAAATGACGGCTAGCGTGTTTAAAATTTTAACTACAAACTAGTCGTTTGGTTTGGTTTCGTTTGGTTTTATGGCATATAAACCATTGTAGGTTATTTAATGCCGAATCACTTTTTATACATACAAATAATTCTATTTCAAATAGTTCAGTTTTTGTTTACAGATAGTTAAATGTCAAAACAGTTCAATTTCAAACAATTCAGTTTAGCATAAGTACACAGCTTAGTTCTTTTTTAACCATAGATAGGAACCTGTCAGGTTCTAACATTCCAGGCCAGAGTGGACCTGGGAGTGATGGCAATAAACGTGTACTCCGCATTACCCAAAGTTGCTGCATTACTCGGGCATCATAACCAGATTCTTTGTGTCATATCCAGGACACTCGTTGGGGGAGTCTTATCTTCTGCAGAGAAGCAGTCTGTGTGTTCTGCAGCTCTAACCGACTGGGCCAAAATTCTTCGTATAAAAAATTATATATATATATATATATATATATATATATATATATATATATATATATATAAAGAGAGGAAGAGAGAGAAAGAGAGAATTTTTCGTTGGTCCAATAAGAAAAAAGTAAATATTTTTAATTGAATAGGTCTGCAAATGAATGTAGATGAGAAAGTTTTATTTTTCATATAAGTACGTTCCACACGTGTTTCAGACTTAGTGTTCCTCTGCAGGAGACTAATTATATATTATTTTTGATTGGGGTTGAGATTCTTTCAAATTCAGTTTTATTTATTAAATTTGTTTCATTTTTAAAATTTTTGTTTTCCTTTATTTACTTTTGTACGTATCAACAAGTATTTAATTATGTGATGGAGTATATATATATATATATCTGTGTGTGTGTGTGTGTGTGTGTGTGTGTGTGTGTGTGTGTGTGTGAACAGGATTTTGTGTTAAATAACCTACTACGATTTATATGTTAGAGCACTGCTACATTCGTCTTACTTCCTGTTTTTCGAGGTTAGAGGTAAGTGGTCACACAGCGACTGTTTTAACGGGTTTCGCTGTCAGCATTTGTTATAAACAGTAAATAGCATTCTTGGGCAGTTCACATCGAACTTTTTCTCCGTTTGTCTCGTTTTTTATTTCAGGAGGTACATGCATGCATTAGTGTGACACAGGAAGAGCTAAAACAAAATCATATTTTTTTCATTAGGAGATCATATTCTCAAATAATAAATAATGGTTGACGACTTCCTTATAATTATGTCCGTATCGATTTCAACAGATGAGATTATGCAGCCGATGTACGTGAACCGGTCCACTAATTTCTGAGGCTTGCAATAAAAAGAGAGTTTACATAGAGGCCAGCGCCTACTGCTGTTTGCTTAAGGCTATGCTGCAGAGATACCGCTTGGTCAGTGGTATTTTCGAGAAGTTCTAGATCACCCACGTTGATTGAGTTTGACATAGTTTCTGCAGGATATAATACTTTCAATGTGTAACTAAGCACTTTTATTAAATGTACTTAAGTTCATAGTATGTAATCTAGGCAAATTATAAAGGTTTTTGTAGCGAACTTATCTCTTTATGAGTGTTGTTGGAGCCTTACCCATCTCACCAAAATGGACTCATCTCACCATTATTAGTACTGAGAGATTTCGCTGCCAGAGAGGCAGATCAATCTCGGTCTGACACCTCTCCAGGTGTCGGGTAGCACTTCGGCCGGCCGTGTTATCTGCGGCACGGATCTGGCCGAGTGTGTCTCGGTACCTGGAGATTTCCTTCGGCCTCAGGGGGCCTTCCCCCCAGGCTTCTACCCCCTTTCGAGGGGGTTGGGTCCATTGCCCGGCGGCTGAGGCGCCCTTAACAAGAGGAATGCCGACGGGGCCGAGGGCATTTTTGGCAAACTCCGGGCGCGTGTGGGCTACGGCCCTGCGCCCGGTCCCACCCAAAAAAAGGCCTTGTGCCATACATGCCCGTAAGGTGGGACGTGCATCAAATACCGCAGATCAATCTCGGTCTGACACTTCTCCAGGTGTCGGGTTGCACTTCAGCCGGCCGTGTTATCTGCGGCACGCATCTGGCCGAGTGTGTCTCGGTACCTGGAGATTTCCTTCGGCCTCAGGGGGCCTTCCCCCCAGGCTTTTACCTCCTTCAGGAGGGTTGTGTTAATCGCCCGGCGCCTGAGGCGCCCCTAACCAGGGGAATGCCGACGGGGCCCTAGGCATTTTTGGCAAATGCCGGGCGCGTGTGGGCTACGGCCCTGCGCCCGGACCCCCCATAAATAGGCCTTGTGCCACATCTCCGTTGGGTGGGGCGAGCAACAAATACTGCAGATCAATATCGGTGTTATCCGAACAGTACGAGACTTCTTATCTTTTCTATATAACTCTATCTTTCTTGTGTAATATAATCCGTTATCTAATATCCGTGTTTGCGTTTTCATTAGTGACCCTTTCCGAGGCCAAAACAATAAGATTCCAGTAACAATATCGAAGAAAACCGTAGACAACCTCTATCAGCATGGCAGACTGTAACTGAAATAAGTGGAAGGAAATAGCACCTCGATAGAAAGACTAATACGTGCCTACCAAGTATAAAGACTTCATATATGTACCAATTTAGAATTAAGTATATATTCTATATGTATTTATAATGTTCTTTATGTGTCTATCTGTCAACAAAATTAAGTCACAACCAACGTCCTGATTCCCTTACTCATTTACGATATACTCTTAATTACTATTAGATAATAAATATCTAATATCTTGGTTTACTTTTTAGATTTAATTTATTAACCAAGACTCTGTTAAAGTCTAGCTGGGTAAGATTTTTTTTTCAAAACAGTCAATAATATTAATACGTTTAAATCTGCAATTTCTTATTTATCACTAAGAAATAAAGCTTTGCATAATATATCGGGTGGATAATTTGAATGCACCATTTTAACAAAACCAGGTTTAAAAACGAATCACTTGATGTTAGTGATTTCTACAATAATCATTTAATCATCAAGCGTATAAAACAATCTAAAAGTAAAATTCTATATAAACATCAATTAGAATATTATACAAGAACAGACCATTTCACAACTTTTGAAACAAAATAGTCGAACACAAATCAAAGACCACAATGAGTAGCAAGAATCATAATTATTAAAAGATAAGAGGATGATACTTTAGAATCTGCAAATACGAGCATGAACATGTCAAGAGAAACGATACGTCACACGCCCCGGATATGCGTTGTTCAGTTGAATGCAACGTGCAACTTTGTTGATAATGCATGCACATTCCTCCTGTGTGATCTTTTGAATTTTCACTGTGATGGCTGCGTTCAATGCAGCAATGGTTGTTGGATGGTTATTTTGGTTTCATGGAATATCAACCCTTGTAGGTTATTCAACGCCAAAACCATTTTTATGAAAATCCTATTTACCAACCCCTCCGCTCGGGCAGGATATGACACAAGGTCAATTTTTAAGCGGAGTTTAACAGGTTTGAATTCAGAGTTTTCCTTCTCTTAGACTAGTAGCCTTACCAAGGCTGAAGAACCTTGTCTGTCCTACTATTTACCCATAGCTGGAGGGAGAATAATTGGATTCATACCTTTCCCAACGGTATTAGTGCTATGTGAAATGCAATCAGTCTCGTCCAGGATTTGAACTCGTGTCGCCGTGTTCATTTCCTACGACGATGAAAATTACACCACGGGCACCTCCATTTTTATGAAAATAGTTCTATTTCAAACAATTCAGTTTATGATAAGTTCGCAGTTTTCATGTAAGTACAGTTTAATTATGAAAAACATTTCAGTTTTAAGCTATTCGGTTTAGTCAAGCAGTTCTAGTTCCGCTAATTCATTTTAGTATAAGTTCTGATTTTGTTTAGACACAGTTAAATATCAAAACAGTTGTATATCAAACAAATCAGTTTAGTCTAGATAGAGTTGTAATGTCAAAAAACAGTTCCATTTCAAATAATTCAGTTTAGCAATAAGCGCGCTGTTTAAATGTAAGTACGGTTTTATTGTCAAAAGCATTTCCTCTTCAAGCCATCCAGCTCAGTCAAACAATTCAGTTGAGCATAAGTGTTCCGTTAGTTCTATTTAACCCATAGATAGGTGCCAGAATTGACATGGGAGCAATGGCAATGAAGGGGTGATCCCCATTCCCCAAAGCCCCAGTATCACTGGAACCTCACCATCAGATTGTTTAGTGTCATATATCAGGGCACTCATTGGTATTTTTACCCCTCTGCAGAGGTGCAGTCAGTGTATTCTACAGCCCCAGCGGACAGGGCAAACAGAAACGTTGCAAGGATTGTCTTGGAAAAAGTCCGTGAGTAACCCTAGTGGAATAAAATAGTTTCCAAATATATTCTCACCCAAAAGTTCTTTTACTGCATCGTCTTAGGCTGGTTCTAAATATATTTTGTCAAATATATAAAAACATTTTTTTATTTCCCCAGCAATATTCTGAGAAGAGAAAAGGATAAAGTCACCATGGAAGATATGAGAAGCTGCTGTTATGTTTAAACAAGTGTAAAACGTTCTTTAATTTCAATATTTTATATGCCTTTTATATGATAGTGTATTTCACTGAATCTCCTTTGATCCTGTGAGTGCATATTTTGGCTAGTGAATTTAATAATAGTTTTACTAACAGGTGTGTTGCAGTGTTATTGTTGATTGCGTATTTTCAACTTTGTAGGGAGAGGAAATAGATTATTCTTGATACTATCTATTTCCATTACTTAATGCAGGCATATATGGAAATAATCTTAACACAACGAAATGTCAAAGCAACTGGAAATAACTTTCTGTTCTCAAGAGTTTTCCTATTCTGTCACCCCTGACAGAATAGGATATGAAGTTGGACAAACTTGGGGACCCCAGGAAGCAAGGTATGCAAGAATACCCCACCCTCGCCGGCAATATCTAGTATGAAGGCATCTGAAACACGAGGCAATAAATCCAGCCCTTATCTTTTTAAACAATGGGGATATGTTCAGCCTGAAGCAGTTGCTCTCAGTCACAAGACTTGTATATTTATGGAAACATAACTTCTATAGCTTTCTGTTGCACTCGCTATGAGACTACTCTAATCAATATTTTCCTTAGTCTTTCAAAGGTCGAAATAATTACATGCATTCAAAATCATTGACGTTTCTCTCAAGAAATTTCTATGTCGAAACAATTATAAAATCATACTTTTCTCTTTCATATAAAAAGCATCATACGTGTGTTTAGTTCTTGATGACCTGAAGAGAATGGTCGAAAGGGCTAGAGCTACATTTTCTTGCACCATACATCTGAATTGTTGCCAGAAAAAAAATTGAATTCTACATAACACCTAACAAGGCCTGCTGGTGGAATTTAGAATACGTTGACTGTACCCTCTGGAAATAGGTGGGACCCACTTAAAAAGCAGTATCCTGAGTGTAATACTATTCGTAATCTTATGAAGACGTTCTATTTGTGATGTTCCAAGATGTGTGGAGTGCCCCTTCATTTTAATGACTCTTAAGTCTTCTCTGGCCCGGAATGTTAGCACTTGTCCCATCTATTGTTTAAATAGATATTTTTTTTTAAATTATTAGCATCAAATAGTAATACGTGAAACCAGATAATAGCCGGCAATTAAATTATTATTATCAAATAGAAATTCTCATTTGAAACGATTTAATTGTTTATATATGTATAATTATTATTTAACTGAAATATTTGAGACCATACTAAGTTGGCGACCGTTTCATTGCAGATTATTAGTTAAAGGATAAATTTATAAAATAACTGTGCGCGAACAACTTATAATTGACGAAAAATCGCACTAACGTATTAAAAATAGAGTTATTAGTGAAATCAAAATTCGGCATTGAATAACCCATGAGAATTTGATATGACATTAAACAAATAAGCCAAAGAAGCTACGTGGATTCGAAACGCAGCCACACATACATACACATCTATATGTGTGTTAAAACAAATGTAAAAATCAAATGATACAAATTTCCTGGCCAAATCTCAGGGCCTCGAGACACATATTGCTGGAACTATAATTATTTGCCGTTACCAATCACACGGGACGTGTTTAGAGTCGCGATTATCTTTGTATTAAGTGTAATTGAGGAACCGAGTTCAAATTCTGGACTAGATAGTTTACGTTTTACTTCATATTGACGCCTTAATAAAAGGCGATAATCATTTTCCCATCGCCCAATCTATCGGCAAATAGTATAGCAGATTGGGTTCTTTAACTCATTTTAGCAAACCGGTTTTGGAAAAAAGAAAAAATAATCTAAGACAGCTTCCCTCTAATTAACAATTTTCCTTGCGTTATGTTCTGCTCTATTTAAATAGTCAGCAATTCGACCTAGAAGTATAATTTAACGATTTCTACTGGATCTGGCTGATTGGTTAATGTTTTATCACCCCTTATGATATATATATATATATATATATATATATATATATATATATATATATAGAGAGAGAGAGAGAGAGATAGTGAGACAGAGGGAGAGAAAGGAAAATATTTTTTAAAAATCCAATGTGATGAATTTATTGTGAAATTAAGTTTCGGTTTAAATAAACCATTATAAGAACTTTGAAAAGATGACATCGAGTGATGTTAGATCAACGTTGGATGTTTGATCTAATATCACTCAATTTCATTTTTTACGTCCTGATGATGGCTCATTAAAACCGAAACTTTATATTGCTGATTTTCTTTCATATTAAATTCTTCACTTTGGATCGCCTTGTTTTTCAATTTTTCTACATATTGTCGGGTTATTTTCCATTATTTATTTCCACACACACACACACACACACACACATCTCTCTCTCTCTATCTCTCTATCTCTCTCAATATATATATATATATATATATATATATATATATATGTGTGTGTGTGTGTGTGATTTGTAAGTGAACAACTTTTAGATAATATTATTTTATATTTGTTACCAAACAGTTAAATGATTGAAAGTAATACTATCAAACATATTGGTGTAGTCTTGCACATTTGCAGGAGGTTCAGTCGGCATATTCTAAAGCTCCAGCCGAAAAGGAATGTTTTCAAATTAAAATTGGTCAGAACAATTTATTCAGATAACCATAAGAATGTGTCGAAGTAATTAAATATCGAGACTTCTTTCTCTGTAAACCATTTACATCTCCAAATCATTCTTCACTTAAACCATTATTTCGGATTTTCTCCATATTATTAACGCTTAGAGATAAGAAATACAATAAAACTATAGTTTGTCTTACGGATTAAATTCAAATTATAATATGAAATTTACTGAATTTCATAACCTTTATAAAAAAATCTTAGGTTACAACTTTTAGTCTCAATGCGATTCTGTAACGACTCGGAGCATGAATATTTTACGAGCCCACCATTTAAGCTAGACAAAGCAATTGTGGAAAATGCGCATGTGCAGACGTTATCAGGAATTCGCTTAGCGCATATAAATGCTGGTAGATGATTAAAATGTTACCGATGATGCGTGAGAACAAATTGTTAAAAAGTTTTTTGCTGCAACAAATTACCTTCTCTTCTTAAAAAACATGGTATTTTCGTTTTTATTTCTTTTCTTCCTGTTTTGTGAGAGACATACCATTGTAATCAATAAAAGTTGTCTTTGTTGCTGTAGATATGTATGTTGTTATTGTTGTTGTGTGTATAGTACGGATGGTGGACTGGGGTGATTAATTGTAAACAGTCTGCTGGAAACAGAAAAATTGCCCATTTTGCGATCTGAAAAGAAAAAAAAAAAGAAATTGGGAGATTTTTTTTTTGTTTGTTTGTTTCTTCGGAAAAAAATGAAGACAAGCGTTTACTCCGTTGGTGATTCGTTTCTTATTTGCCATCTGTTTTTATTGTTTACTAGATGATTACTGAGAAGGAAAATGAGATATAGAACAGCCGAAGATAAAGAAGAAAAAATAACGTGGAAGATAGTTAACAAACAGCTTACTTAAATGAAAAGCTATGTAACGAAAATCATATCCAAAATAGGCTTTAAAATATCTCTCTGTGTTTCTTCCAGTGTTCACATTGTATTTAGAATTATAATCTTTTACACAAACTAAGTGTTAAATTTAACCGATGTCAAAAGATGAGGCAACTAAACATACTTTTTCTGTATTTTTCATGGAAAGCAGACGGCATCATATTTTACAGATCAAAGAAAGTTGTTTACATTCTTTTATTTTCATATATTTCTCACTGTTCTTTCAGGTGGAACCAAACTTATAAAAAGGTAACGGAAAATTAGAGGAAACGGCTTCGGAATTGTTTAGGTAAAACCTTTGTGGATAAATGTTCAAATGGAAAACGCTTTCAGCAACATAAAAAAGACAAGAAAGAGAAACAGAAAGACAGAGGGTGAGGGAGAAGACAGATCGTTTTTGGGAACCTCGAATGATAATAAAGTCCAATTACCTTCGTTTGCAACATAAAAATGGTCAATTTTCTTGTTTGCCGGCATAACGCAAAAAGAATGAGCAGCCCAATCAGAGATGTCTGTACACACACGTATACGGAAACACACATATATACATAACGCACACACACATACACACATACACGTACGCACACACATACACGCACACACACACACACACACACACACACACACACATATATATATATATATATGCTTTGTCAGATAGATAGATAGATAGATAGATTGTATTCGATGTGGGTTAAAAAATCATATAAAAGAATTATTTGAATGTAAAATAATACACAGGGAACAAACATATCCAAAAAAAGGAGAGGATACAAGCAACTAACGAAAAATAGAAATAAAATTAACAGAAATTCCCCCCAACAGAAAAAAATAATACCTAACGAGAAAGAGAATGAAAGTAAGCGGTCGAGATATATATATATATATATATATATATATATATATATATATATATATATATATATATATATGTGTGTGTGTGTGTGTGTGTGTGTATATATATATATATATACATTAGAATGAATGGTCCCAAATGAATTGAATGTAATACTTTATGTTTTTATTTCATATAATCAAGCTCCACACATGGCTGAAGAATCTACCCCGCTAAAAAAGGAATAGAAACAAAATACTAAGAAAATGATTAAAAATTTATCAGGAAAAAAAAATATGAGCATATATAAAAAGAACCTACAAAGACAGACTACAAAGCAAAAACCCCGAACAAAAACTATACATAAATATCATGCACAAATAATCTCAAACAAATAAAGAGTTCATCCTCCAACATGCCATCAAACGCAAATGAATTGACCCAAGCACCCTAATAACAGCAACCAATCAATAGAAAACTCGAGTAAAAATAAAAAATAAAATTCATTCTTATAAATACCGTTACATACGAAAAATTGGTCCAACAACCACACATTCCCACAAATGCAGAATGAGTTTAACGTCACTAACTCAGTGCTCCCTACAACGAGAGAAGAAATCACATGGATTTAACTAGGAATTACAGCGTGGTAAGAAACATTTTGTTTGATATACCAAGTTATCACAGAAATAATAATAATACAAACAGAAACCATTTTCAGACAGCACAAAACGATCAAAAAGACCAGTATAAATAATATATCTAACAAATCTAAAATCTTATATAATCATTCTATCAGCATATAAATAAAACTCAAATCAAATTGATTTACAAAAACTAGGTCTAACATTTTCTCCTACCCCAAAAAGCAATAAAGGAGAAGTTTAAAAACGTCCTCCAAGAATTTTAAAGATAATTTACATTGTTAGAAAAAATTACCAATAAAAAATACTGATGACTTCGTTGTAAAAGATAAATCCAGATCCTTTCTAAAAAAAAAAATGTAACAGTAGTAAATTATAAGAATTCTTCGAAAATCACTGGAATATAAACCTCAAAGAAAAAACAACGCCAAATAACCTTTCACACAAACAGAGACAAGCCTTAAAATATACAGGAAAAGAAAAACATAATTATAAAGGAAGCAGACAAAGGAAGCGTCGAAGCCATTTTATATAAATCATGTTACATGACAAAAATCTAAGAAATACCAAGGGATGAAACTAATTATGAATTTATTGATTCAAACATATACAAAGATATATAGAATAAATCCCAAAATTCTGCAAAATACACAATGAAACATTAACTAAAAAAAAAGAGTTTATTTAACAGCAAAAACAAAAAAAAATTAAGATTACCAAAAATTCACAAGTCTGAGGAAGTAAAATAAATTTGAAGAAACAGAAAAATCTGAATAAATAGAATTTGCAAACCACAGTTCACTCATATTTAAACTTATTGTAGCAAGCCCTTCATGCCCCAGAGACAGACTCAGCAAACTAATATGCATTCTAGTATAATCCTTCTCATATAAGATAAAAACCTACATTAGAGATAGCATCCACTTTTTAAACTACAAACCACAAAGAAAATGATCTCTAAACACTCACCGTCATATTTCACGTCACAAACCAACTCAGTAATATCTTCCAAGATTTAGGAAAACTAGTTAGTCATGTCATTTTACATAGAAAAATACTCAGAAACATCACACACAAGATTTAACAAAAAATTATCACTGATGGTATCGAAGTAATCCTAAATAAAAACTCTTTTCTGTTCGACAATATATATTACATTCAAACCTTAGGAAAAGCTATGGGATCTAAAATGGCAGCAACACATACCACCTTAACCTTTGCATACTTACAGGAAAATCTATATGAATTCGTATGTGGAGGTGACCGTGGTGTAATGGTTATCGTAGTAGGATATGGACGCGGCGACACGAGTTCAAATCCTGGACGAGACTCATTACATTTCACATTGCACTAATACTCTTGGGAAAGGTTGAATCCAATTATTCTCCGTCCACCTATGGGTAAAATAGTAGGGCAGACTAGGTTCTTCAGCCTTGGTGAGGCAACTAGTCTAGGAGAAGGAAAACTCTGAATTCAAACCTGTTAAACTCCGCTTAAAAATTGACCTTGTGTCATATCCTGCCCGAGCGGTGGGGTTAGTAAATATGTATATGAAATCGTATGTAAAAAATTAATAATATGAAAAGAGAACTTATCAAATCATGGAAATTATACCTAGATAATTGTTTCATATTTTGGAAATGCAAATGGGACAGCATAATTACTACCAAAACTACACCTTAAAATATTTTTACCATAGTATACAGCTTTAAAGAACTGCCATTTTAGACATTCTCTTTAGAATCTAAAACGTCCAACTTATCGCTGATACTTAATAAACCCACAGATACCTCCATTTCAAAAGCCATTACACTAAAAATTGCATAAAATCCATGCATTAAATTTAGGCATATTAAATATGAATCATAGATACTAACATTTCCGAAAAATTTGCCGAGAAGAATAAGCCGTAACTCCCCTCTAGATGGGATATCCAGAAACAATAATAAATGAGGTATTCAAATTAGCAGAAAAAATACTCTAAAAAGAACTACGAACACAACCTCCCCACAAAATACGTACGAACAATGCTTTGTATATATCTCAAGGTACAGCAAAAATAACCAATGTCTATCCACACAAATAACAAATGATCTAGAACAACTTAAAAACTATGATGGAATTAAAAACATACTATACAAAAAAAAACAAAAAAAAAAAAAACAAAAAAAAAACGAAAAACCACACAACGTAAAACACACACTCACCTCATTAGCATTCAGGAAACGCACAACGCTTGATGCCGCAAACTGTAGACAAATATGTACAGGGTGGAACAATAAAATTGTCGCCTTAGAAAAGACGAAATGATTCCATTTAATGAAAACCGGTTTTCTTTTTTTGTTGCAGACCATCTACTAGTTGGCCAGTTGTGTAAAAATCCCATGAGCGATAGAAGCCTTCTATCATGTCTGAAAGTGACACAATGTTCAACGAGCGAGATCGGAGATGCGCCGCTGTACAATACACGCTCTCTACCTATCCAAGTTATGACAACAGGACCATTGCCAGCACCCTCAAAATGCAAATCCGGACGGTTCAACGTGCCCAGGGTGATGAAAACAAAATTTCCGTCTACGGTTATGGTCTTTTGTGTTGTTTCAAGTGAGGGCCATATCATGCCACCTTATATCTTCGAAGTCGGCTTGAAAGTCAACACCAAAGTGTATCTGGATGTGCTGAAGAGTGTGGTGATCCCCTGGTGCAATCAGGTGGCCGGTGGCATACCCTAGGCGTGGCAGAAGGACTCGGCGCCAGCGTACAAGTCCAAAGAGACATAGGCTTGGCTTCAGAAGGAGTACTACAACTTTGTACCCTTCTCTCACTGGTCCCCTCCTCCGCTGACCTGAACGCACTGGACTACTTCGTTTGGCCATACGTCGAGAACATCACCAATATGACCTCCCACAACACCAAAGCCAGCCTGATCGTCGTCATCCACCGAGTATTCGCCGAGCTCCTTCTGACGCGTGTGGAAAAGGCATACTCCCAGTTCCGGATCCGTATCGAGGCGGAGATTGGGGCTGAAAGCGGCTACATTGAATCGATGTCAGCTCTACTACATAATCCAGTTGCCTGAATTGATTTTTTCAATAAAAGTTTAAAATAAAGCTGTAGTGTTGTTTTCTTTAGGACGACAATTTTATCGTTCCACCCTGTAATATAACCACCGAATGAAAATCCTTTACGTCCGAAAACTCAATAACATTCATGATAAATAAAAATTTTAGCTGTAATTCAAAAAACATGTTGGCGATGTTAGTCGAAGGGGACCCGAAAGCTTCCTTTTCAATAGCTACAACACAAAGGTGTAAGGGAGGGTGCTCCACTGTACTATTGATCCTAACCTTATTGTACTGAGTGCTGAGTGCTAAGCAATGCGGCATCAAGTAACATTTTTGAGTCTTTGGTATGACTCTACTCCCGTTCCACTGGTGAATGTTCTACTCATTAGGCCAATGGCCTGGTACAAATTGAATGTTGCAACTGTAAAATGTATACATAGGCACTTAAAAATAGAGTTTTTTTATGCATAATAATCACGTTAAATAACCAATCCAAAAAAAACTGTTTGAAAACTTTCCTAAAACAGTATAGAATATTTAAAATAATGAAAATATATCGAACTGACGACTACTCATTACACCACATAAAAGGAAAAAAAATAATTGATAAATTTATATCTGCATTGAACCGAGCTTAACTTTTCACACACACACACACACACACACACACACACACACACACACACACACACACACACAGAGAACCAAACTTTTTGCACACGCTCACAACTACAAACATACGCACAAGCCATCTAAAATATATCTATGTGACATTCAACTCAAAATGAAAAAGGGAGAGAAAAAAAAAAGAAGCAATAAATGGATGTATATTAAATACTTATTAATACATTCTCGCACAAATTCAACTGAAAGAGGGAGAAAGAGAAAAGCAAAAACAACAATGGGATGTACGTAGATAAATGCGAATGTATTTACACCCATAAACATCGAAAGTAGATACTTGTTATTACGGATATAAGAAAAATGAATAAAAAAGAATAACATCATTATCAAAAGCTTCACTGATAAATGATCTTAACAGTAAAAGATAGAAGAGACGCCCCTAGACATTATTAGTCTCTTGAAGAGGACCGCAATGTCCGAAAACAGCGTGGAGGATAATTATATGAAATAAAAACCTAAAGTACAACAGTCATATTATTTTTTGGATCTTTTCATTTATATATATATATATATATATATATATATATGAGCCGCAGCAGGCATTGGCCTCCATGTCAATGCACACAAAACTGAATATATGTGTTACAACCAAACGGGCAACATTACCACACTAGACGGAGCCTCTCTGAAACTAGTAGACAAATTCACCTACCTAGGATGTAGCGTCTCATCAACCGAAAATGACATCGACACATGACTGACGAAAGCATGGACGGCTATCGATAGGCTCTCGATCATAGAGAAATCAGACCTGAGCGACAAAATGAAACGCAGTTTCTGCCAGGCAGCGGTTGTATCGATACTGCTATATGGATGCACTACATGGACGCTAACTAAAAAGCTAGAGAAGAAACTAGACGGCAACTACACAAGGATGTTGAGAGCAATATTGAACAAGTCCTGGCGACAACACCCCACGAGACACCAACTATACGGCCACTTGCCTCCCATCACGAAAACTATCCAAGTTAGACGAACCAGACACGCAGGACACTGCTGGAGAACCAAAGACGAGCTCGTAAGTGATGTACTCCTATGGACCCCCACATATGGCCAAGCAAAAGCAGGACGACCAGCTCGAAGTTACATGCAGGAGCTATGTGTAGACACAGGATGTAATTCGGAAGACCTGTCGGAGGCGATGAATGATAAGGAGAAGTGGCAAGAGATGGTCAGGGATATCCGTGCTGGCGGCACGACATGATGATGATGATGATGATGATGATGATGATATACATATATATATTACATGGTAATGTTTGTGACCCTGGATTCCATGCTTTATGCATTCGTCAGACATACATTCGTGTACATGAATATACGTCTGTGAGTATGTGGTCTCTGTCTGTTTGTGAAAACTAGATATTCATAGAATAAAAGTGTTGAGATAGATAGATAGATAGATAGATAGATAGATAGATAGATAGGGACAGAGAGAGACAGAGACAGAGACAGAGAGAGGATGAAGCGCGTACTGAAACTGTCTGGTAGAGACGGAAACAGAAAGTGAGATTGAGAGCGAGAGAAATATAAAGCGGAGAATATCTAAATGAAACAATTGAAGATGAAGACAGACAGAGAAAGACAGACTGACAGAGATGAAGACAGAGATAGGGACAGAGAAAGAGACAGACATGACTTAATAAAATATTTTATAGAGTAGAAGTCAGAGAAAGCTTTAATGAACAATACAAAATTAGGGAAGACCATAAAGAAATGGTACATATGACTTGGGAAGAAAAAAAGAAAGAAAGAAAGAAGAAAGAAAGAAAGGCTGTAGAAATATAAACGAACAAATCAAATCTACAACATTTTGACAAAGCAGAAAAGGGGGAAAAACCATTTCTAAAATGCTAACATTTAATCTGCAATAGAGAAACGAAAAGAAAAGCAGAAGGAAAATCGAAGAAATAGAAAAATAATAATAATTACATTTAAAGTACACCGAATCATACACTAATCAACGATGGAAAATCTGATTGAAAACAAACACTAAACAAGTAATCAAAAGAGAAACATTGACAATTACCAAACTATATTTCGAAGGAATGAAATTTTATTTAAAAAGCCTGAATGCAAATTAACTGATACAAAATGCAATAACTGACAATATATATATATATATATATATATATATATATATATATGTATTAACAAACAACCAAGTATAAAAATATATAAAGGTCTGTTGGTTGGTTGGTTGGTTGGTTTTTGAATATCTACCCTTGTAGGTTATTAATACCAAATCCGGTATATATATATATATATATATATATATATGTATATATATATATATATATATATATATATATATATATACGTGGTGCCTTTAATAAGTTTCCAAACTTTTTTGTACAGGCATTTAAAATCGTTCTAGACTCTTGAAAATTCACTGTTATTGCTATACATCTTATGAGATGACCGACAAATTTTTATGATTTCAGGTTCAAATGAACAGCTACAGCAGCAATTAGAATACACCCTACTAAAGCCTGATTGCCACAGCTGGTGAATTTCAAAAATGCAATCTACACATGAGGACAATTTAGAAGAACGATATGCAATAAAATCTGTTTTAAACTTGGAAAAAATTCCACCGAAACGTATGGAATGCTTCAAACTGCTTTTAGACCACTTTGCATGAATCCAGCATCAGTTTGTGAGTGGCATGAGATATTCAAGGAAGGCAGAGAGTTTGTGAGGGATGATGAGAGTTGTGGGCGGAGTAAGGAAGTCAATACACCAGAGTTAATTGGCCGAAGGGTTAGGGTTAAGGGTACTATGTTGAGGTTTTAAGGAAGTTCAGAAAGAGATTCCATCGGGATAGGTCAGCACTCTTCAAATCGGGTCAGTGGAATTTCCACCAGGATAATGCACCAGTCCACAACTCCATCCTTGTCACAGACTATTTGACCAAGATGGGTATCAAGACACTTCCTCACCCTCGCTATTGTCCAGATGTTGCTCCCTGTGACTTTTGTTTATTCCGAAAGCTCAGAGGCTGTCGTTATGAGACAATTGAGGAGATGAAAGAGGCTGTGACGAAGGTCATTGACACGCTCGCACAAGAGGACTTCCATGGGGCCTTCTTGAAGTTGTTGGAACGATACAACGAGGGAATTGCAGCCGGAGGAGATTACTTCGAATGGGACAAGAGTTTCATGTGTGTACTGTCAATAAAAGTGCCCATACGAAAAAAGTCTGGAAACTTATCTAATAATCCACGTATATATATATATATATATATATATATATATATATATATATATATATATATATCAAATAGGTATAATTTATAAACAAACTCAAGACACGATTTCTTTTAGACCCATTGGTGGCACTATAAGTTTTAACCCTAAGGGTCTGGGTAGACACAGGAATAAGGTTAATAAAGGGGTACTCCACACACATCGAAGCTGCAAGACTAAAGCCTTACTATGAGTTGGTTTAGTGACATATCCTACGGCTTACTCCTCTGAAAAGATGCACTCGGAGTATTCTTCAGCTCCTGCCGATAGCAATATGGGAAGAGTAAGCGATAAATTTAAGTAGTGACGTCAACGATCAAAAAGGCTTAAAACGATGGGAAAATGCCCATATATATATATATATATATATATAAGTACACATGGACATATATATATATATATATATATATATATATATATATATATATATATATATATATATATATATGGGCATTTCCCATCGTTTTAAGCCTTTTTGATCGTTGACGTCACTACTTAAATTTATCGCTTACTCTTCCCATATTGCTATCGGCAGGAGCTGAAGAATACTCCGAGTGCATCTTTTCAGAGGAGTAAGCCGTAGGTACACATGGACATACCTATACTGGCTGACCAGGAAGGACTTACATCAGTCACGATCAGCTGCCAGGAGCTATGACGGATAATGACTGATGAAGAGATAAAAATCACATAACTCTGTGCTATCAGCGCTACTTGATAATGATGATAATACATATATATAATGTATCCAGTAACGCAAAATGTAAACAAACGAAAACTAATACAAAATGCATTAAATTTACTAGCTAAAAAAGGTCGCTGAATTGGTTGAGTTGTAAGATATGAGTCTAGCGTAAATTTAGGAGGGTTTCAATCCCAGCTTGAAGCGTCGAGTGCGTCTCGCTATAATAAAGAGCTGTGATGCAAGGAAACAGTCTGTCCGGAGATGTTATATAGATAGATAACAACGAAGAAAACATTTCGGAAAACCCGATTGTTCGTTCTGGTTTAAATATTAATATAATGCAAAAGAAGCGTGGTATCTATAAAAATTATACTCGTATCATCTATGAATTTACATCTATCGACATATATATATATATATATATATATATATATATATATATATATATATAATAGTGATATTAGATAATCGTTGAAAAAACGTTAAATAAATCAAAAGTGCTCAAATACTTGGCAGCAGATCATTATGAAAACTTAAATAAAATTAGGATTTTATCTTATTAAAAATCATCATTCCATATGTTACCGATATGATAGAAACATAATCCTCATATATATATATATATATATATATATATATGTGTGTGTGTGTGTGTAAAGAGAAGAAGAAGAAGAAGAAGAAGAAAGGGAAATAAAGAGAAAGATAGACTGATAGATCGATATGCGTATCTTTCTGTGTGTATTGAATCATAGGCATTAATTCATTGTTAAATACTTATATACTTTATTAGAAAATATCAGCATTTAAATATACTCAATTTACATATTCTCTATCAATTCTATTGGCTGCTTGATGCCCGAAACTGCAGAATTGGCATTTGTTGCAAGATGATTAATTATATATATTTCTATCGAAAAATATTTTGATCCATTATATAAATATATATATATATATATATATATATATATATATGTCAGTAATATCCAGTCAGCGTCCGAAGACAGTGCGTGTAGATTATTCGCGTATAGATTATATGAGGAATATCTTATAAGTCTATGTGTGCGCTCAATATATGGCTAGTGTTACATATCTTTCTTCCATCCAGGTTTATATAACAAAGCTCACATAAAGAGCGTATACAATGCAATTAGAAGGAAACTCAAACCTGATTAAATTGTCAATATAAGTTTATTTCGCCGGAGAATATCATTATACTCACCGTCTCATGGTCATCTGATGAGACAGAGAGTACAATGATATTCTCCGACGAAATAAATTTTATAATGAGAACTTAACCAGGTTCGAGTTTCCTTCTAATTGCAAAGTATATATATATATATATATATATACATATATATATATATATATATATATATATATATATATATATATATATATATATTTAATTCCATGGAATTTAGACAAAGACCCCTGGGTGTCATGGAGTTTTTTACAAAACAACAATCATCAGGCAGTTAACAAAATTAAATGAATCAAAAATTGAAAAAATACAGTGAAAAACCGTTGGGATTTTGAAGGGATCTTTACGTATTTGTGAATCTGAGAGTGTGTGGAGTACGTGCATGTGTTAGTGTGAGTTGTTGTTGGGTATTATTGTGTGTGTATGTGTGTGTGGCACATGGTGTATGCGTATGTGATAGTACAAACGCAGTGTATATTATTTTTTCTACATTATTTTATGTCTATATGTTTAGGTGACTATAGCTAAGGAAAAAAGTATCATCATTGCATGTTGAGGAAATAAAATAATATAGCAAAAATAAGAAAAATTGTTTTGGCCCTTAGCTATACTCTCCTAAACATACAGAAATAAGATAATGTAGGAAAAATAAGAAAAAGACAACAGAGCTACTAATATATATATATATATATATATATATATATATATATATATATATATATATATATACCTAATTCTTTAAAACATAACAACTATTTAACTAATCTCTGCTGGTCAAATTCAGCAGCATTTCCGTTATTTATATTCCACTAGAACACTTTAAATTCCGTTTTTTGTAGAAAGTGTTTACTATTGAAAATCGAGACTAATTTTTGATCACTCCCGAACACACAATTATATATATATATATATATATATATATATATATATAATTCATGGAATTTAGACTGCGAACCCTGGGTGACAATCAACACTGAAAAGTTTTTCCTTTGAAAAATCTTTTCAGATGTTATTTGAATTATTTTAAATAAAGTTTAAAAGCTTTAAGATAGGTGATGGAAAATGACTTTGTTACGGAGTATGTCGATTCGTTGAATGAACATTAATTTATGGTACCCACGTCCCAGCAACTGACGCTCATATTATCTCTGCTATCGTAAAAACCTGGCCAGGAGCTCTCGAAATTATGGATATATGTGATAAGCTTTGACGATGGCTATTTTAATTAGCTGTGACTTATTGGTCAGGCATTTTATTATTAAAGTTTTTATGTGTCAACCCAAATCAGTCTAATTTTTCCAACAATATTATATAAAGCTACGGGTTAACATCAAAGAGAATATAGGTGTAACGTTATCCTTTAAACACAACACCAAACGGCAGTTTGTTTCGTGTTTGTTCCATGGTACTAACCCTTTTTCATAATAACTACTGAAACTAGAGAGATAGATAAAAGCTATTACTTCAGCACCATTACATTGACAGGAACTATATATCGTGTGAGAGAAAATGGATAACCACAGATTTAGACATTTATTCTTCACTTACTTGGCACCACAACAATGGAGCCACTCTGCTCCATCTGCTTCTTGTCCTTCGCTGACTACCATTGAATCTCTGGTTGATCGATTCCAGCATCTGACCCCCGGCAACTTCCAATCTCTTTATATATTTTCTTCCAGTTATTCTGTCTAACTAATGTTTTAATCACGTTTAATCACTAACATTTTTAGTGAAATGTCATTGCTGAATATTAACTTACCCATATACAAATGTTTTTTATCAATACGTTTTTTGCTTACAGCTAACTTTAAAACAAACTGTCAATTATTATTTTGACAAGAGCTGACACCTGTATGCAAAACAAGGTTAAACCGCCTTGACCCTTAGAAATAAAAAAAAAACGCAACTCCGAACTCAAAGTTTTTAGCGAGCACACAGTTTATCGCTAGAATATTTAACTGAAATCCCTAATTATTTTACAATTACAGTTAATATGCATTAGAGATAGGCAAAAACTGACATATGATTAATAATCTACATGATACTAACTAATTAAGAAATAGAAGAGAAAAATGTTAACGCAGGATAAAAAAAGTGTCTACGTTATGATTCTCGAGTTGGCTGAAAAAAATAAAAATGAGGTAAAGAGAATTAGTGAAAACGATGAAAGAGCAAGCAGAAACAAACAAACAAACAAGCAAACTAATGTAAAGGCGGAGGAAACTTTGAAAATGAAAGATTGAAGAAAATAAACAAATTAACTAGAAAAAAAAATGTCGGAAAGTGCATGAAAATTAATGAGGTTAAAGCTCTACCCACCAGAGATAAAAAAAAAAAAAAGAACAAGAGAAAATCCCATCGAAAACCAGCCCTTACACACAAACATACAAATGAGATTAAATTGGGCTAAAGTGAAATTACCTTGGTGTGTAGACAATTGGATTCAATTGATATTCACGGACGGATCATGAATCTTCATGAACTAAAGTAATGATACTGAATTTTTTCTGATGCCATTGAAATCAAATATAAAACTAAAAAAAAAAGCAATTTTTAAAGTCATTGATGATATTGGGCTGCATGTCATTTTAAAGGACAATAACGAAGCCGACAATTATTTTAACAATCAATACCTATGTGTACATTAAAACCCTGGAGGATATTTCCATTCATGTAATAGAAAACCATATCAAATTAATAACATCTTTGCATCTATTTATATATTAATCCCCTCGAGATATCTCCCCTTTGTCTAGCATTCCTCTCCAACCTTTAAAAAAAGAATCTTGGCACAAAAAATATACAATATCAATGCCATATATATACATATTATGTGTTGTTCCCTTAATTTCCTTTGATTGTACCATTATGACTTAATTCAATTTTAGGATCTTATACACTATTGATCTTTTTGATCGGATAAGGCAGTTGATTCTAAAAATATATTACTGTACAGGCAAATGTGTCGAATTGGTTCGTAGGCTTAGTTTTTTTTAATCTACCTTGATAGTAAAATATGTCTATCGAACAGATCTGATTTAGATCAAATAGGACAGTCAGAGTGAATTTTTTAAAGTGTCTATCAGAAACTTTCATCAACCAAAGAGGATCATTAACCTGGGATTCGGGAAATTCATAACCATTTTGACAAAGAATATTTCATCAAAAGTTTGAAATCCATGCCTCAACGATTTAAGGCAGTCACAAAAGTTCCAAGGGAAGCAAAAATGTACTAATTCTATATGTTTTCCTGTGCATAGGCAGGAAAAATTATTCTATTAATCTAAATTATTTAATCTAGCCACACCAAAGTATAATTAATGAAGATAGAATATTCAGCTAATAGATTAAATAAAAAGTACGTTTTGTCTCTCATTTTCTAAAATTTATCTCTGGCTGAATTTTAAAAAAATCTATCTAACTCAACATCCTCTAATTTTTCTAAAGCTTTTCTTTCTGACAGTAGTAGTATAGAAAGATTATTCAGAGTCTGCATTGCAACTTATGTGAGATATTTACAAACAGTGGTCGTTTAGAAAATTCACTCTTGAAATTGGTATTTAGGTAAAATATTCTCATTGGCATTAAGGTAACTCTCAATAAAAACATCGAACTTAATTATTAATAAACTGGGTACTTTAATTACAACTAGTATGTTTAGAATATCAGTGAATAAAACATTCCAGTTTCGAATAAATACACTCATAATTCAATTGTGGTGTTACTACTATCGAGGTGATTAGTAGATTTGTGGGGGCACAGAGAAGTCAGGTGTATCCTTCCTCGCTACCGGTTACCTCTTTTGAAAATTCAGAGGGAAAAAATGAAGACTCCGATATTTGAACCAGGAATGGATCCATTCAGTCGACCAAAACCAACTCTCTCCTCCTGGGATGGGACCAGGTTTTATATTCGTCACCGGGAGGCTAGATTTCTCCAAAACTTTCAAGAAAATCCCTCAACGTTGGAGGAGCAGAAATTGAATGGCCATTTCCTGTTTCTTTGTTTCCTTTCACACGGTTAGTTTCATGCTTACTTAGGGTCATTTCAATTAACCACAAGAATTGGGGCTAATGTGACTTGCCCATCATACTTAAAACCAATCCCATCTCGGCTCTGAGTTAAAGATATACTCATTAAGTATTGTTTTTCTTTTAAAACAAAACGCCTCCAAAAATAATATATACATATACTTTTTTCTTAAACTAAAGTACATATAAATACTCCATAATGATAGACAATCGTTTTAATTCAAGAAACAGTCTAAAGTGCTTCACAAAGATTTCTTAGGTCATTTTTTAAAGATTTAAACTGAATCATTACCTGTCATTCGTTTACTTACAACTAAATAATATCTTCATCATCATGTCGTGCTGGTAGCACTGATATCCCTGACGCTCACTCGCCACTTTTCCCTATCGTTCATAGCCTCTGGCAGGTCTTCTGGTCTACATCCCGTATCCTCACATAGTTGCTGAATGTATGTTCGTGCTAGTCGTCCTGCTTTTTCACGGCCATGTGCGGCGGTCCATAAGAATACATCACTAATGAGTTCGTCCCTGCTTCTCCAGCAGTGTCCTGTATGTCTGGTTCGTCTAACTTATATAGTTTTCGTGATAGGAAGCAGATGACCGTACAGTTGGTGTCTTGTGGGGTGTTGCCGCCACATCCTCAACGAATGCTAATCCCATAATTTGTGCCAGGATAAGTAGATTTTTCTGGTTACAATGCATTTTAAATGCTCTGAAAAATACAAAATATTTCATTTTCATACCTTTTGTATAATCTTTCCCCCCTCTTAATTCTTCATAATTATGGAGACCACTGATCTGATATAAATGTCACATATTGACTTTTGACAGCCGGTTAATGTGGATTTCGTAAACAGAATATGTACCAGTGGCTTATGGTAAACAAGGGACAGCTGAAATGTATCACGTGATTTGCAACGGAGGATATATGTGGGCTTTCAGAATTTATATTTGTGGAAGTTTTTCACCCTCAGCGGTCAAGATGCGTCGGCGGGCCTCTCGGTTGAGAACCGGCTCAGTATAAAGCTCCCGTGAAAAAAGACGAAGAAGCAAGGCTCTAAAAATATGTGACTCAACATGGGTGAGAAAATATGGTGTCAATCATAACATTCCTTCGTCTCCATCTCTTTCTTAAGTGACTACTCAACCACTTCATTGGTATAAAAAATGGAATAAAAAAAAAATTATATTCAAGTGCTGTTGTCACTGGCTTTCCCGGCAACCAAACATAAAGGGAATTATTTAAAAATAAAAAAAAAGGTTAGCATCTTTTCCTTCAAAGTATTAATTATATTTTTAGTTAAAAAGATGTATTCAAATACTTAAAGTGATGTCCAAAAAATTTAATCAGTGGTTTCAATTATATTTTTACGAAATAAAATAATTCTATAAAAATAGGAAAGTAAAAATCTTTTTTTAAAAGCATTATTTATCGTTTCCGACTAAACCCAAGTGTGAGCTCAACGCCAAAGACGAACTCTTGTTTCAGAGTCGAAATACCCGTATGTGGTGGAAAAAGTTAAATCTTATCATAAACAAATACATTAAGTAGATTTCATCTGATGAGATATTTAAACCGAGGTATATTGCATGGTAGTAATATTTCACCTATCATTGTCAGTATACGTATAGGTAAAGCGGGAACTGCTATGAACAGGTTATCGACCATATGGAAATCTTATCTCGCTGATAGAATAAAACCGGAATTACTTAAAGCTGTTCTCGTTTCTCTGGCAGAAATCTAATGAAACGATTGAAAAAAAGAAAACCTTGCTTGGAACTAAACAAGGAAGAACCGCTCTGTTTTGAAAAAATGCAATATAGCGGTAGCCTGAAAGACAGCAAATATATGCCCATTTATCTCTGTACCATAACAGCACCAAAGAGAATGTAGACCCCGTTATGATCACGTCGTGGTGACTGTTAATCCCACGAGTAAGTAGTCGGCGGGAGAAAGAAAGTGAGTATTGAAACTGAGACGATCCTGTCAGCTAGAAAAAGATAAGCAACATATCCTGATGAGAAAAAAACAAAGTAGGCACACTCACTCCACAAAAAATGGTGCTCGTGAACTTTCATCTCCTTACATCTTTATGTCTGGCATTCAATTGTCTTATCGCACCTCGCAAAAGATATAATCTCCTCAATTCTGCGTGTAGAGGACAAAAATATCCGATTCCGCCGATTCCACACATGCGAACAAGTATTTTTCTAGTCATTTTTAATTACCACAAGTGCTTTGACCGGGTTTTTCGGATACTGTCTGCTTTATTCATTTATTTATTATTCATTCAATTCCAATTTTCCTTGAGCTGTTAAATTACGGCACACCTCCCATCTCGTAATCCATTCAAGCAAGTCGAGGAAGACATGCTGGTTACTGCAGGATAAGCAGAGATTAAATTATCATCGACGTTTTAGTATGGACTCCTAAACATTGACACACCAATGTTAGCAGATTGGAAAAAGAAAACTTATATTCATAACCTGTGTGCAGACACTGGGTGCTGTCTGGAGGACTTACTAAGTGTGATAGCTGATAGAGACGGCTCCAAGAAGTATATGCTGACCGTGAGCCTTGATGTTGTTGTCGATGATGATGACAATCAGGCTGAGTTATACACAAATTATGCCAGGCAGAGATTGAAGTCATTTTACTGATTGTAATGTTTTATCTTTATTTATTAAGCCACAATATTTTCCTTTATCTTGCACACGCACAAATAATTAGAAAAAAATGAAAAGCTGGAATCTCAAAAATAGTCTAAATTGAGTACTGTAAATCAGAGAATTTTCCACATTATGTAGAGTTAAGGTTTGGTTTGGTTTCTTTATTTCAATGGAATATCAACCTTTTAGGTTATCTAATGCCAAAGCCATTCTCCTAGAAGAACAGTAGGGGTACTATTTAACCCATATCTGGGAGGATAAGGGGGTTCATACTTTTCCCAAGGGTATTTGCCCGAAAGTGAACGTAATAACCCGACTGGAGTACGAACTCGCTTACTACGATTCCGCGGTCCATCGCTTTAACCATTACACAAGGAGGACACCCCCACGTAGTGTTAATATTTCTTTCTAATTATCTCTGTGCAAGTTAAGAGCCTTTCAAGGAAATACAAAAAACAGTGTGGGATAATCACTCTCGCGTAACAAACTGATTTTCCTAAGTTATATCACTTTGTAAATGCTATAATGTCTGTGCCGATACTATAAATAGACACTCTCAATAACACCAGACCTAGTGTTAATTAATGAAAAAATATTTTGTCGTTACAACTGAAAAATGGAAAATTATGGAAAGCGAAAAGATAGGCAAATACCTGGATCTTGCCAGAGAGTTGACTGAACTGAGCGCAAAGAAAATGACAATGATGCTAAAAGTAGTCCTCAACAAAGCGAAGTTGGATGAAATGGAAATCAACAGAAGAATCGTGACGATCCAGACAGGGCAATGTTATGATCAGCTTGAATACTCTGAAAAGTTCCGGAGACCTGATAAAACTCAATATCGGTCAGATACCATTGAAAAACTATCAGGTTAAACTGGTCTGAACAACTTGAATTTAGTGAAAATAATATCAATATAATCTTGAAGATCAGTTACAGTTAAAAAGTGAGTTGGATTCTCTCTAGGTCACTCACTCTTGAAGTGTCAATCGAGATCATTACTACTTTTCCGAGCACATTGCCGTGGTGTAATCATTAACACTAGACATTCGGATAAATTACTAAAGAATAGTGAATTTGATTATCTTGTCCCGTATTCTCAGCTCGAAGACATATAAGCTAGAATCAGTTTTACTGGTGACTTGCTTTGTTGTAATATTAAGTTAGTTAAACATTCAGATTAAGAATTACTGAATAGAGAGTTCGATTCTCACTAACTGTCAGCAAGCTCGTGCTGAATTTAAATTACTCTTATATCTAGGGTCTCTTATTGATAGTAAAAACTTAACAGATTAATTTTTATAGGTATTAGGTACGTGTGGACTAGTGCTAAATATAAATTATCCCAATTTTTTTTTAATTTTTTAGTCGAACTTTCGAGCGGGATAAAACTGGTGATATAGACTTGAAGACTATTGTTTGTGACTTCTAGTCATATAGATGTTCCATATTCCTTGCTAATACTTTTAGAAAGGCATGCAACTTCCTCTTATACAATCGGCTATGGTTCGATAGCAAGGGAGATAAGGCTGTTGAATCCTGATATGGCAACTGATCAAAGAAAAATAAATTATTAACCCAAACGAGCTATTTCTATAGTCTCTTTTTCAGGACTACAGGTTGTATCTTTGTCAACATTCTGTTTCATGGCATTCTTTAAATCCCAGGAAAGATCCAGTTATTAATCTATATTTTCGATTTATTTTATTTTCATTGTACGGTTTTGTAGAACAACAAAATTCATGAGCTATCAAGTTCATTTCTGTTGCTAATTATTTAAGGGTCTGGTCTTCTAGCGGGGGTTAGGTGTTCCGTTTGTCTCCTAAAGTCACATAGTCCAGTCGGCTAGGGCGGTAGAAAACGCTGACTTCATCTTTACAGATGGGTGAAACCCCACTCCCAAAGAGTGTCTAATATTACTCTAAGCAATCGGATGGTGAGGCTCCATTAATGTTGGAACTTTGGGGAATGCGGAGTAACCCTTCTTTGCCATCTCTCCAGGGTCCACTTTGTCCTGGAGAGGTAGAAATTGACAAAGTCCTATCTAGGCTTAAAAAAGAACTGTCTGACCTTTAAACTGTATGCAAACAAATGGCCTGCTTATTTGAATTGTTAGAAATCGAACAAATTAATCATTTAACTATTTGTACGTACAAAATATGTTTACAAAACTTTATTTAATGTATATGTAAAAAACAGGAATTAGTATTAAATTACCATTAATACTGGATATACCATAAAACTAAACCAACCCAATCAAAGTCCGTGAGAAGTGTTTTCGTATGACTTAAAAATTTACCTTGCGTCACATTCATCTTGTCGTGGGTTTATTTGGTTTGTTTTTATGGCACATCAACCGTTGTAGTTTATTAATATCAAATCAATTTTTATACAGATAAGCAGTTCTATATAAAAACATTGAGTTTAGTTTCAGTATAGTTTTTGTTTATATTCAGTTAAATTTCAAAACAGTTCTATTTCAAACAATCCAGTTTAACCTAAGCACACAGATTAAATATCAAAACAGTTCTATTTCACACAATTCAGTTTTTCATAAGTACACAGTTTCAATGTCAAAAACAGTTCTATTTCAAACAATTCCGTTTAACATACAAAGGCAGTTCTATTTCAAGCAACTAAATTTAGCAAAAGTACAATGTTTGCATCGAAAACAGTTTTATTTTAACTATATCAGATTTGCTTAAGTACACAGTTTAGTTCTATTCGACCCATTGATAGGATCCTATCAA
This sequence comes from Sepioteuthis lessoniana, assembly GCA_963585895.1. Lineage (NCBI taxonomy): Eukaryota > Metazoa > Mollusca > Cephalopoda > Myopsida > Loliginidae > Sepioteuthis > Sepioteuthis lessoniana. Next base: position 94,933,394 of record OY757909.1, read on the forward strand.
GTGATACAACTCCAGGCTTGAGTGAACCTGGGAGTGATGGCAATGACGAAGTACTCCGCTTTCCCTAAAGCTCTAGCATTACTGGAACCTTACCATCAGATTGTTTAGCGTCATATCTAGAACACTCGTTGAGAGGGTCCTAACTCTCTGCATAGAAGCAGTCGGTGTATTTTACAGTCCCAGCCTACTGGGCAATCACGGCATGGAGAGGAAGTGTAAATACACTCTTTTGGCCTTGTGCCAAACAAGTTTAAACTTAGTAAATGACTAAAAAGCACTATTCCCATTAGCTTTTTTATTCCAGAAAATAGAGAGAAAAGACGTGAAAGAACAATGGGACAAACACTACCAGCCGTGTTCAGTTCAAATCTATTAAGAATGAGACTATTGGATGATGTGAAGGGGAAAAATCCATAGTCAAAGTCTTTTTGATCCAATCAGCAGGAAGCGGCTATGGAAAGTTTACACAGGTTTGAAAACTAAGTAAATGGTGTATTGATCATCTTTAGATCCTCGAGGCGATTGACCAGCTTTGACACCCATTGACTTGGCTATTTCTTTCAATGTGCCCACAGGCAAAATATATTCGGCCGTTTTAAGTCTTTGAGAGATCGTTGCAATGTTATCATGATTATTCACCTGTGCACAAATGTGAGGAAGTTTGATAAAAGAAAAAAACAAGAAAAAAAATTCTACCAATTTCTTAAAAGCGGATATACAGTAATAAGAGTTTTACTTTAAGAAATGTATAGACCCATATGTGTTATGCGTGCATGCGCCAAAAGAAATTTCACAGAATGTCATTGTACACATACAGACATAAGCATACATGCGTATATATTTATATAGACAGTGTGGTGAAGAAGTTAAAAGACTGCTAATAAAAAACATTAAGTAAATTATTTGATATCTTTAAAAAGCCAACAACCGTGTTTTTGAAGGTAGATATTATTTACCTCTATTAGTTTTAACCCAAGAATCGCATATAACTTTTTAAAACGCAACTAAAGCATCAGATGGGGCTGTTGAATAAACCATCTGAACCTCTACAGATTCATTCAATGGGGCCAATTGTTGCCGAATGACGAGATCTTGTTTTCTGAGCAGTACGTAACCTTAGTACTAAGTAGTTATCTGAGGTGCAACAGTTTATTTCGGCTCCTACTTAGGATAGACGGTTGGATAAGGCCGATCCTATCAAAAAGCTGATTCTCTCAAACCCTTGCACTTATATGATTAAGTCCTGACAGTATTCTTCAAATTTGCTCTTTTGCAAAATCAACAAAGGTGCAAGAAAGCTGTGGCTGTGGGTCAGCCGTGCCGTTAAAAACTGTAAATGAATATAATTTATTCCAGTTTATACGCATGAAATTGATGAAAATTATTTTCGTTATTAAATCAATATACATGAAATGAACTATAAAATATTAAAGAAAACAAAAATTTTCATTTAATAGATCATAGGAGTTGAAATGGCCTTAAACAATATAACCAATCTGCAAAATTGTCTGCTTACTTTTTTCATATTCAAAAATGTTATTTAATAACAACAATCGATTTACTATCAATCAATTCGCTGACAAATAGAATATATAAAGGAAAGAACATTTGGCATTTGATAGCCCCAAAACGGACGTGTCCGTGGTGTAATGGTTATCGTCGTAGGAAATGTACACGGTGACACGAGGTAAAATCCGGGACCAGACTGATTGCATTTCACATAACACTAATACCCTTGGGAAAAGTATGAATCCAATTATTCTCCCTCCAGCTATGGGTAAATAGTAGGACAGAATAGGTTCTTCAGCCTTGGTCAGGCAACTAGTCTAGGAGAAGGAAATCTCTGAATTCAAACCTGTTAAACTCCGGTTAAAAATTGACCTTGTGTCATATCCTGCCCTAGCGGAGGTGTTGGTAAATATGGATAGCCCAAAAGCGTTATATACCATCAAGCAATTACACTACTAAACAAGAATCCATTTATCCCTCCATTAAATAACCCATGATCGCTCCTATGCACTTAAACAAATATACGAAACGAACCCCTAAAAAAACAAGTATACTTACCTACAAATATTTCACTTAAAAATCATATATCCCTCGAAAAAAAAAAAACAAAAAAAACATTAGATTGGTTATTAAATAACCCACAATGTGTGATATGCCATTAAACAATTAGAAAATCTAAGTTAATAACACTGATTTGTTTTTCTTTGTTTTATGGCATATGAAACCTCTTAGGTTATTTAATGCCATGGCCATCCTATTAGAACAATACCAGCGGTACTCTTTAACCCTTAGTTGTGAAATCTCTTTCAATTCGTACATGCCTTTTCACAAACACAAGGAATTACTCGAAATGTACATTGTTGTTTTTCAGAGACTCTCCCGGTCGAGACTGAACTTTGACCTGCCATATGTTAATCATTCCTACGTAAATATTCGCTCGATCAAGAGTGACGGTGGGAGTTTGTTCGGGGAAGCCATTGCGTAGCTATACATTAATTATATTATATTGGAGAATATAACAACTCTCAATGCATTATATAAATAAATATATAAACATTCCATTCTAAATTGATTTTAATGCCTCATTTCTATTCCTGTCTATCGGAGATTTTATCCACATATTTATTCGTTCCCATTATCTATCGTCGATCTAAAGAAAATAAATAAGAGGCTTTACTTCAAGGTTGTCTCTCGTATACGTGTAATAAATGGAACCATACGTAAGATGTATAGAACAAAAAATAGCAGCAAAATTTTCTCATCAGTTTTCCCTAGTGGTTTTCGTTTACGTCTCTGTGACAGCGATTCTCTTCAGGTCACCAGAACTGTTCAATGTATTTGAAGCGATCTTCACAATACTGTGATCTGTGAGGTGCTGATTTTTCTCTGTTATCGATGTATGTACTATCTTTTTCAGGCTTTTAGGCACCGTTCCAGGGTTAGCCACGCGATTGATATTACAGCCAGTTCTATTTTTTTTCCAGAGAATTTTCAGCTCTCAAGAAAAATCCAGGTATTTATCTACATCTTTGCCTTTGTCTGAATTTACCCGGTGGTCCTTTACGACGGCAGAGTCTACCAGACGAAAAGGTATTTTCTCGTTGATAATACTAGGTTTGATCATCTGGCAGGGCTTTTGTGTTTTGTTTGTTTCTTAAAGGATATCTTGTAGTTCTTTTTCGACGACAGATCCTTGAAATATTCCCTTTCCTAATAAGTCATACCAACTATTGTAATCATTTCATGCAAAAATTCTGCATTTTTATATTATGTAAATATCCGTTTCATCTATGTTGCCGCATAACCTACACTTTCTATTCCTGTGTATTATCGATATTTTCCAGAATCTTATTTGTTTTTTTTTGTTTGTTTTTTTGTAATTTCGTTGTAACTAGTCAAGACATCATTCTTTTGCTTTTAGGCAACTGCTCAGGTCGTAAATAAAGAATACGATCAAGTTGTAACTTCGTACATGAGGAAATACATCTCACTGTGTGATCCAGTCTCGCTGTTTGAGCTATAAAATGAAACGGCGCTGAAAAGTGTCTTGAGGTATTTTTCTAATTTTCCCGAAATACTAAATTGGGAAATTTTGTTTACAAAAACGTCTAGAATTAGTACTTATATTAATTAAAATGACATTATACTTCATGAACCATTCTCAACCATTGAAGATTTATAACAAGTATATGATATACTGGAAATCATATCTTACGAATTAAATGGGGAAGATGGAAACAAACTATTGAAGAAAAAGTAGATACAAGAAAACAGTCGTAACTGACTAAACCAACATTTTCTATCGGGACAATCAATATACATGTAGTAAGAAAGATATACAATACCATAACCACTAGAATCTCGGGAATAACGGTATCAAGCAACCATTTAGCTGTGGCAGAAGCCCGTTACAAATTAACTGTAATTATTATTGATACACACACACACACACACACACACACACACATTCCGTCTTGTGTACATTGACATGGAGGCCGATGCCTGCAAAGGCTCTTCCAGACTATGTAGAAGGGCTTCGGCTTGAGCGGGTGCATTTGCCAGAAGCGCTATGTCATCGGCATTGTCGGCGTCGGTTATTGTTTTTGCAGAGTAGCTTCGGAGAAAGATTTTACGAGATTTTTCACTGTTTTTAATGGTATCAGAAAGTACTAGGCCAATTGTAGCATCAGTATTTTTCTTCGAATCGTATGACATATAAGTATAATTTTTCTTTTTGTTTTATTTTTTAAAAGTTTTGGTGTCTTCTATTAAGAGACTATATATTTTTTTAAGTAGGAATATAAAACGTTTTGTGATTGAACTTCAGATATCTGTTAAGAACACTCGCGTCTATTATGCCTTCCTAATCAGATATTCATTTACATAGAATGCTAAAACCCAAGTAAAATTGACTGTTTTTATTATTTAACCGTCACCAACACAAACTGGATTGAATCAAATGTTTTTTGCGAGGGACAATTTTTTTCTTCCTCTTCCCTTCGTCACCTTTCTCAATAACTCAAACTCTCTCTCTCTCTCTCTCTCTCTCTCTCTCTCTCAGTCAATCTGTTTATCTATTAATCACCCTCATATCACACATATAAACATATGCACACACACATTATATATATATATATATATATATATATATATATATATATATATATATATATATATGTACCAACCTCTCTGCGTGAGCTAGATGCCGCAAAAGATCAATTTTTAAACGTAGGTTTGAATAGCGATCAATTAGATCAGCTGCAATACCAAGGTTAAATAGCCCAGTCTGCCTGACTATTTACCAATAGTTAGAGGGAGAATAGTAGGATATATACCTTTACCAACATTATTAGTACTATATGAAATTTAAACAGACTCATTTAGGAATTGAACTCTGGCCACTGTGTGCTTTTTCTACGACGGTACTATAACACGACAAACTCATATATATATATATATATATATATATATATATAAAGTGCAACGTATTAGCATTTCCCTAAAAGACACAACATGCTTTAATTAACATATTCATGACTTTGTTCATCACCATACAGTTGGAATATAATGACATACGATTGTATAACACTGGCCGTATGTTGTTACTTTTAAAAATTACTGTTGTTTTACTGATTGAACATCGGTATATTTCATATAGTGCTGTGCATTTGTAGAAGCATGAAAGATTTTCCTATTATAGTGTATATATATATATATATATATATAAACTAAGCAAATTTCTCTGTATAAGGTTTGCTTCTAGACCAGAAGTACCTGTATTGAATTATTTGTAGTGGAAGATTTTAAGGCAGATGAGGTATTAAAATGAAGTGATTCGAAGGTTATGAAAAAAACACTTTTCTTTTTTAAAATGTCAAAGTAATTTACTTATCGATTCTTTTGCTCAACGAAATCCTCAACGAAATTCATCAATCAAA
>OY757909.1:94943840-94976340 GCA_963585895.1 Sepioteuthis lessoniana
GAAGATAAGGTTAGATTTTTTTGTTTAATGGTAGAATAACCTTGCAAGTTACTAAATGCCTAAACTAGCTTAATTGTATATATATATATATATATATATATATATATATATATATATATATATATATATATATATAATTTCTTATCGAATAGTTCGTAAGTAGATATATTATTTTTTAAATGAAATTTTTGTTGGTTGACAATTTTTTCTTCACAGGCGTAATATTTGTAGATGGTCTTCTTCCGTATACAATATATATATATATATATATATATATATATATATATAATTCAAAAAATTTGGTATAATTTAATTTCTCTCCGGAAGGATAAAATAATGTCTATCTTGATATATTCAAATAGATTGTTCACATCATTTACGTTATGAAGGCATTTTCTGATTTGAGTGAAAGCGCTATACTCTATAATTGGTTACTTTGTTGGTGTTTTTTCACATATCAGTCGTTCAGCGTTATTAATGCCAATATATATATATATATATATATATATATATATATATATATATATATATACTTGTGTGTGTCTGTGTCTGTGTCTGCGTGCGTGCATGAATAATTTACCAGTGATTTGATTTTTTATAGAATTGTTAGTCTTATTTTTTTGAAAACCGTTAAATGGTTTCAAGTATTGCTATCTAAGATTATTAATTCCTTTTTTCAAGTATTCCCATTGAATATGAATAATTTTCACGTAGCTATATCGCAACAAAACCGTAAATGTAGACTATGCGGTGACAGAGATGAAAACATCAATCACATAATAAGCGAATGCAACAAATTAACACAGAAGGCGAGACTCGACTTGGTCAAAAAGGTGATCCACTGGGAAATATCAAGAAATTTAAATTTGTCTATACTAACAAATGGTATATGCACAACCCAGCACCTGTCCGAGAAAATGACACACATAAACTCCTACTGGAATTTAACATGCAAACAGATCACCTGACCCCGGCCAGAAGACCAGACCTTATAATTACCAAAAAAAGTGGGGGTTGCAAAATTGTCGACTTTGCTGTCAGAATAAATCTGAAGGAATGTTAAAAGAAGGATAAGTACCTCCACCTTGCTAGAGAATTGAAAAATCTGTGGAATATGAAAGTGACGATTGTACCAATTGTGATTGGTGCTTTTGGCACAATAACAAAAGGATATTTAAAGACCTGGAGGACTTGGCGGACGGGTAGAGACAATCCAAATGACAGCATTGCTGAGAACGGCTAGAATCCTGAGACGAGTCCTGGAGACTTGATGAGACTTGCTCTCACTCAAACTCCAGTGGAAAACCATCCGCTAACACTGAATGTGAAAAAATCTTTAAAGGAGAAAATAATAATAATAAATAACACATGAGATGACATGGACATGGTTAAGAAAGGAGAACCTTAATGAAAAAACTTAATCTCTTCTACTGCAGCACAAAATAACGCCATAAAGACCAACTACATTAAGAAAAATAAATGACGCAACAAAATAGCGAATGTAGGTTATGTGGATATAGACATGAAACGATTAATCGCGTTATAAAGGAATGCAGTAAATCAGTGCAAAACGAGTATCAGACTAGACACGACTGGTTGGGAGGATAATAAACTGGGAATTGTGCAAGAAATTTACATTTGAACATGCGAACAATATGTGTTTGCGCAACACATAACCTGTCCGGGAGAATGAGACACGCGAAATTCTTTGAAATTCTTAAATACCAACGGATCGCCTAATCTTGGCCAGACGACCAGACCAAGTGATAGTCAACAAAAAAGAGAACCTGCAGAATAGAGGACTTTGCCGTACTGGAGGACTACGTAATAAAAATAAAAGTGAAAAGAGAGATAAGTACTGAGATTATCATTGAGAACTAAAAAACTATGGAAAATGAAGGAAATGGTGATACTATTTGTAATCGGTGGACTCGGAAAAATCCCCAGAGTTTTGCAAAAGGGACAAGAACACTTAGAAATCAGAAGAAGAGAAAATATCCGCCATTCATTAAGAAGATAGGCCAGGATACTGAGAAGCATCTTCGAGACTTAAGGAGACTAATGTCACTCAAACTCCTGGGAAAGACTATCGGCTAACACTGGTGTGAAAACTTTCAAGGAGTAACTCATAAGTGATGTGCACCAGCGAGCCCTTGCACATGGATGAGAAAAAGTGGGACAAGAACCTATATACAACAGTTCTGGATGCTGACTTAATGTCTGGAGAATAAGCGAGCTATACTGAACAAGTTCTGGGGGATAACACATTACAAAACAGCTTCCACCCATCATAAAAACTATCCAAATTAAACGAACCGGACATCCAGGACACTGCTCGAAAATCAGCGAGAATCTCTTCAAAGACAAAAAAACATCTAGGCTTTTCTCTATTTGAGATACTAGCGAACGTTCTTGAAATAGACGAGGAGAGAACTTGAACAAATAGACCCGAAGACAAGAAAGCTAATGTCGATGCATAAGGTCTTTCATCTGAAAGATGACACGATAGATTATTGATATCAAGAATAGGAGGCAAAGGACTTGCCAGTATTCAAGACAGCATGAATTCATCAATACGACGACTCAAAGACTACAGAGAATAGATCAAAGAAAAACTAGAAACAGCACAGATCTGTAACTAGAAAACAGAAATGAGGAAAAAAAAAAAAAACTATTGTGTGGTACTATAGCTTCACGACACCTAGTTGGCCACTGGTCTCGTGATTACCACATGTGTCGACTGGTCTTTCTCTATTTCCTTCCACGCTCACATTGCTTTAAGATCCGAGGAAAGAGAAGATGGATGTGGTCCAGTCGATGAAGGTTGGAATTCGTATTGAAGAGAAGAAAAGTTGCCAAGCAAATTTAGAAAAATGACGAAAATGGCGTTTGTTATAAACAGTAACAAACGTTTATTTTCACAGATGTTTAAATATTTTTTATCAAACACTTCGAACTGGGTGTGAAAGTAATTGCCTGGTGGAGTCTTAACTGCAATTAGGCAGTGTCAAAATGGCGAATACAATGGCAACAGATTTGGTTCTTTAACCGGCAAATTCCTGAACCAACTCAATTTTTCGCTTTGGGTGTTCTCTATTTATAGGCCCGAATCCCGAATAATCAATTTCTGATTGGTCAGCCAATGGGGACTACCGACCAATAGCTAACATCTTAACAATCCCCCTGGTTTGCCTCTGATTTGTTTAGATAATCGGCCAATCAGCCACAGTCATAGGGAGGGGCTACAAGGTGCAGTCCTGTGGTTGGTCGACCAATGATTTAGTGATTCAAGGCCTTATGCCAAACTTGGTGACACCAACCTAAATTGTCCGCCATCTTAAAAATACATTTTTTTGTTTATGCTTTGAAATCCGTTGACTCTTTTGAGAGGTCTTGGAGGTGTGCGAATGTTTATTTTTTGGGGACAGATTTATAGGTCAACAAGTTCTGATCGGATCTCATACTTTTTGTACTTAATCAATTGTTGTTTATTTTATATACGATTCTCAAAAAATACTTGGACACCCAAAATGAATTTATTTTTAATGAAATACTGATTATCATGATTTAATTAAATTAATCATCATTCAATAAAATTAACTAATTTTCTTTAATTAATTTCGCCAGCCAACTCCTTGACACTTAAATGAAAGTGTCGTATTGTAAGGATATTTCAAGCGATAAGCAGACGTAATATCATTGCTAAGAAAGGGAAACTTAAGAAATAAACTGAATCTATTCAAATAGCAGCACCAAGCAACTTCCCTATGGACCAACTATGTTAAAGCAGAAATACATAAGATACAATAGAATAACAAATGTAGATTTTGTGCGTGAAAGTGACGAAATGATAAATCATATAAGTAAATGTAATAAACTACCAGAAAAAAAGTACAAGACTAGACACGACTTTGAGATGTCACTTCTTTGATCTTCAAAGAAGCGACATCTCAGCACTAAAGGGTGGGCCTCTGAAACTAATGGACAAGTTCACCTACCGCGGACGCAGCGTCTCATCAACTTAGAATGACATCAACACGTGACTAGCAAAAGCATTGATAGCAATCGTTAGGATATCAGTCATATGAAAGTCAGACATAACCGATAAAATAAAACGCAGTTTTTCCAATCAGCGGTCGTGTCAATAATACTATATAGATGTACAACTTGGATGCTGACTAAACGTATGGAGAATAAGCGAGCAATACTAAACAAGTTCTGGAGACAACACACTACAAAATAGCTGTTGTACAGCCACCTTCCACCCATCATAAAATCTATCCAAATTAAACGAACCAAACATCCGGGACACTGTTGGAAAAGTAAGGACAAACTCATAAGCGATGTACACCGGCGAGCTCTAGCACATGGACGAGTAAAAGTGGGACGAGCAGCAAGAACCTATATACAACAGCTCTGTGCTGATACAGGATGTAGTTTGGAAGACGTCCCGGGGGCGAGCCCTTGCACATGGACGAGTAAAAGTGGGACGAGCAGCAAGAACCTATATACAACAGCTCTGTGCTGATACAGGATGTAGTTTGGAAGACGTCCCGGGGGCGAGCCTTTGCACATGGACGAGTAAAAGTGGGACGAGCAGCAAGAACCTATATACAACAGCTCTGTGCTGATACAGGATGTAGTTTGGAAGACGTCCCGGGGGCGAGCCCTTGCACATGGACGAGTAAAAGTGGGACGAGCAGCAAGAACTTATATACAACAGCTCTGTGCTGATACAGGATGTAGTTTGGAAGACGTCCCGGAGGCGAGCCCTTGCACATGGACGAGTAAAAGTGGGACGAGCAGCAAGAACCTATATACAACAGCTCTGTGCTGATACAGGATATAGTTTGGAAGACATCCCGGGGGCGAGCCCTTGCACATGGACGAGTAAAAGTGGGACGAGCAGCAAGAACCTATATACAACAGCTCTGTGCTGATACAGGGTGTAGTTTGGAAGACGTCCCGGGGGCGAGCCCTTGCACATGGACGAGTAAAAGTGAGACGAGCAGCAAGAACCTATATACAACAGCTCTGTGCTGATTCAGGATGTAGTTTGGAAGACGTCCTGGGGGCGAGCCTTTGCACATGGACGAGTAAAAGTGGGACGAGCAGCAAGAACCTATATACAACAGCTTTGTGCTGATACAGGTTGTAGATTGGAAGACCTCCCGGGGGCGGGCCATTCCTCATAGACGAGTAAAAGTGGGACGAGCAGCAAGAACCTATATACAACAGCTGTGTGCTGATACAGGATGTAGCTTGACAATAGAGATTTGTTGCGAGAGTGGGTCAGGGAGATCCGTGCAAGCAGTGCGATGATGATGATGAGGAGGAGGAGGCGGAGGAGACTGAACTCGCTAGAAAAGGTGAGCAAGAAATTTAAATTTACAATCTACAAAAGTTATATTCACAAACCTGAATCAGCCCTAGTGAATGATATATAAACACCTCTCTGGTTCTTTGAAATACAAACAGATCACTTAATTCCGGTTAATTCCTACAAAAAGAACCAGCCGAATAGTGAATTTTGCCGTTCCGAAGGACCACGGAGTGAAGATCAAATAAAATGAAAAGAGACACAATATTCGACCTTGCCTGAGAAACAAAAAATATGAAACATGAAAGTGACGTTGAAACCACTTATAGTTGGTGCTCTCGGTACGGTCAGCAAAGTTTTTGGGAGGAGGTAGAAAGACTTAGATGTCTGAGGACGAGCTGAGACCATACAAACAACAGCATTGCCAAGACTAGCCAGAATACTGAGAAGAGTCCTGGAGAGTCGAGGAAACTCACCGTAACTCAAACCCTAGTGAAATACACGTAAGGTGTAATAATGTTAATTATTTATAAATCATTGAACAATTCTATTTCACCCATACATGGAACCCTAATAGTCACTACCAAAATGTTTTTGAGTACCTCTGGGAGTAATGAAGATGAGAGGGAACGCTACATTCTCTCAAGCGCCAGGACTGGAATCTCATTATCATAGGCAGCTTAGTGTCAAAAAGAAAACACTTGATGGCGAGTGATTACTTATCTGTAGATGTGCGCATAGAGTATTGTACAGCCGCAGCCGACAGTGTGGAAACAATGATGGAGTTGACTTAATTCTTTTTTTGATATAGCTGATTATACATTTTCTTCAAAACCTATAAAATATTACAGAGACCCAGATAAATAATAAATTACTTGTTTCTTTCGGTAATCGATCTTTTCTGACAAAAATTAAATTATTTTTCCATTAATTAAAAAACTAGTCTGGCAATAATATTTTGAATATTTTCTTTCATTTCTTTTGAGTATCTTTGTTGAAGTAATCAAAAATTTCAAACAGTGATTAGCTGGTGTATTTTTTCTTGTTGTGTAGAGATTATTTATTTTATTACAAGTTGAACTACCCCGATATTTGTGTTTGTTTTTGTTTGTGTTTACGTGTGTGTGTGTGTGTGTGTGTGTGTGTGCGTTTTTACTTTGTTTAGTATATCAAACTTTGGGGGTTATCAAATGCCCACGTTATCTGTTTAAAAAAAAGGTTAGGCAAAATTTTTGGTGAGAAGACCGCTTCACTGGGTTATGAATTAACAAAAGGCCACATCTTTTAAAATCAAAAGAATTTAGTCTCAATTCAAGTGCAAATATTTATTTATTTTTCTTAGAGGCCACCGTGAGCCGTACAGAATAGTAAAGCGAGTCGAACGCGGGTAGCGGGCTGCATTTTCCCACCCCGGGAATGAATGTAACAGCACCACTGGAACTCGAACTCCCTTACTCTGATGTCGCAGTCAACCTGTTTTCCCATTAAGACACATGGACTACAGCCCGGAAATTCATCACACACAAAAACATATGATGGATGCAATGAAATAAATAACTCTTACTTATTTACATAATGACCCTTGTCCTTTGAGAAAGCTTTTATACGGTGGCAATGCATCAAACAAGCGTATGAGACGTATCCATAGTCCGAACTGCTTGATCAAGTTCGAGCAGATAAACGTCAATCTTTTTTTAGTTTATCTTATTCGAGTGGAATGACTTCGACCGAATCATTTAATTTCGGTTGCCAACTGTCTTTTTGGTGCCCATGTTGTCGAATTCATTTAGTTCTAGTCTCCCTGAAAATCAAGGAGGTTGACGATTCCTTTCCGGGCAAAGGTAACCAAATCATCACGTTAAGACAACTGACGCTATCCAAGTAATTATTTTATAGATATTTAAATGTAAAACAGTTATATTTCAAGTAATTCAATTTAGCATGTGTCATTTGTTTATACTCAGTTTAAATGTCAACCAGTTTTGTTTGACCCATAGACATGAAATTTTCTGATGCTATCCCTTTGTGCCAGAGTGAACCTGGGAGTAATGGCAATGAAGGGGTAAACTACATTCCCCAAAGCCCCAACATTACGTGAGTTTCACCACCAAATTGTTTAATTTATCCAGGGCAATAGTCATGAAGGAAGGTCATACCACTCTGCAGAGGTGCAGTCGCTGTATTTTACAGAGCCGGCCGATTGGGCTGAGATACCATCAGTTCATCCGCATACATTACGAAACCTATACAGAGTGCATTGCATGTATGTGTATATCATGTGTTTGCTTTAGATATGCAAGTTGTTTCAGAATTCACTCCCCCCATATATATATATATATATACTTTTTTGTTTGTTACTTATCTTGGAAGTAATCTGCAAAATTTACTTTTTGTTTTCATCCATCACCTATTATTCGTCGCGAAGTCTCTAACGAGGCAATTATATATCAGTATCCGGTGTTTCAGGAAAATTGATATGGTGTCGTAATCGAGTAACTTGACCAATTCTCGTTCAAATTATCTCACATTTTAACAGCATGTATTGAAACAACTCAAAGTCCCATGTTTGGTGCTGGAATACACTTTCTTTTCCACTGAATTTCATTTCCTTACATGAAAAAATATTTTGAATATTACACATAGAATTCTAAGATATTTCAACTCATGAAGTTTAAATTTAAGATCATTCTAACGGGGAAGTTGCTAGATTCCGAAATTATATAAAATTTTCCTTATGCAACCGGAATTGTTATGTAATTGCTTCATTAGAGACTACGTTATAACTGATATATGAAAAAAAAAACTTAGTAGATTCTATTTCGATGCAAAAAATGAGCCAAGAAAGATTAATAAAATAATGCATACACACATGCACGTATTACTTAAGCGGAGGGGTTGGTATATATATATATATATATATATATATATATATATATATATATATATATATATATATATATATATAAGATCTGTTGGTCAACAAAGAGATTTATAAAAAGAATATAAATCTCTTTTTGGACCTATTCATTTTAGAATATTTACTTTTTCTCTCTTTGAACCAACAAAAGAAGAAAAACTTTCACACACACACACACACACACACACACACATATATATATATATATATATAAATATATATATATAAATTTGTAGATTTATATTTAGGCAGCAAGTTTTTATTTAATCAAGTTTTGTTAAAGACGATGGATCACTCTTTATTATTTTTAATCTTATTTTTTCAAGTACCTTTATTATTTTTCTTGTGTCGGGATCTACTTGGTAAAGGAATCGTCCCATAAAACAAAGCGCTATGAACGATTAAAACAATAAAAACTTAACTTATCAACTCAAAACTATAGTACTCCTGTTGACGACCAAAAGTATGGTCGAAAGCGATTGGGCAGAAAATATGGAACGATACCTTTACTATCTAGATGCCAAAACAAGAAAAATAACAAGGAGACTTGAAAAACGAAATCAAAAATTATGAACAGTGTTCCATCGTCTTTAACAATATATATATATATATATATATATATATATATATATATATATATTATATAACCAATTGACTGTTTCTGAACAGCAAAGAAACGTATTATATTGAAAAACAAAATGCATGGGATGTTCCTAAAGTCGATTAATTATATTTTGTTGGTACAAAGAAAAGAGTTCTGTGACACTTGGACCCACAGTTCTTATTCCGCTAGTGATACGTTTAATTGCGTCTCACTTCATTCTTGTTTGACAAGCTGTTGGCACTTTGGTCGACGCCCTCATCAAATTCCAGACACCGAATGCCAAGGAAGATGTCTTACGAGGAAGGACGTCTTAGGTACAAATCAAATGACTTGTCAATAATTAATCCTTCTTGGCAGGATGACATTCTGTTGGGAAGGTAGGAGAGGACACATAAATACAGACATATGAAGACATTACTATGTACGCACACACACACACACACACACACACACACACACACACACACACACACACACACACACACACAAATACGAACAACCCTCCCTTTCTCACCACATACACAAAGATACAATAGCCAAACACAGAAAATTCCTCCACATTTATATATATATATATATATATAGTAGCGGCCATAAGTTAAGGAACGGAACAGCAACAAATATTTAAATTATTTTTACTTGGAAACATTTGCACGCACGTTTACGAAATTTTTCAAAAATATACTTGAAATATATACGTATCCGTGGACCCCATCATATGGACGAGCAAAGGCAAGACAATTGCAAGAACTTATATACAACTGCTCTGTACCAATACAAGATGTAGCCTTGAAAACCTTCCGGAAGCAATAGGCGATAGAGATAGAGGGCGAGAGAGGGTCAAGGAGATCCGTGCAGGCAGCGTGACATGATGATGATGATGATGATAAAGGTTTCTTTTTTTTTTTACAGTAAATTAATAGTGAACTAAAAAACAAAATTACACATTTAGCCCTGGTCAAAAGTTGAGGAACGCAGTTGAATAATAGAGATTTAGGTAATTTTTAAACAACTTGATTGCTAATTTTGATTTAGAGTCAACTCTTTTAAAGCAAGATGGAGTCGAAAGCATATAATTCTTTAACTCGAGAAGAAAAAAAGCTCATTTTAGCAAATCATGAAGAAGGCAAATCATGTTCTGAAATCTCTGGCATTGTACGAAGATCAAAAAGCGTTTTTCATCAGGTGATCAGTAGATTTAAGGCTGATAAGACACTTGAACCAAAACCGAGAAGTGGCAGGGCTCATATGACTACCAAACGGGAAAATCGGATGATTGTTAAAATGTCTTTTAAAGTTCGTTTCGATAAAGGAACCTCTATTTCTAGTACATTTTGTGTGCGAACAGGAATGTCACTGTCTAGAAAAACTGTTTCTCGTAGGTTAAATAAGGAAAAACTTGTGCCTCGGATTCCATGTTGCAAACCTTTGATTTCAAAGAAAAATCAAAAGGTTTCTCTTGGCTTCACCACAGAGCATATCTTGTAGACAGAGGAACAATGGAATATTGTTCGCTTTTGTGATGAATCTGATATTAAGAGGTTTGTAAGACGTAAAAATTGGGAACACTCATGCCTTAAGAAAACTGTGAAATTTAGAGGGAGTGCATAATGGTGTGGGGAATGATTTCTACGGTGGGAGTAGGACACGTTTGCTTTCATGGTAATATTAATGTCAGTGTTTATAAATAACTTCTTCACCAGCATGCACTTCCTCGTTTATGCTAAGGGACTGTTGAAACTCAAATATTATTGCAAGATAACGCGCCTTGCGACAAAGCTACAACCGTGTCAAGTTTTCTTGAAGAGAAAGGAATAGAAGTTATGAAGAGACCAACACAAAGCCCAGGTATGACTCCTGAAAAGAAAATATGGAAAACCATAAGAGAGAAAGCTCAGAACAAAAGTCCCCAAAATATTGATGATTTATGGGGTTTTCTGAAAGAAGAATGGTTCATCATTTAATGTAATCCAATGGAAAGGAAAATTCACAAAATATTGAATTTTTCTTTAGTTTATATATTGACCAAACTAGGATTTATGATGCGTTCCTTAACTTTTGACCAGGGCAGCATGTATATTTTTGATTTTTCAGATGAGATTTAATTTACTGTAAAAGAAGATTAAGAAAAGTTTATTTTTAATAAATGCATATTTGTTCCAAGTATATTTTGTGAAATTTTCATAAACGCTCAAGTATTTTTTTTCAAGTAAAAATTGTTTAAATATTTGTTGTTGTTCCGTTCCTTAACTTATAGCCTCGATACAAACTTTGTAGATCACAGGAAAAGATCAATCACCCAATGTACATCATCATCATCATGTCGCACTATCAGCACGGATATCCCTGACCCTCCCTTGCCACCCTTCTCTAATATTCATTGCTTCTGGAGGTATTCAGGGCAACGTATCGGTACAAAGCTGCTTTAGGTTGGTTGTCGCTGGTCGTCTTGCCTTTGCTCGTCCATGTCAGGGGGTCCATGGGAGTATGTCACTTATGAGTTCATCTATACTTTTCCAGCAGTATTCTGCATATCTGGTTCGTCTAACTTTGATAGTTTCCTTGATGGGTGATAAGTGGTCGTACAGCTGTTTCTTTATGGTGTGCTGCCTCGATGACTTGTTCAATATTACTCGCCTCATTCTTGTGTAGTTGCCGTCAAGCTTTTTCTCCATACGTTCAGTTAACATCCATGTTGTGCATCCTCACAGCAGTGTTGATACGATCGCTGTTTGGAAGAAATTACGTTTTATTTTATCGGTCGGGTCTGACTTCCATATGACCGATATCCATCCATACATTCGCTAGTCGTGTTTGATGTCTGTCTCGTTTGGTGAGATACTGCTTCCTAGGTAGGTGAACTTGTCGACATGTTTCAGAGAGCTACCGTTTACAGTGGAAATGTTGTCTCTTTGATCAAAGCACATGTATTCCGTTTTGTCTGCATTGACATGCAGACCTATGCCTACAGCTGCTCGTTCAAGACTATGTAGCAGGGTATCGGCGTGGGGGCGGGTGCAAAATCACTGTTTTCTTAAATGCAAAGAAAATTTACTGTAATTCCAAAATAAAATTGAAACTGGTCAAGAGAAGTTAACACTATTGGACTCAATTAGAACCTAAAACCCTAGGTTGAAATAAGAATAGAATTAGTTATTGAATCCCATGTCAGTGTCGAAATATTCAGTATAAAAAAGGGTGGCAGAGAAACGAGTAACCGAATGACCTTTTTCTCTCCCCATACCCCCTCAAACAGGAGAAACATATATTTCTGTATAAAAGTAAATTTCCGAAGAGTATTCGAGACAGACCGTGTTAAACTTACTGAGAAAATACTAAACATATCCACTCCAAGAAGGCAGAGTTAAAAAACTGGTTAGTTATATATTGTCTCTTACTATATTGTCATTTTAAAATGCATGAATGATTTTATTTATTTTTTCTTTGTAAAATTACGGTTGAATACGATTTGTGACTTAAATGCAGAGACAATGTACAGTAATTCTAAACTAAAAATGAACCTGGTCAAGAGAAGCTAACACTATTGGAATTTAGTTGAACCTAAAAACCTAAGTTAACGTAAAATAGAATTACTATAATGATGCAAAGAAGCATAAATATGGACTCCAATGAATTTTAAAAAATGGACTTTAACTAAATTAAAACTTAATAATAACGGAAAGGGGTCAAAAGAGGCATAGTAGGAAGAAAAACTATCTTCGAAGTCCATGGGAAGCAGCATGGTGGACATAAATGCAAATGGATAAACTCAATGCCTAACCAACTCCTGTGCGAATGAATCCTATGGTTCAACGGCCAGGATCAAATAGTTCGATCGGGGAACTACTGCCATTCATCTATAAGGGAGGGGGATTTTATTGATATGAATAAAAACAGCCATCGAAAGATTAACATTAATGTACATGGATGACATAAAACTATTAGCGAAAAATGAAGAAGAGCTGGAATCACTAATACACGAAGTTAGAATATATACTCAAGACATAGGAATGGAATTTGGCATAGAAAAATATACCCTGCTAGTAATGAAAAGTGGCAAACGACATCTGACTGACGGAATGGAAGTACCAAATCAAGACAAAATTAGAACGCTCGGAGGAAAGGAAATATACAAATACTTGGTCATATTTAAGGCTGACGCCATCAAACAAGTGGAAATGAAAGAAAAAAATAACATAAGAATATATCAGAAGAACTAGAAAACTACTCGAGCAAAATCTGTCTTGCAGAAACTTTATCGAAGGAATAAATACCTGGGCTGTACCCCTTGTTAGATATCCGGGGCCCTTTTTGTATTGGACCAGAGAAGAACTTTAACAAATGGACCAAAGAACAAGAAAACAATGCATAAAGAATTACATCCCAGATACGACCTTGTCAGAATATATTTATCAAGAAAAGAGCCAGGAAGAGAACCAACCAGCATGAAAAATAGCGTTGATGCATCGATACAACAACTCGAAGACGACGTAGGAAAACACGAAGGAGGACTGATTACAGCTATCAGATACGATACTGACAACAGAATGACAATAACTAGGAAACAAAAATGGGAAGAAAAACAACTCTATGGGTTTTTTAAATGACTAATAAACAACCTCTCCCACAATAAAACCTGGAACTGGCTAAGAAAAGGAAACTTTAAGAGAGAAACAGAATAACTCCTAATAGCAGCCCAAAACAATGCCATAAGAACTGATCGTATCAAAACGAGAAAAGATAAAATGTAACAATATAGCAAATGTGTGTTATGTGGTGATAGAGACGAAACCATCAATCACATGATAAGCGAATTCAGAAAATTAGCGTAATAAACAATATCTCACATGACAAAACCTGGACATGGCTAAGAAAAGGAAACTTTTTGAGAGAAACAGAATCTCTCCTAATAGCAGCACAAGACAACGCCATAAGAACCAATCATATCAAAGCGAGAATAGATAAGACTAAACAGAATAGCAAATGCAAGCTATGTGGTGACAGGGATGAAACCATAATAAGCATATGTTGCAAATTAGCGCAGAAGGAATATAAGACTAGACATGATTGGGTTGGCAAGGTGATCCACTGGGAAATGTGCAAAATATTTAAATTTGACCGTACAAACAAATGGTATATGCCCAACCCAGTACCTGTCCTAGAAAATGACACACATAAACTCCTATGGGACTTCGGCATACACACGGATCACCTAATATCGGCCAGAAGACCAGACTTAATAATAATAAACAAAAAAAAAAAAGAACTTGCAAAATAGTAGACTTTGCTGTCCCGGCTGACCACAAAATATAACTGAAAGAATGTAAAAAGAAGGATAAGTACCTCGACCTTGCTAGGGAATTAAAAAACTGAGGAACATGCAGGTGACAATTATACCAATTGTAATTGGTGAGTTTGGAACAGTAATTAAATGATTTCTAAAGGGACTGTGCAATATAGCCATAATACAACTATGCAAATATACGGATATGTAAAAGGTTTATATGCATGGGAATCCCGAAACACTGACAACTCTCTTGGTTCAGGTACGAAACGTTTATTACCTTTTTTTTTTACTTTTAGTTTTTTTTTTTAACGAGGAGAGAGAGACACAATTTTTACCATGCTGACTGTTCCATCTGACCCAAAAAACGCACGGTGCATCCCGTAACTCCACTGAATTTGCCTCGTCAAGCTTTAAATCTCAACTAGCCTCGCCTAGAATCAAGTCTCACCTTACTGCTTTTTTTTTTCAAAATCACCAAGAATCCCAGCCCATTGCTTACGGGCATGACGTCATTCGCAACCCAGTCTCATTTCCTATCAGGGTTTTTTATTATGACATCTGTGATTGTCACATCCTCTGCGCTCGAGCGTGAACACCTGCGCTCAATGTGTGTACTTGCACGTGCACGAAACCGAATAGTTCTAAGCCTAACTAAACCGAATGATAAGATATAACCAACGCAAAATGATTATATAAAAAAAGCATTCCGCAATTATATAACAACTGAGGGACTTGGAGGTTGGCGGACGGGTGGAGACCATCCAAACGACAGCATTATTGAGAACGGCGAGAATACTGAGAAGAGTCCTGGAGACTTGAGGAGACTTGCTGTCACTCAGATTCCAGAGAAAAAACATCAGCTAACGCTGATGTGAAAAGCTTGAATGAATGAATGAATGAATGAATGAATGAATAATAATAATAATAATAATAATAATAATAATAATAATAATAATAATAATAATAATAAAAGGGAAAATCTCTCAAAACAAACCGCCATTTCCTTTTTACAATTTCCTAAAAAGGTGAAAGCATTATATATTTTATGAACAACAGAGTACATGCCATTGATTGAAAAGGTGATTTTAACTTCAGGCACCCGTCTACAATTTTTCTAAGTTGGTAAGAAAGATATTTGATGCTTGAAGAAGTTCTATTAGACAGTCATATACATATCAGACACACACAAATTCATTCCCTAATCACCGAATGATTTTTTTTTTCGTTGGTGTGTCTGTGAGTGTAAGAAGAGATTCTAGTTAAGTGTTTTCAAAATAAACAGAATAAAATAAAATTATAATCGATAAGTTATTGAAATTACTAGTTTACTCCTATGACATTTTTTTCAAATAGGATTTATATTTTTACATTATCTATCTATCTATCTAATGCACCCCCCATATATATATATATATATATATATATATATATATATATATATATATATATATATTTATATATATAACCCGAGAGGGGAGTAAAAGAAAGAAAGTGTTATCACGAGTATGGTAAACTGATTAACTGATGCTTTTCCAGATCAGTTTTCACTGACAGAAACAGTAGTATGAATTCTGTTTCGTAATAATATTTCAGATACATATGTACGTATTTTCGACCAATGCCAAGGGTCAATTTTTGAGCCAAGCTGGAAATAATGACTTTGAATAATGATCTTTCTCATCAAAGATGATCTGTCTCTATCGGAAGCCAGACGCAACACAATTCCGCGACCTTTCTATTTTCCGTCCTTGGTATTGCACAACCAAATCAAACTTTAGTTGCTAACCAGTTTATTTTTATTTTATCTGATATATTTCGCTGTTAATACCCCGAGGAAATGTCTAAGAACGGTATTAAGTTGTTTAAAATTTATTCAATATAATATTATCTATTCTAATTTTTATTGAGATATAATGAAAAATTGCACTTCCAGGCATGGCAAATCACATTAAGATATAGATCCGTGTGTAGAAAAACATCCAGCAATTATCCACCTGAAGAGAACAAATCTTTTTTTGCAAAATATAATATAAACTTAATAGGATTCTTTCGATCAGAAATAAAAATGAGCCATCATCTAGCCAATAAAAAAATTTACCAACACATGAACAATGACCACTGTTTCATAAACTGCAATGGATAAGTTGCTAATGAAAAGAAACACTGTTTAGACATAGGAAGGGGTTCTTATTATCCATTGATTCATCCTTTGTATTTCCAGCGATATAATGTAAAGTAATTTTGATTGGAAAGTCCATACAAATACATTGAAATATAGCCTATTTTACTAATAGAGGCATAAAAATACATTGCAAGAAAAGCCTAGAAAATACGTTGGGGTGGGGAAGGCAAGTAAGTATGAAAAAGAATGATCCAAAGAACAACAGGAATAAGAAAAACTGTTAGGATTATAAAATCAAAAAAGGAAAACTGTGGCTGATTTTGATCCTGGCTCGGACCGACTCGCGTTTCTAACAAGGATCAGTTGTGATACAACGAAACAGTAAGTCTATCGATGAGAATATATACGCTCCCCTCCCCGGCGGGGGTAAGCACTCTCGCGGAGGAATATAAATGTTGCCGCTCGCCTAATGAAAAGCCCTGCTACCGAATTTAGCACTCAGGTATCCGATAGTGCAAAATGTAAACAAAAGAAATTTTATACGTATGCGTTAATTGTCTGAGATCACAGAGACGCTAATGGCATTTGTTGACTGCTCGTGGCTTTGTGACAAAGAGTAGGTTTGAGCGTGTGTATTTCTTAGAAAGGCTAAATCATTTGTGTATTTTTATGAAAAGTATATTGCATAACACTGAGATTTACAGCTCCGAAAATTAAAGAAAGACGTTTAAAATTAGCAAAAGGAAAAAAAAAAAGAACTGAAAGGAAACGGAAATGAAACAATGCAGAGAAAACCTATTAATGAGGTAACTTCAGTAAGAAAAAATGTTTAACGTGGTATATCAAAATCAATGGTATTCGCCATTTTGTTAATGTAAGGTTACTTTTCCACTAAAGATCCAATTTATTTAACTTGTTTTCTTTTGTCAAAACATATATTGTAATTATTTACAGAGAACGTTCTCAAGAATGAGCGTATAATCGTCTTCAATTTTGGACAACAATTAATTGGCTACCTTCCAAGATTAGTTTTCGTAATATATATTTCCCACTGACATTCTTATCTAAATCCTTCTTCCACCAGAAACTTGCATGCGTGAATTGACAAGATCTCTCACTATTATCGGCAGATTATTCTGCCACTCAGGCAGATCATGTATTTTAAGTTTACCCAACTTTAGAGCAGCCATACATAAGCCAGTTTGGCGTCTGCATCAAGTTTTATTTTATTTAGTCAAGTTAACATCTGTTAAAACCCGTGTAAAACAAAAGACGACAAAGAAAAGTTACTTCGAGTACGGCTATTAACAGATGATTTCTCAAGAACGTATATGGCATAGCATCTTTGGAAATTGTTTCTTAATACAAAAATGGAAAGTCAATTGAATGATATAAGGGTATAACTAGAGTAGTTTTCTTACCATAATTTTACTTGTTTTATAAACACACACACACGCCCGCGCGCAAAGATGCACACACACACACACACACACACACACATATATATATATATATATATATATATATATATATATATATATATATATATATATACATATGAATTTTACACCAACTATATAAATTGAGGTGTTAAAAAATAATAAATTTTCAAATAAAACATATAACACAAAACTGATATCTGGGAAAGAAATTCCATAAAATAGGACAAGATTAAAAACGTACCAACAATTGGAAAACAATGAAACAAAAATGAATGCCTAGTCAAAAGATTATATATATATATATATATATATATATAGGTGTTTTTGTGTAAGTGTGTAAGTGTGAGTGGTGTGTTCTTTTTGGGTTTTGACAAGCATCTCTTTTGTCTCTGTCAATTTGATCTTTTTGAAAAAACAACTGATATCTGCAGCTTATAATCCAATTTTTCTATATTCAGCGCAAATCAAACGATTAGGCAGAATATAAAGACAATAAATATCAAAAACTATATATATATATATATATATATATATATATATATATATATATATATATATATAATCCTGCATGTATTTATGTATGTACATGCATATGCATATGCATTTTCATATATATATATATATATATATATGCGTATTTACTATATTTACATGCTATGCATTCATATATATTTGTGTATATATATATATATATATATATACATATATATATATATATATATATATATGTGTGTGTGTGTGTGTGTGTGTGTGTGTTATTCATGATATTTGCACTTACATTTTGCCACATAGTTTAATTTCATTGAAGATTTTTCAAAATATTTTATTCTTATATTTCTTGAAATAGGTTTTTTGCATTGTCTATTTTCTATTTTTTTTATTATTTTCTCTCTCTCTCTCTCTCTCTCTCTCTCTCTCTCTCTCTCTCTCTCTCTCTCTCTAGAATGCAAATCTTACAAATGCTCTCCAGAATTTACCATTTATAATTTTTTTCTCAATAATTTACTGACTACAGTGTAGAGTAAACAATATATAGTTAAGAATTTATAACATAACAATCCGTTTCATAGAAAACGTTAGAACGAATAAGTAAAAGGCAACCATTCGCAGCCCATAACTTACGGTTTAGTTTTTACAATTTTGAGTTGATTTTTTTAATCCTAATTTTCATTCATTTAATGATTATCAATGAATAAACATATTATTGGATTTAAAAAACAATACTTGCATATATATACATATATATATATATATATATATATATATATATATATATAGATACATATATATATATATATATATATATATATATATATATATATATATATATATATATATATATATATATATATATATATATATTGTTGAGTGTTGATTGTTGGCTCGAAATTTTTATCTATACATTGAGGGCTATAAATTGTTGTCGATGAATTGATGGCTATGTGTATTTCTTAATCTGATTTCTTTCGTATCATATGACGTGAATAAATAACAGCCTTTCGTTTAATTTAACTTAAAATGCTTTTAAAGCATAAATTAAAATCATTCCATAAAATCATTCATAGCAATGGGAATAGTTTTATCTATCTCTTTAAGCCTCAGAAAGTTAGGTTTAAATCAGAAAATCAGATATTATTGGTTGTTCTTTATTTTCTTTCAATCATATCTCTTTTCTTTCTTATTTTTTTTTTTCCTAAAAGAGCATTTTAACTTTGTAATGCTTAATAGTTATTTTCAACTTGACTTCAATTTTCTTTTAAAGAATTCACTAAAGAAATCAATTATCTATTAAGATCATTGCTGGGGACATTATCAGTTTTATAATTGGATCTCGCGAGAAGGAATTAAACTAAATGGGATCTGTTATTTATCTTTTGCATTTTGTTTTCTCAAATTCAAATGTAATTTGGTTTGGTGACGTAAGAACAAGTGCAGGACATTTGTAGTAAATTAGCATCTTTTAAATCGCTGCTTTCCTTAAGCAACGTATAACCTAGGTTGAAGGTCTTTCTTTTTTCACTTTTTTTTTCAGCTGTAGTTCGGCTATCAATTGCCTTGGATATAATTGCCCACCAAAAATATATTTGATTTTCTTCTTCAGGCTTTGCCAAAGGAATTTAAATTGTTCGCAGTAATTATACTGAATAATGTCCCATTAATCCAGGGCCTTAAATGTGAGTGAAATATAGAGACAGAGACAGAGCGATAGGGACATAGACAGTGAGACAGAAATAGGCAGAAACAGTGAGAGAGAGAGAGAGAAACAGACAGACAGGAAAAGACGGACAGAAAGACAGAATCAAAGTCAAATACTGAGGAAGTGGGTAGCTTTAGTGAAAAAAAAACTACATGGTCTATTTAGAAAGTAGTTAAACTATATATATATATATATATATATATATATAAATTCCGACGCACAGACTTAGTAATTGAGTTACTCTCCTTAAAAACAAGGCTGATATTGTAAGTGACTGTCACTCATGGGGCAACCAAGACGCTGGATTTTGATTTTAAGGTGGCAGAAATATTCGAAAGGACGTAGGTCAGGGAAATCCAAGTGATGTGATATCACAGGAATATCATTTTGGTTTAAGGATCTTCACTGACTGCCACAAGAATGTTATGTGATTCAATTTTAATATTGAAATCTACTAAATTACCATCAATCTTACCCAACGTCAAACGTCGATCAAACTTGAGAATTATTGCGAAAAGTCAGCGAGAACTAGAAAACGCTGATTGTATTCCCGGCAGTGAGGAAAGCCCTATCTCTCCAAAAAGAGTTTTCTTGATATGACGGTAAACTGCGTCTAGACGTGTGACTACAGTTTCTGAGCTCTTGAGAGTGTGGGGTACCCTTTCATTGTCATTACAATAAAAGGAATGTCGGTGACCGCTGTCAAGGGCGATCTGAAGGCTCCTTTTTTTAATGCTACTACATCGAGGTTTAGATGAGGACACAACTCCATTCTTTGGATTGATCCAGTTTAACCTTGATCTGTATTTTATAATGATGAAGGTTAGGCAAAGCAGCATCAAGTGCCATTTCTGAGGCTTTGGCATGACTCTACCAGGGATCGAATCCCGGTCTCCAGGACCACTGCCGAAAAACTCCACTTACTTTATTGCCGTAATATTAGTTGTATTCTGACCCGGAGTTGTAATACCTGTTAAGATCCCATGTATAAGTCAAATTAGTAAAATGTAAAGATGGCGACCTTAGTCAACGGTGACCCGAAGGCTCCCTTTTAAATAGCGACTACATCGCGGTGTAGGGAAGGGCGCTGGATTGCTTCATTTTAAACTTGATCCTTAACTTATAATACTGAGTGGTAAACACGGTAGTATCAAGTAATATTTTATAGTCTTTGGTATGACTTGACCTGGGATTGAACCTCCGGACTATTTGCAAACACTATATTCATTAGGCCAACGGCCCGGTTAAATACATATGCTTAAAAATTAGTTGTATTAGAAAAGAATACATTATATTATGAAATCATGTGTACAAAATCTTAAGAAACTATAGAAAAATATAATTATAATCATGCAATCTGAGTAATTCCCTAGCCTGTAGGCATAAACTAATCGCAGACTGGTTGAAATGCAATTAAAACCAATCCGTCAATCAATCTGTAATTACTTTGTTTAATTTTCTCAGTTTCTGAAATGATCGGTCAACACGAACGGAGTTTAACGTACACAACCCCTCGGTCTTCGAAAAATTACTCAAGCCACCCAAAAATGTATCATTTGGTATTGAAAATTGATTTCCATAATCTTCCATTAACTTGTGTTTTATACCGGTAGAAGGAAACACACACACACACACACACACACACACACACACACACACACACACACACTTATATACATATATATATATACTCTTATTATTATTGATTACGAAATCGGCGAAATGGCTTACGAAATAGTTGTAACCGCTAAGATCTTCAGATTGGCACACTTCTACTCTCTGCCTCGAAGAGGCTGGCACAGGGGCGACTTAAAATAATCATCTTCGTTTCCTCTTCCTTCTGCGTCCATGGGTCTGGTACAGGTCAACTCACTTACGAAGCCTCCGCTTGGCTCTCTTATTTTCTGCAGGCATCATACTGACTTTCGACATTAGCGAGTCAAGTAAATTCAGATTTTCGGGACATCACCCAGGATGAAATGATGTCTAGTGTCTACTCTGCTCACTGTTCAATTGCTGGAGTTAAAAGCTTCCGTCGTTATATATATTTTTGACGCCCACTTACTCTCCGTCCGTCGTCCCACCTATCTGATACACGTGGCATTTCCGCTGTCTTTTGTCTACCTTAAGATAAATCTGCATCTTGTTTTTGAAATCCACGAACATACACGGTCTGTCTAAGGTCATATATGTAACACTCGTTGAATGTTTTTGATTATCAAAGATAACTTAGATAAACGGGGATTACAAGAGGCAATCAGGAAATCAATGTTTTCTGGCATGTTCAATGTCAAAAATGATCTCCTAACTTACAATCTTAGTTAGCAAGCTCTACAAATCATTACACACATTATAGATCTGGTGTATTTCTTAATTTTAATATACCGATAATGCGGCAATATGAATAGGAGAATTAATGATCTTTTGAGCCAATTTCGAAGTGGACTAGACCAACTTAATGTGAATAGTAGGATTTAAAATTCTCACTCTTCGTTAGACTCCTAACCTTGATTGGTAGATATACTCATTTATTGTATTTTTATCTATCTATCTCTATTTTTATGGGATATTTTCCTTAGTCTTACGTTCTATCACACTGATGTTGGCTTTGAATTAAAATTTGATAACCCATTATACTAGAATATTGACTGGGCTATTGGCCTCTTGAGTAGAATGTTCACCAATGGTCCAGAAGACCAAGGTTCAATCCCAGCTCAAGTAATTCCAAAGACTCAAAAAATGGTACTTTTGCTGCCTTGCCTAGCATTCAGCTTTTTAAGGTAAGGATCAAGGACAAAGTGGAGTTATCCAGGGAATGGAGT
The DNA here is from genome assembly GCA_963585895.1 of Sepioteuthis lessoniana. Taxonomy (NCBI): domain Eukaryota; kingdom Metazoa; phylum Mollusca; class Cephalopoda; order Myopsida; family Loliginidae; genus Sepioteuthis; species Sepioteuthis lessoniana. The sequence continues at coordinate 94,966,552 of OY757909.1, forward strand.
AGCGCCACCCGAACACTTCGGTGTAGTAACTATTGAAAAGGGAGCCTTCGGGTGTCCTCGACTCAGGTCACTAACCTTACTTACTTACTGTAATATATGGGTGAACGAAGCCCATGTGATTTACCCCCAAAACGTCACATTGAAGTAAAGGTCTAGAATGAAAAGAAAAATTGTTCTCATTTTGTCATCTTAAAAATTGACGAATTCTTTTCAACAGCCTGTGTAGACCTATCTGAAAATTAGATATTTCATGATTTTTTTTTCTTCTCAGGTATCTAAATGCTATTCACTCGAGGCCTTTAACTATTGAAAATAGAATTAAGACTTTTTTCTTTGTATCTGAGATCATTTGAATGTGATTTGGTCAAGTTAATAAATTACGAAATGGTATCATTTTTTTTTGTTAAATACCCTGTATATCTACAATGCACTGTTTTTTTTCTGATCCACACTTCACCTCAAATAATATAATTTATTTTCTGATATATCCTGGATTTTTTGTACACCCTAATGTATACTGATATTTTCTGAGGTGAAATAAATATCTCTTTAATTATTGACGTATTGTTATTGTTGCCCCACTGTGAACATTTTTAGTTAAACAGCGCAAATTAATTTACCTGGAGCGGCAAGCTATGGTACTGAATACCTGACGTTTGTCTTCATACGTTCGTTGTATCTGACTACAATACCTTCCCGCTTATATTATTTTATTAAAAGATGACAACTCAGTCACTTGTATTATGGTTGAATATATTCTCGTGCTTAACCAATGTAAGAACCATTCATGAAGATTTAACAAGAACCTTGTATTGCAGAGTAAAGTTAATGAAATAATAGAGAAATGATAGAAAATACAAAAATGGACAAAATCGAGAAAAAGAGCTGTGTTGTTGAAGATATTTTTGTATAAGTATAGATTCCTTTATATACTACAGATAAGAGAGAATAGAATTGGTGAATAATGATGTGCATGGTTAAGACATACTCTCGTTTGACGTAGGAACCGTGGTCCTTCGGAGCTCAAGCTCCTGTTGTTGTGTATAGAAACACATACTCAAGAGCGTAGTCAAAGAAGGAGGGAAGAGTGTTTGTAACACGCTTTTCTTTTATATGCGACTCTGTTGCTGTATTATTTGACAGACATGAGCCTTGTGTCACCTAGTGCACAAACAGCAGAACTGGTAGGAATGTAACGGATGTAATCCCTACAAATTATTAACAAATAATTCTTTAATTCTAATTTACCTACGTTGAGGATTATTCATTTATGTTTTTTTAATGCAATTCCAAATTTGATTCCATTTCATCAAAATGTGTTGTTGAACTGAGTTTTCTTTTCAACGTTATGTGTTTATTTATTCAGTCGAAAGGAGAATACCATTTGTGTTGTAACAATATGATTTGATAACTTTCTTGTCTGAAAAAAAAAGAAAATGAAAGTTCAAATAAAACCTGACTGAAGTAATAACACCCCCCCCCACACACACACAAATCCCCCTACTAAATCATTTTCTCCTGCCCGATGACTTTATATATGGCCAAAGTTCTATCCTTCATTTTTGATTCACTGTTTTCTGAGTGTTTTTCTTCGGCAGGTGTTAAGTTCATATTAAGTCGTTCCATCATTCAAGAACAGCAATGCTCTCTGCTTGATTGCCACCCTAAGGACAGGCTCATAATGTATTACAATTTTCGTTTGTTTTTCCCTAATGCACATTTGTTATATAAGAAAAGATATTACGATTTCTTCAAAGATCTTTCTTTCTTAACTAAAATTTCAGACATGAGGACGTTACTATTGACTACTTAACGGGTTCACGTGTAGCAAATATATCCCCACAAACGGTAGTATCAGGTGAAAATCATACTGTATACTTTTCAACGCCAGTATATAAGTTGGTTTATGGTTGGTTTATTGGGTTTTATGGTATATCAACCTTTGTAGGTTATTTAACGCCAAATCCATTTTATGTAAATAATCTGTTCTATTTAAAACAATTCACTTTAGCATAAGTACACAGTTTAATGGTCAAAAACATTTCTTTTTTAAATTATTCAAGCAGTTATATGTAAAAATTCATTTAAGTGTAAATACACTTTTAATGTCGAAAAACAGTTCTATTTCAAATAATCCAGTTAAGTATAAGCACGCATTTTAAATGTAAGTACGGTTTAATTGTCAAGCAATTGAGTTTATTCAAACAATTCAGTTTAGCATAAGTATGCTGTCAGTATTATGTAACCCATTGATAGGGCCCTATCAGGTGCTACCACTCCGGGCCAGAGGGGACCTGGGAGCGATGACAATGAAGGGAAACTCCGCATTCACCCAAGCTCCAACACTGCTGGAAGCTCACCGTCAGATTGTTTAGTGTCATATCAGGACACTCGTTGGGGGTGTCTTACCCCTCTGCAGAGGTCCAGTCAGTGTATTCTACAACCCCAGCCGACTGGGCAAGCCATTATATGAGAAAAATGGGATATGTTTCTCAATTCCTAAAGAAGGCGAGCTTAACGTTTCAATTAAAGCGCGAGGAAGTGGAATCAATGACACGAATTCAAACTTTGTGTTTTACCTCCACGTTCATGCCTTTGCTAAAAGAATTAATCTCCCTTTTTCTACCCTACAAGTGATATTTGCATTATAGGGGAGACTACGTTCTTATGTTTTGGCTAATCAAGCAGTCTAGGAGAAGAAATAACTGAATTTAGACCATCTTTACATCGCTCTAAAATAAACTTGTGCCATATCCTATTCGTTGCAGAGGGATTGAGTAAATGCCTACATTTCTAAAATGAGTTGGGAGTGTATGTATTATTTTATCCCAGTCTGATGATGCTCTTGAATATGCTAACTCCATTTATGCAGAAGGGTAAGATCTCTCTAATGAGTATTCTGGATATAAAACTAAACAATGTCCAGTTCTGTTCTGGAGCTTTGGGTAATGCAGAGTACTTCTTCATGGTCATCATTAACAGATCCACTCTGACACGGAGAGAATGTATCTGTTAAATTACTCTCAACGTGCCAAATAGAACTATCTAATCATAAATTATACTTGAAACTATTTAAGTGTGAACAAAAAAATGATCAAAGTTAAAATAGATTATTTGCATTATATTGTAATAGTCAAAACCATTTAAATTTGTGCCAACAAATGTACATATTATTTATTAGCTTCGTACAGTGGGTAGAGTGTTCGCCAATGGTCCGGAAGACTTGGGTTCAATGCCAAGTCGAGTCATACCAAAGACTTTAAAAATGGTACTTGATATCTCCTTGTGTAACACTCTGCAATATAAGGTACGTATCAAGAGTAAATCGGTGTAATCCATGGAAATTAGTAGCCCCATCCTTACACCTCGGTGTAGTTGCTATTGAAAAAGGAACCTTAGACCCTCGACTATGGTCACCAACTTTACTTTATATACTTTATTTTTACTATTGACCTGATCATGATAATTTTATACCCAATTTTGGCCCAACAGTACTCTCCAGTCTTTTGAATATGTTTATGGAATCCTGAAAATGAATGAATTTCGGATCAAATCCTCCATTCAATCACCGGGTTTAAAGATGCTTACCAAATATGACTAATTATCAATTGGCTAGGGTAATAAAATACACCGACCGCAACCCTGAAGAGGGGTGGAGCCCACCCTTGGAATTATTCAATACTTACTGAAAACCATTCAGTTTGTTTATTTCGGGTGAAATTTAAACAGATTTTCCTTTAAGAATACATTTAATTTCAACATCGCTTAATTATCCTAAATTGAAAGAATAGGTTATTGTCTACGTAGAATTAGTTCTACAACTAATTAAAGGTAAAGCTGGCGACCATAGTCGAGGGTGACCCGAAGGCTCCCTTTTCGATAGCTGCAGCAAGGTGTAGGGAAGGGCGCTACTCCTTTCCCTGGATTGCTCCACTTTACCCTTGATCCGTACCTTATAATGCTGAGTGTTAAGCAAGGAGGCATCAAGTACCATTTTTTGAGTCTTTGGTATGACTCGACCTGGGATTGAACCCAGGTCTCCCGGGCCACTGTTGAACACTCTAACAGCTACTGCTACAAAAACATGTCGCTACTTGATATTTTTCATTTTCCTAACAAGATAACATTAGTCTTATATTAACATTCTCCCACGACGTAGTTACACACTCATAGATATATTATTTACACAAACAAAATATATCCATTTAGATTAAGGCGAAGAAGAACTGCTATATTTCATGCATGCATCTTAATTTTCTTTCTTAAAATAATTGCACTCTGATTAATACAATATGTTCTTACAAGAAAAGTTTTGTATTTCCTTTTTTCAACAAACTTTTCACTCAGTTTTATTATAAAACTGACTATCAATTTTTGTATCGGTCTACATGTCTCGTTCTCTAACCGTTACGCAAGATTTCCTCGGTAAGCACCATAACACAGCGTCACCTACAGGTGATATGGTTTATGTTTTCTCATTGTAACATTTTAACACAAATTTGTTCTCGAGAAACACATAACGTCTAATGTAACAAAGAATAGTTCATAATGATCTTACACAAATTTGGCGACAAAATCAACAAAAAATATCAAATATAAAACAGTTATTATCATTTGATAAAATTTAAGTATCAGTGAACCTCAAGAAACCATTTTTATATATCAATATCTGGAGGTTCCCGTGGCGTAATGTTTATCGTCGCAGGATATGGACACGGCGACACGAGTTCAAATCCTGGACCGGACTGATTGCATTTCACATAGCACTAATACCCTTGGGAAAGGTATGAAACCAAATATTCTCCCTACAGCTATGGGTAAATAGTAGGGCAGACTAGGTTCTTCAGCCTTGGTGAGGCAACTAGTCTAAGAGAAGGAAAACTCAGAATTCAAACCTGTTAAACTCCGCTTAAAAATTGACCTTGTGTCATATCCTGCCAGAGTCGAGGGGTTGGGTAAATATGATATGATATGTCAATATCTGGACTAAATAGATTCTGATTGGTTGTCCGATAAGAAACAATTAGGAGTCATATTTCCATCTGTCAGCCAATCCACAGACAGATCTGTTTCGTTCTATCAGAACTCATCAGTATCGCTAGTATCGAAACCCGGTTGACTCAAACGCCAAACAAAAGCTTCTAACCATTCAACCACGAGGAGTCATTAGCTGCGAAGTAAATCTTAAACGGTTATGAATCACAATTACTATTGTTTACATACATCCGTTCAACGGTTGCTGAGACCTCAATTCATCTACGAAGAGGCTTGCAATATATATATATATATATATATATATATATTAATTTTCATATATTAAATAAATTCTATTTTTACATATCAGTTAAGTTACTATTGACTACTTAACGGGTTCACGTGTAGCAAATATATCCCCACAAACGGTAGTATCAGGTGAAAATCATGTATGAATCCAAATATTCTCCCTCCAGCTATGGGTAAATAGTAGGGCAGACTACTGTATACTTTTCAACGCCAGTATATATATCATTTTGTTTTATATATATATATATATATATATATATATGGATCTATCTATATAGATATATATCATTTTGTTTTATATATATATATATATGGATCTATCTATAGTCATCCACAGACAGATCTGTTTCGTTCTATCAGAACTCATCAGTATCGCTGGTATCGAAACCCGGTTGACTCAAACGCCAAACAAAAGCTTCTAACCATTCAACCACGAGGCTAATGACTCCTCGTGGTTGAATGGTTAGAAGCTTTTGTTTGGCGTTTTAGTCAACCGGGTTTCGATACCAGTTAAGTACTCAACCGCAAGTCGTTTCACATCGGTTAATATGTCTCGTAATATTTACGTAATATTTCCTTGGTAAGCAGCATAAAACAGCGTCATGTACAGGTGAAATGCTTTGTTTTGTTTTTTTCATTGTAACATTTGAACACAGATTTGTTTTCGAGAAACGCCTAATGTCTAGTGCATACAGAGAATAGGTCATAATGATCTTACACAAATTTGGCGACGAAATCAACAAAAAAGTCAATTATGAAATAGTTATTATTATTTATTAAAAAGGAAGTATCAGTGTACCTCAAAGACGTTTACTTCAGGGCTTATCTCACTATTTGCTTGATGCACCTGATGTAACCATTTTGATTTCTATTAATGTTCAATAAACTAATTGAATATCAAATTACAATACATAAACATTTTTTCGGGTTTAATAGTTCCGTGAGAAAAGATTCAATTAACTATCTATTTGGGAGAGCGGGGGCGGCGGAGTGCTGCATCCCTGGGTTATTAATTAACAAAGGGTCGCATCTTTTAATATCAAAAGAATTTAGTCTCGATTCCGGTTTAAGTGTTTATCATTTTTAATTTTTAGAGGCTCCCGTGACCCGCACAGAAGAGTGAAGAGTGTCGCATGTGCACCACAAACCAATTTGCTCACCCTTGATCCATGCAAACACACTTTTAATCCAAGAATAATTTTTTCATGCCAAAGATGGCTTTGATGGGCAGTGAGATCATGAATATTAGGTGACAGGTTCAAAATGTAAATCCCCATATTTTATGTCTAGAGTTTTTATCGGTTTGCTGAGTAAATAATGCACATGTCTCAACTCTTATCACTACATATACAAACTTATAAAATCAAGTAAAATTGGCTCGAATGTTGAATAAATCTTGGGATATTTTGCAACATTTTTTCGTACACTTAAACAATTCCTTTAAATGTGCACACAGATTTCGGTTAAATATCAAAAATCATCTCGACAAATTCTTCTTTAAGAAAGGTGTATACATTTATACTTTCTACTGCAGTATCAACTGGTGAAATAATCCATTTAGGAATTTTCATTCTTAGATCTCGAAACTGACCTTTAAAATTTTCTTTGAAATTCTTAATGTGACTTTCGAGTTTGCTAAAAAATGTATACACATTTCAGAAAAGACAAATAAGTATAAAATAAATCCATATAAACTGCCATACATGAACCTAATAGAAATGATGATTCTTTCTTCAAACAAGATGCCACACCGCTACGTTACTACCAAAATGTTCAAGTTGATCTCATTGAGAATATGAAAAGACTTTGGATAGAGGAAAAGGTTCAGTTGAGTTCCTCTCAGTTTATTTTGATTTGACACCTGCATATTTTTATTTATGAGGGACTTGAAGAACGTCGTCTATCGCAAAAAATCCACTATACTTGCAAAAGTAAGGTAAGAAATTGAAAATGCATGTGTAGCAAATGTATTGGACATTTTGACTAACGTTGCCTATCACGTTGTTTACCGTGTAGATAAATATCTGGAATATAATCCCCGCAACTTTGAGCAGCTCCTGTAATCGTAGATTCAAAAGGTAACTGGTATTATTTCTAATGTTCTCTGAATTACTTTAGAATAAAAATACTTATATTTCTTTTTCTTTTCTCGAATAGGTACACCTTTTTTTTCACGAACTTTGTATATGTTACACTGAAATAGTGTTTTGAACGAATTTACGCATTGGAAACAAAATATAATCCCTATGAACTATAGTATCTATAAAAAATATGAATTAAATACTTTATTATTGTTTATGTTATGATTAAGCATATCGAATACATTTACAGTTTTGCAAAGAGTTAACCATATGTTGGATTCATTGTATTTCCTCTGATTTAAACGTATTGCATTTTTTATTAAGATGGCCATGTCATTTATTTTCTGAAGAAATAAAAGCAGTGTTTTCCAAAGTTAATCTTTTAGTATTTTCAGATAAATAGAAAGCATTATTTGCATTTTCGATCTGGAAATATATTGAAATGGAATGATAATTCTCCATTCTTCTGTCTAACAGCAATCTTTATTTTAAAAAAATGTGTTCATTGTTTCTTGACTTGGCTTGGTGGAGTATATTCCACGTTATGTGATATTCTAATTACGTTTGAGGCCTCTCCTGTGTAATATTTCTTTGATTCTAACAAAAGCAGACACCGGATAGCGCACGCTATTTCGATATATATTAGCGACAAATCATTGTTTTATGGCAGGTATAAATTGGTTGGGAAATTGTGATGAATTTCTAGCTCAGGAGAATACAAAACAAAATTCACCCTTATTAGATATCTTTTTTTTTTCTTTTCGGTTTTCTTCTAATACATTGTGTGTGTGCTTTTTTAATAAGATTAATATTGTTATTTTCTTTGGTTTTTACATGTCTGGAGAAATGTTTGTTTACTTAAAATGCATATATTTGCACAAAACGATTAACGTCACGGTATATATGAATAGATTTAAATATTTTCCGGTTGCAAAAATATTTAAAAAAACAAAGGAGTAATGCAGTGATAGAGATTGAGAAGTAGCGAGAAAGAAAGAAAGAAAGAAAGAAAGAAAGAAAGAAAGAAAGAAAGAAAAATAAAAGATGCAAATAAATTTCATTGAAATCCTAACATCAAATAAATTGTCTGAGACGAAAAAACAAGAATTATATATTGCATTTAACAAAAGGACAGAAAAAAAAGAACACGCTCGATCAATAAAATGAATTAAAGAAAACAATGCATTTGAAAATCAAAAGAAAACTGTAAATCTCTGAAATAATTACGGAAGGCCGAAATGCAAAGACTTTATGTAGAATGTCATTACGTCATGGCCCTTCATCAGTCATTCTCTCTGGACTCCCTCTCTTCCTTCCTCTCTTCCTCTCTCCATCTCTGTATATCTGTGTATGTATGTGTGTATGTGTGTGATGTCAGCTGGACTTGAAGTTCGCATCGTGAAGAAACTGGCATTTACAATGCGGTGTTGACACTGCGTCTAAGCTATCCTACCTGATATATATATATATATATATATATATATATATATATATATATATATATATATATATATATATGTCTGTGTGTGTGTGTGTGTGAGTGTGTGTGACCAATACTTAGTACTTAATACATAACAAACTATATTACTAATTTATCTATCTAAGTATGCATATACATAGTAAAATGTTGCGACCGTAGTTGAGGGCGACCAGAATGCTCCTTTTTCAATAGCTACTACACCGAGTTGTAGCGTAGGGCGCTATTCCTTTCCTTGGACTGTTCCACTTTATCCTTGATATGTCCCTTAAATTGCTGAGTGTTAAGCAAGGTGGTATTAAGTACCATTTTTAAAGTCTTTGGTATGATGCGACCTAGGATTGAATTCCCAGTCTCCCAGGCCATTGCCGAACACTCTACTCACTTGGCCAATGAGCCGGTCTGCGTCAAATAGAACCGTTTAATTATTTACTATGCTTGAAGCGATAGATAGATAGATAGATAGATAGATAGATCTGTGTTTGTGCGTTTGTATGTAGGTGATGGATCGTGTACCGCCAATTTCAATTTCAAGAAAAAAATGTCAACGATTTTAATACTTTTCTTCAATGCAATGACACTTCTGGATTTTTATAATGGGTAACACTGGAGAATTTCAGGCATTGCATTTATGTGTCCGTATTTTTAACTATTTTTTTTTTCATCATTGAAGAAATTCATTGCTACTAAACATGAAATTAGTTGACGATTCACGTGTTATAGACGTCAAAGTGACATATATATGCTTCTGTTGTCGGAAACAGTGACAAGGCTTTATTGTACAGAAAAGTGAACAAAGCTGCTTGATTCTGAACTTAAACGAATTGCTGAACTTCGGAATTAAGTGCTTTCACCATGTGTGATAGCTGAACAAATGCATCGACATCATACAATCATTAAAACATCTTTGCAGTAAATTGCAATTAATAGAGCTAATGAAAGAGCGTT
>OY757909.1:94981340-94998840 GCA_963585895.1 Sepioteuthis lessoniana
CTTCCTTTTACTCACTTCGTTTATTGTTTGCCAGGCTATCCCAGATTGCCTATCTTCCACTGAGTCTTTAATCTTATCTATCTGATTGTGTATGTATTCTGTTTGTTCCTTTATATATATGCCTGGTAATTGATATTGTGCCGTTTTTATTTTTCGGGCATTTGAGTTTGTTTGATTCTTTTGATAGCTTTTGGAGCCTGTTTTCACTTGTGCACGTTTTTCTCTCACCGCTAACGTTTCCCATGGGACTCTATATTTAGTTCGAGGTTTTCTTGGAAAACACTTCGCTGCTGCCTCTATGCGTGTGTTGACGAAATTCTCATATTCGTCATTTGGGGTACCTTTTTCTGTCTTCTCTTGTTGTGTCTCGAACCTGTTTCTCAATTCTACTACATATTCATCTCTTATATCTTTGTTGTTGGCAAGGGCCGAGTCATAGTGTTTGGTGGTCGCTGTTCGTTTGGCGTTTTTTCGTAGGCTTAGTCGTATTATTGCCGTGACGATTTGGTGATCGGAGGACACGCCCTCGAAAGAGGAGTATGCCTCGCAGTTGACTGCGTTATTTTTCCATTTCTTGTTCATAAAGACGTAGTCTATCTACGTTTTACTATTGTTCGCGTATGTGTAGGCCCATGATTTTCCCTCCCTTTTTTGGAAGTTTGTATTGAGACATGTTAATCTATTTTCTATCATGAAATCTGTTAGATGTTGTCCATTCTTATTTGACCTGTTGTGTACGCTGTATTAGTTTTTACTGTTTTTCCCTATTTGGGCATCCATGTCTCCACCAATGACAAACAGGCTGTGTTTTGGAATGCTACCGACTAGAGAAGATAGCTCATGGTAGAAGGCGACAGGTTCAGTTTCTTCACTAACATTGGTAGGGCTGTAGCAAGATATGATTGTTGCTCTGCAGTTGCCATTACACATAGCTGCCAACATCCAAGGTTGTATTCTCTCAATGCTATTAAGTGTTTTTAACGCTCTAGGTCCTATAAGCATTCTAACCCCTTCTACTGTGGCATTGACAGACTTTTTCCATGCCGATACAGTGGCTAGCGTCCGTCCATTGCCAGTTTCGTGATATTTGATATCTTCGGTGAGGGTGTATCAGCCTTCTTGTATGCATATAATGTCTATTTTATGTTCTACGACCGATGCAGTAAGCTCTGGTAGTTGTCCTATTCTATTTGATATTCTTACGTTAAATGTTGCTATTTGTATTGTTTGTTTGCATTTTAGTAGTGTTTGTAGTTTGAGCTCTGTAGCTGATTTTTTCGAACTCTGAAGCCAGGGCTAAACGGTAAAGCAGAACAGAAGGGATGAAAACCCACTTGTGTCAGAAGAAAAAAATAGCTTCAATATCGGTTAGTATGTCTTTAAGTCCTACTAATTTAAAATGCCGAAAATTTTACAAAATTGTAAGCTGTTTTATTTTTTGTAAAATTTTGCTTGGACTCAGTTTTTTAAATGTAAAGACACTTTTACCGTAAACCCAGATTGAATATATGACTCTGTCCGAACTGTGTCACCGTACACGGCAAAAAATTTCGAATATTTTCTAAAAGTTTAAAATTCTTACAGCCCCACCCCACAGTAGTTTAGAAGAAAACTAAACAGTCTAAGTGAAAGTTCCAATGCTGAAAAAAAAAAACAACATATTTTAGTGCCAGCATCAGAAGATAGGTGAAAATATACCGAAAACTGTGTCTTATATATCTTAGTCCTGGACTTTGACTAAGTAAAAACTTAAGGGAAATTACACCCACCTTTTTTTTACATACACATGGGAAGTAGCATGATGGACGTAAAGGTATTTGAATAAACCCATTGACAGCCAAAATCTACCTAAGAAGCAGTGTCTCATCAACCGAAAAGAACATCGACACCCGGCTAACGAAGGCATGGACAGCTATCGATCATATGGAAATCAGACCTGACCGATAAAATGAAACGCAGTTTCTTCCAGGCAGCGGTAGTATCGATACTGCTGTATGGAAGCACTACTTGGATGCTAATAAAACGGCTGGAGAAAAAGCTAGACGGCAATTACACAAGAATGCTGCGAGCAATACTGAACATGTTCTGGGGGCAGCACCCCACAAGGCACCAACTATACGGCCACCTGCCTCTCATCACGAAAACTATCCAAGTTAGACGAACCAGACATGCAGGACTCTGGTGGAGAAGCAGGGACGAGCTCATAAGTGATGTACTTTTATGGACCCCCACACATGGCCGTGCAAAAGCAGGACGACCAGCCCGAACATACATTCAGAGCTATGTGAGGATACAGGATGTAGCCCTGAAGACCTGCCAGAGGTGATGAACGATAGGGAGAAGTGACAAGAGAAGGTCAGGGATATCCGTGCTAGCGGCTCCACATGATGATGATGATGATTTAAACAAGCATATATATATATATATATATATATATTGTTGTAGGTCAAAAGAAATAATGAGAATATATCTTTAGATAACGAGGTCCACGAAGAGATTTTAATTTTTTAATCAAATTATATATATATGTGTGTGTGTGTGTGTGTGTGTATAATAAGATTAATCACTTAGTTTTATGAGATTTTTAATGTCAACCATCATGTGGGAATTGAAACAAATAAATATAATATTTTTTTATCAAATAAGTAAACAATATATATATATATATATATATATATATATATATATATATAATTAGAAACTTTTAAGCTTTGTGGATACCTACTTACTCTTGTTGATCGTTTAAAGAATTGACCACGGTCTTAAATTGACATATACTCCTGAAGGAAATGGAAGGTTACCCTCATACCTAGTACACATTTTTCAGTGGATGCTGTCGGTGTATCCTAAGCAACTATCGATAGAACGAGAAAATATGGTTGTCGATAAATTCCGTCTCAAATTTGCGTTAGAGCCACCATGATAGGAATTACTTTCTGCAAGACAGCTGAGTGCTACACCTCTCAAATCTAAAGTGATAGGTCAGGGCTTGAGCTGTCTTCGGAGGGTCAGTTTAAAGGTTCAACGCAGAATGTCTACTTCAGTGAAATATGGATGAAATATACCCTTGGTGTAGGATTCACTTTTGGATTTTCAGAATGATCATTCGGAGACGCCATAAATAGTTTCCATGGTAGCAAGGAAAAATGCGCGAATGTAGTTATCTTTATTTCATCATGAAGGGAGATGAGTGTTTTGTCCGTCAGTCGACAATCACTCCATCAAACCATGGTTTTGTTGCATTAGAGAATACAAAACGCCACTTCAGCTTCATATTGTAAGTAATCAAATGCTGATTGCTACTCAAGGAAAACAAGCAATAGATTTATCAAGTATGTAAAATCGACAATATTTCTTCTATTATACACACACACTTTACATAAACACATATCCCCTTTTCTGAGTTTCTCTTTTGTTAAACATCATTGAATTTGTTAAGCTATGATAATTATTGCCTCGGATTCTTTCTTAATAGAAATTGAGGTTTTAATTGCACGAGTACTGTGAGTTACAAACACCGTAACCTTGATTTTAGTGGAAGTCACTTTGGTGTAGTGGTTGATGAGCTGAACTATGATGTTATCGTCAGCAAGTTCAAACACAACTCACAGGCTTGCGTTCATTTTTCGATAAATATTCTTAGAAAATTTATGCACTCTCTAATGCTTTACAGCTATGGGATGATATCATTGCTACTATTCTTCTTCAAGAATAGCTTTGGCTTTAAATAACCCACGAAGGTTTACTTGCCATGAATGAACTAAAACCGTAATTTTACCCGAGTATAAATTTATCAACTACGTAGCAAATGAAATTTGGGAATGTCTGGAAATTTAAAGCAGTGGCACGACATAACAAAAAAAAAATCACTTCACTTGGTGGGGCAATATTTTGCTTTGTTTATTAACTAAATTTATCCGGTTTATTATGAATAACCAACAAAGTCCAAACATCGCATCCGTTCAGTTATTTGTTTAATTAAAAGTATTCTAAATGTAAATCTCAATATAATAGGGATTATGTGTATATCTCTTATAAAAATATGTCACTAGGGACATTAAAATTCATTTTGTTCTAAGGATAAATTCTTTGAGAATGTGGCATTTTTTTCCATATTTTCAAAGATTTTACATTTATTTAAATCTCAAAAAAATTGTTTCATATTATTGACACTGTAGGCTTTTTCTACATACTAATCACAAGCAATTGTATTTATGTACATATAGGATATAAAAGCCTATATTTTCCAATAAAAAGGTAAAGGAAAAAAAAGAAAAAAGAAAGGCCCGCGCATACAGGGTGCAGAAGCTATATATGGAATAATTCTTAAAATATTTTTGGCTGATTAGTCCAATTTTAGAAAAAAATTGCGGTATATCTAAATTTTCATGATCACTTCTATTATTCAAGCACTTTTAAATGAGAATTTAACCCAATATAAATGATCAAGAAAAGAAACGATAAAGAAAATATATTTGCTTAAAGCTGAAACAAAGACATAGTTTTTTTTTGTCTACTGTATACAAAGCAAATATTACTTTTTTACAGAAAAAGAGCTTTTTAAGGAAAACAACACAAAATACCAAAATTAAGCCCAGACCTTAACCCCCTTGATTAGACTATGTTGGGCGTTTTACAAAACAAAACAAATACAACTTCCCATCGAAATATTGGCATAAGACTACTACTGAGTGAGAACGAAATAAGATATCTGATGAATTTATTTTGAATCCATACAAATTGTTCTGAAGGCGTGTTGATAAATTAATTGAAAAAATGGTGTCTGAATTGAGTAAATTAGATTGTTGTTTGTCTATCTTATTTTATTGTTTATTTTTTAAAATCAAGATTAATCTTGTTTATAATAGGTTCGTTCGTTATTGTTCTAAAGTATTCCTAATTTTACTTCTCCAGACTGTATCGCGAACTCGAATCACTAAAACAAAAACTTTCGTCCAAATCAGTAAAAACGTAGCATCCTGGTTTCTGAAATCTAATTGGACAGGCTAGACACGTATCATGCTTTAAGTTACGTTCACATAGCTGAGCTCCAAAGGAGCCTGCCACTTGTGTGCCTTCCCCAGAGGAACAAAAAGCTTTTGTTTTGAGCCGGTCACGTGACCTGTGGATTTATTCCTTCATGTTTTCGGCGAATATTGACACAAGGCCAGCAACCAATCATGCGAACACTTGAAAAAAGTCCTCTCACGTAACCATAATAGACACACTGACAGCTAAATGAATATGTGATTACATTACCAAATTTCTACTTCCTTACCATAAAAACGTATCAGTCAACTTCGATTTCACTCGAAAAAAAAATACTCATAGATGTAACGAAAATAGGTCTTACCACCGTTCTGTCTGTCCACTTTCTTTTGGAAACACCTCAGTCATGTTGCATATTGACCTTTGACACATGTATAAACAATGTGATTGCAGGACGTACCTATGTTATTAAGTGGAAGCTTGTCACGTGGAGGTCAACCGGAATACGTGGGCGTTGTAGAATTATATATACACGGCCCACAGTAGATACGAGGAGTATAGCAGGTTTCAGTCTTCAATCGGCAGTCATAAGTCTATATACAGTAAGTCACGAAGACTGGCCGTAAAGCCCTTGGTAGGGCAACAGGTCGCAGTAACCACTGGCTGGGAAGCAGATAAGGCAAAGCGTTGTATTCTCAAGAAAAGGAAAGAAGAATATGGGTCAATATGGTAGTCTGTCTTCGTTTCCCTACATCTCCATGTATCGCTCACACATACGCCAGGAAAGACCCCTTTCCAGAAATAAAGAGTAAAAGGTATAATTTTTATAAAGAAATGTCATGCCTATTCATTCATCTTCATTATGTTCCATCATTTCTGATGGTATACAACAAATCAGATTCCACATATCTTCACTTCCTCCATGTACACAAATTCATTCAGTAGCAAAATGTACATTCTGCTTATAAGTGCTCCAGAAATACAAACAGATCAACCCACATTAGTTCTTACAAGACTATTGAGAAAGTTTTCAACTTTTCACTTGTAGTCTCTTAGAACCAGAATACAACAAAGCAAAAAATTACTTTGTAAATTATCAATTTTCATATATGTATAAGTAAGAATAAGTAAATTTGGCGACTTTAGTCGAAGGTGACCCGAATAATCCCTTTTAAATAGCTTCTTCACCGAGGTGTAGGGGAGGGCGCTACTCCATTCCCTGGATTGTTCTACTTTACCCTTGATCCTTACCTTATAATGCTGAGTGTTAAGCAAGGCGGCTGCGAGAACCATTTCTCGAGTCTTCAGGATGATGTAACTTGGGATTGAACCCCAGTCTCCCGGACAATTAGCAAACACTCTACTCATTAGAGCAATGGCCCGCTCTTTATTTGTATAAAAAAAATTTTTTTCATCATCATCATCATGTCGCGCTGGTGGCACAGATATCCCTGACCCTCTCTCGCCACTCCTCCCTATCGTTCATCGCCCTAGGCAGGTCTTCCGAACAACATCCCGTATCCTCACATAGCTGCTGAATGTATGTTCGTGCTGGTCGTCCTGCATTTGCACGGCCATGTGTGGGGGTCCATAAGAGTACATCTCTTATGAGTTCGTCCCTGCTTCTCCAGCAGTGTCGTGCATGTCTGGTTCATCTAACTTGAATAGTTTACGTGATAGGAGGCAGGTGGCCGTACAGTTGGTGTCTTGTAGGGTGTTGCCGCCAGGTTTTTTTTTAGACAAGAGGAAAACCAAATTGAAATGATAATACATTTTCATATGTATAAATATGTATAATTATTTCAATCTGGTTTCACTCTTGTCAACAAAAAACAACAAAAAAAAAACTACATTTATTTGCA
This sequence comes from Sepioteuthis lessoniana, assembly GCA_963585895.1. Lineage (NCBI taxonomy): Eukaryota > Metazoa > Mollusca > Cephalopoda > Myopsida > Loliginidae > Sepioteuthis > Sepioteuthis lessoniana. The sequence goes on from OY757909.1 coordinate 94,988,192, forward strand.
TTGTTTTCACAAATCTATGTTGGTTTTCTTGACAGGATACTCGGATATTATAACTTTTCTTGTTAATCTGAGTAAACTGACCCCACATAGATTATCAACTTGCAGTTAACAATGTGAACAGAAAGGCCAATTTGTTTAATGATTTTAAAAATTTAATTCTAATTAATATTTACCTGGTATTTCCACATTTTGGATTTATTTCAGACACATTAAGAAAAATCCTCTCGACAAAACTTAAAAGAAATCCAATGCCAAAAAAGTCCTTTTTTTTTCTACTCTATAGTAAGGAAAATATTGCCATGAAAACCGGGGGGGATGAAAAAAAATCCCCTCAAACCTTTCCTTTTTTTCAATTATACTCCCCTCTGTTTCAAATAAAATTAACGTCATCATTTAATTTTACATATAGGGAAAAACTATTTCTTAAATATATTTCATTTCTATTTTTGCCATCAACCAATATATACCAACTTATAATACGATCTTGTGTAAAATTGTATTGAGAAGACAATTAAAATAAAAAAAAAATTTAAAAAGTTTTAATGTTTTATATTGGCCTAATGAGTAGGGTGTTCGCCAATGGTCCAGGACCCCGGGTTTCAATCATCGGTCGAGTCATCCACAAACTCAAAAAATGGTACTTAATGATGTCTTACTTAAAACTCAGCATTATAAGTTAAATGTATATTAGAGTAATCCTGGATAGGAGTAGCACCCTTGCCTACACATTGGTGCCGTAGCTATTGAAAAGGGAGCCTTTGAATAACCCACGACTGAGGTTGCCGACTTCACTTTTTTTATATGCGTTCTCGTTTAGATTCGTTAGTCTTTCTAATCTAATATGATATTTTATAACATTGATATTTAAGACTAGCATACGGGCATCACTTATTTATGCTAGAATATATAATAGTTTTAATCTTATATTCACTTGTACATTTATACTTGCCACATGCAAGATTTAGTCATTGAAGAAAAATATATAAACTTTTCAGGAATTTTAATTACAATTCATATATATATATATATATATATATATATATATATATATATATATATATTTATGGTAATTCTTAGATTAGACATAAAATTGTGTAAATTAAATAGTATTGAATATATATATATACAGATAAATATAATTATATTATTTAATATTTATAATATATAATAGTTTCAACAGATAGTATATATGATTATTTAATAGTATAATTATAAATTAGTCGTATGCCACAATTTTAATTTTTCCGGAATTATTTTTTTTAAATATTCAGTAGAATTTAAATTTGGGGTAAAATTTTTCAAAGGAATATACAAACATTGTTTCAAAAATGATAATGGATATATCTCACCATAAAAAAAATTCTTCATTTCAAAATATGATAAAATATATTTAAAAAATAAGTTAAATATTTTTTTTCAAGTTCTATCCTCACAAGAAGCAATCAAAAACACTCAAATATTTTTTTTCATATGACATCTGATGATCATCATCACGTTTAGAAATACATTTTTAATGACACCAAAGAAGTGAATTTTTCATTTTCTTCTGATATAATATATATATATATATATAATATATATATATTATATATATATATATAGTCTACTCATGAAGGAAATCTATCAAATATATATATATATATATATATATATATATATATATATATATATATATATATATTCTCAATTAGAACATTTTTCCTAATTTAAGATATTATTGTTCTCACTGCATGGACTTTTTAGGAAAGACATTTCAGTACATTTGTGAACTTTTTGAATTGGGCGTTTTAAGGTTAACGTTGGCTCCGTTTCGGTTTTCGTAGACAGGACATAAATATATATATATGTGTGTGTGTGTGTGTGTGTGTGTGTGTGTGTATATATATATATATCAACAACGTTGATGGCATGGTGTCACATGATTCTCCCCCTCTCTCTCTCATTCGCTCTCTCTCTCTCTCTCTCTCTCTCTATCAGTCGGTATCATTTATCACCCATAGCAGGTCTTCTAGACTGTGTCCTGTGTACACATCGAGCTGATGTATATTAGTTCCTGCTTGTTGGTCAACAATTGTGTGTCCATGTGTAGAAGTTGTATATATTGTTTGTCTAATTTATTTTTCCTATTCCGCTTGGTGCTGTGGAATACACCGACTGTAGAGGGGTAAGAACCCCACCCTAAAAACGAGGGTCCTGGATATGACACTAAAAACTCTGATGATGAAATTCCAGTAATGCTTGAGCAATAGGGGATTCAGAGTATCTCTTCATTGCCATCACTCCCAGATCCACTCTCGCCCGGAGTGGTGGCATATGATAGTGCCCTGCCTTTGCGTCAAATAGTACTGAATTGTGTACATATGCTAAAATGAGTTGTTTTAAATAGAACTGTTTTTATACGTTAAACTCCATTGTTTAAAATGGAACTGTTCTAAAATTTAACTGTGTGTAAACAAAAATGTATGCTTATACTAAACTGAATTGTTTGAAATAGAACTGTTTACATGCAAAAAATATTTGTGGCATTAATAACCTACAATGTTTGATTATCATAAAACCAAACCAAATCAAACTAACCAAACCTAACTTTAAATAAGGAAATATCAAATCGGTGACAGATCCTGTATCTTAGATACAATAGAATAGATATCATCGTCATCATCATCATCATCATCATCATCTCGTGCTGGCAGCACAGATATCCCTGACCCTGTCTCGCCACTCCTCCCTATCGTTCATCGCCCTAGGTAGGTCTTCAGGACAACAACCTGTATCCTCACATAGCTGCTGAATGTACGTTAGAGCTGGTCGTCCTGCTTTTGCGCGGCCATGTGTGGGGATCCATAAGAGTACATCTCTTATGAGTTCATCTCTGCTTCTCCAGCAATGTCCTGCATGTCTGGTTCGTCTAACTTGAATAGTTTTCGTGATAGGGGGCAGGTGGCCGTACAGTTGGTGTCTTGTGTGGTGTTGCTGCCAGGACTTGTTCAGGATTGTACGCAGCATTCTTGTGTAATTGCCATCTAGTTTCTTCTCCAGCCGTTTTGTTAGCGTCCATGTAGTGCATCCATATAGCAGTATCGATGTGACCGCTGCCTGGAAGAAACTGCATTTCATTTTATCGGTTAGGTCTGATTTCCATATAGTCGATAGCCTATTGATAGCTGTCCATGCTTTCGTTAACCTCGTTTCGATGTCCTTTTCGGTTGATTCGACGCTGCTGCCAAATGGTGTCGATGACTTCATGTATACGCTTTCCCAACTAATATACAGATATAGGTATTTATAAGTGCTTTATTCTCTTCATCAACCTTTGATGTGGAAAAGCATAACAAAAAAGGTATTACTTTCAAAACGATCGATTTTGAAGAATAACATGCATGTTCCTCGTCGGAGAAAAACCACTGACAGTGCTGTTGACGATGTGGTAATGTCGAATGTTTAGTATATGACAAAGTATTACATTGTTTTTGGGTTATTACACACACACACACACATAAACACACACACACACACACACACACAAATATATATATATATATATATATATATATATATATATATATATGAGAGACACAGATTAAATGTATTGATAAGTGTTTAGGAATTACTTTATGGTTGTGGTAATCTCATCATCGCCTACTCCCCGTTCGACTCGAGAAATTTTTTTTTTCGGAGTCGATTTTTTTTTTACCTCTCCTCACTGTTTGAAACATCTGCGTTAAACCATATCCCTCGACTTCCTGGCATTGGCCTTTAATCTGTCTGAATTTAGTTTAGCTGACGTGTACATATATAAGACAAAAAAGTTTCACTGATGTTGTTCATATTTATATTCATATATGCCTGGGTCGCTTTATCTTTCCAAACATCTCTTTGGGCTTGGATTTTGTTTTTATTTTCATTCTCATAACTTTCATATTTTGGCTGCTTTTTACTTTTCCCTTTTATCATGATGCACGCGCGCACGCACATACACACACACACACACAATCACAAACGTATATATATATATATATATATATATATATATATATATATATATGCATTATGTATATATATGTGTGTGCGTGTGTGTGTATTATCTCCGTTTTTCATAGAATTTTATCTCATTATCTGTCTCCAGTAGACTCTTTGATGTGTAACTCTCCTTTGGTTTGTACTCTATGTTCAATCAGTTTTAAAAACGTTGGTAGACGTTTTCAATATCATGTGGAAACAATATAGTTTGCTGCTATTGTAGATTTTCAAAATCTTACAACCCAATTTTCTTAAGAGAAAGAAACAAACAAAACTGCAGTCGTTTATACTTTATTTTTCCTGAACAAAAGAGCAAAATATCCCGTTAAAGAATTACTAGATGCTACCGAATCAAATATATATATATATATATATATATATATATATATATATATATATATATATATATATATATATAAATTTGACGAAGAAAATTCAATTTAGTGTAGACCTTCAACAGATACCGTTACTTCAATTGTGCTTCGGCTTTTATGTTGACATTCCTACCTCGCTTCCGGCTAGAAGAGAAAATAGCCCTTTTTTTTATTTTGTTATGAAATCTCTTTATACATTAATGCTTAAATATTTTACTTTTTTGACCGATAAAATAAAACACATTTTTTTCTTATCAGCGTTCGTGTCAAAACTGCTATATAGATGCACCACATGGACGCTAACTAAACGTATGGAGATTGCACAAGAAATCTGCGAGCTGTATTGAACAAATCCTGGAGGCAACACCCCACAAAACAGCTGCTGTACGGCGACCTACCACAAATCACGAAAACTATCCAAGTTAGACGAACAAGATATGTGAGACTCTGCTGGAGAAGTAAAGACGAGCAAATAAATGGTATACTACAGTGAACTCCTTTACATGGATGAGCAAAGGTTGGACGACCAGTTAGAACCTATATACAACAGCTCTGTGTTGATTACAGGCTGTAGACTGGAGGACCTGCCGAGGTATGATGGACGATAGAGACGGGTGGCGAGAGAGGGTCAGAGAAATTGGTACGAGCATCGTGACATAATGATGTCGATTTTATTTAAAAGTTTCTTTACTTATATTTTCAAACTGCTACTTATTGTTTTAAAATCGGTGAATATCGGTGGGTTTTAAACAATTATATATATATATATATATATGGTTTGAGTCTGGTCATGATAATCTTTCGATGACTGGTTTTATTCTCATCTACAGAAGCCACCCTTATAGATGTGCAGCAGTAGTTCCCCGATCGAACTAATCGAACCCGGCCGTTGAACCGTAGTTTTCATAAACCCAAGACCTGGTTAGGCCTTGCGTTGAGTCGTCAGAGGATTTATCCACTAGCCTTTACGTCCTCCAAGCTGCTTTCATTGGCTTTCAAAAAAATCTTACTTTGTCCCGTTTTTGATTATTAAAGTTTAACTTAGTTGATGTCCACGACTACTTTTTTAAAGTTATTAAAGTACTTTTTATGCTTCATAGCATCCTTATAGGCATTCTATTTTACCTCAACTTAGGTTTTTGGGTTCTAATAATTCCAATAGTGTTGGCTTCTTTTGACCTCGTTCAACTTTAATTTGGGATTACAGTAATATTTTCTTGGCATTTAAGACGCAGATAGTATACATTAATGATTTTACAGAGAAAAAATAAATAAAATCATTCATGCAATTTAAATGACAATATAGTAAAAGGACAATATATTACTAACCAGTTTTTGGACTCTTATCTTGGAGTGAATGTGCTATTTCCTAAAAAATATCCCGATTCTGGCAATGGATGGACGCTAGCCACTGCATCAGCATGAAAAAACTCTGCCAATGCCACGATAAGAGGTTTATGTATGCTTATATGACCACGAGCCCTAAAATCATTAAATAGTCTAGAGAAAGTACTACCTAGGATGATGGTAGCTACTTTTAATGGCAACCCCAGCGCAACAATCATCTCCTGCTACAGCCCTTACAATGTTAGTGAAAACAACTCAACTCACTGCCTTCTATTATGAGTTCTCCTCTCTTGTTCTTAGCATCCCGAAACAGAATGTTCTCGTCATTAGCTGAGAAATGAATGCCCAAAAGCCACAAATTCAGTCTACACAATTCGTCAAACAGAAATGGACAACATCTATCAGATTTCACGATAGAAAATAGATTAACATGCTTCAATACAAACTTTAAAAAAAGGGAGGGAAAACTATAGACCTACACATACGCAAACTATACTAAAGCACAGAGCGATTACGTCTTTATAAAAAAGATATGGAATAATAGCACATTGAATTACGAAGCTTACTCCTCATTCGCCGATCACCGAATAGTCACGGCAAAAATATGACTGAGCCTCCGAAAGAATGCGACCCGAACAATGACTACAGTACACTATGACTGTTTCCTGCTTAATAAGAGGGATATTAGGGATAAATATGCATTAGCTCTAATAAACAAATTCGATGCTCTACAGGAGAAGACAGAACACATATTCCAGTTGACGAATATGATAATTTCGTCAATGCTCACTTAGAAGCGGCACCAGAATACATACCATCTAAACAAAGAACTAAAACTAGAGTCCCATGGGAGACATTAGTGGTTAGGGAAAAATGTGCAGACGTAGAAACTGCCTCCAAATACACTATGAAGAACCCTACCAATACCAATGCCCTGAAACTTCAAAAGGCAGAAAATAAATTAGCTAACATATACCTAAGAGAACAGACAAAATACATACAAAATCAGATCGATACGATTAGAGACTCGGTTGAAGATAGACCATCTAGGATAGCATGGCAAATGATAAACGAAGTGAGCAGAAGGAAGCGCACTGCAAAAGCTAAACTGAAAGCTACCAGTCAACAAGAATGAATACACCTATGGACACAGCATTTCGAAAATCTACAAGGAAACCTTCCGAAAGTTACGCATGAACTGGTCACGGGAATTATAAGTAAGCAATTAGACATCAAACAAGGACCGTTTACACAAGAAGAACTCTACTCGGTCTAGAGAAAATTTAGAAAATAGAAAAGCCGCAGGGCTCGATGAAATACCCCCAGAAGTATGGAAGACCAGACAATTCGACGACATACTGCTCTGACAGTGTAATGCCGTATATAACCAAAAGCCTATAGACAGACGGATGGAGGGTTGCATTCTCCCCTTCTCTAAAAAGGGGGACCTCGGATTAGTAAAGAACTACCGAGATATATGCCTTACATCCATAGCAGCCAAAATATACAATAGTCTACTACGCAACTGCATAGAACCCAAAATTGAGTACATGCTTACGAAGAACCCAAATGGCTTTTGGAAGAATAGATCCACAACGTCACAACTTGTGACCATTCATCGAATTCTTGAAGATGTACGTGCAAAAATAACTAGAGACTACATTATTTGTCGACTTTACCAAGCCCTTTGACTCCATTTACAGAGGAAAGAGGGAGCAAGTTCTACTCGCCAATGTCCTACCAAATGAAGCCGTCGCAGCCATAATGATGCTATATAGAAACACAAAAGTAAAAGTACGTTCACCGGATACTACTACACATACTCCTTCGACATTGTAGCAGGTGTACCGCAAGGAGACACATTAGTGACATACCTCTTCATCATCTATCTAGACTACGTGGTTACAACATCTTTTGATAAAATCAAAGAAAACGGTTTCAAGCTAACGAAGGAAAGAAGCAGAAGGTACGCCACCAAAACAATTACGGACTCTGACTACGCCGATGACATAGCAAATGCACACGCCCAAGCCGGAACCATGCTACATAGTCCGGAACGAGCCACTGCAGGCATAGGTCTCCATTTCAATGCAAACAAGACGGAATATATGTGCTTTAATAAAACAGGCGACATCTCCACACTAAACGGTATCTCACTGAAATTAGTAGACAGGTTCACTTGACTAGGAACATCAACACGCGACTAACAAAGGCATGGAGAGCTATCTATAGGCTATCGTTTATATGACCTGACCGATAAAATTAAACACAATTTCTTCCAAGCAGCGATCGTGCCAATACTGCTATATGGACGCACTATATGGACGCTAAATAAACTTATGGAGAAAAAGCTTGACACTATCAAAATTAGATGAACCAGACATGCAGGACACTGCTAGAGAATTGGGGAAGAGCTCATAAGTGATGTACTCCTGTAGACCGCTTCATATGGACGAGCAAAGACAGGACGACCTGCTAGAACGTGCATACAGCAGCTCTGTGCCTATACGGGATGTAGCCCTAAAGACCTGCCGGAAGCAATGGACGATTGGGAGGGGTGGCGAGATAGGATCAGGGATATCCATGCTAATGGTGACATGACGTTGATGATGAAAATGATATATATATATATATATTTTTTTTTTATTGACACTCAGCTAAATGGTTTCAAGTATTGTTATTTAACATCAATTCTTCAATTTAGGCGCTGTCAAAGAGTTTCAAGAATTCTTAATAAGTACATATAATTCTATTCAACATTACTCCTTTGTTAGCACACGGTCAAATTGTTCCAAGTATTATTATTTATCACTAACAATTCAATTAAATCATTTTTACACACAGTTAAGTGGTCAAACAGTTGCATTTTTAACAATTTGCTTTAATTGAAGTCATTGCTTGCATAGAGTTAAAATTTCAAACAGTTGTATTTGACCCATAGATAGGACCCAATCAGATGCTATCCCTGAATGCCAGTGTAGACCTGGAAGTAATGACAATGAAGGGTTATTTCATATTCCCCAAATATCAGGTCTTGGACGTCAATATAAGATTTTTTAATGTCATATCCAAGACACTTGTCTTACCCCACTGTAAGTATGAAGTCGGTGTATTCTATAGCCCCAGCCGATTGGGCTGGTTTATTTTTGTTTACAATGAAACCCTTGAAAATACCTGATTATAAACCCTACCGAAACTAATAAAATCAATTATGATCTGATAATAATAAATAAAACTAATGTAAACAAAGGATAATAATTTATAAATAAGTAAAGTGTTGAGTTTTAAAACTGACCTTCAGTAGAATCATAATTACAAAAAATGCTAAACTCGAAAATCAGTCTGCTTTGTTTATTATTTATATTAACTAACAATTTAGAATCTCTAGAATTTGGTTGCTAAATATAGTTTCATTCGCACATTTTTTGTCATTCCCATGTCGGAAATAACTAGTGTGTTCAGGAATGACTTTTTTCGATCGGTCTTAAAGTCTCACCAATGTAGTTTTTTATCAAACTCCACACACTCCACTCTGTAAACACCAGCATCATATTTGACATGATTTTTGTTTTCCGTATTGATTATCTTGTCGAGTGTTTTAGATTTATACACTATCTACATAGCGAGGTAGTTCTGTTTTTTCACTGGTGTGGATACTAATATTAATAGGTAAAATAAAATATATGTGGATTAGGTGTATTATGAAAAAAATGTTATTTGAAATGTTTGAAAAACTGTTTTGTTCGTGAATTTTACAAGTGTTCATTTTAACACAGTATATAAAAGATTTTTCCTAATGAAATAAAGCAAATGCATTTTCATATCTTCAAGTTCATCATGTAAGTTTTGGGAGGAACAAATTCTAACGGCTTAATAATAAAAGCCCTATTATTCTATTCTTAATTTTAAATTATTTGGTGAGTAAAAATGGATTTGTCCATTTTTGATTGTGGATTGATGATAAACATTAAAGTATAATTTGTTATTATTATTTGTTATTAAAATATCTTAAAGAAAAACGGCGAGGTGTTATCAGGTTATAGTTCGTTGTTAAAATCTATAGTAGGTTCTATTATGTTCATCCATAATTTTTGTTAAGTCATTATATCATATCCTTTACGGATGGTGGAAATATCTAGAATCTTTGGGTATTATAGAATTAAAAGAATCTTATTTGAGAAATTAAATAAAAAACCAAGCAAGGATCTCAGTGAAGGGCAAAGTCTCTCTCTCTCTCTCGTTCTCTCTCTTTCTTTCTTTCTTTCTTTACACACACACACACACACACAGAGAGAGAAACACACACACACACACACACACACACAAGCACACAAACACACACACACACAAATATATATATATATATATATATATATATATATATATATATATATATATATATGAAGTGTGCAAAAACGTTGAAAATTGTGCATTTATTCAGCTATTAAATTAGAAGATTTAGAGGTACCATTAATATATTCAAATCTAATTCCGTAACTTATGGGAAGGTTATTAGCACGGAGACACCCGACACACACACGCACACACATATACAGAGAGGGAAAGAGAGCGGGTATAGAGATATAGAGTAAAGATTTAGGGAGATAAAGAGAGTCAGAGAGTAGAAACAGAGACGGACAAATAGACTGAGAGAGATAGTAAGTGAATATGAGAAGGGGAGTGAATGAGATTGAGGCAGACATTCTGATAGATGTGGAAATATGTTATTATTAATTAATGTCGTTCAATAAATGTTTGAATTGGGCTGGATTCAGAGATTTGTAAAGTGATATTCAGATCTAATGAGCTTTATTGTTAAGCGAAATTAAACAGCCGAATTAAAATTGCATGTAACTCGAAATATGCCGGATAACAGCAATTACAAGTGATGAAATGTGGACATAACGC
>OY757909.1:95001340-95016340 GCA_963585895.1 Sepioteuthis lessoniana
TTCTCCTCAGAAAAATACTAAAGTGTCTAAAAAGTTGTTCCTGGAACGTTAAACGCTGAAAACACGCCCACTTTATAAAACTTCAGGAATGAAACTCCTGAAACTTAGAATTGAAGATTTTCACAACTTTTTCAATGGAAAATGATCTAAAACTTCATCTGTATATGAAATTTTCTTTTACACTTCTGTTCGATGGGTAGGAGTGAATATTACATAACGCAATTGATAGAGTGTTCACCAATGCCCCGAGAGACCTGGGTTCAATCCCAGGTAGAGTCATGCCAAAGACTCAAAAATTGTACTTGATCCCTCCTAGGTTAACACTCTGGATGATAAGGTATCAATCAAAGGTAAAGTGGAGCAATGCAGGGAAAGGAATAGCTGCTTTCCCTGTACCTTGGTGTAGTAGCTATTGAAAAGGGGGCCTCCACTCATTGATATTGAATGTTCATTTCTCTTTCTTTTTCTTTTTTTTTTTTTGCATTGTTTTCTAGAGGATGCTTCAAGAAAACGCGTCATACTTTATCATATGACCCTACCGTTTATTCTTTTTTTCCCTTTCTTTTTAGGTCTTCATATAGATCACTGTTCTGTTTGGGTGTTATCCTAATTTGTTATATTTTCCTTCTGTATATATTATAATATCCTCTTCACACAAGTATCATGCTACATAAGGTCAGTTTTCAAGTGGTGTTCAACAGGTTTGAATTCAGAGTTTTCCTTCTCCTAGACTGGTTGCCAAACCCAGGTTGAAGTACCCGACCACCCCTAATATTTACCCATAGCTGGAGGAAGAATAGTTCCATTCATAGCTCTCCCAATAATATTAACGCTATGTGAAATGGAATCATCCTATTCCAGGATTTGAACTCTAGTTGACGAGTCCATTTTTGACGAAAATTTAAATTTGATGAACTTACTTTCTTTCTCTGTATTTCAGACACAAGTTAAATATTATTATCATGCCATTATACCACGAGCGCCTCCTTGTGGAAGGAATCATTAAAATTATCCAATTTCCACTGCCTTGATCATTCCCTGAAGCACTGCCGTTACACCCGAAGACTCACATTTATATAAAAGAACAAATAATGTCTGCAGGAACCTCTGCTTTGTTCTGAGATTGAGATTCTTATGTCTTAATATGGGCTTTAATGGTGAAGTAGTTTAAGTACATTAGCGATATAATCAGCGAAGAAAAGTCAAAAACTAAATAATGACACCAACTGCAGAGGCTGGTTAAATAGAAGTCATACAGAGACATTAAGATTAGTTCCATAAAATTCAAGAAAAAAAGAAGAAAATTACGAGTAACTTGAAGACATAAAAGTTAATAGAATAGTCGTTCCGAGTTCAAATCCTAGACAAAACTGTATTTCACTTCGGGCTAATACCCGTGGTAAAGAAAAATCCATCTGTTCTCTTCCCCACCAACTTGGAGTGAATAATTTAACAGACTGAGTTTTTTAGCCTTGTAAAGGCAACTTGTCCAGGAGAAAATAAACTCTGAATTGGAACCAGTTGGTTATTAAAATTGACCTTGTGGCACCTCCTGCGTGAAATAAACGGGGTTTGGGTAAATGCATAATACTGAACTAAAACATCAATATTGAATAAGACTATTTTTAAATAAAAATCGCTTATTTCACTTAGGATTTGTATCTTTAGTAATAATCGAAGCATATTATTACAATAGTTTATACTATATTTCTTTCTAATACATTTAACTGCTCTGTATCTTATCAAAGTGTTCTAATAGCCTGAACAAATAAAGTTCATAACCACTCTATTTCACCGAGAACTAAAATAATAATCGTCTACAACAGACATATAGTTATTTACGAAGTTTTGCATAGTTGTGGCAAAAAAGTCGTTGGTACGGGACAGCTATTGAGTTTCGAACCCACAATTGATTTGTATTTCACTTCAGGTTTGCTTCTCTTGCTTATTAATCATTACACCACGCAAGCTCCACGATGATACAAATATTCAAGAACATAAACAAAACAAATATATATTTTGCAAATAAGAGACGCCCAACATAATTATTTTTTGAAATCATGCAAGAACACAGCGCACTAGATACCTTTGACAACTAAAAGTATTAAACAACCTTTAACAGGATTCTCAATCTATATAACCTAATGAATCTACGGCAAGGTTAATTTCTTCTTCTTATATAATAAACGAAATAGGAATAGTTGAATGAGTTAAAAATATTTCCATACTTTGAAAAGATAGTATTGATGCATTTACCTGATTCCAACGCCGCTGACAGGATACAACACTGGGTAAAATTTTAAGTAGACTAAGAAACTAAACAGTCTGATTATTTACGCATAGCTGTAAAATAGTTTTAACCCTTTTTCACGCGCATTAGTGCGAAAGTCAATCACAAACAACCTCATCCAGACTGGTGAATTTTGGCTACGATAACCATTGCGTAAGATTTGTTTTGGTTTGGTTTTATGGCATATCAACAACTGTAGGTTATTAATACCAAATCCATTTTTATACATATAAACAGTTTTATTTCAAACAATTCAGTTTAGCATAAGTACACAATTTAGATGTTAAAAACAGTTTCTTTCAAATTATTCAATTTAGCCAACAAAGTTAAATAGTTCCAATTATTGTTTTGCATCTCTAACAATTTAATTAAACACCATTTATTTACACAACGTTAATGTAAAAAACAAAACAAAAAAAAAACGTTTTATTTAAATAATTCTGTTTAACATAAGTACGCAGTTTAAATATCAAAACAGTTCTATTTTTAACTAGTCAGTTTAGCATAATCACACAGTTTAGTTCTATTTGACCCAAAGATAGGACCCTATCAGGTGCTACGACGTCGGGCCAGAGTGAACTTGGGAGCGATGACAATGAAGGGGCACACTGAAGTCCCAAAAGCTCCTGCATTACTGAAGCCTCACCATCAGATTGTTTAGTGTAATAGTCAGGACACTCATTGGGGGAGTCTTCCTTCTTTGTAGAAATGCAGTCGGAGTATTCTACCGCTCCAGCCGACTGGGCCGCATTGTCTAAGACAACAACCGTTTGGCCACACGCCCAAACAGCTCAGTTTTATTTACAAGATAACAAAGCATTCCCTGGATTTTAAGCATTTATAACATTCAAATCCTACAATTAAAAAATAAGTAATGATGTTTGTAAGTGCTCAAGGACAAAAATTAGGTGTGTTTATTGAGAAGAAATTTTGTAACACAACATAAATAGAATAATTAAAAAATGGATCTTGCCTTTTTATTTTTAGCGATATATATATATATATATATATATATATATATATGTGTGTGTGTGTGTGTGTGTGTGTGTGGTCATTATTTGTAATTAAATTACAGCGTATATTACTCGCGTGCTCTAAGTAAGGATGCAAGCAATTATCAGCAATTAACTGGAAGTAAGAAGATATTTACCCAGGCGAGGCCACTCGGGGAAGAAAACAAAGATTAAATTATGTGAAAATGCAAAGCCTAAGAGGCATGTAAATATATCTAAAAAAATATTCTAAGTGCTTCTGCGACTTTATATGCCCATAAGAAGCAATGCTTATGGCAAACCTCGCAATTAATTTCAGTAATAACCAGGAAAAGCATAAGAGCTTAAAAAGGAAAGAAACATTGTTTCAAGCATGTTATAAACACATTGTATTTCCACAAATATTTGGTTATATCATATATACCTCAATTGCGTATTATACTACGAAGGTCTAATCGAGGTTGTGTCCTCGTGGTGTAATGGTTAAAGCGACGGACTGCGGAATCGTAGTAAGCGCTATTACATTCACTTTCGGGCAAATACCCTTGGGAAAGGTATGAACCACCTTATCCTCCCAGCTATGGGTTAAATAGTAGCACTACTATTCTTCTAGGAGAATGGATTTGGCATTAAATAACCTACAGAGGTTGATATGCCATTAAACAAAGAAACCAAACCAAACCGAAGGTCTCTCCGTAGCCAGAGATTAAAGAACGCTGACTGTATCTTGCGCAGAGGTGTAAGACCCACCTAAAAACGTGCGTCCTGCGTATGATGTAAATTGCACCTGATCACAAGACTCCTGGTCTGGAAATCTGAGTAGAGTAGCGTACTCTTTATTGTTATTACTCCTGTGTACACTCTGACCCGGAATAGTACACGATAGGGTCCCATCTATTGGTCAAGACCAGTCGGCTGGGCTTTACAATACGCAAATTGCATCTCTACAGAAAGGTATAAATTCCAAATTTAGACTCCTAGATAGGACTCTAAATTATCTGATGGTGAGGCTCAATTCCGGTAGCTCTGGTGAATATGGACTTCCACTGAAAGCCATTATTCATTGTTTCCTTCGACCCACGGTGGTAATACATGTTATCCATTAGTAAAAAAAAAAATGTTTAACCATCTGACTCTGTGTAAGCGAATGACTGATGTTAAATTGAATTTTTAGTGTAAAAGTGCAATACCTCATACCAATTAACTGTTTCGAAATATAACTGTAGGTGTTAGATAGGAATATTTGAAACCACTCAAGTGTGTACAAACAAATAATAATGCTAATTAGAATTATTTTTGTTGGATAGGAATACTTGAAAACATTTAAGAGTGTGCCAACGAATTATCTCTAACTTTTAAAAAATTCTAATTATCTATAAACTATTCACTTACAAAGAATACATGTATAACCATTTAATTGTTTACAAAAATGATTAATAGTAGATGAAATTATTTGTGTTAGTAATGCTTGTAATCTTTTATCTGTGAACAAAAATGATTAATATCAAATAGGATTATTCGTGTTAGAAATTTCTAAGACCATTTAACAGTGATTGTCTTTAATTAGAATCATTTTGAGATGAGGCTTCTTAATCTGAGAACTAATTTTTATTTATTGCGGACTTTTTGTCCTCATCTTGGTAGGTTTTTTTTTGTGTGTTGTTTCTTCTTTCAAAGGTGAAATTAGGCCAAAACGAAGTGAAAGAAGGAACAACACATACAACAAAAAAAAAAAACAAAAAACTACCAAGATGAGGACAAAAAGTCCGCAATAAATAAAAATGAATTCTCATTTAACAGTGATTGAACAAGTGAACTCTGGCTCATTTGAAACTGTTATGAACAAACTATGCGTTTACAAATCATATATCATTAATACATCTATGTTTAAATAGGATTTGGTTATTAAATATCCTAAAAGAGTTGCGAAACTATAAAATCTAACCAGCAAACTAATTTAGGGGTCAAATTGATATATTCAAATATTATTCGAATTAGAGAGAAATGTATGCAAATTATACCGCTTAAGAAGAAAATTCACAAAAAATGTAAAGGTGAATTTAAAGGTGAATTTAAAGGTGAATTTAATTGTTATTCCTAACATCAAGGTAAAAAATAACCATTGCCATCAAAACCAGTCAAACATGTGATAGAAAGATTTTTTGAGGTAGGCACAAAACACACACACACGCACGCGCGCACGTGTGTGTGTGTGCGCGTGTGTGTGTAAATTGAGCACTTTGGTATGCTGTTCCTGATTATGGTATATTAGAATCAAAACGCGGTAGTGTCGACTTTGTTTCTCATTGAATCTCTCCTTCTGCTTAGATTACCTTGTTATCATTTTATCTTTCTATATATACACTATAAGTTTCTCTTGGCTCTTTTTTTGGGGGGGGATTCAAGTCCTTGAACTGTTTCATCAATGAAATCCACAATGCTGGCGACTCCTATACCTTCTTTTTTTCTTCGTATTCTCTCTTTTAAATCTGTTAAAAGTAATAACTAGTGTGTAGGCATCAATTCCCTTTTCCTTTTGTTCATTTATCTCTTCCCCACTTGTCTATTTTAAGAATAGTCCACAATATCTTACTAGGATGACTGACTAATTGTTTATTCCGATAATGAAATTTCTGCTACAGAGTTTGATTTCAAGAGGTTTTCTTATTCTTCTGAAATAATCTTTTCTTACTTTTTCTTTCATCTCTTTTTTATGATGGCCGATTCCAATATCCCCAGGTAATTGCAATATCATTTTATTCACAGACTCCTGATGTCTCCGCATTTGACAGTTCTATTTTTTTTTTCAGTTGTTTCTCTTTTCCGATTTTTCCTGATAAGCATGGTACAACTTAATTTCATCGAAATACAAGAGGTGGTTTATTTCTATATATATATTTGAAATCTCTTGTGCATTTTATGAGCATATAATTGAGAAACATTATTACTAGAACAAATGGTAGTGGTGAAATGAGTCTCCCTGGAAGATGACTCCTGGATGTTAACCTTTGCAAAGGTTTGTCCTTCTCTTGCTTAGTACACTTTCCAATTTTCCATATCTGCCTTGATGAAGTTCAGGACTTTGATATTTTGAACATTTTCATACATTTATTATTATTTTCATGCTATCGAGATTTTTTTGACATGTTTTCTTTGGTGTTTTTTCGGGCATTTCAGGTCTCAAGTACTCTTCAAAACATTCTAGCAGATTTTATTTGTGCAGTTGTCTGGGTGGTCTTAATGATTCCACTCATTTCTTGTTCCCCAAGCTTCTTTTCCAAGTTCTGAAACATGGCTCGAAAGGCTCAAATTACAAATGGTATCACCATCAACTTCATGATCCACAACTTTTTCACTTACTTTACAAGGTATTTCTCTAGTTTTCGACTTTTATTTTTACCTACTTGTCTGTTGAAACGTCAACATCCACTAAATTACTTTCTCTTTTATTCCCGTCAATTAAAACTAAGTCTGGTTTTCTGATATTGATTGGGTGATCCATTGTACCTCAGAGTAAGAGAGTATTTTTGTCTCATTTTCTTTGACAGATACTCTCTTGTGGATATACCATTTGTCAATATGATTAAACTTTCGTCTCTAGCATATATTCCCTGGGGATCATATATCCTACCCAGTCATGACTGCTGGTCCATTCTTTTTATGCTATTTTGCAGAATGTTGCTTATTATCTGAATAACTACTTCATTCCTATAACCAAATAACATGAACTTGCTATTCAACTATTAACTATTTCTTACTTCAACATCATCAACATCATCATCATCTTGTCGTGCCACTAGCTCGGATATACCTGACCCTCTCTCGCCACTTTTACCTTTCGTTCATCGCTTCAGGGCTACACCCCGTATCCTCACATAGCTGCTGAATGTATGTTCGTCCTGGTCGTCCTGCTTTTGCCTGGCCATATGTGGGGGTCCATAGGAATATATCACTAATGAGGTCGTCCCTGCTTCTCCAGCAATGTCCTGCATGTCTGGTTCGTCTAACTTGGATAGTTTTCGGGATGGGAGGCAGGTGGCCGTATAGTTGGTGTCTTGTGGGGTGTTGCCGCCAGGACTTGTTCAATATTGCTCGCAGCATTCTTGTGTAATTGCCGTCTAGCTTCTTCTCCAGCCGTTTTGTTAGCGTCCATGTAGTGCATCCATACAGCAGTATCGATACGACAGCTGCCTGGAAGAAACTGCGTTTCATTTTATCGGTTATTCCTTACTTAATTAGTCGTTATTATTTTTATCATTTTATTCTTTGTGAGTTTTTTTTTTTTCAGCTGGACCTCGAATGGAGTGACAACAAGTCTTATCAGTTCAATTAGACACTTCCGAGTATTCTAGCTGATCTTAACAATACAACTGTGTGTATAATCTCGATTATGATTATCACTTTTTCCCATCTTAGGGGATCATTCTAAGCGTTCCAATTATAATTATAGTTATTATCATTTTACTCTCAAGAGAGTTTTTCATACTAGCGTTGGCTAATGACGTCTCTCTTACTTTTGAATGACACCAAGTTTTCTTAAGTCTCCAGGAATCTTCGAAGTGTTCTGACTGATCTTAACAATGCTGTAATTTGGATGGTCTCCACTGGTTCTCTTTTTTCAAAGTTCTTCAGTCTTTGTATTAATCCTTTGGTAACTGTACCAAACGTGCTAGTTAAAATTGGTATCACCGTCGCTTTCATGTTAACTAGGAGGTGCCCGTGGTATAATTGTTATCGTCGTAGGAAATGAACACGGCGACACGTGTTCAAATCCTGGACGAGACTGATTGCATTTAACATTGTACTAATATCCTTGGGGAAGGTATGAATCCAATTATTCTCCCTCCAGCTATGGGTAAATAGTAGGACAGACTAGGTTCTTCAGCCTTGGTGAGGCAACTAGTCTAGGAGAAGGAAAACTCTGAATTCAAACCTGTTAAACTCCGCTTAAAAATTGACCCTGTGTCATATCCTGCCTCTGCGGAGGGGTTGGTAAATTGGATGTTAACTAGTTTATTTGTTTTTTAGTTTTCTTGCATGATCTAGGAAATTATATCTCTTGTCGCTTTCTTTCAGTTTTACCCTGTAGTCAGCACAAACGGTAAAGTCCATTATGGAGCATGTTTTATTTTTTTCTTTATTTGTTCAGTCACTAGGTCTGGTCGTCTAGCTGAGAGTAGTTGATCCGTTTGTATCTCAAAATCCCAAAGAAATGTGTGCGTCTCATTCTCTTGGACCGTTTTTTGGTTGGGCACAAAGAATTAGCATCGATGGTCAAATTTAAACTACCAGTGAATCAACTTCCACATCCAGTCGTGTATAATCTTATATCCTTTTGCACTAATTTTTTGCATTCCCTTATCATGTGATTGATCGTTTCGTTTCTATTACCACATAATCTATATCTGCTATTTTCTTGTGTCTTGCCTATTCTTGCTTTGACATAGTGCTTATGTCGTTGTTTTGTGCTGCTATCAGAAAAGATTCTATTATTATTATTATTATTATTATTATTTACTCATTTAGTCATTTTAGACTGGAGTTTGAGTGACAACAAGTCTCCTCTTTGATTTCTAGATATTAAACTCACAGCTTTTAGATGATAATATGTTGTTCTTGAAACGCCGAAAATCAAAAAGAGTTTTCTTTTTACCTAAATTCAGTGACAGATTATTTTACGTAGATTTATTTATTCGAATCGAAAACACAATTCGAAAATTTACAATGTACACTATTTGTTCATATACTTATTTTCGAGGGGCACATCAGCATTGGAAAAAAACAAACCTTACATGTTACTCACCAGTAAGCTAGACAAATAGATACACTCGTAGCGTAACAGTTATCGTCGTAGTAAATAGAATCATACGCTAGTTCAAACTCCGGAAGAGGATGTTTGAATTTTGCTCCTCAACCTCTGTACATACTTTTCATCTATTGCTAAATTTAAGCACTGTCCGTTTTTCAAAATTCTACGCAGTGTTATTTACTTAGACGGCTGGGTCTGTAGAATACTCCGAACACATCTCTGTGGAGGGGATCCACCCACCACTCGAATGAGTGTTCTGGTATGACACTAAACAATCTGATATTAAGGTTTCACCAACGCTGGAGCTTTGGGGAATGCGGAGTACCCCAATACTGCAGTCCCAGGTCCCTTCAAACCCGGAGTGGTAGCACTTGATGGGATCCTATCTTTAGGTCAAACAGAACTAAACTGTGTATTAATGCTAAACTGAATTGCTTGAAATAGACCTATTTTGACATTGCAACTGCTAGCTTATATTAAAATAAATTGTTTAAATATATTTTTTTTTTACATTGAACCTGTAATTATGTTAAAATTAATTGTTTGAAATAGAACTGTTTAATGTATGAAAATGGATTTGGCTTTAATAACCTACAACGGTTGATGCGCCATAAAACCAAAACAACGTAAAACTTGGGTTTAATATATGAAAAAAAAAAAAAACAGAATTTGGCATTAAATAACCTTTAAAACTTCATATGCCTTAAAACCCAAACAAACAAACGCAGTGTTATAATGTTCTGCCCGTTGACTAGTAGATAAATCAGTTATGGATATTAAGGTTCAATTATGATTTTACGCACAAATATGCGGCCACGTTCCGAACCTTATTAGTGCTTTGTTTTTTTGTCTTTTTTAGAGGACCTTGCGTAGTATGAAAGTGAACAGGATTATATCCCCCATCTCTCTGGTCTTGTAGCTGACTAAGATAAGTAAATAACTAAATATAAGAACTTACGACGGTTCGAAATAAAGTCATTTTTGGCATTTACTCAAACACTTCGCTATCGAAAGAAAATATTACAAAAACAATTTTGAAGCAAAGTACAGCTTTTTAATGCCGATAAGAAAGGAATGAATCCAGATCTTCTCCACAAGTCCAAACTTGCTGTACTCCGCATAAAAGTTGACCTTGAATCGCTCATCGCACGTAGCGGAGGGATTTGGAAATTAGTCTTTCTTCTTGATTGGTTGACTTATCAACGCAATAAGAAACAGTCAGCCTGACCCATAGCTTGATGCAGAATAGATCGATTTATACGTTTTTGAAGGGCACGACGTGAAACGCAAAATCTCGTCTAAGATTTAAACTCCGTTGCCGATTCTATTTCCTGCAGCGATACTTATTACGCTCTATCGTGTTTTGTGCAAGCAAACTCCGTTCGACTTTTGAGGCCGCTTATTCATTTAATACTAATTATCAATACGAAAAGTCTTAATCGAAACCACTGCACTCCTACCTACAACCCGACCTCTTGAGGAACACTTCGTCTCTGACGCAAAGAAAACTAAAACGAGTCCAAACCGATTCCGTTCCAATGACTTGAGGATATTAATGCATTAAAGTTGTTCAATTAAACTTTGTCTGCTTTTATTTTATGAAGTTGGTCTAAAAAGAAGTGATGTTGATCTTTATTTATTTTTCCAGATTAGTAACTGATTGAAAAAAGCATAGTTATTGTTGTTAAGAATATGCTGATTGAAAGGGCACCTACTGATCCCAAAATGTCCTGTTCTGGGCATGACGCTAAACTGCATCTGGTTAAGAGGTTCAAGTTTTGGAGCTCAGAGCAAGTTGTGTAGACCATCATTGACATTTCTTTTCATTTCAGTTTAACTCGGAGCGGTACTACTTCTATTGGGTCAATAGATCAGTTTTCCAAATTTGAATATTAAAAACAAATCCTTCAGTGGTCCGCTAAATATGTTCTGGTCGTAGAGATGCTAATGTAACGTGTCTTGAGCTGGAATAGCCTGGTGATGCTCATTTCTCTCCAGGTTTGCAACTGGACTGAATTAATTTTGGTTTGATTTGGCATATCAACTTTTGTAGGCTATTTAACGCCAATTCCTTTTTTTTTTTGTAAATAATCAGTTCTATTTAAAACAATTCAATTTAGCATGAGTACACAGTTTAATTGTCGAAAACATTTCTATTTCAAACTATTCAAGCAGTTATATATAACAATTCAGTTTTGTGTAAGTACAGTTTCAATGTCAAAAACAGTTCAATTTCAAATAATTCAATTTAGCATCAGTACATATTTTGTTTACACACAGTTAAATGTCACAACAATTCTATTTTAAATAATTCAGATTAGGGTAAATACAGTTTCAATGTCAAAAAAAAGTTCTATTTCAAATAATTCAGTTTAGCATAAGCACGCAGTTTGAATGTAAGTACAGTTTGTCTAAAACATTTCTATTTCAAGCAATTCAGTTTAATCAAGCAATTCAGTTTAGCATAAGTATGCCGTTAGTTCAATTTAACCCATAGATTGGGCTCTACCAGGTGCTACCACTCCGGACCAGAGTAGACCTGGGAGCGATGGCAATGATGGGGTGCTCCGTATTCCCCAAAGCCCCAGCATTATTGGGAACTCACCATCAGACTGTTTAGTGTCATATCCAGGAGTCTCATTGAGGGGGGGATGTCTTACCCCTCTGCAGAGGTGCAGTCAGTGTATTCTACAGCCCAGCCGATCAGGAAATTGGCTTGAATTAAGAGTTAGCATACAAAGTTTAAAGAGGCCGGGCTGCTCAATTATCTATTTAAAACCAGAGAGCCTGAGTGCAATGAGAAATGGAAATAGTCTCGTTCAGCATTTTAACTCAGATAGAGGAATTCACTTTCTACGGCGATAACAAGCGCCTCTATTTGACAACAAGACATAATACCATGTTACAGTTAATTATTTATATTAAGAATGGTAACTGGAAACTATAATTTTCATTTTATAAGGATTATTATTATGCGTTACTTGAAAGCGTATTATTCCGTTAAAAGTCATCGTAATCATATCTATTTATTTAAGAAATATGAAAAATCAATTTAAACCATACAATGGTGTATTCATTTCTTATATAACATAGGAATACTTAATATAACCGAGAAAAAAAGAAAAAAAAACATATTAACAAACATCGACACAAAAATCTAATTATATTATACAATGTAGTCACTTGCTTAACTTTTAGTTTGGTTTGGTTTGGTTTTATGGCATATCAACCTTTACAGGATATTTAATGTCAAATCTGTTAAATAAATATGTTAAATTTATAATTTCTAAAATCATTTTGTAGACAAACTTTTTAACAACCCTGATTTAGTTTGATTGTTTGGATTTTATGGCATATCAACTTTTGTAGGTGGTTTAATGTCAAATCCATATTTAGGCAAAGAACCAGTTCTATTTAAAACGATTCAGTTTAACATAAGTACACGGATTAATTGTCAAAGACATTTCTATTTCAAATTTATCAGTTTAATCAAACATTTATATTTCAGACAATTCATTTTAGTACAAGTATAATTTTTGATTACCCACAGTTAAGTGTCAAAACAGTTCTATTTCAAACAAATCAGTTTAGAGTAAGTACAGTTTAAATATCAAAACAGTCCTATTTTAAGCAATTTAGTCTAACATGAGTACACAGTTTATTTCTATTTGATCCGTAGATAGAACCCTATCAAGTGCTACCACACCAGGCCAGAGTGGCCATGAGAGCGATGGCATTAAAGGGGTATACTGCATTCCCCATAACTCAAGCATTACTGGAAACTCACCATCAGATTGCTTAGTCTTATCAAGGGCACTCGCTGGAGTCGTCTTACCCTTCTGCAGAGAAGCAGTCGGTTTATTCTACAGCCACAGCCGACTGGGTAGAAACAAAACTGAGCTTTTTTTTTTTTTTTGCATACTGTTAAATGAATTCACTTACTTTTATCAAAGACAAATAATTCTATTTACAATTAGTCGTTTGCAAAATATTTTCTAGTATTGCTATGTATCGCTCACAATTTGATTAAACATCTGTCATTTTCTTACACACAGTTAAATAATCAAACAAGTCTATTTAAGACAATTCAATTTAGCATAAATCATCTATTTGCACTTAGTTTAAATGAAAAACAGTTCTATAAGACACACAGATAGGACCCCATCAAGAGCTACCACTCCGGGGCAGAGTGTACCGGGGAGCAATGGCAATTAAGGTATGCTCGACATTCCCCAAAACTCCAGCATTACAAGAGTTTTGTCATCAGATTGTTTAGTGTCATATACAGGACAGTCATTGAGGGAATCTTACCTCTATGCAGAGATGCAGCTGGAGTATTCTACAGCCCCAGTTGACGGAGGCATCCAAAACTTTTCAGTATAAAATAACGTTATATAGGTTAAACTTCCCTTAACATAATTAATCAGAGAATGAATCAATTTGATTGAAAGTCATCCGATTATTGGTCATTTTTTTTCTAAAACCGCTCCTTAGAGAATATTTGTATCCAAAAAGATATTGATGTCGTGTTACATTTCCATTCCTACTGCACTAATGAGTAGAGTGTTCACCAATGGTCTGGGAGACTGGGGTTCAATACCAGGTCGAGTAATACCAAAGACTCAAAAATAGAACTTGATGCCACTTTGCTGGCCAGGGAATGGAGTAGCCCTCTCCCCTACACCTCGATGTAGTAGAAATTGAAAAAGGAACGTTCGGGACTCCCTCCAGTAAGTTCGCCAACTTTACTTATTTCCTCTACGCAATCATCAGAACCCTACTCTTTTATTACAACTTGAAAAAATTTTGAAAATATAAAAGAGGCCTCTGGTGCTGAATGTCTTCAACAGAGTGATATCAAATCGAAATTATTTTCGTTTGGTTTGGTTTGGTTTGGTTCCTTTATTTAGTGACATATCATCCTTTATGGGTTATTTAATACTAAATACAACCTTTTAGAATAATAGGAGTGATACTTGTTAATCCGTGGTTGGGGGATAAAAACTTACATACATTTAAAGAGCTATTAGACAGAAAGCGAATGCAAAAGTGTAAGAGCAATTAAAAATCGCTTACTACTACGTTGCAGTCCAGCATTTTATCCACTACGTGAATACGTAGTGAATTCACTACGTGAATGGTTAATACACCATTCTATTGTTTAAATTGATTTTTCATATTTCTTAAATAAATAGATATGATTACGATGACTTTTCACGGAATAATACGCTTTCAAGTAACGCATGATAATAATCCTTATAAAAAGAAAATTATAGCTTCCAGTTACTATTCTTAATATAAATAATTAACTGTAACATGGTATTATGTCTTGGAAATATTATCAAATAGAGAAAAAATTGATTTGAAAAAGTTTGGAATTACTTAATTTTTACGCAATTAAACTTCATTAAGTGCTTGTCTTACTCTACATAAGGGATGTCTGCTTATCGTAACTGATATCACCGTAGGAAATAAAATCTGTGGACATAGTTCAAATCGTGGAATGGGCTGTTTGCATTTTACTGCAAGTTAATGTCTTTGTGAAAAGCCTGAAACTATCAGCCCCCATACATGAATAGGCAAAGACTGGGTTCTTTAACCTTGGTCAGGCAACAAGTGTAAGAAACAGACATTTCTGAATTCCAACTAATTAGTCTAAAACTAAACTCAGCAGAGTGTTTAGGTAAATTTATAACTCTCTCATTGGCCTAGTGGGTACGATGTTCGTCAATAGTGCAGAAGACCAGGGTTCAATTCTAGAGTGCGTCATACCAAAGATATTGAAAATAGTACTTAATCCCACCTTGCTTAACACTCAGCAATATAAGGTGTGTATCAAGGGTAGTGGAGCAATCCAGGGAAAGGAGTAGCGCACTCCCCTACACCTTGGTGTAGTAGCTATTTAAAAT
>OY757909.1:95018840-95208840 GCA_963585895.1 Sepioteuthis lessoniana
TTTATTATAACATAGAATCGAACATTGCATTCGTTCGAACATCTCTCTCTGTCTTTTTCTCTCTGTCTATCTGTCTACTTGCCTGTGTATTCCTTTCTCTTTCTCTTTCCCTTACAGGTAGTCCTGCGTATAGTACTAAACTGTATCTTCTTGTGAGGCTTCAGTTTTGGATATCAGGAATGTATAGAGTAATCTTTAATTGTTATTTAAACCAGGCTCACTCGGACCCGGAGTGATCATTTCCTGTCTATGGTTTAAATAGATCTGCTTAAAATAGGAAAATTCGATATGAAGTAAACATGAATAAAAATGTCTTACAGCACAACTACACAAAAATAAAGACATGTATGCTCAATGAAAACGATTCACTAAATTTTATATTTAAGTAGCCCTATCGGCTGTGGCTGTAGAATACACCGACTGCATCTCAGCTGTGGGTTTAGCTCCCTTCCAATGAGTATCGTCAATATGACTCTAAATAATCTAATGGTAAGACTCTAGTAATGCTATGGCTTTTGAGAATGCGGGGTACACTTTTATTACCATTACCCACAAGTACACTATGATCCTATTTACCCAACCCCTCCGCTGAGGCAGGATATGACACAAGGTCAATTTTTAAGCGGAGTTTAACAGGTTTGAATTCACAGTTTTCCTTCTCCTAGACTAGTTGCCTCACCAAGGCTGAAGAATTCAGTCTGTCCTAATATTTACCCATAACTGGCGGAAGAATTATTGGATTCATACCTTTCCCAAGGGTATTAGTGCTATGTGAAATGGAATCAGCCTCATCCAGGATTTGAACTCGTATCGCCGTGCCCATTTCCTACGACAATAACCATTACACCACGGGCACCACAGGTACACTATGATCCGGAGTAGTAGCACCAAATAGGGTCCTTTCTATGGGTCAAATAGATCTGTTTGACATTTCAACTAAGTGCACACAAATGAATTATTCCAAATTGAATTGCAAGAAATACAACTGTTTGATCATTTAAGTGTAATGCATAGCGATACTTGAAACCATTTAACTTTCTTGACTCTTTCAAAAATGAATTGTTAGTTCTAGAACTGTTTAATTATTTAACTGTGTGTATCTACAATATGAGTTTACAAATCATATATTTGATATATGCATAAAAACAGCATTTGACATTGAATAACAAACAATGATTGGTGTGCCATAAAGTCAAAGCGAACCAATTTACGTATAAAAGTGCCCAAGGAACGTTGACATGCTGTTAAAATCAATCACTCAATCAATAGACCAATTTTTATCTCAACCACAAAGGTTGGTACACCATAAAACAAAGAAACTAAATGAAAACAAATAACCACAAAAAAATTATAACGGCTCTACGTAGATGTTTTCAAACAAAAAAAAAAAAATAGCGAGAATTTCTTAGTAATTGAAATCTTAATCCTCTTGATATAGAAACACCAAAAATAGTACAATATATTAGTTTGTTCTGGACAACTTACACATATACATACGCGCGTGCGCACTCAAAAGCCTTATTCCATTCTTTTTCTTGGGAATAGTCAGAGAATATCTGAAACCACTCAGATTCCAAGGAAAGGAATATGAAGACTTATTTCACTGTATCTATTATTTGTGTGTTGCATGCACTTATATAAAATACACCCCTCGAATATCAGATTAGGATATTTTGGGAAATATATTCCTTCTATAAAAAGCACTGACATTTAAGAATTTATTGCAGTTATCATCATCATCATCATCATGTCGTGCAACAGGCACGGATATCCCTGACCCTCTCTCGCCACTTCTCCCTGTCATTCATCGCCTCCGGCAGGTCTTCAAGGTTACATCCTGTGTCCTCACATAGTTGCTGTATCTAAGTTCGAGCTGGTCGTCCTGCTTTTGCACGGCCATATGTGGGGGTCCATAGGAGTACATCATTAATAAGCTCGTCCTTGCTTCTCCAGCAGTGTCTCGCGTGTATGGTTCATCTTATTTGTATAGTTTTCGTGATAGGGGGCAAGTGTCGGTATAGTTGGTGTCTCGTGGGGTGTTGTCGCCAGTACTTGTTCAATATTGCTCTCAACATTCTTGTGTAATTTCCGTCTAGTTTCTTCACCAGCCGTTTATTTAGTGTCCATGTAGTGCATCCATATAGCAGTATCGATATAACCGCTGCCTGGAAGAAACTGCGTTTCATTTTATCGGTTAGGTCTGATTTCCATATGATCGAGAGCCTATCGATAGCCGTCCATGCCTTCGTCAGTCGTGTGTCGATGTCTTTTTCGGTTGATGAGACGCTACTTCCTAGGTAGGTGAATTTGTCTACTAGTTTCAGAGAGGCTCCATCTAGTGTGGTAATGTTGTCCGTTTGGTTGTAACACATATATTCAGTTTTGTGTGCATTGACATGGAGGACAATGCCAGCTGCGGCTCGTTCCAGACTATGCAGTAGTGTCTCTGCTTGATTAGGTGTATTCGTCAGTAACGCTAAGTCATCAGCGTAGTCGGCGTCCGTCATTGATTTTGCGGGGTATCTTTTGCTTCTTCTCTTAGTCAGCTCGAAGCCATTTTCTCTGATTTTGTCGATCGAAGTTCTAAGCACGTAGTCTAGACAGATGATAAAGAGGTACGGGGCTAGTGTGTCTCCTTGTAGTACTCCTGCGACAATGTCGAAGTATTCCGTTTCTCCATCTGGTGAACGTACCTTTACTTTGGTGTTTCTGTAGAGAATCATTATCGCTGCTACGGTTTCTTTTTGTAGGCCGTGTGCTAGTAGGAATTGTTCCATCTTCCCTCTATGAGTTGCTATTATCTTAAAAGACAAAATTTAAACAGTATTTAGAGGATAAAGACGGACATAATCACCTAAAAATGCTATTAGTTGACTTCGAGACGAATCTTGAAATGGGAGAAACAAAATTATAAACAAACATACATTCCGATGGATATTTCTCTCAAACTGAATAAAATACATTAGCTTCGACAATAGATAAAATTCACCTTTGGTTATTCTTCAAAAAAGTATAATTATGAAAACTATAAGACCGTTCTTTTACGTTTCACATATTTCCCTCTATTTTAGACAGGAATTAAGGAAATCCTATCTCATCAGAATAACTTCTACTCAGTAATTCTGTCTTAGATAATTTTCCACAAGATGGAGCACTTAACATTATATATATTTAGTAGAATATATACAACGTCCCCCTCTCTTTCTCTGTCTCTCTCTCTTTCTTCCTTTTGCTCCCTTACTTGATCTATCAATAGATCGACCAATCCATGTCTTTCTCTCATACATACATACATATGTTCAAATACACTCATTTACATGCTTTTGTGTTTGTGTGTGGGTGACAGAGAGAGAGAGAGACAGACAGACAGACAGACAGACAGAGAGAGGCAGAGAGAGAGAGAGAGAGAGAAAGAGAGTGAGAGAGAAAGAGACCGATAGATAGTGAGTGAGGAAGAAGGTATATATTCTATATTATATATCTAAATGTAAAGAAGTCAGTGTATTTGAGCAAGGCAACGTGGAAACGAGATGTGACGAGATCATGATTAGGGAAGAGCGGAAAATATGCAGACCACAGTACTACGAGAATCAACCAGGATTCATAGACGAGACCAGGTACCTGAGGAGAGTCACTGTCACTGAAATTCCAGTGAAAAACCTCATTTAGACTACATCAGTTTCTTCGTTTGATGGCATACCAATATTCTTGAGATTTTGTAATGACAACTCAATCCTTGTTGAAGAGCGGCAGTGGAAGTATTTAAAATATATAATTGTAGAGATAAAAAGGTTCAAACTTTTCCTAAGAGTATAAGAAAATGAACGAAATACCAAAACTACTGTTCAAATTCCCTTACCCGAATAATAATCATTCCATCCTGTGGGCTCCCTAATGGAAGATTTGGAAGTTGGCGGTGAAGTGAAGACCATCCAAACAACAACATTATTGAAAACAGCCAGAATACCGAGAAAAGTCCTGGTGACTTGGGGAGACTTGTTGTCACTCAATCTCCAGTGAAAGACCATCAACGTACGCTGACGTGAAAAACTCTAATGAGTAATAAAGAACAAGAAAACTAACGACAATACATAAGGCATTGCATCCCAGAGACGACGTTGACAGACTATATGTTTCAAGAAAAGAGGGAGGATAAGAACTTGCCAGCATTGAAGACAGCGTTGACGCATCGATACAACTATTCCAAGACCATATACAAAAATACGATCGAGGACTCACTACAGCGATCAGAAATGATACTGATAACACAATAGACAACAGAATGACAATAACTAGGAAACAAAAATGGTACAGAAAACAACTCTAATAAAAACATATCGCACGACAAAACCTGAGCATGGCTAAGGAAAGGAAACTTTAAGAGAGAAACAGAATCTCTCCTAATAGCAGCACAAGACAACGCCGTAAAAACCAATCATACCATAGCGAGAATAGTTAAGATAAAACAAAATAGCAAATGTAGGCTATGCGATGACAGATATGAAACCATCAATCACATAATAAGCGAATGCAGCTAATAAGTGCAAAAGGAATGTAAAGCGAGACACAACTGGGTCGGCAAAGTTATCCACTGGTAGATGTGCAAGAAATTTAAATTAGACCCTACCACCTAATGGTGTATGCACAACCCAGTACCTGTCCTACAAAATACCACACATAAACTCCTATGGAACTTTGACATCCACACGGGTCACCTAATCTCGGCCACACGTCTTGACCTTATAATAATCAACAAAATAAAGAAAATTTGCAAAATTGTCGACTTTGCTATCTTGGCTGACCACAGAATAAAATTGAAAGAATGTGAATAGAGAGATAAGTACCACGACCTTGTTAGATAATTAAAAAAAACTATGGAACATACAGGAGACAATTATACCAATTGTGATTGGTGCTTTTGGCACGGCAATTAAAGGATTATTAAATGGCCTGGAGGATTCGGAAGTTGGCGGTCGAGTGGAGACCATCCAAAAAAAAGCATCATTGAGAACGGCTAGAATTCTAAGTACAGTCCTTGAGGATACTTGCTGTCACTACATCTCTAGTGCAAGATAATTAGCTAACGCTGATGTGAAAAACTCTAATGAGTAAATAATAATAATAATAATAATAATAATAATAATAATAATAATAATAATAATAAAATGCAGCAAATTAGCACAGCGGGAATATGAGGCGAGACACGACTGGGTCGGTAAGGTGATTCACTGGGAAATGTGTAAGAAATTTAAATTCGACCATACTAACAAATGGTATATGCACAACCCACACCTGCCCTAGAAAATGACTCGCATAAACTCCTATGGGACTTTAATATACAAACGGATCACTTAATCCCGGCCAGGAGACCAGACTTAATAATAATCAACAAAAAAAAAAGAGAACTTGCAAAATAGTCGACTTTGCTGTCCCGGCAGACCACAGGATAAAACAAAAAGAATGTGAAAAGAAGGATAAATACCTCGACCTTGCTAGGGAACTGAAAAAACTGTGGAACATGCAGGTGACAATTATGCCAATTATATTTGGTGCGTTTGGAACAGTAACTAAGGGATTACTAAAGGGACTAGAAGACTAGGAGGTTGACGGACGAATGGAGACCATCCAAATGACAGTATTAGTGAGAACTGCCAGAATACTAAGAAGAGTCCTGGAGACTTGAGGAGACTTGCTGTCACTCAAACTTCAGTGAAAAACCATTGGCTATCGATGATGTGAAAAGCTCTAATGAGTGAATAATAATAATAATAATAATAATAATAATAATAATAATAATAATATAAATACCGAGATAAGTAACCTTCCGATTTAAATGTAACCATCTCAATCCGCGAATCAATATAGATTCATAATTACTTACATTATTAGTAGACATCTTAAAATAGCCATACAATTTTAAATCATCACTATGGACAATTTACATTGTGTCGTGTCTTGATAATTCCTCTCGACTGTATGTAACCTATAAATGTATATTATTCAATAATTAATCAGGGTAAAAATGGCAAGGAGAAATGACAGGAAAAGATTTGGTTTACACATGTTTTATATAAAAATGTAGCCTATCACGAGACCAGAATTCACCAATATGGTGAGTTCGAGCCTCATCGGCAAGACATCGTGTGATAATATGATTCGCTTTGAAAATATCAATAATTAAGGGGAGGGATACTCTGATGTGAAAACATGAGAATTCATCTCAATGCAATAAAGTAAATGGATATCATTCAAGAAGTAGGCACAGTAATGACGGTATTAATCAAATCTTCAATACCTTGAAAAAGTACGACGAGCTAAATATTTATTCATGTATGTATTAGGCATGAATATTTATCTATTTTTACCGCCAATTATATTTACGCTAAAGCTGGTCAGATGATTACACACACACACACACACACACACACACACACACACACACACACACACACACACATATATATATATATATATATATATATATATATATATATATATCGTTATGTTTATTTATATATCATATCATTATGTACGTTTCGTTTATAAGAGCTTTCGTGGAAAAAAAGAGATGAAATATCATTGTAAAAAATATTCAAGGATGATACTATTGTCTATGGGGCCATCATGGAAACGTGATTAGAAAGCCCAGATTATTATGGAACTTTTAATGATGGAGACGCAAAATATATTCGAAAACGATGCTTTCAACCATGTTTTAAGCTTTGGATAAACAAATCGAAAAGATTATTATATTTGATAAGTTAAATATTGTAGCACATTAAATGTTATCAAGTGTTGGTCTTTAGTTTTCTTAATAATCCGCGTTCACTGATCATGTTGCTATGACAATCCTATAAACAGTTGCCATGTTCCCAAATATTTTTACGAAATTTTTCCAAAATCATTTTCTTACAAAGCTATTATAGACGAAATGTTTTTAATAGTAAATATCTAAACATGCCATCAAATTAATTTCACAACATATTTCAATTTCATTCAGTAAGAGAGTTTATCTATCTATCTATCTATCTATCTATCTATCTTTGCGTGTGTGTGTGTGTGTGTATGTGTGAATATCTATCTATGTATCTATCTGAGATGTGAGTCTCTCTTCCCTCTTCTTTCTCTCTCTCTCTCTCTCTCTATATATATATATATATATATATATATATATATATATGCCTAGCCACACAGAAGAGTTGTGATTGAACGAAACAGTCTGTCTGTGGATGACACACACACACACACACACACACACACACACACACACACACACACACACACACACACATATATATATATATATATATATATATATATATATATATATAAGTAAAATTAATTAAAGTTGATGGAATATTCTTTAAATGGTTTTAATTTAAGCATTCTATTTCTTCTAAATGTTTTCGATTACACGAGTAGACTGCTATTTTTCCGCCACTGAGTTTTAAAGCATCATAATTGACAGGGAAGTCGTCCGATTCTTGGGCGAATCTCATGGGGTAAGTCATTACTACTGAGACGTTCAAATCAGATTTGTACTTTGTGGTCAGATATTATCTAATTGTCTGCAATTTAATGAATTCTGCCATTAGCTTCAGCGAATTAGACAAGTAATATCTAAGAATTGTTAGAAACATAATACTTCCATCATTCTTTCCTATTTGTTGAAGAAATGTACAATTGAAAGTAATCGATAACTATATGTTACATATAATGTTATTAATAAAAAAAATGCTTTCATTTTCTTTAGAATTTTATTGATATATTTTTTTGATAATTGGTTGGTTGATTGTGATTATGTCATATCAAATCTTTAGGGGTATTTA
Source organism: Sepioteuthis lessoniana (assembly GCA_963585895.1). Lineage (NCBI taxonomy): Eukaryota > Metazoa > Mollusca > Cephalopoda > Myopsida > Loliginidae > Sepioteuthis > Sepioteuthis lessoniana. The sequence goes on from OY757909.1 coordinate 95,026,670, forward strand.
ATGCTAAACACTGTTTATACATTGATATCTTAAATAAATATAATTTTTAAACAGATAGCTTACAGGTATCATTTCATTTTAAACAAACCAGAGATTATTTGTTTGCACATAGTTAAACTCTTTCAAATATAGTAAAAAAATTAATAATTCTATTTGAACTAGAGATGAGACTCTAATTTATACTAATACATCGGGTTAAAGTGACCAGTCAGTAATGACAATGAATGGTTTCTCCATATTTTCCAAAGCTCAAGGACTGAAGCTCCATTAGTAGATGTAGTTTACACTCATTTCAGGACCCTCGCTGAGGAGGAGGGCGTTATACTTCTCTGCATAGGGTTTATCTGCGTATCCTACAGCTCCAACATATCGCGAATCTTTTTCTTTGGAGTAATATACAAGCGTTTTAATTTTGGAATTGTGTTTTGTAAATCAAAATATTTGTCCTGAATGTATCATACATCTATCTATCTATCTATATATATTTATAATTTTTTTTTAGTTTTGTTTTTAGGCATATCAACCATTGTTGGTTATTCAACACCAAATCTATTGTATAAATATCAACAGTTCTATTTCAATTGTTTCTTTACAGTACAGTTTAACTATCGAAAACGAATGTATTTCAAACGATTCAATTTAGTCGAAAAAATTAAATGGTTCCATGTATGAATCTGTTTGACGAACATTTCATTTAACTTCTGTCATTTATTTTGGGGTGTCCTCGTGGTGTAATAGTTAAAGCGATGAACTGCGGAATCGTAGTACGCGAGTTCGTACTCCAGTCGCGCTATTATGTTCACTTTCGGGCAAATACCCTTGGGAAAGGTATGAACCCCCTTATTCTCCCTCCAGCTATGGGTAAATAGTAGGACGGACTAGGTTCTTCAGCCTTGTTGAGGCAACTAGTCTAGGAGAAGGAAAACTCTGAATTAAAACCTGTTAAACTCCGCTTAAAAACTCGACCTTGTGTCATATCCTGCCCGAGCGGTGGGGTTGGTAAATATAAACTTCTGTCATTTATTTGCACTCAGTAGAATGAAAACAGTTCACTTAAGAATACGTACACAGTTTAAATATCAAAATAGTTCTATTTCAAATATTTAGCATAAGCATACAGTTAAGTTGTAATTGACCCATAGATAGGACCCTATCAGATGCTACTACTCTGGGCCAAAGTGAACCTGGGAGCAATGGCAATGAAGGCATACTCCTCATTCCCCAAAGCTTCAGGATTACCTTAGCTTCACAGGCAAGTTGTTTAGTGTCATAGCAGGACACTCGTCGAAGTGGGGGTGTCATACATCTCTGCAAGGATGCAATCGGTGTATTCTACAGCCCCAGCCGACTGGGTCAGTACATTAATACATTTAAGCTATAATATCTATATCATTAACAACACACACACACACACACACACATATATATATATATATATATATATATATATATATATATGTATATATATAGATATATATATATTAGTATAGGTAGACACAAAAACAAGATGACCTTGCGGGCTTGAAACTGACTGTCATCACTAGCAGTTGACTATGTGACTCCACTATCCAAAACAATCAAAATAGTTGTCAACAAAACATAGCTATACTGTTCAAAAAATTAGGCCTTAACGAGGAAATGCTGCACCCCCCAAACACATATATACATATACATGAGGTGAACAAAAGTATAGGATCAAATGGAGTTATATTTCTTTGTGTTTATTTACATTTCAACATTTTCTGGATTGTTTTTACCGAGTTTCGACCACACGTCATTGCAAGAAAAAAGTTTTAGGTTTGGTTTGGTTTGGTTTGGTTTGGTTTCTTTGTTTAAAGGCATATCAACCTTTGTAGTTCATCTAATGCCAAAGCCATTCCCCTAGAAGAACAGTAGTGGTACTATTTAACCCATAGCTGGGAGGATAAGGGGGTTCATACCTTTCCCAAGGGTATTTGCCCGAAAATGAACGTAATAGCGCAATTGGAGTACGAACTCGCTTACTACAATTCCGCTGGCCATCGCTTTAAAAATTACACCACGAGGACACCCCCAACGTTTTAGGGTTACGTTTTTAAACAAATCATATGCCAGAAAAAAACCCGAGGAAAACTGAACAAATAAAGATGTTTACACACGCATTAAATGGATTATGTGTTCGTAGTGTAACCTTTATCGTTGTAGGAAAATGAATCAACAACACGAGATAAAATCCAGGGCATGACTGTTTGCGTGTCACTCAACTCTAATTCACTAAGGAAAAGCAATAATGCATCTCTTCTCCAACATCTATGAGTAAATTGTAGGATAAACTAAACAACCAGTCCAGGAGAAAGAAAAAGCCACGTTTGAAACCAGCTGTATTTCACATAGAAAAGATCGAATATATATATATATATATATATATATATATATATATATATATATATATATATATTATAAGTGTTGGTTGTCACTAAATCACTTTGTGGGTTTATGTCGAACCAAGTGAAATATAATATAGAGAGTGCTCAATATCAAGGATAGAGCTATTATATAATAATAATAATAATGATGAATAAGGCATGGACAGCTATGGACAGGCTATCGGTCATATGGAAATCAGACTTGACCAATAAAATGAAACGCAGTTTCTTCCAGGAAGCGGTCGTATCGATACTGCTGTATGGATGCACTACTTGGACGCTAACTAAACGGCTGGAGAAACGGCTGGACATTGTCCATGTTTATTAAATATCCAGTTGAAAAGTAGGTGCACGAATATTATGCAAACCTTATCAGCATTCATGTTCCCAAAATGTTATAATTTTAATCATCATCGTAAACATCGTTTTCATCGTCAGGGTATAGAGACTGGGGTTGTAGAATACACCGACTGCATCTCTACAGAGTGGTGGGACCCCACAAAAAGTGTCTTGGAAATGACACTAAACAATCTGCCTGCGAGATTCCAGTAATGCTAGGCGCTTTGGGGAAGGCGGAATACACCTTCATTTCCATTGTTCCTTGGTCCACTTTGTCCTGGACTGATAGTACCTGATAAAACCCTTTCAATTGGCCAAATAGTACTATTTGGTTATTTAACTGTGTAGAAGCAACTAACTGATGTTTAATTGAATTGAATAATATTACTTGGAAAGTTTAAACTGTGAACAAAACAATGCGCTTAGGCTCGTTTGAAAACGTCATCAACGAAATGAGTGCACCAATCATATATATATATATATATATATATATATATATATATATAAAGTGTATTTTGTATAAAATAAACTATAATGATCCACTCTGGCAAGGATTGGTAGCACCTAAAAGTGTCCTTTGTGTCGGTCAAATAAAGGAGTTTGATATTTAAACTATAAACTTATGCTAAATTGAATTATTTTAAATAGAACTTTTCATTCATTTAACGGTGTGTAAACAAATAACTTATGTTTAATTCAATTCTTGATTATATATAGCGATATTTGGAACGTTTTTACGTTTGATGACTTATGTTTACAATTCATATATATCTAATATTTCCAAGAATTGCAATGTATCACTAACAATTTGAGTAAACATCAGTCAATTGTTTACAAACAGTTAGATGATCAAACGGTTCTATTTCAAACAATTCATTTTAGCATAACATTTCTTTGCACTCAGTCTAAATGCCAAATATTTCCATTTGACTCATGAATAGGACCCTATCAAGTGCTACCACTCCAGTCAAGAATTGACCTGAGAGAAATGCCAATGAAGTGGCACTTTGCATTCTTCAAACCTCCTGTATTACTGGAGCCTCGTCGTCAGATTGTTTAGTGTCATCTTCACTACACTCATCGAGGTATTCTTACCTTTCTGCAGAGATGCAGTCGATTTACTCTGCAGGGAAATGTATGAAACTCCTTATCTACCCTTAGATATGGGTTTGATGCGGAACCGATAAATACGTCGATCTCACAAACTTTAAAAAAATAAGTGATTGACGACTAACAAGGCAAAAATGACAAAGACAAGAAGGTTAATTCGAAAAGGCCAAGATTTATTTGGCGAATCGATAAAAATTATCCGTTGAGAAACAAGGATGTCGTCTGAACTGGTGTGCGCGTCTGCCCTGTCGCAGATCCGTAAATGAACTTACTGGTTGCTCAGGCCGGACGATTGGAGACCCGGTTGTACGTTTTTTTTTTTTTGTTAACGGTGGATGTGTCAATATAGCCTAGGTGTGCTTTGTTAGTCCAAGCAGTGGTTGCTCGTAAACTAAGGTGATGCAGAAGTCCACTGCTGGGTGAAGCTGGTGTCGGTCTGCTGTAGGTGCTGGTAGCTTGGTAACGTAGGAACGATTGCAGGTGAAGCTTGTGCTGGTCTTCAGGAGCTAGTAGCTTATAGATGTAGGAACTACTGCTGGTGAAGCTGGAGCCATGAAAGTGTAGTGAGAAGACCAAAAGTGGTCTTAGGAGACTTTCTTGGGTTTGCTCCTAGAAGTGCTGTTGAGGATGGTGAGACTTTGTAAGCTTAGCTCTTAGAAGAGCTATTTGAATGAGAAAAGTAACTTTGGTTGATTTGGCTGGCTGCGCTGGGTCCGCGGGTGGTTGCTGCGTCATATGCTGGCTGGAGTCAAGACATCGGCTATTGGGTAGGCCTGGAGCTGTGCGTATCTGGCGGCTGCTGCCGATAAGGCTTTGATCAGAGAGCTCTGACCAGAGGAGGTACGGATTACCTTTCTCGTCCAATTGCCGTATCTGTTGACCATCCCACCGCCCGAGTGAGTGAGACACAAGGCCATTTTAGGGTGGATCCTGGCGCAATGCCGTAGCCCAGACGCGCTCGGGGGCTCCAAAAATGCCTCGGACCCCGTCGTCATTCCCCAAAAGAGGAGCACCTCAGGCGCGAGGCGATAAACCTAACCCTTCCAAGAAGGGTTAAAGCCTGGGGGGACGGCCTCCTAAGGCTCGAAGTATGTCCAGAGACGAGACACACCCGACCAGATCCATACCACTAACACCACGGCCGGCTGAAGTGTGTCCCATCAACTTGATCATCCAACAGCTGTTTGGGTCTTTGACCGCTGAGTTTATGTAGTGGTTATCAACTACCATTCTGCTTTATTATATATAAGTAACCATGAAAAACTTCGTTATACTTTTAAAAGGAACTTTTAAATATATAGTATTTTATTTTTTGGTTACGAATTTATCTCCGAAAGTCCAGAAGAATTAATAGTTCATGTATTCGTAACGAAAGTTCTCTCATGACGTATCTACAACGTTTTGTTGTTGTCTGACGTCATGGGTGACTCACCGTTGTCTTTAAACAGAGGGTTTTAAGTTTGAGTAGCCGTAACGGCAACGATAGGTTAGATTGCATCATTTCTGTTCTTTTACAATGGTTGCTCGTTATTAAATAAACCACGAAGTTTTATATGTCACTATAAGCAAGGAATTGAACTGATGTCTTAAATAACTGTCTCTTTCAAATATCTTTCTAAGTTTGCCTCGAAATATCTGTTTGGTGATGCAGACACTTTGTTTCCTAAATCGATCTCGTAAGGACGTAGATTTTTTTAAAAGTCATGTGGGGTTTGTGTGTAATTTGGTTATTTCAGTAGATGTGCTTTCATACTTTACGGGTATTGCTCTCTTAATTATTCCCACCACAAATACAACACAAAACTTTACAATCGCGTGAAAGAAATGGAATCGAACACAACGAACATTAAACAACAAACAATTAAATATGCATATAACAAAATAGGAAAACAAACAAAATACATGATGTGTAAATGGCCTTTTGAAAAATAAAGTTTGGCAAGAAGAAAATAAATTTGTTTAAAGATGTGTGTATGTTCATGTTAACAGAGTCCGTAAATAAGTCGTTCTTACTTACATTAAGTTCATAGCGGGTTTTATGATTGTGGCGACAGCGTGTCGCGTTGATGAAAGAAGTTTGTCGGGTTTTTCTTTCGAATGTGATTCTCGGCCATCTGAAGAGAGGTCATGAACTTTAGTTGACGAAGGAAAGGAATTTGACGGACATAGTATCGGCTACTGCTTTACTGGCTTAGTGGCTTGTGGCGTTGTCTTCGTCTTAGTCTGTGTGTAAGTTAGTGTGTAAGTCTGTGTTTATTGCTCCCTAACTCTGTGCTATTTATATCCTACAGGTGGATCAAAGAATCGTCCTAAAATTTTAGCGCGTAGACATTTATTGACCAATCAGATTTGTATTTTACTATTTTATTTTCGAGCCTAAATATTTTCAGTAAGTTGACTTCCGATCCTATTTTTCTAGAATGTTCTATTCTATGTTTTTTAGATGATTGGTTGAAAAATATAAAAATGTAATTTAAATGCTAATACGGTTTTGATCCTAAATTTCTAGAATGTTCTTAAGTATGTTTTTATTGCTTATTTATGTGTATCCCATAGTCTTTTGGTTTTTCTTTAACTGTTCAAAATTGAAGTTCAAAAGAAATATTCATTATTCTTATGATACCTGAAAAGCATAAGCTCGGAAACTATTAACGAATCACCAAATTATTCTCCAAATGCATATATATATATATATATATATATATATATATATATATATATATAAACAAAGTTATTTCCCTTTCTCTTTCTACCCACCACGATTAACTTCGAATTAAAACATGTATATACATACATATTTCCATATATATATATATATATATATATATATATATATATATATATATATATATATATATATATATAATTAATTGCAAACGAGTCCATCTAGGTTGAACGTCCGTGTAAAGATGCTCGAGTCCGGAGCGTTTTCAATATTTTCCATAAACGCTCAATAACCTTTATGGAATAAATCACATTATAAATATCGAATACAACAGTAAACAAGGTGCTTACCCCTAAGATGAATTAAAAGGAACAACCGGTTTTGAAGAAAATCTCTCATTATCTAATCTACTTCAAAATGTTAAAGCTGAGCCTATAATGGCATTATATGTGCAGATATACGTAAGTATATAGACGACAGAGTATACAAGAACATATCAACATTCAAAATACACAAACTTAGGCACATATTCACACGAACAAAATACGCCTTGCACCACCACCGCAACAAAAAATTGATCACATAATCAGTCTCTTTTGAAAACCTTTCATTCTGTCTGATGAAAAAGTAAAGCATAAAACCCAGAGTCACAGACACCTTATACTCGTTTGTGAGAAGGGAGGTAGGTGACCGTAGTGCCGCTGTTTTGTACTGGGTTATTTCCAAGATTTATACTAAACTGCATGCATCATTCTTCAATGGCATTTATCACATTTTTTCTTCAGCTGTTACGTAATAATTTATCTGGTGTAACCATACTATAGTACTGATATATAAGAAGTCCCTTTTTATATATTCCTTAGTAAACCTGTTTACATTACTGTAATTAAAACCCTTACTAATTCTTTTGAAATTATAAAATTCTGTCTAATGCCTAAACCCTATGACAAAATTACAACAATATTCTATATGTGCTAATATTTCAAGCTGTTATATAATTGCGGAAGGACTTTTTTATATTATCATTTTTCGTTGGTTATATCTTATCATTCGGTTTAGTTAGGCTTAGAACTATTCGATTTAGTGCACGTGCAGGCGCACATATTGAGTGCAGGTGTTCACGCTCGTGCGCGGAGGATGTGACAATCACAGATGTCATAATAAAAACCCCAGATAGGAAATGCGACTGGGATGTGAATGACATCATGCCCGGAAGTGATGGACTGGGATTCTTGGTGATTTTGAAAAAAAGCAGTCAGTTGAGATTTGTTTCTGGGCGAGGCAAGTTGAAAAGACTAAACTCAAGAAGTTAATTAACGTTTCGTACCTCAACAAAGAGAGTCGTCTGTGTTTCGCGGGATTCCTATGCATATGAACATTTTACGTATCCGAATATTTGTATAGTTGTATCATGGCTATACTACAAAGAAACAATATAGCACCGCATTACCGGTGCTGAAATCATTATAGTTTAATTTCTACAAATGTAAGCACAGAAACTAAGAGTATAAAGGGTTAAAACCTTGAGTGTAAGAGAAGCAAGAGTAATTTTTTTCTTATTTCCAGTTCTGCGTACCGCCATAATTTATTTCTATCAGTATCCGGTGCTTCATCTTTTCATAGATAACTAATCTTGCAGTCTATTTACATCAGTCAACATCCTGTCTGAAGACTGAGTTTCATCAACACAAGAAACTTTATTATAAAAATATAAAGATAATTTTATATCTTATACTGTTTTCCATTATTAGATTCGGCAGCGTTTTATTATTTATTCAAGATTTGTTTTTATGGATATGATTTTATTTGTTTTGAGTTGCGCAACAACCTTCATGGGTTGTTTACTGCTAAAGAGTTTTACTTGTTGAAAAACAACAGTTATGGTATTCAAGCCATAGTTGGGTAGGATGAGGAGCGTGTACGTTTCCGGAGGTTAGAAGACTGAAGATAAATACAATAGCTCGAGAGAAGTCGAACTCGGCCTAGCAGTTACACCACGAGAACTCACCCATTTCTTTATGATCACTTATATATATATATATATATATATATATATATATATTAATTTCTGATGGCAAAAAGGAGAGAGACACAGGGAATGCCGTAATCTTAGCTGACAATCATGATATATATTGACATTTATAATATAAGATACTATTTACCAACCCCCCCGCTCGAGCAGGATATGACACAAGGTCAATTTTTAAGCGGAGTTTAACAGGTTTGAATTCAGAGTTTTCCTTCTCCTATACTAGTTGCCTAAGCAAGGCTGAAGAACCTAGTCTGTCCTACTATTTACCCATAGCTGGAGGGAGAATAATTGAATTCATACCTTTCCCAAGGGTTTTAGTGCTATGTGAAATGCAATCAGTCTCGTCCAGGACTTGAACTCGTGTCGCCGTGTCCATTTCCTACGACGATAACGACTACACCACTTATCTTATAATATAAGATAGCGGACAGTAGAGGAGGGTGACCCAAAGGCTATCTTTTCAGTAGCGACTTCACCGAGAAGCAAGGGAGAACGGTACTCCTTTCTCAGGATTGCTCCATTTACCCTTGATTCGTAACCTTCTTCGTATAATACAAAGTGTTTAGCAAGGATGCATCAATTACCATTTTAGTGTCTTTAGTATGACTCAAGCCGGAATTAAACGCTGGTCTCCCGAACAATTAGCGAACACTCTAAACATTACGCCAATGGTCTGGTTATCTATAAGATAGTTTGGTGTATTTATGAATAAAGTGTGCTCAAACTCATTGATATATATATATATATATATATATATATATATATATATATATATATATATATATATATATATATATATATATTGTAAGAAAAACAATACATTTAGAAATACTATTCCATTTATTACGTTTAATGAAAAATAGATGTTTTGCTCTTCAGGTTTATTTTGGATTAAATGGCCGGGTATAAAGCACTCTTTCTTTGGATATTCACAGTCATTATTTTATATATATATATATATATATATATATATATATATATATATATATATATATATATACTTAATGGGTCAGCAAAATCTACCTAATTTTCTCCTTTCCGGATTTATAGTATTTTTCTTTAATGGAATATTTGCCCATATATAAGTTTGTGCATTTGTTTATTCACAAGTTCGATCATTTGTGTTTTTTTTCTTTAACTCTGCCAGAAAAAAATTTAGGGATAAACCTCAAATATATATATATATATATACACTTTCAGCAAAATACCCAAGGAAAAGTTTTGAACACCCTTAGCCTCGCAGATAATGTTTAAATAGTGTTATTACTGTTCGTCTAGAGGGATGTATTAAGCATGGAATTACTCAAGAAGATTGCTTTGCCATTAAGCAACCAAAAAACAATATATATATATATATATATATATATATATATATATATATATATATATATATATATAAAAGTGTACATATGTGAGTTCACGTTTTTATATACCTGTTTAGTCAAGAACGAAAGTGTATTCATATGATAGTGTGTTCACCAGCATAAACATTTGTAAATAAGAACATTCGTCACCTTAAAATCCAGCGATACATTTGCATTCACGTTTTCTTCTTTTTATATTCCAAATATGCTTCGTATTTATTTGAAAGCAGCATGCATCACGATAGGCAAACAGAGGAATTTGAAGTGAAGTAATTCGCCTCAGGTCTGAGAATGTCGGACATGTATTTATAAAAAAAAAGTTTTTTTCTAATATATTTGCATATTGGTAAAATTTTATAGAACTCATACGGAATGTTTAAAATTAAAAATTGCCTAAAAACTCCACCTTATATTTTAGAACAGCATGAAATAAATCAAACATTCATATTTATGTAAATAAATCTGCACATTAAATATATATATATATATATATACATATATATGATGCATACGTATATATATATATATATATATATGTGTGTGTGTGTGTGTGTGTGTGTGTGTGCATATCATGTTACCCAACGCCCAGTCAGCGGATGGTGGGAATGATTCTATTTTCGGATTTTCTTACTACAGTATCCGTGTAATTCAAAATCCAAAAGGAACTATATGTAAAATGATAATAAATTAAATTACAGAACCAATAATTCTTTTATACGCTATATATATATATATATATATACACACAAACACACACACACACACACACATATATATATATATATATATATATATATAAGTCAGACCTGGCTGATAAAAAAAATACAGTTTTTAAAGATTTTTTTCCTAGCGGCGTTCGTGTTGATACTACCATATGGATGCACTATATGGACGCTAACTAAACGTATGGAGAAAAAAGTTGACGGCAATTAAACACGAATGCAGTGAGCTATATTCAACAAGTCCTTGAAGCAACAAGCAACAAAACAGCAGCCTATGCCCACCTACCACCCATTACGAAAAGTATCCAAGCCACGCAGGACACTGCTGGAGAAGGATGAACTCATAAGCGACATACTCCAGTTGAGCCTTTCACATGGACGACCAAAGGCATGACCACCAGCTAGAATCTATATACAGCAGCTTTATGCCGATACTGATTGGAGTCTTGAAGACCTCCCGGATGCAATGGGCGATAGAGTCGAGTGATGATTTTATATATATATATATATATATATATATAAGTTCCATTCAATAAATAAGTTGAATTTTGCACAATGCATTGTTGCACCTTTTTCAAGGATATCTATACTCCTGTTTTCTTTCATATTTGAACTGACAGTCAAAAAGTAATACTTTTTTTAAAGGAAGATTCGGTGTTTTTCCAATCTTCTCAACATTGACTAAAAATGTCTCTCTTGTAATTAGTCTATTTACAAAAAAAGTATTCACAAAATCATGTTTGTAAGTAAACATAACAAATTTTTCTTTAAATTTCCGGTGGGTTGTTCTTAGCCATCGAAAATTTGATGATTGATATTTATTTGATTTGAATAGCCGAAAAATAAATATTTTGGAATTATAAAAATTGTTGCTATAAACCAATCCAAAGCAATGCCGAATTTACATCTACAAAAATTTTATGATAATTATAATTCTGAAAAATATGAAAAGTATTATGTATTTCATTTAAAAATCCCTATATTTAATGAATGATCCTCGTATATACATACACAGATATGTGCATGCATTTGTAAATACATGCATATATATATATGGACATACACTCAGACGGACATACATACATAGACCTATTCACTGAATTAGTAGAATACAACGACTGCTTCTCTGCAGAAGGATTTTTAAAAAGCCCAGAACGCGTGTCCTCGTTATGACACTAAAAAATTTGATAGTGGGGTTCCAGTAATGCAGGAGCTTTGGGTAATGAGGATTATCCCTTCATTATCATCGCTCTCGGGTTCCTTTTGGCCCGGAGTGGTAGCATCTGATAGGGTGCCATCAATGGGTCAAATACAACTTAACTGTATGCTTATGCTAAACTGAATTGTTTGAAATAGAACTGTTTTGACATTTAAACTGTGTATATAATCTAAAGTAAACTGTTTTCATTTAACTGTGTGCAAATAAATGACATGTTTAATTGAAATGTTCGTGATATAGATTAATACTTGGAACCATTTAACTTTTTTGACTAAATATATCCATTTTTGATATTTAAACTGTACTCATGCTAAACTTAATTGTTTGTAATGGAACTGTTTTTCTGAGATTTAAACTGCGTACTTATGCTTAACTGAATTATTTTAAATAGAAGTGTTTTTACATTTACTTGTGTGTAAAGAAAAAAAATACTTATACTAAACGGAAAGCTTTAAATAGAACTGTTTATATGGATGAAAATATATTCATCCTTAATAACATTCAATAGTTGATGTGCCATAAAACCAAACCAAAACAAACCAAACACACACACATAAACTCTCTCAAGGTTTTATCGTTTAAGAGCATATCCATATTAGTGGGTTTTTAAATGATTAATCCATTCTTGGATAGATAGATAGATAGATAGATAGATAGATAGATAAAGATGAAAGACAGAGTGATAGTTACAGAAAAAGATAGATTTAAATGTATTTATGTATGCATGTACGTACGTATGTACCAACCCTTCCGCACAGACAGGAAGTGACACAATTTTATTATTTCCGTGGAGATTAAGAGCCTTGAATTCAGAATGTTCCTTCTCGTAGACTGGTTTTCCTAACCAAGGCAAAATTACCCACTATGCCTCACGATTTTACCCATACTTGGAGGGAGAATATTTGGATTCACACCTTTCTCAATTGTACTAGTGCTATGGGAAATGCAGTCAATATCCTCGATGATTTGAACTATTGTCACCGTGTCCATTTCCTCCAACGATAACTGTAGCACAAATAACACCTCCAATATGAATAAAAGTTTGTTTTTTTTTAATATTTAACTATGTCAAAGCAAAACACCGATGTTTAATTGAATTGTTAGTGTTGAATAGCAATACTAGAGAGCGTTTAACTGCATGCAAACACGTGATAAATAGAATTATTCCTATTAGATAGAAATAATGTAATTATTTAACTGTGTGAAGAAAAAGAGCCCTGGCTCGTTTGAAGATGTTATCTAAGAAATCTGTTTTAGAAATCCTATATTTAATATGTATGTTTAAAAATGGTTTTGGCATTAAATAACCTACAATATTTCATACGCCATAAAACACAACCAAACCAAACCAAATCAAAGAAAATAAAACATGTGTTAGTTCCAGTAGTTATATCAACGAGAACTTAAAAATATATTTACACAACCATTCTTTGTCGTCCCTTCCGGGAATTAACACATTGCTAGTACAGCGTTGCGTGCTTTTTTTACATCCACTACTCCCTTCGGGGAGCTGTTTTTTTCTATTTCTGTCTTGAACGGAAGAATTCTTTATCTGCTTTATTCTAAAAGTTGGTCACGTGACAACAAAGTTTATTAGCACCATATTTGTTTCTAAGCTGCCTAGACTCCGTACTTCGAACGACAATAGATCAAATAAAAGAAAATGAACGACAGAAGTAAACGATATCCCACAGAAACTATACCGAACACAGACTATGCAGATAATATAGCGCTTCTGGTAATTATACCTACTCTACCTGAATCCCTGCGGCATAGCCAGGAGCAGGCAACAGGAGGCATTCGGTAACGCGTGAACGCAAACAACACGGATTACATGCGTTCTCACCGAATAATAGTCATTTCCAATCTAAACTGTGGTCCTCTGAAATTAATAGATTAGTTCAACTACCTTGACAGCAGTATCTCATCTATTTAAGTGATGTTAATAAGCCCCTAGTGAAGCTGTTGTGTGTGATCGATAGGCTCTTGATCATATGAAACTCTTATCTGATAAAATAAAACGGGATACTTCAAAGCTGTGGCTGTGTCATTTATACGGTATGGATATACGACAGGGATGTTGACAAAACCCATTGTTTAAAAGCGAGACGGGAACTGCACATTAATTCTCCGAACTATATCAAACAAATCCCAGAATCAACATCCCACAAAATAACAGACTTACGGCCATCTCTAAATCCACGAGAGTAAGACGAACAAGTCATGAGGGACGCAGCTGGAGAAGCAAGGACAAGCACATAAGTGACGTTCCTCTATGGGACCCTACACATAGACGTACCAGTGTTGACCGACCAGTAAGAGAACTTAGCTAAAACAGCTCTGTGCGGACACAGGATGTAGATTGGAAAACCGGCTGGGAGCGATGGATGATAGGGAGGGATGGAGAGTGGGTCAAGGAAATTCATGTTAGAAGTGTAACTTGATGGTGATGGTATATCGTTATTTTAACGGTTACTGAAGTAGATCCAAAACATGAAGATATTAATTACAATTAATTGTGGCTTTTATGACATGTATGCATATGATCACTATATCCATAAATCTGTCACTTCTTTGTAATTTGAAACTGTATTTTTATCTGTCTGTACGTTTGTCTGTCTGTCTGTCTGTCTCTCTCTATATATACATATATATATATATAGAGAGAGAGAGAGTGTGTTTGTGGTAAATTACAAAGCTTTTTGCTAAGATATGGCACAAGGCCAAATGAAAGGGGCACCCAATGAAACTAGAACTATATATATATATATATATATATATATATATTCCCCCCCGAATACGATAAAAGTAATACGATGAAAGTAATATTGGAATTCGAACGGATCCAGAAGAAAATATGTAGGCATAAAATGTTTATTATGTTTAATGAAATTTGCATTAACTAAGAAATGCTCTCTCTCTCTATATATATATATATAGTGCATCCATATAGCAGTATCGACACGAACACCGATTGGAAAATATTTTTTAAAAATTCATTTTATTTTATCAGCCAGGTCTCACTTATATATATATATATATATATATATATATATATATATATGTGGGGGGGATATACATTTATATATGTGTATATGTTTGTATGTGTGTTTCAAAAGATAAACCAGAGATTTCATTCCTGTCAATTTCAACTTAATCCGTGAAGACTTTACATGAATCGTTTTATTTTCAGCTCCCTACTGGAGTCATCTTCGGGGAAGAAATAATGAAATGGCAAAATCTATGACGAGCCATGTATATTTACTTAAAGAGAAAGAGCGACTTGGAAGAGAATTTTTGGAAGAAAATAATTTTATTGGGGAAAAGAGGAAAAGTTGGCATTTTGAAATCGATTGCTTTGTTCGAAGTTGGTCTTGAAGATAATGTATCTTACTCCTTATATAACGAGCTTGAAGAATTTTGAGTTTTTGTGGTTTTTCTTCGTCTAATATGGTGGTACTTTCAGTAAGAATCTTTTTAAATATCTGGTGGTGCGGCATTAATGCATTGCAAGTTATTGAGAAATGGAGCTAGTGTTGGATAGGTGAAGTGTTAAACGTCTCGACAGTTGAGGCTGAATGTGTTTGAGAAAAATACGCTGCCTTTCTGCATCCATTTTATCAGGAAGTAAAAGGAATCTTAGAATACTTGAACGGATCAAAGATAAAATTGGTAGAAACAAAGTGTCAGTCCCATTTAATCAAACATGTTTAAACGTGAAAATGCAGATTATACGTATACATAAGCCTTGCAAGAACAGGCACCTCTGGTGGTGTAATGGTTAGCAAGCTCGACTAGCGAACCTTTCATATGGCCTTGTGCCAGATCTAAGCAAAAAGCTTAGTAAATTTCCATAAGCCTTGCAAGAACATAAATATTACCATGATACCGATAATGAATAGATATTTGTTTTGGAATCGGCATGGAAAAATCCGTCAACGCCGCCATCGTAGGCGTTGGAATACTTCCCCGTCATTGTGTTTTAAAATCAGTTAACAGCACAAAGAAGATCCAACCGAGAATCATGCAAAATGTTCTATTATGACTGATCTATAACTTTTCTAACATTTTCTGACGCATTGTGGTTGACCTGCTTGATTGCAACATCACAGTGAGTTTGAACAACAGCCACACTATCAGTTTTATTTTCAAGATTGATATCCTTAAAAAAGGTATAAAACCAGTTAAATCGCTGTAATCAGGGAAAAACGGCTAAATATTTGAATATAGGTTGGTTGGTTGATTGGGTTTATGGCAGATCAACCTTTGCAGGTTATTAATGACAAATCTTTTTTATACATATATATTAAATATATAAGTTGGTTGGTTGGTTCTTTTGGTTTACAGCTTATCCTACATCATCTGATCCTTTAACGCCGAATTAAATTTCGAACAATTCAGTTTAGGATAAGTACACAATTTAATTGTCGAAAACATTTCTTTTTCAAGCTATTCAAGTTAGTCAATCAGATCTAGTTCGAAGAATTCAGTTTAATGTAATAACAGTTTTTGTTTACGATCAGTTAAATGTCAAAACAATTCAGTAAAGAGTAAAAGCAGTTCTATTTGAAGTAATTCAGTTTAACATAAGTACACAGTTTAGTTTTATTCGAAAACAGTTCTATTTCAAATAGTTCAGTTTTGCATAAATACAGTTTTAATGTCAAAAACAGTTCTATTTCAAGGAATTTAACTTACCAGAAGTACATATTTTATCCCTTTGTAGCCATCGGCTAAATAGCACCCTCATTATTCTTTATGCAAGGAAGGCTTTAGCATTATACAATTTACGAAGGTTGATATGCCATTAAACAAAGAAACCAATCGAAAACATGATTTGAGTCCGGTCTAGAAAGAGGTTGAAATACAGAAATAAAGTGAATGGTATTTTTCTGTGTCCATATATCTGACCTTTCTCCGTTTTTCTTTTTCATCTCTTCATCTTTCGTTGTCATTTCTTCACCCGCACTGTCATCTCTATTTTTTGTCGCCGGCAAAATTCAATGATACACCACAACAGAACATAATCCACCAGTTACATTATTATCTATTAATAAATGTTAACGCCGCTGAAATGAGGATGGATTACGTTTCTTTGTTTTATAACATATCAGCTTTAATAGGTTATTTAATGCCAAAAACAATACTTTTAGAAGAACAGTTGTGGTACTATTTAGCTATGAGCTAATGAATATAGAGATCACACCTTCCGCAATGGTATATGTCCATAAGCGAACGTAATAGCGCGACTAGAGTTCGAACCGACTTACTACAATGTCTCAGTACTGCAAATTAACCCCATCATTATTGCTGTGATCATTAGTCTATTTATTTTCTTATCTGTGTACACTCATATTTGTTCTGATAATTCTCACATTGTTTTAATCAAATTCAATAATTTAACATTAGCTCTTAGCTTTATCTTTGTTCTATGAATTTCAAAGTTTTAATTAATCCTTGTGTTGTTGTTGTTAAAACGAGTCCAAAAGTCATAACATGCCTATTGTTCATTACATAATTGATTATTATAAAATTATTATCTCGTTTATTACAGCATCTCAGTTAATCATTTAACTCGCTGTAATCATGGAAAAACTGCTAAATAGTTGAATATAGGTTGGTTGGTTGATTGGGTTTATGGCAGATCAACCGTTGCAGGTTATTAATGACAAATCTTTTTTATACATATATATTAAATATATAAGTTGGTTGGTTGGTTCTTTTGGTTTACAGCTTATCCTACATCATCTGATCATTTAACGCCGAATTAAATTTCGAACAATTCAGTTTAGGAAAAGTACACAATTTAATTGTCGAAAACATTTCTTTTTCAAGCTATTCAAGTTAGTCGAACAGATCTAATTCAAAGAATTCAGTTTAATGTAATAACAGTTTTTGTTGACGAACAAGTAAATGTCAAAATAATTCAGTAAAGAGTAAAAACAGTTCTATTTGAAGTAATTCAGTTTAGCATAAGTACACAGTTTAGTTTTATTCGAATACAGTTCTATTTCAAATAGTTCAGTTTTGCATAAATACAGTTTTAATGTCAATAAAAGTTCTATTTCAAGCAATTTATCTTACCAGAAGTACATATTTTAGTTCTATTGGACCCATAGGTAGGACCTTATCAAATGCTACAACTCCGAACAAGAGTTGACCTTGGATCGATGTAAATAAAGGGGTACTCCACATTCCCCAATGTTCCAGCATTACTGGAACCTCACCATCAGATTGTTTAGTATCATATCCAGGACACTCGTTGGGGTATATTACGCCTCTGCAGTGAAGCAGTCGAAGTATTCTCAAGCTGCTGCCGACTGGACAATTGAATATAAGAGAAAGGCTTCAAAATTATAACAGATACAATAGGCACAGTAATACTGTTCGGTAGCGCAAACATTCAGCAACACAATCTCTTTTTCCAAATACCGAAAATTGCTGAGTTTAAGTCGACTTTCTAACCTTAATATATTTTCAAAAGTCGGGGAGGGTGTATACGGTAAGTTTAAAACTTTGTGTGATCATAGAGTAGCACATCACTCCTAGCAATCGATTCATACTACTTACCGTAACTCCTGCAACTTGACACAATCAATTCAAAATTAAACTCTAGTTTATTGAACATATTCAACAAATCGACATATGTAATATAATAGCCGAGGGATTTCGGTTTATGCCTTTGGGTTTAGTTAGGCTGAGAACCTTTCGGCACACTGCATGGGTTACTTAGGTGCAACATTAACGCAGGTGTTCATACGCGCGCGCACAGAGTGGATGTCTCACTCAGAGATGTCACACTAGTTCGAGGTGGGAAACGGAGGTTAACGAGTGCGAATGACATCACGCACCGGATGTGCGCGGAGGATTTGGGGAGATTTTGAAAAAGTCAGTGAGTTGAGAACCGGACACCGAACGAGACGGTTGGTTTTCGCTTGCTCGCGGAGACCTTTGTGGCAGGTGCCGCGCGTGTTGGGCGGGGGGACAGATAAAAAATCCAGAATAGAAAGAATGTGTATCTCTCTTCCTTACGTCGAAACCTTTAACTCAAAGGTAATAAAAGGTTTCGTACTTGAACTGAGAAGTCATTACGTGTTTTTCGAATTTCGAGATTCCTATGTGCGATGTATATACGTAATGAACGTCCCATGTACATTTCGCATTTTCATGCATATGGCCATGGTACACATATAGATTAATATCAAATGATTAAACTGAAATACAAATTAAGTATGATATAAACACGATGTCGCACACCGTCTCCAACGACTGATATACTGACTGTATTACTAAGCGGAACGTCACAGCACCGAAATGTATCTAAGCCATGTTCTTTTGACTTGCAGCCATGTTCTTTCGGGGCCTCAGACGCTAAGCCTTTCATCTATTATCCGAGAAGTGAGATCGTGTTTTTTTTTAGTCTATGTTTCGTTGATACGCCCTTATTGATATATAAATCACCATATACATATGTCATAATATCTTGATACACCACAAGAAGGCCTAATCCACGCTCATACATGTGTAAGTATGTTCGACTTTATATATATATATATATATATATATATATATATATATATATATAAGTGTGTGTAAGTGGGTATACTTGAGTAAGTATGCCAGTGTGCTTGAAAATTTCAAAGAACCTGTTGCAATCCAATAAAACGACTGGCTACCATGCATAAAACAGTCAGCTGGGGCTGCAGAAATGTTTTAAATAGTACTGATTATTTATATTAAAATGGATTTGGTGTTAAATAACCTACAAAGGTTGATATGCTCAAAAAAACCAACCAACCAACCAACCAACAAAACAAAGAACATGAATAGTAAGCATCACGAATTAACCTCTGTTACAAGTTTTTGGGTTTTTTTTTTACTTATCAATACGAGCGTGTTTGTATTAGATTTCAGGAAGTATCTCAATCTTGAGAGCGAACGTTAAATTATGTGCTAAACACAGGAAATTGGCAACTGAGGCACTTGGAATGTTTTATCAAACCTTCGGTAATGACGCAATCATCTGATTCACGTTTCGATTGACATTCGTGATTTAAGAAGAATATTGGCCTCGTCGGCTGTGGCAGCGGAATACACCGACTGTTTTTCTGCAGAGGGGTAGAACTCCTCCCACGAGTATCCTAGATATGACTCTAAACAATCGAAGGGTGAGGCTTCAGTAACGCTGGAGATTTTGAGAATGCAGAATACCCCTTCATTGCCATCACTCTCCGGTCCACTCTCGTTCGGAATGGTAGCATCTAATACAATCATGTCTATGGGTCAAATAGAAGTAACCTGTGTACTTCTCTTAAACTGAATTGTTTAAGTAGAACTGCTTTCTGTATTTAAAAAGATTTGGCATTGAATAACCTACAATAGTTGATGTACCATAAAGCCAAATCAAACTAAACCAAATCGAGAATAATATAGCATGGTACATAAGTCACTGAGGATTTTTCAAAATATTGATAACTTTTTATTCTAAATAAAAAGAAAAGCATTTGAGCAATGTCATCATTGACTTTTAGTTCAAAGTAATTTTCAGGCGTCAAAATAGATATAATCAACAGAAAAATGAATAGCTTTTCTTATTAAACGTTCCCACTCATTTCGTTGAAAACGTATGAATTTTGAACTACACCAGTACGATCGTTGCTTCTCATCCATTTTACTGACTAGAATTGGCTCGCTATTCTCGTTAAGTTAAATTTAATTTTAATAGTCGATATTTTGATACAGGTGGAGATATCCTTCGTGAATCCCATATGATGTTATAACAGTATAAAAAACGTATACAAAGAAATAGTTTGAAGTGACTTGTGTTGTGTATCTCTTTAAAAAAGGGTTTTGGCCAAGTCCAATAATTTACGAATACTTATTTCCATAGGAGTCTCGGAACTTTTTGATCTCATTGATTATAAAGATAGCTTCGGTTCATATTTAGAATGAATGAATTACTTCTGTCTTCGTATTTGACGTAAATATTTGTCCCTTTCCTTGTGTATTAAACGATACAGTACTGGAAAAATATACTACGTTCCAATAACCATAAAATGTAGACGATATCTAATCGATTTTCCATTAAAATATCGAACATTATTGAAAGTACATATTATCATCAAATATTCTCTTTTAATACGGATTTGCATAATGTGTTGTTTTGAAAAGAAATTTATTAAGCACTTCAAAACATTTGATCGTTAAAAGTATTTAAACAGCTCAACATCCCATTTCAATAACTGGAATCAATGCAAAAAATATAATCAAACAACAACACTATAAAATCATAGCAGTGTAAAACGTTAACACTTCTTACAACGTGGGTCAAATAGGAGACACTAACTTTTACCATTTTCAGCTATCGATGTACACAAGACTTCAGTGCGTAACTCGTTTAGATTAGAATCTTTAATGCAGTTATTTGATTAGGTTTTAAGTTGCTTACAAGTACCTGTTATTTATAAGCAGTCATCTTTGCTACGTGGTAAACAGGCTCGTCGCCTTTTAAATTCGATGATCTAACGTGAGCTGATCTGATATATTTAATGGTGACTAGAAGAAATAAATAAACAAAACAAGTCATAACTGGTGCTCAGAAATTACACACTTCTGAAGAATATAGAGTTTTCATACGATATAAACGAAGAAAGTAGAAGCAAAATCACAAAACCCATGGATTACAAATACTCTAATTAAAGTAACATGTTAATGCATTCCTTCTAGTGTATGTAATCTATTTTCGCGACTAAATTGAGTGAATTGACAAAGAAGAGTATGTCAAGAATAAAAATGTTTTATTTGAAAAATACGTTTTAATAATTAAAATCCGTCTACGTATGTTGAGCTCGACGGGATTTGAAATGCTTCAGCGCTTTCATTACTCCCATGTCCACTGCAATCCAGACTGGTCATACCGATGAGGCTTCTAACTGAAGGTCAAAAACAACTGTTCAATAATTTATGAAGGATTATTATCAAGTTATCTGAAAACATTCAGCAATGTGAAAATTAAATTACATAGAAATACTTGATAAATAGAATTACTGATTTTAAACAGCAATGCTTGAAACCCTATAGCTTTCTGCGAAAAATGATTAATATCAAAAAGTAATTATTGTGTTCGATGGGAAGAAACGAAGCCATTTAAGTGTGTGCTCATAAATGAGCTATGAAAATTTGTTCAAAAAACAAACTTACCTACAAACTATTCACTCGTAAATCTCTCTCTCTCTCTCTCCCTCTCTCTCGCACGCACACACACACATATATATAATATATATATATATATATATATATATATATATATATATATATATATATATATATATATATATAAGCTTGTATGTTGGCCGATCAAAGGTTTCCTTCTCAAAAAACTACTAGACCGATGGGAATGGTAAGGGAATACTCATTTCCCTGATTGATCCACTAAGCCTTGACACGTGTCTTATAATGCTGGGAGTTAAGCAAGGAGGCATCGAGTACCATTTTTTGAGTCTTTTGTATGACACGACCAACGATTGAACCGGGTACCTCTTTTTATATAATATTATGTGAGAATTAAAATCTAATTGCAAACATTCTGGATTTTCTAAATATTTTCTAAGTACATTTTTTAAAAATACATATACACTACAAGGCTTTCGCTGATCCCAATCTACATCTAAGTTGTAATGATGTATCGGAATTTTCACGTTTAAGTGTTTGTTGTGTATTTTTCAGGAAGATTGTATGTGTTTAATTATTAACGTACTGCATATATTCAGACTTAATTAGTGTGGCCCCAATAAGTGAATGGGTAAAAAATGTGAAGCTTGAAAAATGTTTTATTTTAATTAAACAATTTGAAAAGTTCTGTCAACTTGACTAGAAAATCGGCACTCACTTCCACTGTAACCTTTTATTTAGTTGTAGACATTACTTACACTTGTGAAAATTAAGTAACGTTTTAAAGATGCAATCTCCATCTTTTCCGTACGTAACATTCTCAACAAATACGAATTCTGAATCCTGAATTTTGAATAAATGTCTTTATTAAGTACATTATTTCTTATGTAATGTAATGGCATTACATAAGAAATAATGTGCTGCCATTAAGAAAGAGGCTTAGTGATATGAACAATGAAATTTTGAAAACCACACAAAGCAAAAATAAACACTTAGAACGTCTCTGCAAAGATATCTTGATGTTCTCTTGATTTCTAAATTATTATATTTTTTTACAAATACTCTTAAGAATGTCATGTGTTACGTTGGAGGTGTTGACTATAGTTAACAGGTCAATAAACCAAATGAAGAGATATCGACGAGATCACGTACGGAAAATGTCAGACGCATGTTCACGGAAAAACATCACCCCCTTTATGACTCTAGACCTATCTCAAAACAGGAAGATGTGAAGTGGTATTTTTGTGTTGATACATGAAATGCTTATTTGCATCCTACATCCGAAGCGTTAAGTCGCTATCTCCAAAATTTAAGACGTTTCTTGTCTTCGACTCGCTAATAAATGATTCACTGACCCTTTTGAAAATGGCCCAACTCTCCTGAGACCATTTCTTGCATTGACAGGGAGAATTGTTGTTACTGACCCGGGTAGTCAGTAATACAGTCAAGCACCAATTTCACTTGTTGTAGGCACCCACTGTATTAGACATGTCTTTTTGTTGCCTAAATTTCAAATGATCTTCACGTTAAAATATGTTGTGATTCATTGATATTAGTCATCGTTTACAATAAAATAAATTTTCTATGCTTATTGGCTGCTCATTAAAACATAATTGGAGTTTCATTTAAGATTCTTACCAAAATATTTTTAGTCTAAATTGGGTATTCATTTAATAAAACTTACTTTCATCAATTTATATATATATATATATATATTAAAATGACTCGGTTCACTAAGAGGTTTGTATTTTTTATGAATTATATTTTATGTTCTTACATACGAGTATGTTTCCAGTTTTTTGCTTTCGTCATATAATACATGTGGCACATATGATTGGGACACTCAATGAAGCTCGAATTCACTCGTGTAGGTTTGTTAGTGGAAGCATTTTCAGAGTTTGTATTGGTTTATATTGAGGTAACTATTTTGTATTAGATTTTTCTTCCACCTCCTCGCTTTCGTTTTCTCAGAGTGTGTCTACTGGTCTGTCCTGTTGTGTATACTACCGAAACTAGTCTTTGATTTATTATATGTTACAAAGTTCTACGCTGCTTTACTTCAGGTCGTTGTGTATTGTCTGCGTGTGTGTGTGTGTGTGTTTAGTTGTTATGCTATAGAGTTTATTTGTCTTTTTTGTTAAAGTTGTTTTGAATTCCACAGTTACTTTTTCTTCTGTGTGCGTTTATTTTCCTATGTGTGAGTTTACATGTTCGTTTATGTATGTGTGTGTGTGGTTTGAGTTTGAATGTTCCTGGGTGGGTTTAGTTTGGGCTAATTTTTTTTTTCTTTTGAAGTAGTTTGTTTAAAATTTACTTGCAATTACTTTTTGCCATTTATTTTTTCTGTGCATTTATATATACATATGTATGTTTGTTACGATTTGCATGTGTGTATAATTTATATCTTATTCAACGTAGGCTTGAATACATCTGATTTTTTTTTAAGTAATGTGTAATCGTTAGTTTGATGTATGGGCATTGTTTTAAATTTTCTGTGATTTTATTCGTATAGGTGTTGAGATACATTTCATTTTCTATTTTTTGATATTTTAATATTGCTTTTGTGGGGTGATATTCTTATATGAAAGAGTTGTGTTGATCCTATGTACACTTCTTTACATTTGTTACATTCGATTATGTAGACTACGATTTTTGAGTTGCAGCTGAAGTCTTTATTTATTCTGAATTGGGTTTCTTGGTCTTAAAAAAGGTATAGGATATTTCTTCTATAACTATATCACATACTCCTTATATTTTATTCTTGCATTGTGTTATATTTTCCCAGAATGTTGAAGCGGTGAGTATTCTTTTAAGATTTTTTTTTGTCTCTAGCTTTTAATGAGTTTTTTTTGTCTAATATTTTTTTGATTTTGTCATTGTTATTAAATTCTTCTAGATTTTTTTATTATTTATGGGAATAGTTCTGGGTTGTTATTGTTGTAGGTTTCGAAATATGCGAAGGTTTGGTATCCATTTTGGTGTAGGGTTGTGTTTAGTTCTTTAAGGCAAGTTTTTTTCTGAGATTTTTATCAGTGATTATAGAGTATATTTTACCCGCTAGAGTGTAAGGGATGGATTTTAAACAGTTTTTGGTGTGGTCGCTATTGAAGTGGAGGTATTGCTGGGTGTCTGTGGGTTTGGGATAGATATCTATTATGAATCGGCCATTTTAGTATTTAGTATTTTTGTTTGGGGTTTGAAATTTGTATAAATTCAGATTTTTGTGTTTCTACGGCTTTTTTTATTAGATTGGACTTGTGAATTTTTTGTAGTTCGTAGAATTGCTTGTTTTGGGGATATAATTTGTTAAGAAGCCTTATTCTTTTGTTAATTAGTTGTTTAGTGTGTGTTTTGCTGGATGTTGTGATTTTTGAGTTGATATTATTTTGTATTTGTACTTTTTGTTTAGTGTTAGTTTCATCTTTTAATATCTCTTGGATTTTTGTTTTGTACTATGTTTTATCAAAGATGACATCGGCGCTCCCATTGTCTGCTTCTTTTATAATTATGTTTTCATTTTCTTGTATATTTTAAGGATTGTTTTATTTTGTAAGATGTTGTCTTTTTCTTTTAGGTTAATATTACATTATGTTTCGAAGAATATTTTTAGTTCACAATATATACATAAATATTTGAAAAAATTACCCCTCTGATCAAAAAAGCTATAGTTTTAAAATGTGAGATAAAATTGGATGATTTCAGAAGTCATGTTATGAAAAAGAATCTAAGAGAGTATTTTTCGGAAGTATCAGATGAAATATTTTACAGAATTTAATCTATATCGAGGGATTGTATCCATTGTGTTTATGTTCCGTGCAAATATTTTTGACGATGTTCATGTGAGATGATACTAGAAAGAGTCATAACAAACAAATAATGATTCGTCAGGATTGTGAGCGAGGATAATTATGTAATTGTAAAATCAATAATCTTTTTTTCAATTTCTGAAAGGAAATAAAAACTTTTCTTTAACTTTGAAGAGACGCATTTTCCTCAAATTGAAAACAACATATTTACTTCCAACTTGCTATTAAAAACACTGAAAATGAACATATTGAACAAGTATTAACTGATTAATTGAAAAATATCAACCCAAAATGGCCTTTTTTTCCTTCAAAAATTTTCCAGGGAATAAATTTAGTAAAAGGGATAAGGATATGCGTATTATTATTGTTTAAGGGAGATGATAATTAAAAAGAAGTACACATATCGTCATCTATGGTGTATAAAAAAAAACAGAGTAAAATGTGCCGGACAGGACTGCGATATCGGATTTGTTTTTTTTTATTTGTTTTCCTGACATATCAACAATTATAGGTTATTTAAGGCCACCTCCTATATATATATATATATATATATATATATATATATATATATATATATATGTGTGTGTATATATATATATATATATATATATGTATATATATATATATATATATATATATATATATATATATATATATAATTAAAAATATATGATTTGAATACACATTTTGTCGATAAATTTTTAAAGGAAACTAAGCTCATTGTTCGCACACATTTTGAGGTATAACAACCAAATACATATATGTCTATCTACTTTTAATTGTTAGTTTGTGCACAGTTAAATGGATATAAGCAAGTAAAATTGGAGATTGTGGTCAAGGGCGACGTGAAGACTTCCTTTTCAATATATACAACATCGAGGTCTATTTGAGGGAGCTATTCCATTCCCTGGGTGGTTCAGCTTTACACTTGATCCGTACCATATAATTCTGACTGTCAAGCAAGGCGGTATCAAGTAACAAGCTTTGAGTATTTGGTATGACTCAACCTAGGCTTGAACCACGGTCTCCAGGGCCATTATTGAATTCTCTACCCATTTGGCAAAAGGGAATAGTTTGCGCCTAGTTTTATTTTTATATGATTTTGAAATAATTTGTTTACACATTAATTTTGCTATTGTCTCGGCACAGTTAAATGGTTTCAAGCATTCTATGTAATGCCAATACTTTAATTTAGGCACTCAGTTAAAGAGTTTCAAGTATTCTTATTCATCACTAATTATTCTATTCAGCTTTACTTATTCATTTAAATCGTTCAGTTAAATCGTTGCAAACATTTGTCTATATAACAAACAGTCCAAATAACATCAGTTATTTGTTTACACGCTGTAAAATTATCAAATAGTTATATTTCTAACAATTCAAGTAAGAATCAGTCGTTTGTTTGCACACATTTTAAATGCCAAAACGTTCTCTTTGACAGAATGATAGGTCGCTGATGCTAGTCCGGGACAGAGTAGACATGGAAGCAATGACAATGAAGAAGTGCTTCAAATTCCCCAAAGCTCCAAGACTGGAGCTCTGCCCTCTTATTGTTTAATGTCATAACTAGTACACAAGTTAGATGTAGTCTTAACCCTTGGCAGAGAAAGCAATCGGTGTTTCCACAGCCACTGCCGAGTGGGCCGTGCCACATCGGAGTAAGTGCGCTCGATCTCAACTCTTTCTTTTACGTTTTCTTTCGAACTAATCCCATTGTAAAAAGCTGTAAATCGTCTTATCACCTCTGCAGTGGGTTCGATAGTACCATTACTATGTTTCAAAAGGATGGCGTTGGCATAACATAACACACAAAGGTTGATATGCCATTAAAGAAAAAAAGGCGTTAGAGCAATCTTTCAAATAAAGACCACTTTGTTTCTGTCACATTCCTGAAGTCTATTCTGATTCATTTAATATTTTAGAAAGATACCAGTGTCAGGTTCCTAGTAAAAATTAAACACATTCTAAAATTCTATCAAACGCTTAATTTTTCGTACGGTTACTTTATTTATCATTGAGTTGGACGACTACAAATATTATTTTCGTTAGAAATTCCACTTTTAACTGCCAAATGGCCTCATCATATTATTATATAAGAAAGAGGCAAAATAACTTCATTCTTTTTATCCTCATAAATAATAAGAAAATACCTGATATTGGTCCTCCAGAGCATGGACTTTTATTTCACAGCAAATCACGTTGCATTAAACATAACACCACAAAATAGGACACAACATGTAATGCTCTAAGTTTATTTGTCTACACTCAAGCACACCGACATATGCATAATGATACTATATAAAAACACGAAAGCAAAAGTCCGCTCACCCGATGCAGATATTGTAACAGGTGTACAACAAGGTGACACATTAGCCCCATACCTGTTTATTATCAGGCTAGACTACTTGTTTAGAACGTCTATAGATTTAATGAATAAAATTTTTTTCAAGCAGGCAATGGAAAGAAACTAATATTACCCTGCGCAAACTATAATGGACGCTGATGACACAGCGTTTCTGGTAAAAACGCTCGCCCAAGCCGAATCCCTGCAACATAGTCTGGAACGAGCAGCCGATGGCATAAGCCTCGATGTCAACGCAGACAAGACAGAGTACGTATGATTTAATCAAAGAGGCGATATCTCCACACTAAAAGGTGGTCCTTTAAAACTGGTGGTCAAGTTCACCTACCTCTGAAGCAGCGTCTTATCAACCGAGAATGACATCAACACGTGACTTGCAAAGGCATGAACAGCTATCGATCGGATATCGGTCATATAGAAGTCAGACTTGATTGATAAAATAAAACATTTTTTCCAAACAGCGGTTGAAGCATGGATACTGATATATGGATGCACTACATGGACACTAACTGAATGTACGGAGAAAAAGATTAACGGCATTAACACAAAAATGCTGCGAGCTATATTGAACAAGTCCTGGTGGCCCTACTATTTAATCATAACTGTAAAGAGAAGTGTCGATGCATGACTTTTACAAGAGTATTTGCGCCCATCAATATAAGAAAACGGATGGGTACACAAACACGCATACATACATATATGCATGCGTGTGTGTGTGTGTGTGCGTGCATGTGGTGAGTGTACACGCGTGCGTTTTTATATTATTTGGTAAAAACGCACGCGAACACACACACACACACACACACACGCACATATATGTATATATATATGTATGTGTGTGTGTGTGGTTGTGTTACTGCGCGCGTTTTTATATTTATAGGCGCAATACTCTTGTATATATATATATATATATATATATATATGCAAATACCTACTCAAAAACAGGAAGACTTTAATAAACGACTATATACAAGAAAAAAATCACGCCTACCAGCATGTCCAGCGTTCTTCGTCCATCTTAACATATATATATATATATATATATATATATATATATATATATATATATATATATATTAAATGAAAATATGTATAAAACATGAAATATTATGGTCAGGATCACTTGAACTTAATTTCCTGGCGTTTTATGTGATGCGTCTATCATCAAACGAAAATGAGAGAAAAGTTGATAATGAAACGTGTATGATATCGCTACGAGATACAATGTATTAGATTAATAGAATTTAGAGCAGTCACAATACTGGATAAAATTAGTTTGAGCGTAAATGATACACGAGAAAAATAAAAACATGTTTACAGTCATCAATTCACGTTTTTTGTAAGGCAATTCGCTTTCTGACAGTTCTAGCATATTCTCTGCCTGTTCTCGAAAGCATATTTTCCCAGATATAATCTGCAGCTATTGTTACGCCCTTTATACACTTATACTTTTTTTCCACTTTCATTTTATAATGAGTCATTTACCTATTTCATTGCTTTTTTACATTGTATATTTTTTATAGAGTTGTGCTGTTGGTGTATTTTTTGATAGTGAAAGTAAGAATATCGTTATGTCATCTATTTTTCCAATTCAGTTCATCGACATTGTTAATATGATTTTACTAAACAAACAATAACCTTTCAAAAGGCATCTAGCTTTAATCCTGTAGTGACATTTACCATTCTTGCTATCTTTCGCATTTATCATTTTTTTATTTTATGTTTTGGTTGAATAATTTGTTTCAAGCAGCTGATTTTCCAAATGCTTTTTCTTATAACTGGATAAATATTCCTACTTTTGCTTAAACACTCGTCATGTAGGGGTGATAAAAGTATATGATTATATTTCTCGTGTGTTCATCATTTTTTCCTCCTAGTATTTTGTGTGTACATCAGTGATACGAATATACCCTAATTCTTTAGGGTTGTATATATATATATATATATATATATATATATATATATATATATATATATATATATATATATATGATTGTTAGAGTGTTAGCCAATGATCCGTGAGATCGGGGTTCAATCATAGCAAAGAGTCACAAAATGGTACTTGATGCTTCCTTGCTTAACACTCAGCATTATAAGGTTCGTGTCAAGGGTAAGGGAAGCAATTCAGGAAAAGGAGTAGCACTCTCCCTTACATCTCAGTGTTGTGGTTTTTTAAACGGAGTGTTCGTGTCGTTCTCGGTTACGGTCGGTCAACTTACTAACTATATATACATAAACATACAAACACAAACATACATATGTATATACATATATATATATATATATATATATATATATATATATATACACACCGGACACTGCCCTAATGGATAGAGTGTTTGGCAATGGCACGGGACCTGAGCTCAATCCCAGGTCAAGTCATATCAAAGACTCAAAAAATGGTACTTGATACTACCTTGCTTAACGCTCCGCCTTAAAAGGTAAGGATCAAGGTCATATAGAAGTCAGACTTGATTGATAAAATAAAACATTTTTTCCAAATTCCTATAACTGAACCCCTGTCAAAATGTTTACTTTTTCCAGATTATATGAGTCTCACTGTCCGACAAAGTTACAGAAATATTACTTTAAAAGATGCACTAATGTTTGTTCCAATTCACTTATTGTCTCCGAAAATAATGAATTTTTGAAATATAAAAAACATATTCTTTTTTCTTTAATCCACTGCACAAATACCAACTTACCTCTCAACCTTTGTTTACGGGGCATTAAAATTGTAGGAATATTAAGTACCCAATTGCAGTTCAAATAACCGTGAAAACTCAACTGGGGCCTCGAAACAAAACGGCTTCCCCACCAGGCAAACCGAAAAATAGCTCTTTTTCCTGCATGTTTAAGAGAAGTTGTCTTCCAACATTTTTCATTGCCACAAGTATCAGCCTAGTTGCTGCGAAGCAATTCTCTCTTGAAATTTGCGTGCCGTTCTGACCTAGAACAAAAACAAAACAGAAAAAAGCAAGTCTTTGACACAGGATTCTTTCTCCTTTTTCGTTTTTCTACTGTCCTCAGATTTCTCGAACGTGAAAGTTAAAGGAAAATATTAGAATATCATCATCGACATAAAGACTTTCATGAGCCGATTTACCAATCAAAAGTACTCACCCTGTCAGTGTATCCTCATCAAAGGGGTTAAGTCTCTCCCAAAAAGTTTCATAGATATGAAACCAAACCGAATCTAATGATGAGGGCCTTTTTGAAGTCCATGGGAATCGAAAGTACCTTTTCATTGCAATTAATGACCCGAAGAATTTGCATCTGTTAGTGTACTATATGTGTGTCTGATAGATCTGTTTAAAAGATTAAAATATTTGCGCAAGAAATTATAAAAAAATACCCATAAGAAAGTAAATATGAATGTATAATGAATGTGATCCCCTAACCTCTACACATAAGATAAACTAATAGGCTGACACCCATTAGAACCAATCAATTAATCATAAGTATATAAATAGTTCTTTTTAATACATAAACTGTCTAAGGAATTCACCAACTTTCTTTGTAAATCATTTTTTACCTGGAAATGATTATGATTGATCTCACAGATCAAGATATATCTTGGATGATTGCCAGTGTGAAAGGAGCGCTCAAATACATTGAACTATCTACAGCTTTTTATACAGCTCATCTTAATCTGATGTAGGGTGTCTCACTATACATGAGACACACAAAAGAACTCTAAGAACTCTACAAATAATGATATTGTATTCGTCTTTTTTTAAGGTTTGAAAAATAGTATACTATAACAGCTAATTAAACCGCGATTACAATGCCTTGAACAAGAGAGGAAAATATTTTTCTCTACTTATTTGGAGACAAAATCATTAAAACTGTCCAAGCAAAATTTCCCTAGAAGTTTAACTGTAACAGTTATCCCCAGAAAAGCCATACTTATCATTGGGTATACAAATTTTTAGCCAAAGAGTCAGCAAAGAACATCTTAGATCTGACTGGAATTTGCCTACAAGATGTCCTGAAAATGTGGAAATGGTAAGAAATTCCTTCGGAAAGAATCTGAAAAAGTCTCTCTGAAGACGTACCAAAGATTTTGGTTTTTCATGTGTATTGTTGCAAAGAATCATTAATAAGGATCTTCAGCTGTACCCATAAAGAATCCAAATCAAGGATTGCCACATACCAGCTGACATGTGTATCTTGTCTCAGTAATATATCATTATTACATCAATGCTTCGCATCTATTTTTAGACGCCCTGTATAAGGTAAAGCACATTTAGCACTCGTGAATATAGAAGTCAGCATTGCAATAATCAATCTTCAAATTATCATTTTTACCCAACTTCGTAGTGAGGCCGACAATATTATTGATTGGATTCAACCAAAAATGATAAGAACGTTTGTATCTCAGCAAAATTTCTCACTAAAAAAAAAAGAAAAAAAAAGATTAGTCTCTTTTATTATGAGAAACGTTTTATTTTGTCTAATAAATCAATCAGAGAGAAAAGATTTTTCAACAATTTACTTTCAATATGGGCCAAGTAAACTTTACAACAATTGCGCAAAGGAAAGCAATACATTCTACTAATGTAAACCTCTAAAGTGCTATCAACACATTGACCTAGTGTGCATTGAGGACTCTTGTTCAATTTAAGCGGACATATCCGAGTGCACAACTTGGACAGTCAATGATGCGATAACATTTTAGGAGCACTCATAAAATTCTAGTATAATTCTTGCCAATAGCAATAAGACCCTCTCTATTCTATGTATACAAATATAAACAAATATTTGAATACGCTTCAAGCGGCGGATTTCCATTGTTTGAAACAGTAACGATTGAAGTTTAACGCTTGAATGACAGATCGCAGCGAGAATTGTCGAAAGTACGCATATTTAATTTGGTACTTTATTGCTCAATAAAGCCAAATTATACCAAACATATTCCCACAATCGGAATATACCATCCCCAAATTCTAAGACCACATTTGAAATCACTATCACGAATGTATTCACACACCATTACAAATATATATATCGGTGACTTTCTCTCCGCGCCTCTCTCTCTCTCTCTCTCTCTCTCTCAGATAGATTGATAGATCAAGCTACAGTGCCTCATGATGGAAAAAAAACACTGATTTTACACAATACCCAATAATTTTTCAGCATAATCTAAGTTTTCACCACTCATCACATAGAAGTTAGTGGTGTAATTGTTATCGTCGTAGGAAATGAACACGGCGACACGAGTTCAAATCCTGGACGAGACTGATTGCATTTCACAAAGCACCAATACCCTTGGGAAAGGTATGAATCCAATTATTCTCCCTCCAGCTATGGGTAAATAGTACGACAGACTAGGTTCTTCAGGCTTGGTGAGGCAACTAGTCTAGGAGAAGGAAAATGCTGAATTAAAACCTGTTAAACTTCGCTTAACAATTGACCTTGTGTCATATCCTGCCCGAGCGGAGGGGTTGGTAAATAGGAGTATTGATTATAATAATCGTCTGAAATTAAACGGTGAACATTTCAGACGAAAATGTAGCAAATCTACACACACACACACATATATATATATATATATATATATATATAGGTGTGTGTGTGTGTGTGTGTGTGTGCTCAACCCTCCCTCCGTCATGGCTTGAATGCAACGCAAATTCACTTTCTTAAAACGAAATGTACCTGGTTTAAATTCAGAGTATTCATTTTCCCTCACGATTTGTCGTACCAAGGCTAAATGACCAAGTCCATTCTACCACCCACCCAAAAAAGCACACTAAAAGATAGTTTCATATCTTTCTCAAAGATATCAACGGAAATATGAAACACAAAAGCCACATCCAGGTATATATATATATATATATATATATATATATATATATATACGCACGCACATGAGTATAATATATATATATATATATATATATATATATATTAAGACACTCAGGGAGAAGAGAGACAGAAATTTATGTGAACTTCTCTCTCTCTCTGTCTGTCTGTCTGTCTGTCTCTCTCTCTCTCTCTCTGTGGGGGGTGATTATGTTTGTGTTTCTGAGCATCTACATGCGTGCGATAAATAGGCATGATATATTGTATCTAGTGGTAGATAAGCAAACAAGATTATATGAAACATTCAAATTTAAGATAAAACATCTTTAAAAATATGGATGACTGTTCATGTGACCTGTAAACTCGGGTAATTTATAGTGGTATATTCCAGAAAACATATATATATATATATATATATATATATATATATATATATAGACATCAACAGAGAGACTGTTTCGTTGTATGTTGTATCAAAACTCTTCTGAGCGTCTTGTCACGCAGGACACTTCAAGCTAGGACCAAAACCCACGCAAATTTACGTTAGATTGAATATCTTTCCTCTCAGTCAACAGGTGATATACGTCAGCTCGGGAATTATAACGCTGTATTTACTAAATTTGGTTTGTTTGGTTTGTTTACATTTTTGCCTAACCGGATACCAGAGTTTTCAATTCATAAGAAGAGCTTTGTCTCTCTCTCTATCTCTCTCTCTCTCTCTTTCTCCTTCTCTCTCTCTATTTATATATATATGTATGTGTGTGTGTGTGTGTGTGTGTGTGTGTGTGTGTGTGTGTGTGTGTGTTTGAGTGTATGTGTGTGCGCACATACATACGCATATATGTCTAAATATAAATATATATATGTATATAAATATATATCTATGTAATAGTATTTCCTGTCAATCAACCTGTTTATTGAGTGGGTCAGTGATATACACACACACACACACACACACACACACACACACACATATATATATATATATATATATATATATATATATTGTCATCCACAGACAGATTGTTTCGTTGTATCACAACTCCTCAGTGTGGCTAAACACATAGGACTGTTGAAACTGGGATCGAAACCCTCCCAACTATACGTTAGACTTAGTATCAGACAACTCGGCCAACAAGTGTACCACGTCAGCTAGGGAATTATAAGTTATTATGTACGGGCAGCAGCAGCGTTCGTTTGTTTACATTTTATACCTTACCGGATACCAGAGTGATAATTCGTTCGAAGAGCTTTGCATTATGCTAGCAGCAGACAGAAATTCCTTCGCCAGAGTGCTCAACCCCATGGGGGAGCGTATATATGTATATGTATATATATATATATATATATATGAAAATCAAAAATTTCTACTCATTTACAATGCATCCTTATCTCCTCAATAGTTATTTACATGACATCAACGTCGTCATTGAAAATAATTTTGAGGCACTTGACCATCAACAAATATCGATTTATCGACTCATAAAAAACGTCATACAATGGTCTTTTGAAAAATTGAAGTCAACGATTTATGGAGTCAATCATTAATGCAGAATTGATATTTTGTCCTTCATAAATGTCAGTCCTTTAGAAAAGAAAATTCAGTTATGCTGTCACTTCTTACGTTAAAATGAAATGTTAATAGAAGCGTTCTTGGTGTATTGGTCATCGTCGTGAGAAATCAATACGCTGGACATAGTTCGAATCCTGCATAAATCTGTTTATATTTTATAAAGCGTTAATACCATTTGGAAAGTAATTCACTAGACTATTCTTCCTCTGGCGCATTGGTAAAATGGTGAGAGTGTTTGCTAATAGCCATGGGGATCGGTGTTCAATCATCGGTTCGAGTCATACCAAAGGCTCGGAAAATGGTACGTATACTCCTTGCTAAATACCCAGCATTATATAATATGGATAAAGGGTAAATTGGAGCAATCCAAGGGAAGAAGTAGTGCCCTCCCCAACACCTCAGTGTTGTAGCTATTGAAAAGTGAGCCTTTGGGTCATCCACGACTACGGTCACCGACTTTATTATACTTATCTCCCTCTAGCTAAGGATAGATAGCAGTGCAGATTTGGCTCATCACCTTTTGTTTGGTAACTGGTGTAGAAGTTAGAAAACTCTGAATTCAAACCTGTGAAACTCAACTTAGCGAATTGACTTTGTAAGCCATCGTACTTGTTGAGGAAGTTTTGAGACAAAAACAGCGAAAAGCTTTCATTCTACTACTCGGTGTCTCATATTCTTATTTACAGGATCTTCAAAAAAAATCGGTAAATGATTCACCTATTACCACTTGTGGTTTGATTATTGGTTGAAAAATATACCAGTACAAGTTCATACCGGTTAAAAAGAAAATCAAGAGCCTCATGAAATGCATAAACGGCTTTGTCCTCCTTAATTTTCCTGGAACCAACCTGTTGTTCGTGCTGGGTGGGTGATTAAAAGCTAATTGCTTATTCCAAAGCAGTACTCGTGCCTTTGTATAATAAGGGAAGGGTTGAATTGATTGCTTTTCTCCCTTGAAGAGGAATGTTGAGGGAAACAAGAATTTTTTTGAGGGCCATGCATGAGTCTGGATTTGTGCGTGGTCATCCACTAGCAAATAACATCATGTCAATTATAACTGGGTTACTGACTGGAGAAACCGCATCAGACGAAATAGGTGGTAAAAACTGTCCGCGACCACTGGATCATACGGTTTTAAAACAAGAGAATGTCCACCCAAAGAGGGCACCAGGTACATCCAATCTATAATCTCGTGAAAGTTGCAGGAAAAAGTATTTTGAAGGAATAAACCTATTTCCCACCGGACCATGTAGCATTTTATATATATATATATATATATATATATATATATATATATATATATATATATATATATCAATCCCTCCGCAAAAGCAGGATGAGAAGATACAAACGTACGACATAAGGTCAATTTTTGAGCGGAGTTTTACAGGTTTGTAAGTGCTTTTCTTCTCCTAGGTCGGTTGCCACACAAACGTAAAGGGCCCATTTTATTTAAATAAGAATTATTTGGTCCAGTTAAATCGGAGTTGGGAGTAATTCCATCCGGACAAGAAAACTATTCAAGAGTGAACATTTAAATTTTCCTGGTAAAGAGCTCAGTGTAACAGAAATTACAGAGCAATAATTCCATTTCGTTTTATCCATAAGATTTGAAGAAGTCCAGTCAATTTTTTTTCGTGTTTTTTGATTTTTCAAAAACACATAACAGGATGGAAATAAATTTATAATCCTAATGTGACCGGATTGTGTTTTTTCTTAATGAAATATATATATATATATATATATATATATATATATATATATATATAGTAAGGCCCACAAACAGATTTTTTAAAAACTTATTTATTTTGTCCATACATACATGTTATATATATATATATATATATATATATATATATATATATATATATATATGTATGTTTCTAGCTCGTTGTTTCGTCAGAGAACATATGTGGCACAAGGCCTTTTAATGGGGTATTTAATGAGACTTGCTATATCTTCTATACGTAAGCAAATGTATTTGGGTAAATGAATGGCTAGACAGAGTTCATTAGTCTGACTAAGGCAAACTGTATATAAGAAAGAGAAGTCTGATTGAAATCAGGTTTACTCCACTAAAAGATTGACCTTATGTCACATACAACTCGTTGGAGAATGATTGGTAAAATATATATACATATATCTATTCTAATATTTTTGTCGTATGCTCAAGTTTATGTTAACTTAAACACAGACACAAACACAAACACACACGTTTGTGTGTGTGTGTGTGTGTGTGTGTGTGTGTGTGAGAGAGAGAGAGTGAGAGAGAGAGAGAGTGTTAGACAACGCTCACGCGGACTGAATATACATACATTTATATGCGTACCAGGCGCTTATGTTGAGTGCTTAAGAATCTTTTGTTATTAATCCCATAACAAAGCTATTTTACATGTTTTCCGTTAGATTTCCTCTTGCTTGACGACGAGAAAATCGGTGAGAGATGGTTAATATGAAAGAAATCAATAATCACCTGTCTAGCATTAAGAAGTCCTCACTCACTGAATAGAAGGTGAGAAAATACTACATTGGCTTTTCCGCAAGAATGCCTACAGTTATTAAAAAATCCATGGACTAAAGCGTCACCGATAAGAGATTATAACATAAGAAAAAGTCACAAAATAGCCAGACTTTGTAGTTGTCGTTTGAATTTTTTTTTCATCTGCCATAGGAAATCGGAAGCTATTTGACAAGAAGATTAAAATTTATAGATGTTAGACATATTGTCCGTATGAACACCAACTAACAATAACTTTTGAAACAGACTGAACGATAAAAAAAGCAAAGTAAAAATAAAGCATGCATTTCGTTTGAATTTGGGTAAATTATCTTTTCAAGTTTCAATCTTTCATGCTCTACTGCCACGTTTATTTTTACAATGAAAAAACCTGAATCAATAAATGTATATCTACCAATATCCCTTTTATTCTCTATAGTTCATTCTATATTCTAGATGCATATAAGAGTTGGTTCGTTTTTTTACGGCATGACAACACTTCTATGTTATTAAAAGCAAAATCATGTTTTTATACAAATGGACTGTGTGCGAGAAGGTATTTGTGGTGTAATGGTTATCATCACAGGAATTGGAACAGACGGCCCGTGTTCAAATCCTGGACAAGACTGCTTCCATTGCACATAGCGCTAATTACCTTTTAGCAGGGGTATCTTACTAGCGTAGCAGTCATTCAAACAACATATTCGTGACATTCATTATATTGTGGATATAGATAATTTGTACTCATTTCTTCCACCATTCCCAGAAGATCCAATGGCGTTCTTATCTGAATGATGTGTTGCATAACAATCAAACATGATTTAAGAAACTTCAATGAACGAACGAAACACATTTCTTTGCAAAAATATGTCTCATTTTCTTCTCGGAAGGGGCCCTCAGTTTGTTGTTAATTTAGAGATTGATAGAGAAACATATACGCAGGGGGTGTTCGTGGTGTAATGGTTATCGTCGTAGGAAATGGACACGGCGGCACGAGTTCAAACCCTGAACGAGAAATTGCATTTCACATTGTACTAATACCCTTGGGAAATGTATAAATCCAATAATTCTCCCTCCAGCTATACGTAAATAGTTGGGCAGACTAGGTTCTTTAGCCTTGGTGAGGCCACTAGTCTAGGAGAGGGAAAACACTGAATTAAAACCTGTTAAATTTCGCTTAAAAACATTGACCTTGTGTCATATCCTGCCCGAGCGGAGGGGTTTGGTAAATATGCATATACTCAGGGAGGGGACTTCTTCTTGTCCCATATCTTCTCCCAGGAGCCAGTGGGTACGAACGCTTGCACCCCCTTGCAATCCGTATGGTCAGAGACGCCCTTACGTCTCTGATCGGCTGCGTGTCCCTGGTTCAACTGTCTATTCTCTGCCTCAGTCTAAATCTGACCGTGTGGTTATCATATCACGTGCTCTCCTTCCAGTTACACACCTGTTGGACCTGACTGCCCTGAAACTCTGCCATTTCCCTGTTTACTAATTACTACGTGACAGCTTGTCAAAAACACACGGAGTCACAAGGTAATAACCGAAAATCCATGTCATATGTTATTAAACAGATTTGCGCAAATGTGCATTAATGTCTATAAGATAAAACACATTATCTTTATTAGTGGTATGACTATTGCATCGTCACATGGCTTTTATATATGTGCATAAGGAGGATGAGTTTCTGTGGATTTGAAGGAAACGTGCTTGTTTGTGATCTCGTAGTAAGCGAATCCGAGCTACAGTCACTCTATTACTGTTGTATATTGACCTACGGTCCGGCCAGGCTGTCAAAATAGTAAATATACCTATGTAAATAACAGGTGCATCCGGTCGAGGAATATCAGGATATTATAACCTTGACCGTGGACAGGTTGAATGAGAGCTAAATTGTGACGCCTACAAGAAAAAGGTGGACGTTGAACTATTACATAACTCAGTGCACAGGAAATTCAAGCAGTTGGGGATCAGAAGAGTTGGAGACAAGATGTGGTAGAGAAAGCCAGCACCCAGCAGAGTGGGCCCTCAGGCCCCCGATTGAGCAGTTGCAGTAGGAGAGAAGATGCTGGATTGAGGAACATGTCCCAGAGAGCCATATATGTAGATATATATATGCATATGAGTACACAACATAACGTTAAATTTCTAAATACAACCCCAGGAAAAGGATGAACCCGCTATATCCGAAAACTATGGATTAGGTAGTACCCCTACTTTTCTTCTACATGGGTTGTTTTGGCATGAATTAACAATTGAAAGTTGATGGGTCATTAAATAAAGAAATCAGGCAAAAACAAACATGTATATAAATGTTTCTTACATATGAATATAGTAGCCTCAGACATTTGGAAATGGATCCTAATGATGAACTAGATTTGCGGAGGTCCATACATCCTTTCGGGGTTCGGTTATTTTTCTTTATTTTACTATGGAGGAAGGAAGGAAAGAAGGAAGACATGAAATTTGAATTTTCAAGTAATAGTACGGGTAATAATGGTAATGACATTAATGTTAAGAATAGAAATGAAAATATATGTAATACGAGTAGATATAGTGAAATTCATATTTCAAGATGAGATTGTGAAAATAAGGAAAAAGAAAAAGTGCAAACTAGTAGCCGCCTTTCAGCACTCGAGAACATGGTGACAGGCTTCGTAACCAACAAAAATAGGTCAATAATGAAAAATCTCTCGTTATGTACGAGAAAAGGTCACTGATGAGGTGTGGTTTATTTAAAAGTTTTTCGTCAGTCGGTTATTAACCGCGGAAGACAAAATATATCCTGAATTTAGGAGCTGGTAAAATGGCCCTTTTTAGTGTCAGACTAAGATTTTGCAAAGTTCTTTAACGACTTAATTTAATTGTTATTTCTTGTCTTGCTTTTGTTTCGGTCAACTTTTGTCTTTATTCTGCGATGCAATAAAAAAAAGAGCTTTTTTTATAAAATGATATAGACATTAAATTACACTGACAGTTAGATCTCGAGTTTATATGTTGAATATTACAAGCTAATTAAAAGAACAGTCACCCTTCTCATTTACCTGGAATATTAAGACAGAAATAAAAGCTGAAATGAATGACTATCTCAACAATTATTCTTAGATCTCAAGTTCTGGAAATAAAGCAGTGATTCTTATAAAACAAAGACATGAATCTTAATTTTAATGAAAGTCTTTTCTTCAATTGAGTACAAACTCGAATTTTGCTTCAACAATGAATCAACTTTCAAACGTTAGAAAAAGATGTAAGTAAATCTTTACGATCCATTTGTAGTCTTCCAAGCCGTACCCATGTCAGAACTATTGGATGGCTGTGTAGCCAGAACTCTTACGAGACACCAAAAAAAGATCATCGTCATGTCGACCTGCTAGCACGGATCCCCTCTCACCACCCGTCTCTATCGTCCATCGTTCGCTGAAGCAATTGCAGGGGACATCCTGTAACGCAACAGAGCTGTTGTATAGAGGTTCTAGCTGGTCTTCCTACCTTTGCTCGTCTATGTAAAGTGGTCCACTGGAGTATATCGTTTGTGAGCTCGTCGTTACTTCTCCAGCTGTACATCATGTCTGGTTCGTCAAACTTGGATAGTTTACGTGATGGGTGGTAGGTGGCCGTACAGCGGCTGATTTGTTGGGTGTTGCCGACTGGACTTGTTAATTACAGTACTCAGCATTTTGTATAATTTCCGTCAAGCTTTTTCCCCATAGGTTTAGTTAGCGTCCGTTCGGTGCATCCATATAGCACTATTGACACGACCGCTGCTTGAAAAAAACTGTTTTATCTTATCGGTCAAGTCTGACTTCCATATGACCGTTAGTCTATCGATAGCTCTCCATGCCTTTGCTAGTCACGTGTTGATGTCATTTTTAGTTAATGAGACGCTTCTTCTGAGGAAGGTGAACATTTCCACAAGTTTATAGGACCACCATTTTATGTAGAGATGTCAACTCTTTGATCAAAGCACGTGTACTCTCTTCTATGCATTGATATGGAGGCCTATGCCACCCGCTGACCGTTCCAGACTATGTAGTAGGGATTCAGCTTGGGCAGGAGTATTTGCTAGAACCTCTATGTCATCGGCGTAGTCCGCGTCTGTAATAGTTTGTGCGAGGTATCTTCTGCTTCTTTTCTTTTGCCTGCTTGAAAACGTTTACTTTCATTAAATCTATAAATGTTCTAAGCCCGTTTCTAGGCAGATAATAAACAGGTATGGGGTTAATGTGTCTCATTGTTACTCACCTGTTACAATGACGAAGTAGTCTGTGTCTCCATCCAGTGAGCGAACTTTTACTTTCGTGTTTTTATACATCATGTACAGCTTCATTATGACTACGACGATTTCTTTGGTGAGATAGTAGGCGAGAAGTATTTGCTCCATCTTCTTTCTGTGTATGGAGTCAAAGCCCTTAAAGAAGTCGACGAATAATATTGTTGCCCCAAGGATCTTTGAACGTACACCTTATAGAATTTGAGAGATACTCAATGTTTGTGACGTGGTGGATCAATTTCTCTGAACGCCGCCATTTTAGTTTTTCCTACGTTATTTCTCAAATTTTGGTTCCATCTGGTTAAGTAGCATTGTAGTTTTTGGCAGCAATCAATGTAAGGTTTATACATCGGTAGTTCTTGACTATTCAGAGGTCAACCTTCTTAAAGAAAGAGAGGATGCATCCCTTCGTACCTCTGACTATTGTGTTCTGGTTATGTACGGCATTACAGTTTCGGAGCAGTATATTGACGAATTACCTTGTCTTCCATGCATCTGGGGGTATTTCATCAAACCCTGCTGCTTACCTATTTTTCTAAGTACTGACTCGAGTTCTTCTTGCGTAAACTGTCTTAGTTTGATGTCTACTTGATTAATAATAATTTTTTGATTGGTTGATGCTTACATTTCGGGAGTTTTCGGAGTAAATTTGCTAAAGTTTGTTTCCGCAGGTGTATTCGTTCTTCTTGGCTGCTAGCTTTTAGTTTAACTGTCGCTGTAGTCTTCCTTCTGTTCCATTCGTTAACCGTCTATCATACTATCCAAAATTGTTTCTCTTCAACGTAGTCTCTAATCTTATTGATCTGATCTTGTATGATTTCTGTTAATTCTTTGATGTATACATTAGTTAATTCATTTTGTGCCTTCTTACGTTTCTGATTATTGATATTGGCTGGTTTCCAACTAGCACGTAGGCAAGCAATTTTCACGTCTGCATGCTTTTTTCTATTCGCTTATGTGTCCCATGGGACTCAAGACGGTAGTCATTCTACTGTCGCTTGTCAGTGGGTATTGACGAATTTCTCATATTCAACATTCGCAGTAGATTTTTTTGGTATCTCCTAAAGTGAATCGAATTTCTTTCTTAGTGTTAACGTATATTTATCACTACTATCCCTGTTGTTAAGCAGGGGCCAGTCATAGTGTACAGTTGTTGTTGTTTGGGCTGCATTTCTTCATAGGTTGAGTCGTATCTTTTCCGTGACAATTCTTTGATAGGAGGACATATTTTTGAAAGAGGAATATACCTGGCAATAAAATGCGCTATAATTCCATTTCTTATCTATGATAATGTATTCTATCTGTGCTTTAACATTGTTTGCGTAGGTGTAGGTTTATAGTTTTCCATTTCTTTTCTAGAAATTTATATTTAGTCATGTTAATCTTTTTTTTATAGCGTGAAATCTTTTCGATGTTCCCAATTTCTGTTTTACAAGTTGTTTAAGCTTATTTTTTTGTTTACATTTTTACCAATGTGGACA
Source organism: Sepioteuthis lessoniana (assembly GCA_963585895.1). NCBI lineage: Eukaryota > Metazoa > Mollusca > Cephalopoda > Myopsida > Loliginidae > Sepioteuthis > Sepioteuthis lessoniana. Next base: position 95,070,490 of record OY757909.1, read on the forward strand.
TTCATGTCTCCACTGATGATGTATTCGATGAAATCCTACACATGAACACATCAGTGATATTCCATCATATAAAACATACACTAATAAGCTCTCTGTGGACTCTAGATGCCGTCCAAAGGACCTACCAAGAAGGATGGCCGAGAGAAAGGGACGTATGGGCGTTGAGAAAGAAAGAAAGAAAGAAAGAAAGAATGAGAATCCATGTAATCAGTTCGTCGAAGTCCTACACATGAACACATCAGTGATATTCCATCATATAAAACATACACTCATAAGCTCTCTGTGGACTCTAGATGCCGTCCAAAGGACCTACCAAGAAGGATGGCCGAGAGAAAGGGACGTATGGGTGTTGAGAAAGAAAGAAAGAAAGAAAGAAAGAAAGAAAGAATGAGAATCCATGTAGTCAGTTCGTCTTGATTAGTATAATTACGACAGCATGTTTATGATCGGTAAGTCGTTTTGAAACGAAATCAGATAATCAGAAAATCCTGGCAGTCTGACTTCCATGATTAGCAATACTTTTATGTTCTATCATATGATGTTATTTATCAAGATTTAATTAGGTTAACCTATAGTTGATATATGGGCACCTGATAAGTATCTAACACACGGTAATTTCGGCAAGCTGATATTGCTAACTATTGTACTGTGATAGAAGCCAAAATTTTATCCAAAACAATTTTCATACTTATTCTGAAGTGGAATCTAAAGCTGAAAAAGATCAGTTTTCTTATGATATCCGCTTATATATTACAAAGATGAAATAGAAGTGCTTTTGGTGTTATGATCATTGGAAACAGACATGGTGACTTGAGTTCAAATGCTGGAATAGCCATTTTGCATTTAACATTTGCCTAAAACATGTAGGAAAAGAATGAATCAAACTGTTCTCTCTCTCCAGCTAATAAGATATATATGGTTCTTTAAACCTGGTTTTGCAACCAGTCTCAGAGAAGGAAAACTCTGAATTCAAATCTGCTAAAAACACTTTAAATGTTGACATTGGGTCTCATTCGCTTCCCTTGGAACGTTTGGTAAATACCTACACTGGAAGGGGAGAGCGTACATGTAAGCATGAAAGAAGACATTATTGGAATTTGATTGACATGAATATAATTGTGTATAAACAAAACAAACCGTGGTGTAATGGTTATCGTCGTAGGAAATGGACACGGCGACACGAGTTGAAATCATGGACGAGACTGATTGCATTTCACATTGCACTAATACCCTTGGGAAAGGTATGAATCCAATTATTCTCCCTCCAGCTATGGGTAAATAGTACGACAGATTAGGTTCTTCAGCCTTGGTGAGGCAACTAGTCTAGGAGAAGGAAAACTCTGAATTCAAACCTGTTAAACTCCGCTTAAAAAATTGACCTTGTGTCATATCCTGCCCGAGCGGAGGGGTTGGGTAAATATGATAAACAAGACAACAACAACAACAAAAACAAAAAACAAGGCATGGTTGGCAGAGAAGCCTTTATTAGTTCAGGTTTCGTTCCTGTAAAAATAAATACGTCAATAGATCATGGAAGGTTGAAACTTGCAAAGATTATTCTACCTAATTCGACCAAGAAAAAACATGCGTCATTTTAGTTTTCCTTTAAATCGTTTAGTCTGTTTTAAAAGTTATTGTTAGTTGGTATTCGCAAAGAAAATATTCCACAATCTCCAGATTTCCAGAATTGGAGCCTCACCATCGGAGGCAGTTTGATTCCAAACCAAGGACACCTTTTCCTTGGTAGGGGGTCTTGGCCCTCCAAAAGCTATGCAATCAACTTATTCAAATCGTGGCCTATAGGAATCAAGAAACACGTTAGATATCAACTTAAGGTAAAATCATTAAAATCTAATTTGTAGGATAGTATTTTCATTTATAACTTCATCTTGTTATGACATATGTACACTTGAGAAAAATGGCTGACTGAAATATTCTCTAGCTTTAATCCTTTTAGTGGAATGTGTTACCTTGAAAATCAGCTTTCGATGTTCTATCATTTCGCGATGGCTCAAATACTGACTTCTGATAACGGTTGAGGATAGGCCACACATCCAGCAAATATTTGTCGCGTGCAAGGGACATGTCATCACTAAAATTTAATTTACTTTAGTAAACGCAAACTAGAATCCATCCTCAAAAATGATATAAATAGATGAAAATGGCGATAACTAAATGTTTTTAGCCAGTCATATATCTGACTTTTAATCTGAAAATGTCACAGAATACTTTTCAAAAAGCGTCATTAGTGAAGAAACGTAAATTATTACTATATTCCTAGTAAATACACGCTCAAACATTTTTAAACAAAGATGAATATACATAAATTTAAAAATATGGTTTAGAAGAACATATCTTTATTCAGTCAACAAAAAATAGGCTACGTAAGCCACATTCGACCAGTTATATATATATATATATATATGGGTGGGGGAAATGTAAAATTTTATGCTAGCACTGCTTTGGGAGGTTGATAGACAAAACTCTTGTTCTCTTCGTAGAATCCATTTTAAATTTTTTCCGTATAAAACAAACTAATATATTTCGATATAGGAAAGAGCTGTATATCATTAGGTAAACTTATGTAAGAATGTCTATGATTACATCGTTTCAAATAAACCAAATTAAATTTAATGTATTTCAATATAAGTAATTGATATTTGCCTTTAGCTAATTTTATATAAGTATATTCATGGCAGTGTTGTTTCTAACAAAGCAATTTACTAATATAAATTAAGCTAATCTTATAATATTTCCATATAAGTCATAGCTATAAAGCCTTTAGATAAATTTATAAGATCATATTCATTACAGTGTCGTCGTAAACAAAGCCAGGTACTTATTTAAGTGTCTTTCAATTCATCTCATCAGAAGAAAACTGGCACTTTTTAAACGGTTGGCCGAATTCTGTCTAAAGTTATTCACCGTCTTCATCCCAGTCCATCTGCTTTGTTGCCTTTGTGAAGACAAGTTAATTGTCGGCGCATGACGATTGCTTATTGGCGCGACTTCCCTTTGCAATTTTCCTCTCAGAAACCCTGCCAAGAACATCAACCAGTGAAACAATGTCTCTAAAGAATCTGGGAATGCCAACTGCGAATCGTTAGAGTAACTTCAACCGACAGATGCAGCAATCATATTTAAATCTAATCCGAATGTTACTTTGGCAGGAATCGGAGCGGTCGTTCCATTTTTGAGCGAATGCTGTGATTAAGTAATATTGAAACAGGATAGACAAACTGATACCGTCTGAGTATTAAGTTTAGTAATAGCGGTAATTTAAAAAGAAAATAGGGATTCGTCCACAAGACTTAGAGAATTTAAGCAATGATAATTTGATTTCTTTACTTTTAATGACATACCAACATTTGTAGTTCTTTTATTGCCTCCTGCTTCGGATTTTTTTGTAACCTGTGCCAAGTGTGTACGTCCGAAAGTTAAATTAACAGTGCGTCTGGAGTTCGAACTCGCTTACTTCAAAGCCGCAGTAAAGTACATAACTTACAGCGCCACAAAGACTCACCGTAAAGCAGTGAAGATATACACTAAATCATTTGAACCGATATATGAGCTGTTTAAAACAAATCAGTTCTATGAAAATAACAATATTATACTATTCAAAAGATTTTCCACCAGGTCACCATCGTGGTCAACAGATTCATTGAAACTTCCCGTGGTGGACTTCATATGTTAGTTCTACTATTCTAATAAAGCTACTCGTATGAAAGCGTTAAAAAAAAAACATGGAAAACCGTCGTTTATTGGGGAGCAATCAGAAAAAGTTAGAAACTATAGTATCATAAAGTTACTCCAATAGAACTATTAACAATTTTGATTTGGTTTAGTTTTATGGCGTATTAACCATTGCCGGTTATTTAATGCCAAACAGTTTTTATTCATATATTTTAAAAATATGATTTCTAAACACATTTCATTGATCACATTTTTAAACGAGGTGCCCGTGGTGTAATGGTTATCGTCGTAGGAAATTGACACGGCGACACGAGTTCAAATCCTGGATGATGCTGATTGCATTTCACATAGCACTAATACCCTTGATAAAGGTATGAATCCAATTATTCTCCTTCCAGCTATGGGTAAATAGTAGGACCAACTGGGTTCTTCAGCCTTGGTGAGGCAACTAGTCTAGAGGGAAAACTCTGAATTCAAACCTGTTAAACTCCGCTTAAAAAATTGACCTTGTGTCATATCCTACCCGAGCGGAGGGGTTGGGTAAATAGGGTCAACTAATTTCATTTGATTTATAAAACACTTTAGGTTGACGCAGTGATTGTATACTTATTGTAACGCAAAACTGAAACGTGTAAGCTGATATTAGTCTTGCAAGATTTGGACCTCTGATAAATATTATTCAATATGCAGTTTACTCTATCCAATAAAATGATATGGTACTTCCCCCACAAGATATAATGCCAATTTGAGTAAGAACTATAACAATACAAAAACGTATCATTCAGGTGTTGCTAACTGAAATTGGTCCACTACGTCACTCAATGGGTTTTACAAGAACAGAATACCTATCCTTTATCATTTTCTTTCTGTTGAATTAATTACTTATTATCACAGTTCTTTAAAAATTAATTTTAAAAAAAGTTTACTTCTTGATGACATATCATCACCATGAAGTAACGCTGCTCTCACCGATTTCTCAGACTCTCTCTCTCTCTCTCTCTCTCTTTCTCTATAACTATCTCTCCATCCGTCCCTATCAACCATCGTTCCTGGCAGGTCTTCCAGACTAAATCCTGTATCCACACGAAGGTGATGTGGGAAGGTTCTTGTTGGTCGGCCAACACTGGCACGTCCCTATGCAGGGGTTCATGTGAGAATGTGACTTATGAATTCGTCCTTGCTTCCCCACTAGGTCCCCCCAAGTCTTGTTAGCCTTACTTCGATGGTTTTAGAGATGAGAGTCAAGTGGCTGTACAGCGGTTTTTTCAGGAGGAGTTGCTTCCAGGATTTGTGTAATACAGCTCGGAGCATTCTTGCGCAGTTTCCGTCTAGCCTTTTCTCTCTACTTTTGGTCAGCTTCCGTGAGGTGCGTCCATATGCAGTGGTATTGATACAACCGCAGCCGGGAATAAATCCCATTTTATTTAATCGTAAACAAATATGAGATTTATTAGCTGATATATCAACGGAAAACATAGTTATGCAATACTAGTTTAAAAATCCGTTCAAAAGCCGCCTATTCAGCTAAAGATATATATATATATATATATATATATATATAAACAAACGTGTTTCCCTCTGTGATGCCGATGCGAAGGATCAATGGTATTAGGACTTCATCATGTAACCCTGGACCTACTAAAGAAACGGCGACGGAATTCTATGAAACAATTAATACCAGGTTTGTTTTTGTCTTCGTTCTCTGTTTAATATCATATCAACAGTCGGGGGTTATTTACAGTCAAAGCTTTCTTTGTAGAAGAAGATTAGTGGAGCTATCAAACCCATGGCTTGGGGGATAAAGAGAGTCATATCATTCCCAAGGATATTGGTCCGAAACTGAACGTAATTGCGCGATTGGATTTCGAACTCACTTACTATGATGACGTAGTCTTGCTCGTTAGCTACTACGCCTCGGGGATCCCTTCCCAGTTATGAAACTGATAGTAAGAATTGTTCCAGAAAAGACTTGGGCGTGTACGAAAGAAAGACAGAGACAGAGAGAAAGAGAAAGAGAAAAAATGTTGAGTTGTGTGAGAATCAACGATAATTTGCCCTTACACATAAATATGTACGTATGCGTATGTATTTACCGAACGCTTCTCACTGGCACGATTCGACACAATACAGTTTTATAAGTGGAGAACATCTGTTTCCGTTTAAGAATTTTCCTTCTGCTAGATCGACTGCACTATCAAATCTAAAGAATCTAGCTTGCTCAATCAAAGAGATGGATTCATGCTTTTTCTAGGAGAACTAGCACTAAGTGAAAAGTTAACAGCCTCGCTAAGACTATAAACTTAAGTTACTGTGCTTATTTTATGTGGAGATAATCATTATACTATAAGTCTCCTGCAGAAATTAAAATGATTCCGTCATACATGCATGTATACATCACTATCATCATCAAGTCACGCAGATCGCAAAGATTCCCTTGACCCCCTCATCATCTGTGCCAATCAGCCATCGCTCTAAGGAGGTCCTCTACATCGTACCTAATGTCCTCAAAGAGCTTATATATGAAATTATTTTCTTTTGGTCTAGCAAAACTAGAGCATCAATGTGTAGGAGTCCATTGGATGAGATAATTTGTAAATTTATTTTTAGTTTCATTTGGTTTTATGACATATCAACCACCGTTTGTTATTTAATGCCAAATTCATTTTTATAAATATAAACAATCTTTATTTTAAACCACATAGTTTAGCATAAGTACAGTTTAGTTCAATTTGACCCATAGATGATACCTTATCAGGTGCTACCACTCCGGGTCAAAATGTACCTGGGAGCGATGACAATGAAAGGGTACCCTATGCTCCTAAAAGCTCCAGCATTATTTTTATCTCACCATCAGATTGTTTAGTGTCATATCCATTTAACACGTTCAGGAAGTCTTACCCGATTGCAGAGATGCAATCGGTGTATTCTACAGCCCCATCCAACTGAGCCATGTGTATTTGTACTAACATCTCGATCAATGCACAGCATGTCCTGTTCTTCTAGCTTGATATATTTGTGAGATGGGAAGTAAGTGGCCGTATAGCTGGTCTTTCCTTGGGTGCCACTTTCTGGATTTGTTAAGAACAAAACTTAGCATTCTTGTGTATTTCCATACATATTTTCCTCTCTTTATTTTTTGTTGATATACGATCTATACACGTATCTGTTATATAATCACGTTGACATTTATATACAAGTATATTGTTTCATGACAATAGATTTAACATTATTCATAGACTTTAACAAATGAACACCTACTCGTTTCATCAATAAATTTTTGTAGAGCTGTCTTATGTATTTTTTTGCACTCATTAGCTGGTCACTTTTCTTACTGTTTTCAACAACTTGTCCTGCTTCATTTTGACATGCGGCGTGAAGTATTTTACGTCGGTTCAAAATTAGATTAAGTTGACTTTGAATGTCTCTGACTTTTTATTGCCCATTCATTTTCTTCATTGATTGGTGAAATGCTGGAGGAACTAATTGAATTTTTCTCTGTTCGATTAGTTCTTAGATGCATCTTGATTTCGTGATAAATGCGATTTTGCAATTCTCCGATCAAAATAGATTCATGGACATTGGAAATAGTTCGTGAAAGGTAATAGAAAAGGAATTTTAAAGATGATTAAACAGGGTAAAAAGAGGAAACAACTGGAAATCAACTAGAAATCGGTAGAATTGTGATTTTAAAAAAAAGATAGAAAATGAGAGAGAGAGAGAGAGAGAGAGAGAGAGAATAAAAATGAAGAAATACGAACAATTTTAGAAAAGACAAGAACAGACAAAGTGGAGAAAATGAAATTAGATATTTTTCTGATCGACTATGTTAGTGACATCTGAAACTGTCTAGGGTTATTTTATGCATTTAGTTTAGGGAATAGCGTTCATTGAAAATTTATAGTTGTTTCCTATAAGGTTTCTGTTTCTTATGCATAAAGTAACATGATATCAACAATTCCTATATTCTATGAATAAATATGTGGTTTCAAATATTTTCGTATATTAAATAATAATCATTTTCCCACGCAATTAAATGGTTTCAAGTAGCTACTAATGATAAAAATTCTTAGTAAACAATGATATCTTCTGATAATTATTCATAAAGCAATTTAAAATTTTATGGCATCAATTATTCCAGACACAAATAATTTGGACATAGTTCTATTGTTACATTTGATTATAAATGATAATAACAATAACAACAACAAACGGATGACCAAATCTCGACAAGAAGACCAGGCCTTATAATAATCACACAACCCCCAAACAAAAAATTGCAAAATTGTGGACTTTGCTGTCCCAGCTGACCACAGAATAAAACTGAAAGAATGTGAAACAAGGATAAGTCCCTGGACCTTGCTAGTGAATTGAAAAAACTATGGAACATGAAGGTGACGATTTTACCAATTGGGATTGGTGCTTTTGGTACAGTAACTAAAGGTTTATCAAAGGGTCTGGTGGAGCTGGAAGATGGAGGGCGAGTAGAGACCATCCAAACTTCAGCATTATTGAGAAGGGCCAGAATACTGAGAAGAGTCCCGAATACTTGAGGAGACTTGCTCCGACTGAAACTCCAGTGAAAAACCGTCAGCTAAATCTGATGAGAAAAACTCTAAAAGAGTAAATAATAATAATAATAATAATAATAATAATAATAATATCGAAGACACCGTTGACGCATCCATACAACGGCTCGAAGACTACATAGAAAAACACGAACGAGGACTAATTACAACCGTCAGAGTCGATACGGACAACACGATAAACGAAAGAATGACAACAACAATGAAAACAAAAATGGGAAGGAAAACAACTCCATGGCCGCTTTAAACGTCTAATAAACAACTTCTCGCACCAGAAAACCTTGACCTGCCTAAGAAAAGGAAACCTTAAGAGAGAAACGGAATCCCTCCTAATAGCAGCACAGGACAACGCCATAAGGACGAATCATATCAAAGCGAGAATAGATAAGACGCAACAAAACAGTAAATGTAGGCCATGCGCTGACAGAGACGAAACGATCAATCACATTATTAGCGAATGCAGCAAATTAGCACAGAAAGAGTACAAGGCGAGACACAACTTGGTCGGCAAGGTAATCCACAGGGAAATGTGCAGGAAATTTCAATTCGACCATACAAACAAATGGTAAATGCACAACCCAGCACCTGTCCTAGAAAATGACTTGCATAAACTCCTATGGGACTTTAACATAAAACGGATCACCTAATCCCGGCCAGAAGACCAGACCTCATAATAATCAACAATAGAAAGAGAATCTGCAAAATTGTTGACTTTGCTGTCCCGGCGGACCATAAAATAAATATGAAGGAAATTGAAAAGAAATATTAAGTAACTCGACCTTGCTAGAGAACTGAAAAAGCTGGGGAACATGAAAGTAACGATTGTGCCAATTGTGATTGGTGCGTTAGGCACAGTAACAAAAGGATTGTAAAAGGGCCTGGAGGACTTGGAAGTTAACGGACGGGTAGAGACTATCCAAACGACAGCATTGCTGAGGACGGCCAGAATACTGAGACGAGTCCTGGAGACTTGAGGAGACTTGCTGTCACTCAAACTCCAGGGAAAAACCATCAGCTAATACTGATGTGAAAAACTCTAGAGTGAATAATAATAATAATAATAATAATAATGAGAATCTAATATATTTTGAAAGATATGTTACAGTCGTAAATTAGAGGAAAAAGTAGTCAGAAAGGAAAATGTAACATTGAAAAGAGATAGAAACTTCTAGGTAGTCACATAACTAAATTCCACTCATCAGAAGACAGTCACAGAACAGATTGGCTCGAAATAAGAAAAGCAAAAAAAGTCTGTTATATTATTTGTGATAATTTTTGGATGAAAAATATAGTCGGTGAATATTTAAAGTTGTCTTGCCAATGCTATCGAATTGAATTGCATGCTTCTGGATTTTTGGCTTTCCTTTAATGATGTACTCTTTGTCCTTGAATTCAAAAAGTAGTTACAGCAAATTAGGAATTCTCGAAGGATAGGTTGAAGCCATAATTAACAGGAGAAAAGGAGTGGTCAGAATTGTAAGAGGCAACGTAGGAAAACAATAAAAAATTCTTCTGAGGCAAGAGACTAACATTTTAATTAAAACTACTTATCAGTAACAGGAAGACCCAAATGATATTAAATTCTTTAAAAGAAGAGCCAAAATTACTATACAGAAATAGTTGATAAAAATATCAGGGATAAAGTACAAAATATCAGTTATACTGTAAAGAAAAAAATGCAAAAATAAAAGTCAAATCTGTTCTTTTATTAAGTTAATACTTAACAGATTTAAAATAATTCTTATGTCTCTGTGAACCACTTAAGAATTCCCTTAGTCGAAAAGCACTTGGTCACATCTGTCATAGCTGCGCTAATAGTAAACCTTTGGTTCTGCTATAGCCACACTACACTGCCTATGAAAAAATGCACAACCACAACATAATTGAACATAGGATCCACACAACAGGTTTTGGTGAAATGATTTGCATGTGCACTCTTGATAGCTAACGTGGGCGATCCATTGGAATAATAATAATAATAATAATAATAGGGAGGGAAAACAACTCTATGGCAGATTTAAGCGTCTAATAAACAACATCTCACACCAGAAAACAAGGACCTGGATAATAAAAGGAAACCTTAAAAGAGAAACGGAATCCCTCCAAATATTAGCACAGGACAACGCCATAAGAACCAACCATGTCAAACGGAGAATAGATAAGACGCAACAAAACAGTAAATGTAGGCTAAGCGGTCACAGAGATGAAACGATCAATCACATAATAAGCGAAAGTAGCAAATTAGCACAGAAGGAATATGAGTCGAGACACGACTGGGTCGGCAAGGTGATCCACTGTGAAATGTGCAGGAAATTTCAATTCGACCATACAAACAAAAGGTATATGCACAGCCCAGCACCTGTCCTAGAAAATGACTCGCATAAACTCCTATGGGAATTTAACATACAAATGGATCACCTAATCCCGACCGGAAGACTAGACCTTATAATAATCAACAAGAAAAGTGAATTTGCAAAATTGTTGACTTTGCTGTCCTGGCGGACCACAGAAAAAATTTGGAGGAAAGTGAAAAGAAGGATAAGTACCTCGACCTTGCAAGAGAATTGAAAAAGCTGTGGAACATGAAAGTAACAATTATACCAATTGTGATTGGTGCGTTAGGCACAATAACGAAAGGATTATTAAAAGGCCTGGAGGACTTGGAAGTTGGCAGACGGGTAGAGACTATCCAAACGACAACAATGCTAAGAACGGCCAGAATCCTGAGACGAGTCCTGGAGACTTGGGGAGATTTGCTGTCACTCAAACTCCAGTGAAAAACCATCAGCTAACACTGATGTGAAAAACTCTAAAGGATTAATTATTATCATTATTATTATTGTTCAAGTTCTCTCGATCACTTACACTCGGAGACTTTCATTGGAGGCTGAGTGATAGCGAGGCTTTTCACGCCTCCAGGACACTTCTGAGCATTCAAGCTGATCTTAAGACAGCTGTTGTCGATATAGTCTCGATTCTTCCTCTAATTCCCAATTCCTCCACTCTCCTAGCCAAACACTTGAGGCTTGGTTCATGTTCACAAATCCAATTAGTGTCACCGTTCCCATTGCGTTCCACAACGTTTTCCACCATATTATTTTTATATTAATATTATTTACTCATTGCGTTTTTTTAACATCAGTGTTAATTGATAGTCGTTCACTGGACTCTTCTCAGTATTCGAGCCGTTGTTAATAATGTAGTTTGGATGGCCTCCACTCGTCCTCTTATTTCCAAGTCCCCCAGTCCCTTTAGTAATCCTTTTGTGACTGTTCCAAAAGCACCAATCATAATTGGTACAATTTGTCACTTTCATGTTCTACAGTTTTTTTCAATTCCATAGCCAGGTCCAGGTACATATTTTTCTTTTCACTTTCTTACAGTTTTATTCTGTGGTCAGCCGGGACAACCAAGTCCATAATATTATAATATATCTTTTTTTTTGTTGATTATTGTAAAGTATGGTCTTCTGACCAAGATTATGTGATCCATTTGTATTTCAAAGTCTCATAGAAGTGTTATGATTATTGTTACACTAAAGAGTTTTTCACATCAGCGTTAGCTGTTGGTTTTTCACTGGAGTTTGAGTAAAAGCAAGTCTCCTCAAGTCCCCAAGACTCTTCTCAGTTATGCCGTTCTCAATAATGCTGTCGTTTGGATGGTCTCTACTCGTCCACCAACTTCCAAGTCATCCTGGCCCTTTAATAATCCTTCAGTTACTGTACCAAAAGCACCAATCACAATAGGTATAATCGTCACCTTCATGTTCCATAGTTTCTTCTTCAATTGCCTTGCAAGGTCGAGGTATTTATCCTTCTTTTCACATTCTTTCAGTTTTATTCTGTGGTCAGCCGGGAAAGCAAAGTCGACAATTTTGAAAATTCTGTATTTTCTTTTTTGTTGATCATTATAAGGTCTAGTCTTCTGGCCGAGATTAGGTGATCCGTGTGTATGTCAAAGTCCCATAGGAGTTTATGTGTGTCATTTTCTACGACAGCTGCTGGGTTAAGCATATACCATTTCTTCGTATGGTCGAATTTAAATTTCTTGCACATATCCCAGTGGATCACCCTGCCTACTCAGTCGTTTGTAGTCTTATACTACTTCTGTGCTTTATTTGTAAGGGTTTGAAAAGGTTGTGTGGGGCTTTACTGTGAGAGGGAGCTGGAGACCGAACATAACTGAAATATTTTGACCCCAAACTTATGGCCGTCACGTTGTGTCTTTCTTGTTCTTCTGATGCTGGGGTCCACTCTGCTGGGTACTGGCTTTCTTTACTGAATCTTATCAGCATCTTCTCTGGACCAAAGCCCCGGCCTAGTGTGGCTTTCCCTACCACATCGCCTCTCCACTGGAACTCGAACTCAACTCTACTGGAACTGCCCCTGCCGAACTCAACTGCCAACTTCCTGCAACTCAACTGGCAACTCCCCTCAGCTGGCTCGTCGAACTCAACTGAGTTATATAGTTGTTCGACGACCACTCGATCTTTGAAATCGAATGTTTAATCGTCATCAAGCGGAAATAACTGTCATGCAGTTCAGAGGTCACTCACTTCCGGTGCATCAGTTTATGAGTGTACCATGGGAATTTTTAGCTCGTCCCATTTCATTAGCCTATTTCCGCCCACGCGATTTCCTCGCATAACTGCCATTAGAATGTGTTACCTCCTTCCGGTGCATCACCTTGGAATGGCACTTTTGGCCGGATCAAAAGGTCAAAATATAACAAAAACGCCTATAGAGTTGGTTCTTTTCCCAATTTTTTTCTTAGCTATTGTCATTCTATTGTCTATCGTGTTGTCAGTATCGTTTCTGATGGATGTAATCAGTCCTCTATAGCGTTTTCCTATGCAATCTTCCAATCGGGAAACTGATGCGTCAACGTTGTTTCCGATGCTAGCAAGTCTTCTTCCCCCTCTTTTCTTGATTCATATTGTCTGACAACGTCGTCTTATAGGTATAATGCGTTGTACATGGTCATTAGTTTTCTTGTTCTTTGGTCAATTTGTTTAAGTTCATCTCTGGTCCACTTGAGAAAGCATCCCGAATATCTAACGAGCGTAACAGCACAAGTATTTATTTCTTTGATAAGGTTTCTGCAAGGGAGTTTTGTTGCGAGAAGCTTTTTAATTTTCCAAAGATATTCTTTTTGAATTTTGTCTTTCATTTCCACTCGTTCATTGGTGTCAGCCTCCGAGATACCTACGTTATTTGTATGTTTCGTTTTCCCCGAGCGTTCTCATCTTGTCTTGATCCGGTAGTTCCATTCCGTCAATCATATGTCGTTTAACACTTTTCATTACAAACATGGCACATTTCTTCTAAACCAAATTCCATTCCTATGTCCTTACTGTATATTCTGACTGCGTGCACCAGAGTTTCCCGTTCTTTTTCATTTTTTGCAAATAGTTTGATGTCATCCATGTGCATTAAGTGATTGATCTTTTCCCGTGATCTATTAAGTTTATATCAGACTGTGCATTTTCTGAGTATGTGGTTAAGTGGCATCATGGCAATTATTAATATTATTGCTTAAATCTTTTTTCTGATGAAGTGTTATAACTTAGTAGGTTGTCTTATGTATTAAAAACATAATTTTGCAGTTCAGTTGACTTGTTCTGTAGAATATGTTGACTGCATCTCTGCAGATGAGTAAAACATCAACCTAATGTGTATGGCACAATACTGCATCTGATAGTGAGGCTCAAGTCCCCCTGCTTTTGTAAATGCGAAGAACCCTTTCTTTGCAATTACCCTCATGACCACTATGACCCAGGGGGTTAGGACCTTTTAGAATCCCATCCCTGGGTGAAATAGAATTTTTAATCATTCTAGTCTTGACAATATTTAACTCTCTTCAAAGAGAATCCATCTTTCCTTCCTGCTATGGGATGATTGCGCTTTTTATCCTTGCAACGGCCTCATATTTGGCAGGTTGAAATCTTTGAATTTAGACCAACTATACTACGCTTAAAAATAACTTTTTGTCCCATCCTGATCCTATCAGAGGTTTTATAAAATATATAACGATAACAAGGATTTCTATAGTACGGATGTTATTTGAACCGCGATATCCATTTCAGTGCATATTAATACATATGTTCGATCGATAATTGGATTCGTATTTCTCTGGTATAATTCGTTTCGTAGCTCTATAATACTTTCTATTAGTGATCTTTACAAATGGATAATTTGAGGACACCAGTTGAAAATAATATCGTGTCTGCATGCGACAGTCTCTTGTTAATGCTAATTGTAAGATCGAGTGAACCGACGTGATTTGAAAAACGAAAGAATTAAGAGAGTTCTACAATTGAGGTAAACATGCACTTGAAAAAAATCAGATGTGTAAATTGTCATTATCTTAATGAAAAGAAATTTCAATTAAAATGTACAACTAAATACACGTGAAAGGAAATCTCAAATGCAGGGAAAGAGAGAGAGGCGTAGGCTAAAGTTTTTCAGCTAAATAGCTTATCAACCATTGATCATCATTAAATACCAACTCTTTATATCGGGTCATTGGCCTAATACGCAGAGTGTTCGCCAATGGCCCGGGATACTGGCGTTCAATCCCAGGTCGCGCCATACCAAAGATTTTAAAAAATGATGTTGATGCCACCTTGCTAAAAACTGCTTCATACAGTAAGGATCAAGGGAAAAGCGAGCAATCCAGGGAAAGGAGTAGCGTCCTCCCCTATAGTTCGGTGTAGTAGCTATTGAAAAGGGAGCTTTCGAGTCACCCTCAACTAAGGTCACCAAATTTATATATATATATATATATATATATAATTTTTAAGGGAACAGTTTTAGGTAACATTTTAAATGAGATATAACTCATTATTTTGCTTGGAGTGAAATTGTTTCTTGTATTGCTATTTATTCTTTGTGCATAATTAAATGGTTTCAAGCATCGATATTTTTTCATTCCACACGGTCGAATGGTTTCAAATATTGTTATCATCATCATCATCATCATCATGTCATACCGGCAGCACGGATATCCCTGACCGTCTCTCGCCACTCCTCCTTATCGTTCATCGCTTCTGGTAGGTCCTCAGGGCTACATCCCGTATCTTCACAGAGGCACTGTTTGGAGGTTCGAGCTGGTCTTCCTGCTTTTGATCGGCCATATGACGGAGTCCATAAGAGAAAATCACTTATGAGCTCGTCCTTGGTTCTCCAGCAGTGTCCCTCACCCATAGTTCATCTAACTTTGATAGATTTCGTAATGAGAGGTAGGTGGCCGTACAGTTGGGGCTTTGTGGAGTGTTGCCTCCAGGAATTGTTCAATATTGCTCGCAGCATTCTTGTGTAGTTGCCGTCAGCCTTTTTCTCCATCCGTTAAGTTAGCGTCAATGTAGTGCATCCATATAGCAGTATCGACACGACGGCTGCTTGGAAGAAACTGCGTTTCATTTTATCGGTCGAGGTCTGATTTCCATATGACCGATAATTTATCGATAGCTGTCCATGACTTTGTTAGCCGTGTGTCGATGTCTGCATCGGTTGACGAGATACTGCTTCCTTGGTAGGTGAACTTGTTTACAAGTTTCAGAGAGCTACCGCCTAGTGTGGAAATGTCGCCTGTTTGATTAAAGCATATGTACTCCGTTTTGTGTGCATTGACATGGAGGCTAATGCCTGCAGCAGCTCGTTCCAGACTATGCAGAGGTGTTTCGGCTTGGGTGGGTGTATTTGCCAGAATTGCTATATCATCGGCGTAGTCAGCGTCTGTAATTGTTTTTGCTGGGTACCTTCAGCTTCTTTTCATTGTCAGCTCGAAGCCGTAATCTCTGATTTTATCAATCGATGTTCTAAGCACGTAGTCTGGACAGATGATAAAGACGTACGGGGCAAGTGTGTCTCTTTGCGGTACTCCTACTACTATGTCAAAGTAGTCTGTGTCTCCATCCGGAGAACATACTTTCACTTTGGTGTTTCTATTGAGAATCGTTATTGCTGCGACGGCCTCTTTTGGTATGCCGTATGCAATTAGAATTTGTTCCATCTTCCCTCTGTGAATGGAATCAAAGGCACTGGTAAAGTCGACAAATAGTATTGTCGCCTGTAGTTTTTTTTTTCCCCCGTACGCCTTCAAGGATTCTATGGACACTTAATATTTGTTAGGTCATTGATCTATTTCTTCGGAAGCCATATTGGTTCTTCCTTAGAGTGTTGTCTATTTTAGGTTCTATGCGGTTTCGTAGTAGGGCATTGTATATTTTGGCCGCTATGGATGTAAAGGGTATATCTCGGTAGCTCTTGGCTAATCCGAGGCCACCCTTTTTTAGGGAAGAGGAGGATGTATCTATTTCTCCCTCTGTCTATCGGATTTTGATTATAAAATGCGTTATAGTGTCGGAGCAGTATGTCGTCAAATAGTCTGATCTTCCATACCTCCAGGGGAATTTCATCTAATCATGGAGCTTTCCTTTTTTAAATTTTTCTGAGTACTGAGTCGAGTTCTTCTAGATTAAACGGTCCTAGTCTAATGCCTAATTGCTTACTAAAAATTCTGGTAATTGGTTCATTTGTAACTTTCGGTGGGTCTCCAAGTAGATTCTCGAAATGCTGTTTCCACAGTTTTATTATTTCTTGTTGGTTTGTAGCTTTCAATTTACCTTTGGCTGTGCTCTTCCTTCTGCTCACTTCGTTTATCGTTTGCTAGGATATCCTAGATTGCCTACCTTCCACTTAGTATCTAATGTTATCTATTTGATTTTGTATGTATTCTGTCTGTTCTTTTAGATATATGCTTGCTAATTCATTTTATGCCTTTTTTAGTTTCAGGGCATTTGCGTTCGTTGGGTCCTTCCTATTGCATTTGGAGGCTGTTTTCACCTCGGCACGTTTTTCTCTAACCGCCATGGGACTCAAGATTTAGTTCTAGGTTTTGTTGGTATGCATTTCGCTGCTGTCCCGATGTGTACGTGGACGAAATTCTCATATTCATCATTCGGAGTACGTATTTGTCTTTTCCTATAGTGCATTGAATTTATTTTTCAATGCTAACACATATTCATCTTAAATATCTCTTTTGTTAAGAAGGATCCAGTCATATTGTTTGGTGGTTGTTGTTCGTGTGGTGTTTCTTCGTTGACTCAGTCGTATTTTTGCCGTGATAATTCTGTGGTCGAAAGACACACTCTCAAAAGTGGAGTATGCCTTGCAATTTATTGCGCTATTTTTCCATTTCTTTTTATAAAGACGTAGTCTATCTGTGCTTTCGTATTGTTTTCGTACGTGCAGGTCCATAATTTACCCTCCCTTTTTTGAAAGTTTGTATTGAGACAGGTTAATCAGTTTTCTGTCGTGAAATCTGTTTGTTCTCCATTCCTGTTTTACGAGTTGTGAAGGCTGCATTTGTGGTTTCCTTTTTTCCCGATTTGGGCATTCATGTCGCCGCTAATGACGAGAACGTTACGTTTCGGAATGTTGTGCACTAGAGAGGGTAGCTCATCGTAGAAGGCGATGAGTTCAGTTTCTTCACTTACATTGGTAGGGCTGTAGCAGGAGATGATTGTTGCTCTAGGATTTTCATTAAAAGTAGCTACCATCATCCTAGGTTGTATTCTCTCGAAGCTATTAAGTGATTTAAAAGCTTTTGGGCCTATAAGTATTCCTACACCTTCTACCGTGGCATTGACAGAAATTTTTCATGATGGTACAGTGGCTAGCGTCCATCCATTGCCAGTATCGTGATATCTAATATCCTCGCTATGTGTGTATCCATGCTCTTGATTGCATATTATGTCTATGTTATGTTCTACGGCCGATTCAGTCTGTTCTAGTAGTTGTGCTATTCTATTTACGGTTTTAACGTTGAATGTCGCTATTTGTATTGTTTATTTGCATTTTAGTAATTTTTATTGTTTGAGCTCTGTAGCTGATTTTTCGAACACTGAAGTCAGGGCTCCAACCTTAGCAGGACGCACCGCTTTTTTTTTCTTTTACACGCACGAAGAGCATTGTGGTTTTTACATGTGGTTTGAGTGTGGGTCATGGTTATCTTTCGGTGGCTGTTTTTGTTCTCATCCATAGAAGCCTAACTTATAGATGAGCAGCAGTTGTTCCCCGATCGAACTAATTATCCTGACCGTTGAATCGTGAGATTCATACATCGAGGACCAGGTTAGGCAAAGCGTTAGGCCGTCAAAGGTTTTATCCGCTTCCCTTTACGTGCACCATGCTGCTTCCCATGGGTACGCAAAAAAGTCCTCTTTCCCGTTATGTTTTACAACTTAGCTAAAGTCCAAGGCTAATATATTGATAAAAGAATCTTTCCCTTCTCTTCCCGTTCTATTTTAGTTGCTACCTTACTTTTGTTTTGTTTTTTGTTTGTTTGTTTTTCCCCCTATCTTCTTAAAATTGGCACTAACTCGTGCAAGACTTGTACATTTTTACTAAAAATAGAATTTCACGGTCCAACGGTGAATCTTTTCTTTTAAAATTTATTGTCGGCCTATAGGTAATTTTTTCTTTCCTTTAAGACACGTAATAGTATACACCAAAGATTTGTACTATAACAAAGTTGAATAAAAATCAAATATCCATTTTTAAGTGATAATTTAGTAGATAACAGTGTTACTAATCTTTTCGACAGACTTTTCGAAATGGATTTGTTATTCATTCTTAGATTCTTTTAAAAGATAGCCACTTGTATTATCTTTTTCTAGTTTTACGAGCATTTATATCCTAGTGGGCCTTAACTATGTGATGTACGGGAAGGATTGTTAGTTTCTACTTTGGTTCACCTTCATTTTCTTTTTTTCTTCTTCTTCCTCTATATTCTAATATTGGCATTAACACACGCTTGACTTAAATGACTAACAGGAAAATCAATTATTAATATAAGATAATAATCTTTAAAACTATTTTACTATAACAATACTAAGTTTGTCGAAAAAGGTATTGTTATAGTAAAATAGATTTAATGATTATTATCTTATATTAATAATTGATTTTACTATTAGTCATTTCTTTCTGATAGTTATATGCTTTCAAGTATAGTAAAAGATTAAACGGTTCTATATGACTCATAGATTGGACTCTAAAAGAGTAGGACTAGCAGAAGCTTCGGGACTTGAGCCTCACACTCATAGGTTTTAGTATCATATCCAGAACACTCTTTACGGGGTGTTACCCCTTTAATGTGAAAGTAAGATAGATATTTTTTAATCAAATGAAAAATAATAAAATAAACCAGAGATTTGAATTAAGAAATATGTGGAGGAGAAATCAATTTCACTGTCTGTAAAATTGGACCAAAGAGGAGAAATTGAAAAAGAAAAAAAAAAAGATGTGAATAATAATGAAAGAAAATTGTTTGTAAATTGAAGATAAGAATGTCAAACTCGGATAGGATTTATCAAAATGAGATACATTTTCTAGGAATGTAACTTATATATTGAGCGTGTCCGGGTAATTTGTGTACAATAATTAGTCTACAACAATGTATTTACAATAATTTATCTATGATTACAATTTACTTCCAATAGTTTATATATAGACACAATTCGTTGACTATCATTTATCTGCGGATATAATTTACAAGTTCATATAAAAGAAATATAACTAATATGAATAATCGTTTTACAATTTAGATATACATATCAGAGTTTAACATTAGTTTTAACCATATATTATCGTTTCAAGACAAACGGCTGAAAAAGCTAATTTTTAGAAAAATACAATTAACTGCGTTTCAATATTGATCACTAATTCTACAATAATAGATAAGTTTAAGTCGACACCAGGAATTAATGGTCCACGAAAGTGACAGAACATTTAAATAGCTAAGCTCAAACAGGTAATTTTTTTTTGAAAATATAGTTAAATGTATTTAAACCTTAATACAGATTGTATATTTTTCCCCAAAGACTTATCAAACTCACTTCATATTTTCAATAACAAACAATATGTCATTTTGAATTAGACATTTGCCTTTGGATTCCATTTAAAAATACACTCAATTAAACAATATATACAGATCATATTATAATGTTTAAAGACTCATTGAATAATCAGGGATTCATTAATCCTTTAAAGAAAGAACAAAAAAAAAAATGAAAAGTGACACTGACTAATT
Source organism: Sepioteuthis lessoniana (assembly GCA_963585895.1). Classification (NCBI taxonomy): domain Eukaryota; kingdom Metazoa; phylum Mollusca; class Cephalopoda; order Myopsida; family Loliginidae; genus Sepioteuthis; species Sepioteuthis lessoniana. The sequence continues at coordinate 95,090,859 of OY757909.1, forward strand.
TTAATTTCATGCTTATATAAATGCTATTTGGAAATAAAGAATGTTAATGTATATTTGTGTGTGCAAGTGTGGATGTTGATGTTTTTTTTTTTTCATTGTAGCCGTCCCGAAACAATTTATTCCTACTTTCTCATTCCCTGTTTGTTAATACACCTACACATCTGTGTAGGGGGTGGATCTTTCCTAAAACAATGCAAATGCCGAAAACTATTTCCATACATAACAGCACCCCTTCACTAAAATTTTATAAAATAAAAATACATTTTTGGCTTTCTTATAAAACTTTTACATAAAATTCCTGTTCATTTATATGAAAGTAAACTTAAATGATTACAAATCAATACACCAAACGTTTTAAAATCATCCTTGTTAAAATTGTTAAACCAATTAGATACAACATTACTGGGATAAACTTTTTTTTTCAATACATATGATACATGTAGCATCGTGATTATGCATATAATCACGCAACCTTACATTCCTGTGTTTTGAGGTTTAGATATAAATTATTAGCTCGTTCCAAGTAGAGAGGGGACTTCCTCAAGACAGTTGAGGCTAAATTTATCGCTTGGTGCCTAAGGCAGCGTAAAAGTGCTATGCAAAGGAGATCAAGCTTTTTTTTTTCGTGTGTTGATTTGTATGTGCCCGCCAACACCTGTAGACTAAAAATGGGTTTATGTAAAATCTGACTGAGTGCGAAATCTGATATATTTGGTGATTGGTTATAGGGGGCCTTACCCGCAGGTAGCATCTCCATCGACTAAAAACATAAGAGCTGAATTTATTGTTCGGAATACTAAGGAGACCTATAACTTTTCGTAATGATCATGCATGAATCTTGTTTCTTGCCTGGACACCCACTGTAAAATAAATTCATGTGAAATCTAACTTGGTAGGAAGTTGGATAACAAATTGGCCCTATGTATGATATTTTACGTTTGCATAGGTGCGAAGACACTCACAGAAATTATATATATATATATATATATATATATATATATATATATATATATATATATATATATATATATATATATATACACACACAAATTTCGTTGAATACAATAGACATTTTCTGTCTACATATTTTCTTGTTGGTCCTTTCATATTGCCATGTTGATTTTATAGTATTCGGTGGGAAATGATTGATATATTTTCCATACTCGTTTATTTCCCCATGTACTTTCTGCCCGACTTTAGGTTATCATCAGGGGAGGATGTATTACAAAAGTGATGTCACATTTGTATGTACATTACCACTTTGTAAGAAAAAGAGCATCTCGGCCGTTGCAGTGTTTTGCGTTTACTTTTAAAATTGTTCAATAAATAGTGTCAGTAGCTAAAGACATTTTAGTACATTAGCGCTGATGTGAAAATTTATTCTGTTATGTTTTTGTCGCATGTTTCTAATATGTAATGCTTAGAGAATCTGTAGTTTTTGTTTGTTATTGTGATGTTCTAATATTGTTGTGCTTTCGTTGAGAATTTTCTATAATTCTGTGGTTGGGAATGAATTGTTTTTTAAATGCTGTGCTATGGAACTTGTATCAGAAAGGTGCATTGTAAGTATCCTCTATAGGGTGTATATATATATAATTTAATAATTTACAATATAATTTACTTGGAAAAAGAAGTTCGGTTGATTAAAAACGGATTTGTTAAGTTCTTTTTTTTCTTTTAGAAAATGCGAAAACAAGATTTTGTACTCAAGTGTGAGATATGCATTATTCATCAGATAATTTTTTTTCTCTCACATAGGGAGAAAATTTTGTTTCTGTCTCAAAAATAGATCCAGGTGCATATTGAAAAACCTGATTGCACCGTTCGTTTATCAATCTGGCGACAACTTCTGCCGCGTCAAAGTAGATATCTTTCATCTCAAAGACAGAGGTTTGAATGGAAAACGTTTCAATAAAGGACCAACCGCAGAGTGCTTTCTATACATGGTTTTAAAAATGGCTGTGTAGTTGGAGTGAGCAAAAGACTGAGAAGATACAAGTTGATGTCCCTTCGCCGACCTTTACTTGGCTACTGAACACACCGATTACTTCTTTGCAGATCAGTAAGACTCCTACGACGAGCATCCTGTTTATGACACGAAATAATCGGAGGGTTAGAATCAAGTAAAAATGGACCTTTGGGGAATGTGGAGAACCTCTTCATTGGTATTGCTCCCGAGTTCACTCTGGTCCAGAGTGGTAGCACCTGATAGGGTCTTATCTATGGGTCAAATAGAATTGTTTGATATTTAAACAGAGTGCTAAGTAATGACTTATACAAAATTGGATTTTTTTTTTTTTTTAGATATAATTGTTTGATCATTTAACTGTATGCAAACAAATGAGTGATGTTAATTGAATTAATATAATACTTGATACTATTTAACTTTGTTAACTTATTTTTACAAATCACACACACACATATATATATATATATATATATATATATATATATATATATATATATATATATATATATATATATATGAACCGGATTTGGCTTTGAATAACTGACAACTGTTGATACAATATGAAACTAAACCAAACCAAACTTACTTTGATGAAATCTTAATTTGTAGCATAATGGTTATAGTGCTGCGCTGTGGCCTCGATAGTAAACGAGATCCAATTCTAGTCGCGCAGTTAGGTTCCCTTTTGGATTATACCAATGAAAAAGATATTGAACCCCCTTATACCACCAGCCATGAATTAGGGAGCCTCACTGCTGTTCTGTTTCTAGGATTTATCTGACATTGAATAATAACCTAAAAAAATGGTATGCCATTAAAAAAAAAATCTGAATAGTACTTTCCTTTATGAGACATTAGAATTCAAAAATTTAGTCAGACTATCTTTTGATGTCCTTACCAGAACGTTTCAGTCGATTCATTCTCTGTATTTCATATGATGTATGATCCCTAAATAAAGATGGAATGCTAAGTTTGCTAAAATCAACCCAACGAAGCTCTTCAACTCTTGGATCCAGTTTGTGTTTCTCCATGTAGACTCAAATATTTACACGCGGTGGCCTTACAAAAAAAAAAAAAAAAATTCTTTCTACCGTCTTATTCGGCCATAAATTGCTTTCGAAATCTTTGACCCAACACGTGTTCCGGATGTACAGCTTAATGTCTTAAAATGAAAACGAACACCGTGAAACTAGTGTAAATAACTAGCAAAGATCACAAAAACCGTTGAACCTTAAGGAACATTAAAAACACATTTTCGTGAATATTTTTAAAAGTATACTGAACACAAAAATTAATTATACTACGTCATTATTTCGTCGCAAACTCAACATGTAATCCAATTTTTGACGTAAACCGGATGTACTGCTTCAATGACTTAAAATGAGTTTTACCACCGCTAAAGTAGCGGAAATAACTGGCAAAAAGCTTATAAGAACATTATACTCACACATTCGTGAATATTTTCTAAAGGATTAATGAGCAGAAAAAAAATTACTAAAAGCCGCAATATAACCCGGTTTTTGACGTACACCGGAAGTAAAGGTGTTCAGTTTTTCAATGGAAATAATTCATCATATAGTGTGTGTATATATATATGTGTGTGTTTTCCTTGCATTTTAAATTGTTTTTAACTTTTTCATCTTTCATAATAAATTATTTATTTTAAAAATTTTTTAAGAAAAAATATATTGCACATCCTTTTATTATGTTGAAGGTGATGTTGCTGAGTGAAGTAACATCAGACATTCGCTAAACTGAAATTTAGTACGGAAAACTCAGCAAAAGACGAATGCGAGTTAAAACAGAGTATTCTAAGTAGAACTAACTATTTAATAAATAATCATTTTCCTTTTGCCTTTGTTCATCTTAAAAAGATTACTTTGTGGAAGGAACAGAAAAAAATTCGCCTTTAAATTTGAGGCTTCCACGATGAGTTTTACGTTACGAACGCATTAAAATTTAATTTGTATCAAAGCAAATAGGTTTGAAAGTTGTCACGAAGTTCTTTTAGCACGCAGTAACCTTTTAGTGTTTTAAAAGCTGCAAAGATAACCACCATAGGAATTTCTATGAACAGGTTATCAGTACAGCTGAGCTTTTTTTTTTTATATAAGATCAGAAATCAAATTATATCATTGCACCGTATATTTGATTCGTTATCAGAGATAATTTTCGATTCTTTCAAATGACATAAAAATGTCATCCAATTTCTAAGATTTTTTTTTCGGCCAAGATCAGAGAAATTGGCGTAAAATAATAAAAATACCCCACTTTTTATTTAATACGCGAGTTTTTCGGAAAAATAAATTATTGCAAGGAACCGAATACCGTTTTTGATATCCGTCACATTAAATTAGATGTAACCAACATTATTTCTTGGCAAGAAGCTGTGAATTTCAATTTTCTCATTTTTTTAGAAAAGAATATAAAAAAAGCATTATACAAGAATGCCACTATTGTTTTCTAAAGATTACTCATTTCATCTGCCTTAATTTAGGTTACATTTAAAAACAACACAATGGTTTATTCTAATAAAATAAAATTTAATACAAGTTTACAGCGTTTATTCTGTGTCTGTAATGCTCGCTTTTTTCCATGATGAACGCCACATCACCTTCTTTAAGCGTTCCTCCTTTCAGTGTTACAGTCGAGATTCTAGGTATATAAAATATACCTAGAATCCTGGTCATACGAAGTCACTTCACCATTTTTGGGTCATCAAAATATTTTTTGAATAATAGTTGTTTTCCATAAGTAAAAAGTGGACATAAATTTTCACGTGTTAGATAAATATATATTCTTACTACTTTGTCAGATGAAGTAATATTTCCCCTGGTAACTCTGTCCCTGATAATTAATCGATTTTAACATCTACTTGTTAAGCTGATAAAGAGGCTTTATTAGCTGAGTGTAATGATATACAGAAACAATAAAATAGACTGTATCAAGATTAGCACCTATTCACAACGCTTGAGCACCCGGTGGGAATAAAATTCACCAATAATGCTCAGCTAGACCTGCGGTCTCCAACCTTATTTCAAAAAGATAAGCTAAAGAATAAAAAAAGATTTTGTCTCCGATCTGTGCTTAGCTTATATTCAGAGGTTAAATAGAACGGAAGAAATAACTTTTAAGATGCTTGACAGCATATTTTTCTGAGTTGTTCTTAGAACGAACCTTTAAATTTGATAATAAATATAAATTATGTAATCAATTTATGATTTTCTTGATAAAAAAAATAACATTTTTATAAAATAATCATTTAATAAAGTTAGATGGTTTAGAAAGTTATCAAGAAGTTGGTCTTTATTAATCGAAGGACAAGAATCTGGAGATTCAATGAGTCAGTTGCTTTTACATTTGTTTTATTAAATCGGTTTATTTTGGCAAAAGTGGAAATGGTTTGATATCGTTCACAATATTAACTTTTTTTTCCGATATCCGTAAAGTGTCAGAATATAATACTATGCTTTTATATAACTTTGATAATTATTATTAAGTTTCTATGTCAATCTTTGGAGATTGATTCCGATACACCTCTACTTTTTTCTTAAATAGTGAAAAATGATTTTGTGAAGCCTTTTGGTTCATATACACCTAGTTTATGTCAAGTAAGTAAAGTTGGCGACTGTAGTCGAAGGTGACCAGAAAGCTCCCTTTTCAATAGCTACGACACCGAGGTGTAGGGGAGGGCTCAACTCCTTCCCCTGGATTGCTCCACTTTAGCTTTGATACATATCTTATATTGCTGAGTGTTAAGTAAGGAGTTATCAAGTACCATTTTAGAGTCTTTGGTATGACCCGACATGGGATTGAACCTAGATCTCCCGGACCATTGGCGAACCCTCTACCCACTAGGCCAAACTGTGTAAAATATTAGTTAATTAATGGTTACGCCTCAGGATGAGTTGCTGTAAAATCAAGTCAAATTTAAAAAAAAAAAAAAAAAAAAAAAAAAAAAGTGGGAAACACCCCAGGAATATTTTTTAGATAATATTCTTTGTAATTAACGAAATGCAGACAATTTATTAAATAGAAGACAAAACACTGAAAGTAATAATGAAAAAAAGGAAAACAGTTTTAAGGCCTATTTAAATCTTTATTGTTCGTCTATAATTGTGTATGCTTTTAGATTTGAAAGAATTCAGTAAATTTTATGAAAAAAAAAAAAAAAAAAAAAAAAAAAAAAAAATAATGACATTATCTTAATATAAAAAGCAAACATTTCTGATCGATTATCGTGTCCAAAAACTTATAAAGACGTTGCCACAAAGAGAAGCAAGACGAACTCTGGTATATCACCAAAAATAAGCAACAATATGCCTGATCAGTAATTTCATGAAAACGATAGGTATCGTAACCAGCCGGAGAATTGCATCCAGCCTAAGAAATGTTAAATAAATTAGCCGACTCATGTGGAAAAATAGCGAAATAAATTAACAAACCACTTTTTGTGAATTTGTTTCTCTCGATATGCCCTATATTTCTGGCTTTGCGCTCAAGTAAGATAATTTTAGTAAATGCCCACTTTTATGCCATAGTATGTATCTCAATTTAAATTATAGAGTTTAGCATAATCACTAAACCTCTATGAATGGACACTGAGTGAGAATCCTAATTGCTTGCAATATATCTTCGGAACAATAGTACAACTTATATAATACTGAAATACTTATGGCAAGATGAAAAATGCTTTGAAACAGAATATAACGCCAAGTGGTTGTGCAATCCATATTTAACAAACCCCTCTGCTCGGGCAGGATATGACGCAAGGTCAATTATTAAGCGGAGTTTAACAGGTTTGAATACAGAGTTTTCCTTCTCCAAGACTAGTTACCTCACTAAGGCTGAAGAACCCAGTCTGTCCTACTATTTACCCAAAGCTGGAGGGAGAATAATTGGATTCATACCTTTCTCAAGGGTATTAGTGCTATGTGAAATGCAATTAGCTTGGTCCAGGATTTGAACTCGTGTTGACGTGTCCATTTCCTACGACGATAAACATTACACCACGGGCACCTCAATAAGTAAATGAGCAATCAACCCAAAGAACTCTGACACAACTCCTTTCACACTTGCCAAGCCATTTAAAGAAAGAGCAATTTAATAAAGTCAGAAAGTTGCATATCAGCAAAATTACTTAACATGATACAACAAATTGGATCAGATTTGTGTCCCCACTGTTGATCTTTTCCTACTTTCAGAAATGTTAATGTACTAAAAGCTAAAATCTTAAAACTACCTCACTATTAACCTATAGCAGGAAAGAGATGGATTCAGGCCTTTTTCAAATATGAAGTGAAATGTAAGCAGTCTCATGTGGAATTTGACCTCAGATCGTAGAGTTCAAAAACTATGATGATAGACAATACGACACGACCAGCCTTTTGATCTCTGGCGTTACGTTATAGAGAGTAAGGAAAATTATAGAATATGAAGATCAGGCCAATATCAATTAAGTGTTAGAAATACGGAATTACTCACTCATCAAATTAAAAATATTTAAACTATTACTATTTAAATCGAAAAGGTTTATTGAAGTAAATGGCGACTTTTTGAAAAGGCGTGGCATGACTTGATTCACTGAGTAAACCACGTAATTTTGTTAGTGAAAAGAAAAACTTAAACAATATAAGAGCAAAATTTAGCAATCAAAATAAATTAACAAATTATAACTGAAAGTAAATAACTTTCTGTATCAGAATAACTGATTTTTTTTTGGTGGGGGTAAAGGTAAAAGTGAAATTGAAATCCATAATACGAACTGTCAGGATCTTCCTACAAGAAAATGGAATGGAGTCAAGTAAAGAAAAATGGGCAATAATAAAGATAGACAAAGAAAAAGAGAAAAAAAAACACTCAGAAAGAATCGAATTACCTAAGTAGGAAATCATCAGAATCTTTAACGGAAAAGAAAATTAAAAGTATTTCGACATTTTGGAAGCAGAAAAATATAATAAAAACCGGCACATATTGCTTCAAAAAAAAAAAAAAAGAAAAACATTAGAAATCAAACCTTGCAGCTGAAAATGGCTGAAAGGAATATATACCTTCTTAAAATGGACACCAAAAAATCCAGAAAACTGGGCCTGAAAAGAAATTTCATGACAGCGTGAAACAAAAAGTTAAGTTTCTACATTTATACTCCTCAGCCTTCTTAAAGTGCCATTCGTATTTGGTAACCTTCAGAGAATTCGACAGACGACTGATAGTTCAATGAAATTGACAAAATATTTATTGTAATGAAAATGATTACAAATTTGGCACGAGGCCTAAAAATGGGGGGGGGAAGGCTGGTCTACACTATCCTAATCTCTAACTTAACTAGACTCATTCACTGACCAATACATATCTCCAAATTAAAAAAAAAAAAAACACCAAAATACCTCAATTGAAATTATCACTATCAAACAGCATCCACCAAAAACAACAATCACCAAAACAACACTACTGCTCCATGGACTTCTAAACTTAATCCCATATTTACAAAGTGAGGGGGAAAGGAACAATTTAAAAAAAAAAATAAACGAAAGCTATATACATATTTATTTACAAAAAATTCGCCTAAAAACGAAAGAGAGCAAAACATATATACATTATGATGGTTAGTATGGGGTCCCCCCCACGTACTAAAACGTGGCAGAAAGAGGAGTTAACCAGTCGAAAATAGTGTCGAAGGAGGAAAAAATAAACAAATAGGATAAATAAATGGTAAAAAATATAAGTAAACAATAAACATGAAATAACATAAGCCCTCCATCTCACTCCTGCAGAACTCCAATTCCTGTCACCGAACAGAGGGGAATGGAAGGGAGAGTAAAACAAAAGAAGGGGACAAAAAAGGGGGTCCCAATGACCTTGCATACTCTAGCTAAGTTAACTAAATTCGGAACAACCTAAATCAAAATGGCCTAAAAAATTCTAACTAACCTGGGCTGGGTGGTCACGTCCTTCCGGTAACGCAAAATTCTTAGGTCCCTGGAATGTCCAAGGTGAAAATAAGGTTGGCTCCTACCACGCGACACAAGCGCGCAACAGTCACCCACCTTTCGCCAAACTCCAGTGAAGATAGTCTTTTTCTCTCAGACCGGATTTTGACTTTGATTTGGTGTTTAAAAAATGCCACCAGAGTCTGAGAAGGAAAAGACTCATCCTCAGAGTTCCTTCTTTCTCGTCGTCCAAATCACGACACGCATAACGCCGAGTAAGTAGAGAAACACATGATGTTCCTGTCTGTTCAACCTCGGCACCATATTGCTGCACACAGAACTGGCTTCCAGGACAAAAAACTTTCCATTGAGGATGCGGATCATGTAGCCTTCAAGAAGATTGCACAGCGCCCGTACAACCGGGTAGTGAAAGAAGGCGTGACTAATAGTCTCCTCCAAATCACCGCACCGGCCGCACTCAGGCGAAATGGCCTGTTGCGCTGCAAACTATTTCTTGCCGACCCAGAGGGCATTCCGAATGACCAGCCAGGTGAGGGAAGCCTCGTCATTATTGACACACCTCATCCTGGGGGCCCAAGGCCACAGTAAGCGACCCTCCGCCTCCGTCACACCGAGCTCGCCAATCAGACCATCGCTAGCGGCCCCCCCCCCTGACTAAACATCGATATAATGCCCTACTCGACAACGGCCGGCTGTCAGAGAGACCTGTCTGCAGCCGAGAGAGAACTCTCAAAGCATGCCGGCACACGCGATAGAAGGGGCATTCGCGTCTGGGCAACCGATGGGCCTCCCCATCAGCAAAATGCACACTTCTTAGCGACGGGAAAGATTGTTTGCCGTCTTCTTTCCAGACGCTTCCCGCCGCCGTGTCCCGTGAGCACATCCGATCTAGGAAAGTAAGGCGCAAAGTATGGCGCCGTACCTCGACGTTAGGCACTCCAAGACCGCCTTCAGAAGGGTAAAGGTAACAGATCTCCGGTCGCACCAAAGGATGTCTCTAAGCCCAGAGAAACTATAAGAGAATCCTTACAGCTTGAATAGGATGGTGGCCGGGATAGGAAGCACTGAAAGTCGGTATACGGCAAGGGAGTAGATGTGCGAACTGCATACCTCTGCCCGACCCTTAAGGGAAAGCCTTCTACGTAGCTACAACTCAGTTGCGGCTACGACCTTTTCCAGTACTTCCGACCAATTCTTCTCCAATTGAAGATCAGGCCCAAACCAGACGCCGAGTATCTTGCACGGACCGTCTTTCCAAGTGAAGGGGCCGGGAAGAACACAGCCTTTCCACGCGCCCAACCGCAAGCCGACAGACTTTTCGCGGTTAATCTTGGCCCCTGTTACAGCTTCGTACCTTCCGATTTCTTTGCTCACCGCCTCCACCTCGGCACTGCTCGTTACAAGCACGCTGACGTCGTCAGCGTATGCAGTATACCTGGCTACCTGACAGGCGCCAGGTAACGTGAGGCCGCGTAGGACCGGGTTAACCTTTAGCTTTTGCAGAAAAGGTTCTAGCGCAAGGATATATAACATGGGTGATAACGGGCAACCTTGACGAATCGATCGAGTCAGAGTGAAGGGCTCCGACCTTACCCCATTCACCTCCACCATGACTCTGGGGGACGCATAAAGAAGACGTATCCAGGTGCGAAAATCAACCCCGAAGCCCGCCGAAGACTGTCCTGGATAGTCCAACCCTTTACAGCACAAGTCTGCTCGGGGCAAATCAGACTAGGCAGGACAGTCTGCAACTGGTTTGCTAAGATCTTCGCCAAAATCTTTAAGTCAGTGTTTAGCATTGTTAAAGGGCGAAAGTTACTCATCCCATCCCCACCATGTTTATTCTTACGAAGCAACTTCAGTATACCCCTGGTGAAGCGTCTGGGTATGGTACCCTGCCTCATCCAGTTGTTATAGATGGTTGCCAGCAAGGGGACAAACATGTGCGACAACCTCAAGTACACTTCATAGGGCAGACCATCAATTCCGGGGGACTTATCCAGCCCGACCGACTTCAGTGAATCCCGAATCTCCTCCTCCTTTATGCGCCCCTCACACCCAGCCGCTTCAGTCGCCGAAAGGCGAGGGAAGTCGGCAAGATAGGTGTCGAACTGAGCAGAACTCAGTCCGGGCTCCCTGGTGAAAAGCTTCAAGAAATACTGCCCACAGATGGCTTCGTTTGTAGTTCGACGAAGCCCCTCCGGCGATGTGACACTGGCGATATGCCGATCTGTAACATGCCTGAGTTCCTCGGCCCGTAGTTCCTGGGCCATATTCGTCGCCTCGCAAGACATTCTTTTTAACCTAGGCCTAACTACCAGAGCTTGGTACTCCTTAATTTGCAAGGAGGCCAGCTCGGCCTTGGCTACGTTAACTTGCCCACTATCTCCCGCCAACACTGCCCTATCTAGCTTATCCTTAATCGACCTTTGCTCCGCTACCCTGGCTGACTTGAGTCTCCTACTATAGTCGACAGCAAAGGATCTAATGCTATCCTTAAGGTTAGCCCACCACCTATTACCCATAATAGCCCCCGTCAATTCCCGCTTTATCGTTAGTTCTAGCTGGTTCCGGAAGTCAGCCTCCGCCAAAAGGGAAAGGTTGAACTTCCAGTAACCAGACATCCTACATCTAGCCTTATCTAACCTAATCGACACACACAAAAATTTGTGGTCGGAATTTTTATACGGCTCAAAACTTGGACCACCTAAATAATCTAAGTCGACTCGCTTAACTAACACTCGGTCCAAATAGCTATACAGCTGTCCCGAGGCGCCCCTACCGGTCCAAGTCCAAACTATCTTATTTGGATGGCTTTCGCGAAATTTGTCCACCAGATCTAACCGCTGGACAAAATCACGAAAATATCTGGCATCCAAGGAGTTAGTACCCGGACTAGTAGCCCCTCTATCTAAGTTGGGATCAAGGACGGCGTTCCAATCTCCCACTAAAATTACCCGCTTTGACGGAACGACGTACGGCTCGATGCGCCAGAAAAAGGCAGGAAGCTCACTGGTAACATTGGGTCCATAAACCCCAATCAATCGAAACGCTTTGTCCTTTATGGTAACGTCCAGAACACAAAGTCTGCCCGTCGGATCTGAAAGAACAAGAGCACACGAAGCGTCCAGACGTCTACTTACGAGCCAGGTGACACCTCTAGAACGACCATAAAAGCATGCTGAGAAGGACAAATAGCCACTCGCCAGAATACCTTCACAGAAGTTGGAGTCGAAGTGAGTCTCCTGTAAACAACAAATATCAATGCCGCGACGCTGGAGGTATAACAATAGTTGGGATCGCTTAGAATCCGACCTCAGGCCGCGGCCATTTAAACTAGCCAACCTTAGATCCATCATGAAAATTTACAGGGGTTGAGTGCCCGGACTGAACATGGCTGGGGTCAGGACTCCGACGGTCTGGCTCATGGATCCTGTGGCCATCTCATTATTGATGGCTCCGTCATGAGCGAGACCCCCGACGTCCCGCGGAAAAGTTAGTTTTAGTGCCCTATAAAGGGAGGGGTGCAAAACAACAGGGACCCTCCCAATGAGACCTTTACATGAGGCGAGATCGTCTTTAAAAAATGATATAGGGCGTTCCATGAAATTGACAAACTCAGAGGGGAGAATCTACGGACTTTAAAACGACTAGATGTGGCCTTATACGGCCATCTCAAATCAGCAATTAAGAATGTGCATCTTCAATTTAGAACTTGATATTCCAATGTTTAATTGTGTTCATACGCCAGTCACGTTATTTAATGAGAGGATTTAGTACCATGACTATCACATGTGTCTCTGGCAGGTCTTAGAACATTCGCCTTAAACATTTTTTGCCGTTGGGACACTCGCCTCAGGAATTATCGCCGTAGAAAACTTTGCCTTATTGGATGTGTGCCGTAAGATGATTTTTTTTCCGCAATTTTTTAACATACGAAGTACCATGGATTCTGTTCAAATATACAGGTGGAGGGAAAATATAAAGGCAGGGAAAGAAAAAATTTAAGTCATGTTAAAATATTCAGGTGGACGGAAAAATAAAATGGAGGGGGAAATATTTAATTAAAAATAAAAGAAAGTTTTTATTTTAAATAAAGATAATTTAAATAAATTCTTTAAAAGTTTTAAATTGTTTATTTGTTAATTTTAACATTGCATATTTTTAGTAAATGTTTACTTTTTAATTTCTTTTCTAATGTTTGAACCAGAAAAAATCATGTTAAGTAATACTTAAAAAAAATAAAGTCCTGTTGATATAAAGCTTTGTTTTTCTATCCTTACCAAAAAAATAAATATTCGGAACACAATAAAAAATATCACAAATTATAAGAAATTATGATAAGATTCAGCTGGAAGAAAAAAATACAACATTGTACTACGTTAATCAAAAATGTAAGAATCAGATAGACTTTATAACAAGGAGCTTCGCTTTTAAAATGTTAAAATCAAAGTAACAATAATGTGAGCCAGATACACTTGATAACAAGGTACTTGGCATATCGAATTGGAAAATACTCCAAGAGGGACGATCAAGATGAAGGTTTTGAAAAAAATTCAGCGATATTTTCTTGCGGAAAAATCCTGTATGGTGAAGTTTCCAACGGTAAAAATTCCTGAGGCGAGTTTTCCTACAGCAAAAATGTTTACGGCCAATGTTCTGGATACGGTCTTCGGCTTGTTGCTCGGCCACGTTGTGTTTTCAAAGATCAAAAGAACTTTGAATTGACGCAACTTAGTTGGACCTTTCTCGTTGGATTGGTCGGCCTTTGGTCTGAACAGGTTAACAACTGTTGGCAACTCAAAATACAACAAAAACTCATGGAGGATAACAACAAATATTTATTGAAACAAAACTGATTATCAAAAATTATCCGCTTTGCTTTTGGAGGACAGTGGCTATGATTAAATTTAGAGGTGTTTTGGCATTTTTGAGAGAGTTCTTTCGTCTGTGTCTGTCTGTCTGTCTGTCTCTCTCTCTCTCTCTCTCTCTCTCTCTCTCTATATATATATATATATATATATATATATATATATCTTTCATGTTGAACACTCTATAGCTGGTTCCTCCGGAAACAATCACTTTTAATTGGCAAACCAATGGAAATTTCCATTCACCTGTAGGGAGGGCACTTGCATACGCGTCAATTCCTCATTGGATACGCACTCAAGCCACAAAACTGGAGCTGGACAAATTAAGTTAAATGTGATTGACAAGGCTGATTTACGGGGCTTTTAAATTTGTTTCCTGTGAATAAAGAAGAGTTTCGATAGATGTGACCTTTCAATTTCGATTCAAGTTTTCACATAACAAAATTATTTCTTTGGTTGGAAATAAGTTTCAAAAGTATTTTCTTGCAAGTTGATTTTATGAACACCTGCAATCATTTTAACTTTTCATGTGGAATTTTGAATTGTCCTTATTTTCTTGCCTTCACTTTATTTACCCTAATCAATATTTAGCGCCAGCGAATAATCCTCTACATTAATGCATAATCACAAAAGACAATCAAGTTGATATGATAGTGAGGTTTTTCTCTTTTAAAATGGAAATGCTTTGATTAATTATGAACTAAATATAAGCTATAAATATAAACTTTTGAATTATTGAACGCAGACTTATTAAATTTCCAAGTGACCTTTACGCAGAAAAAAGATTACCATTCATGCCTAAGTGAAAAACGACAAACAAACAAAATCAAACAAAAAATATCATTCTGTTCATTATGGATATTACAATTTCTTTTTGAAACATATCCATGGAAAAGAGATATATTTTATTCAATTAACGAAGGAAAGATCAATTCTTTTTTTTAAAAATCCTAGTCCACCCCGAATGAAAAAAAACAAGCACAAGCGCAAAATGACTGTCTACATATGAGTTTCTTGTTGTTACTTATAGATTATCATTGTTGAACTTGAACCTTTTGTCACCGTCCATCGATTTCTCAACCAAGAATTTTCGCAGTCGGCTTGGGCTGTATAATAAACCGACTGCATCTCCAATGAGAAATAAGACCCCTCGCCTCTTGATAGGAGACTAAACAATCTGATAGTGAGGTTCCAGTAATGCTGGAGTTTTGGGGAATGTGGGATACTCCTTTGTTGCCATCGCTCCCAGGTCCACTTTTGCCCAGAGAGCTCGAATCAGATAAGGCCCTATCTGTGCGTCAAATAGTACTAAACCTTGGTTTTGAGAGTTTTTGCATTTAAACTAGGTATTTATGCTAAAGTGAATTGCTCAAAATAGAACTGTTTTGAAATCTGGACAGCGTACTTATGATGAACTGAATTATCTGAAATAAGACTGTTTTTACATTTAACTCTGTGTATTGCCCAGTCGGCTGGAGCTGTTAAATGCACCGACTGCACCTCTGCAGAGAGGTAAAAACCCTCAACGAGTATCCTTGATATGACAGTGAACCATCTGACGGTGAGGTTCCTCTGGTGCTGGAGGTTTGGGGAATGGGAGCACCTCTTCATTGCCATCGCTCACAGGTTCAGTGTGGTCCGGACTGGTAGCACCTGAGAGGGTCCTTTCTATGGGTTAAATTGAACTAATATGCGTTCTAATTAACTAAATTACTTGAAATAGAACTGTTTTGATATTTATAGTCCGTCCTTATGCTTAACTGAATTGTTTGAAATGGAACTCTTTCACTAAACTGAATCGCTTGAAAGAGAAATGTTTTTTTACAAGTAAACTGTTTACTTACTTTTAAACTGTGTACTGAAGCTACACTGAATTGTTTGAAATGGAACTGTTTTTTACATTAAAACTGTACTTACGTTAAACTCAATTTAAAAAAAAATAAAACTGTTTTCACATTTAACTAAGAGTAAACAAAATGTATATTTATACTAAACAGAATTGGTTGAATAAGAACTGTTTGACTTAATTGAATAGCTTGAAATAGAAATGTGTTGACTATTACACTGTACTCATACTGAATTTTTAAAAACAGAACAGATTGTTTGTATAAAAATGAATTTGGGATTAATAACCTACATAGGTTGATATGCCATAAAACCCAAATAACCAACCAATCAACCAAGAATGCTTGCCAAATCTAGTAGCATGCATAATGGGTAAATGCTAGTACAGTAAGTTTTTAAACACTTCGGGCAAATAGTTTAAGAGAAGAAAATCTCTGAATTCCAACCAACTTTAATCGGTTTAAGAATTAAATTTGTGTCATATTCTGCCAGTGTTAGTGTTGTTGGAGTGAATATATACATAACAGATACTAATGTATTCGAAAGACAAAATATGACACATCTAAAGCAGAGAAGGTCTTCTCAGATCGATAGCCTATATCATAAAAGAAACGATAGTAAATTCTTTACTTTATGTTGAATCGCGTCTTATATGTAATACCCTCTTCTCCAAGCATGGTACAAAAGTTCACCGTTGTGGACTGAAAGAAAAACAGCGGCCATAAAAGACACGTTTTGTTATTTTAAAAGTCAAACATCATGGTTTTTACAAGAAACGCCCATTCCTCTGCCTCTCAAAATAAAACAAAAGCGTAGAGGCCAATAGATATAACAGAATAAAATAAAAACAAAATAATCTTCTTGCCTATAGGGAAACTAATCTCTTTCTTTGACAAAAAATGCTGATACTAATGACTCGGTCTTTGGCCAACGCGTAAATACAACATTAAAAGTGCGCAATAAGTCTTCCTGCTATGGCGTCGATCGTCTCATTTCGGGCGGATTCATTCCAGCCATTAAATTTTCGTACGAGTAAGGCATTGCCCAAGATACTCAATGTTCTTTTTTTTTTTTTATGTGTGTACTTCGAGGTTCTCGTAAAAATACGCCCGCATTTAAATCCGACTTTAAACCTTAATGGTTGACGTGAACTGGTTGTATTGATTGATAAAAAATGACCGCTATAACTAGATTTTTCATATTTTTAAAAATTTCTTTTTTCTGTTTTTTATATATTTATATATCTATTTATTTTTGGTATGACCTTCTATTGTAAGAAAACGTGCAGTCATTAAAATGGCTTAAGTTAAATGTGATTGACACGGACAAGCTTGATTTGTGCGGCTTTTTCAATTTGGCCGGAAATAAAATTTTGTATTTTATGTGAATTAAGGGTAAGTTTTTTTTTAGAACTTCAGCCACCAATTTTTGGCATTTTTTATGATTCAGAACTAACTTTTTTTTTCTTTTGGAGGAATGATTTAAATTTTACACTTTTTCTGCTATTGCTAAGCGTATTATTATTCTGATTTAAAATGATTTTTATTGGCCTGTCGGCTTGGGCAGCCGAACACCTCGTCTACATCTCTGCAGAAGTCTACGATCCCCACACCCAACAATTGTCCTGAATATGACACTAAACAATCTGATGGTGAGGCTCTAGTAATGCTGGAGCGTTGCGGAATACGGAGTGCCCCTTCATTGCCATCGCTTCAAGTCTAGAGGGATGGCACCTGATAAGACCTATCTATGGATTGAATAGAACTAAACAGTGCACTTATAGTCAAATGAATTGTTGAAATATAACTGTTCTTACGTTTAACTGTGTGTAAGCAAAAGACTGTATTTATGCAACACTAAATTGTATGAAAAATAACTGTTTTGAAATTTAAACACAGTATATATTTTAAAAGAATTGTTTGAAATAGAATTGTTTTTCATATTTAAAATGCGTATTTACGTCAAACAGAATTGTTTGAAATAGAACTGGTTACACAAATAATTTGACATTAAATAACCAAGAATTGTTGATATGCCATAAAACCAAACCAAACCAAACTAAACTAAACCAAGCAAATCTTTCTCTATTTTGGGTGAGATAGAGTTTTCTTATAATTTTTGCAATATAAAGTTGCTGAAGAGGTGTTGTTAAATTGTTTTTAATATCAGAATGGGATCTTTTAATGTTTTTTGCTTATAACCGAAGGGATCTTTGGATCTTTTAAAGATTCACTACAGAAATTGATGTTGTAACTTTGTTTATTTATTGTCGAAAGGGTGTTTTGATATGGTTTATTTACTGCAGGAATGAGATTTTCAAAGTTTCTAAAGTAATATATCTCGAATATTGCACTCTTGATAAAATGCAATTGTTTCATTTGACAAGAATTACAAGCAAAATGAGGTGATTTCATTTATGAACAAAGGAAAACAAAAATGATCGAAACAATTGATGTTCTGTCATATTAATCAATAATTATCTTTTTTTATTACGTTTAAATACACGAGATAGATAGATAGATAGATAGATAAAGAGAGAGAAATATTCGCTAGAATGAGAAAGAAGAGAGTTTTTAAAAGTATAGAGACGTATTTCTCGCTCGTTGGAAATGGATTCAGTGATGCGAGTTCAATTCTTGTACGAGGCTATTTTATTTTCAATCCAACTATTCTCCAACAGACAAAGGGTAAATGGTAGGGAAGAATAAGCTCTTTCGCCTTAGCATGGCAACCAATCGATGGGAAAGAAAAGTCCGAATTCAAACCTATGACACTAAAAAGTGCATCATGTTCGTTGACACAGGGTTTCGCTTAATGATCACCGATTTGATCACATTGATGTCTATTTGGATCAAAATTACATTTTGATGGTGATATAATTCTAACAAAAACTGATCATAAAACATTTAAATTAGCTTTTTTCACATTCAGTCGAATTTCTAACTTTTATTACGTACATACCCCCTTGCATTTATGCGAGCTAATAAAAGGAGTTTATATATATATATATATATATATATATATATATATATATATATATATATATATATATATATATATGTGTGTGTGTGTGTGTGTGTGTGTGGTGCATTCAATAAGTTTTCAGACTGCTTTTGTACAGGCATTTAAAATTTTTGTAGACACTTGAGAATTCAGTATATTATTGCTATACATCTTATGAGATGACTGACCAATTTTCATGATTTCAGCTTCAAAGGAACAGTTACAACAATAATTGGAATACACCCTACTAAAGCCTGATTGCGACAGCTGGTGAATTTCAAAAATGCAATCTGGACATGAGTACACTTTAGACGAATGATATACAATAAAATTCTGTTTTAAACTTGGATAAAATGGCACAGAAACGTATGCAATGCTTCAGAATGCTTTTGGAGCATCTTGCATGAATCGAGCATCAGTTTTTAAGTGGCATAAGAGATTCAAGGAAGGCAGGGAGTCTGTGAGGGATGATGAGAGGTGTGAAAGGAGTAAGGAAGTCAGAACACCAGAGTTGATTGGCCAGACGGTTAGGGTAAGGGTTAGGCTTACCATGTTGCGGTTTTAAGGGAGTTCAGGAAGAGATTCCCTCGGAAGAGGCCAAACCTCTTCAAATCGGGTCAGTGGAATTTTCACCAAGACAATCCACTAGTCCGCAACTCCATCCTTGTGGCAAACTATTTGACCAAGATGGACATCAAGACAGTTCCTCACCCTCCCTATAATTCCGACCTTGCTGCCTGTGACTTTTGGTTATTCCCTAAGCTCAGAGGCTAACGTTATGAGACAATTGAGGAGATGGAAGAGGCTGTGACGAAGCTCATTGACACGCTCACACAAGAGACCTTCCATGGGGCCTTCCAGAAGTTAGATCGGTACGAGTGGATTGCAGCCGGAGGAGATTACTTCGAAGGGGACTAGAGTTTTATGTTTGTACTATCAATAAAAGTGCCAATACGAAAAAAGTCTGGAAACGTATTAAATGATCCTTATATATATATATATCATCATCATCATCATGTCGCGCCGTCTGCGCGGATATCCCTGACCGTCTCTCGCCATTTCTCCCTATCACTCATCGCCTCCGGCAGGTCTTCAGGATTACAACCCGTGTCCTCACATAGCTGCTGTATGTAAGTTCGTGCTGGTCGTCCCACACTTGCACATCCATGAGTGGGGGTCCACAGGAGTACATCGCTTATGAGCTCGTCCTTGCTTCTCCAGCAGTGTCCCGCGTGTCTGGTTCGTCGAACTTGTATAGTTTTTGTGATGGGGGGCAAGTGTCCGTATAGTTGGAGTCTCGTGGGGTGTTGTCGCCAGGACTTGTTTAATACTGCTCTCAACATTCTTGTGTAATTTCCGTCCAGCCTCCTCTCCAGCCGCTTTGTAAGCGTCCATGTGGTGCATCCATATAGCAGTATCGACACAACCGCTGCAGTCAAACTTATGTGATAAAATAAAACGCAATTTTTCCCATCAGTGGGCATGTCAATTCTACTACATGGATGCGCCAAAAGGACGCTGACTAAGGGTATAGAGAAAAAGGTAGGCGTGAATTTCGCAAGAATGCTAACAGCTCTATTGAAAATATCGTGGAAGCAGCATGCCACACAATGCCAGGTGTATGGCCACCTACGTACCATCTCTAAAACCATCCAGAAAAGACTGCCAGTAAGAATGAACTCATAATCGAAGTTCGCCTTAGGACAACTTCACATGGACGTGCAAGTGTTGGACGACCATCTAGAACTAATCCACAACAGCTCTGTACGGACACAGGATGTAGTTTAAAAGACAAGTCGAAAGCGATGGATGATAGAGATGAATTGTGAGAGAGGGTAAATGAATGATGATAAAATGATAATGATAATATATATATATATATATATATATTATTTTTTATATATTTTTATATATATACATATATATATTAATACATTTTTTATATGTTGTTTTTATCTTCAGGTATATATATATAGTAAGATAATGTCGCATATATTTTTTATATATATTTAGATAATTTTTCAACCTTTTCTTATATATATATATATATATATATATATATATATATATATCAGGGGCAGAGACGGGACTAGTGCTACTCGTGCCAAGCACGACCAATAACTCGGTCAATGTTATTCAAAATGGATTAAAAATCATCTATTAATTTCAAGCAAACATACTTAGTCTGATCTCAATTAAATTACATATCTATTCAAGTTTTGATAACTAAGTAGCCAAAATTTCATAAATATATCTGGGAATAATACAACGATGCTGTTTTGAACGGATGGTCTTTTTCCGACCACCGTCAGATTCATTGAACATCCCATAAAATCGGCTATAATGTTGAACACGCGCAAAACCGTGCCGAGCACTAGACCCTTATAATAACAATAATGTTAGAGAAATCCACTTTTGATTGTAGCCAATAACAAGAGAAACCCAAACGTCGTGCTCAATAATCTTAGCACATTCTGACTGCTGACAGCTGTCTTGGGAAGACGGAGAGGGACCGAGAGATAGAGAGAGAGAGAGAGAGAGAGAGAGAGAGAGAGAGGGGGGGGAATAGCAGATTATAGCCGTCCCGACGTCATCATCATCGCTATGGTAAATGTTGGTTAAACGACGTGTTTTAATTCGTTTTTTCTCTAACAGATCTCTATTTCTTTAATAAATGTTGCATATATTATATTCTGTAACTAAAAATTGTTTATTTGAATACATTTTCAACAAATAATCTTTATTTTAAGCGAAATTGAAACTACTAGCTGTGTCTGTGTATATTGTCATCAATTTCTTTATTCTAATAAACATATTTTTCTCGTCATAGTAATGAACATCTTCTCTTTTCTGCTATACTTTTGAAAGGAAAAAAATTATCTTATCTACTGTATTAACAAGACTACAAATAATATAGTATCTTGATTGTTTACCAAAAAAGCACCATGCAAGGTACGTTTGTCAATCTGTGCTATAAAATGGAGAATCACGCAATGGCAACTATGATGACTTACTTTGGGTCCACGGACCACAGAGGGCGGGGGGAGGTCACGAGTAGCAAAAATAGGCTAGAGTCGCCACTGATATATATATATATATATATATATATATATATATATATATATATATATCTTTAAGAAAAAACAAAACCGGTCACATCAGGATTTTAAATTTATTTCCATCCTGTTATGTGTTTTTGATGAAATCAAAAATCTCGAAAAAAAATTAAGAGGACTTCTTCAGATCTTATGGATAAAATAATTCAGAATAGACACAGGAAAGAAGGTTGGGAGGGGATAGAAGAGCGGTGAAGTGCTTTCTCCTCATTTAGCCCACTTCCGTTTTTTTTTTTATTTTATTGACGGTTGGAATCATAGTAAATTAATTTATTTTCATTTTTTTAATTTTAAATTCTATGTCCCTTTCGACTTAAAACTCCAGATTTAATACTATATATATATATATATATATATATATATATATATATATATATATATATATATGTTAATTCATGAATTTTAATGAAGTTGGGCATAGCGCAGAGCAATTTCTACTTTAAAAAGCTGTTGTGTAGATAGTGTTTTTCCTTATTAGCAGTCCGTTTTGATACATTTTTTTAAGTAGTTTGAGTGAAACACCAGAACAACACTCTTTATACTTAACCTTTATATTTCTGTGCAACTTTTACTTGTTCCTTAATAAAACATGAATATTGAAGCTAATTAACGTTTAACTACCTCTAAATGAAATTCTTAAAATTACCCTCGTATATATGTCAGTGTATCCTACAAGCTCTTTAAAGAAGGATTGTATTGTTACCTTTCCTAAGGTTATTAACAGTATTTAAAATGCAAAGAACTACATCAATGAATTGAACTCTGCTCACCAAGTCGATTTGCTACGACCTTACACCACGCACGCCACTCTCTCTCTCTCTCTCTCTCTCTCTCTCTCTCTCTCTCTCTCTCTCTCTCTCTCTCTCTTTATATATATATATATATATATAGAGAGAGAGAGAGAGGCTGAAAAACAATGTATTCCGAAGAAAAAAAATATAACAGAAAGTCAACGTTATAACGTTTCGATTCTACTGAATCTTCATCAGGAAGAGGAAGGATGACATCGAGTGACGTTAAATGGAATTTTAATAAAATTCTAAACAAGGAGGAAATATATACAAAGAGGAAGGGGTAACAATCAATAAGTTAAATTTCCTATTTAAAGATACGTTTTTCAATTTTTCTCTCTATTGTCACATTAATTTCCATAACTTATTTCCATATATATATATATATATATATTGTAATCCACATAAAGACAGTTTCGTTGTAGTACAACTCTTCAGTGTGGATAAACACGCAAGATGGTTGAAGACGGGATTGAAACCTGGTTGACTTTACGTCTGTGGATTATCTAATCAATCATCATCATCATATATCACTGCCAGCACAGATATCCCTGAAAATCTCTCAACATATGTCTCTACCCTCCATCGCTCCCGGGAGGTCTTCCAGGCTACATTCTGTATCAGCACAGAGCTGTTGTATATAGGTTCTAGCTGGCCATCCTGCCTTTGCTCGTCCATGTGAAAAAGTCCACAGGAGTATATCGCTTATGAATTCGTCCTAACTTCTCCAGCTGTGACCCGCATGTCTGGTTCGTCTAACTTTAATAGTTTTCGTGATGGGTGGTAGGTGGCAGTGCAGCTGCTGTTTTATGGAGTGTTGCCTCCAGGACTTGTTCAATATCGCTAGCTGCATTCCTGTGTAATTGCCGCCAAGCTTTTCCTCCATATGTTTATTTTGCGTCCATGTAGAGCATCCATATAGCAGTATCCATACAACCGCTGCTTGGAAAAAAAAACCTGTGTTTAATATCATCGGCCATCTCTGTCTTCCATATGACCGATAGCCTATCGATAGTTGTCCATGCCTTTGCTAGTCTCGAGTTGATGTATTTCTCGGTTGATGAGATACTGCTTCAAAAACACAGCCATCGAAAGATTACTATGACCCACACTCTAATCAATATTACAGATCAATTCTTTCTATGTTTGTAAGGTTCTTAAAAAGCGATCTCCGTCTCCCGGGAAATTTCTAGAGTACCCTGCTTATAAAGCCGACGAATAAACTTACGGAATGGGAGTTCGAATATCGCCGAAGCTGACGTACATTTTTTCACATTTCATATTTTATGGAAACTAAGCGTTAAGTTGGAAATTTAAAAAATATATGTGAAAAAATTAAACTCTTCTAGAATTAATATTTCTTCAGGAATAAAGTAATTGTGTAATCATTATTTCTTTGCAATATTTCTTATACTACCTATTAGAACGAGACATATTTTTCGTTTTATTATACTGGGTGTGGCAGAATTACCTCCTAGATTTCATAATCTCACTTGCGTGGTTCAGTGAACTTAAGCAAGTGGCAATGGGAGCTCCATCTTGCTAATTTCTTATTATTTTGTTTTTAAATGCAACCAGTTACAATCATTATATGAACTTGTGCACAGAGTGAGTCTGCTGTTGAAATTATTTTTTATGACTGGTGAATCAGTAATCGCTACTCAGAGAGATTCATATACTTATTTCATGATAGGTCTGAATGATGCAGTTGCGGAGAGAATTTGCAATAGCAGTATTAATTTTCTTACCGGAACAGCAAAACTTCAAGTAACATAAAATGAATACGAAAAGTTGAGAGTAGCAATTACAGATTAACCAGTCTTAAAAGTATCATTCAACAGCAAACAGCGGTGTCAAATGGTTCAAATCATGATTGTAACTCATCATATAAAAAAAAAAACAAAAAAAAAAAACAATGATAGTACCTGAGGTAGATGCAGATACTATTATCATTTGCCTAAATTCAGTTGTAACAAGTGACAGATTGAAAAGTTTGGAGGTATTTCTGCCTTGTCAAGAATAACGACATGTATTTTTGGTTGTATTATAGAAGTTATATTTTGGAATATGCTGTGCATCACTGTGCACAATAAAAGATTAAACCGATAATAATCTACAACTCATTCCGCTTAATATGTGTCATAAAACAGAATACCTTCAGGTTTTAATAAAAGAAAAAAAAAAAAAAAAAAAAAAAAAACGTTGGAATATCGAACCAAAAGTGCGAGACATAAATCAGAAGAAACGTTTTAGTAATTTGATTAGAGGACGTACTTATGGAAGCCCAAAGGCGTGCAAATAATTTACTCAGCAGCAATGAAAACAAAACATTATTATTAATTACCGCTGCAAAACAATCTTGTCCCGGGTGTAGTAATTGTTGAAAAATTATTGTTTTCAATAAACAATGATTATAAATAATATCTAGAAGCAACCAAATTGTTAGAATATGCGGAAAAGAGAAGAAAATATTATCAAAAAATATTTTATGTAAAAAATGTGTTATTTTGATTAATATGTGTTTATACAGAGTAACAGAAACGTTGGCATATTCTATAGATCATTGATTTCTTAACTATGCACTGGTATCTAGTCTTTTCAATGAAATTTAATTATTCACATATAAATAGGAATTTTAGTGTCAGTCAGTAAGTGCTTATATATATATATATATATATATATATATATATATATATATATATGCGCACGCGCGTGTGTGTGTGGTTTGACAGATGTCGTTGTTTTAAGCAGGTTTATTTATTAATAAAAAAAGAATTGTCTGTATAATTTATTTAAGATTCATTCAAGTTTTCTGATAAATGTCTTAGTTTCAGATTGGAATTGGTCAATGTCAATTTCAGGAAATTCATCAACAAATTCCAATCTGAAACTAAGACACTTATCAGAAAAAACTTGAAAGGATCTTAGATGAATTATACAAATTTTGTATTTATCATTTAATGAACACATGCTTAAATATATATTTGCCCAGTCGGCTGGGGCTGTAGAATACACTGACTACACCTCTGCAGAGGGGTAAGACACCTCAATGAGTGTCCTGGATATGACACTAAAAAATCTGATGGTGAGGTTCCAGTAATGCTGGGGATTTTGGGGAATACGGAGCACCCCTTCATTGCCATTGCTCCCAGGTCCAATCTGGCCCGGCGTGGTAACACCTGATAGGTCCCTATCAATGGGTTAAATAGCACTAATGGCATAAATATGCTAAACTGAACTGTTTGACTGAACTGTATAGCTTGGAATAGATATGTTGTTGTTTATTAAACCGTACGTACATTTAAACTGCGTGCTTATGCTAAACTGGATTATTTCAAATTGAACTGTTTTTTACATTGAAACTGTACTTACACTAAACGGAATTGTTATATATAGAACTGTTTTGACATTTTACTGAGTAAGCAAAATGTGTACTTACGCTAAACTGAATTATCTGATTTAGAACAGTTTGAAAAAACTCAATACTTTGAAATAGAAATGTTTTTGACAATTTAACTGTGTACTCATGCTAAACTGAATTGTTTGAAATAGAACTGGCTATTTACATAAAAATGGATTTGGTGTTAAATAACCTACAAATGTTGATATGCCATAAAGCCCAACCCAACCAACCCAACCCTTATATATATATATATATATATATATATATATATATATATATATATATATATATTATCTTTCAATTTTTCTCCATATATATATATATATATATATACAGTGAAAAATTGAAAAATAAAGTAATCCAAAATAATGAATTTATTACGGAGTAAAATCGACGTTAAAACGTCTCGGTTTTAATGAACCTTCATCAAAACTTTTAAATGTTGAAACAAGTATTGATCGAACAACGATGTATGTTTAGAAAATGAAAAGATAAATAAATAAAGGAAGGTGAGTATATATATAAAGAAATCTCATAAAACCGTTCAATAATTTAATCGACGTTCTTTTTTAGAAAAACAATCACTTGATTGTCTTTGCCTTCTCTTTCTTTTATTTTGTCTCTTTTCTGATACTTCTTTCTTTCTTCCTTTTGTCTTTTCGTTTTTATTCATTTATTTATTTCTTCTTCTTCTTCTTCTTCTTCTTCTTCTTCTTCTTCTTCTTCTTCTTCTTCTTCTTCTTCTTCTTCTGTTGTATCTGTATGTTGTTCCATTTCTGTAATATGTATAGGACTTTACACTCCTATGAATTATTTTGGGCGGTATGCCACTTGTTCCCACAAAGATGGCGGACGCTCACATATTCAGTCTCGGGAAACCATTGGCCAGGAGGACCACGTGACATGTTTAAAACTAGGTCCACGCGTAAATTCAAGTCCTGCGTTTTTGAGCCACCTGCAAGACGCGTATTTTCAATAAATACGTCGTCTTCAAACACCCGTGTTCTCTATTTGACCAAATTTCTTCGCAGCAGCAACACACTCCCTTCAGCGTGAATCAACAGGAGAGAAAAGCAACACCATGGATTGGCCTCGCGGAGATTCATATACAATGACTATGAGACGCTTTCCAGTCTCTGAGAAACTGCCCCTTTCTAACCATAAAAAAGGACATTTTACACTTGCAATTCTTTTTGTAGCTTAGTTGTGTTACACACACACACACACATACACACACGAGCTCACACATATACACACACTATTTTTTTGTTTGTAGAGTTAGTAATATTTTTTATGTAACAATGTAAGATTTAATTGTTGTAGAATATAAATTTGTTTTTGTTCGTCGCCTTGTTTTAAATGTTCATTTTGTCCACGCCGTTTTACAACCTTTATTTGTTTCATATCTTTTACTCATTTGTTGCATATGCTTTATTCATTCATTTGTTATATCCATGTGCTTATAATATGCTTATTCTACCTTAATTCTAAAACACCAAACTATATACCAAACTAAAACATTAAACACGTGGGGAAGCATAAATACATGTTACCCCTACACATGTTTCATTAATATGAGTTTATACAGGGAAACAGAAACGAAGGCATATTTCATAGGTCTTTGATTTCTTAACTATGCTCTGATATCTAGGTTTTCATAGGAATTTATTAGTTTTATACAGAAATCGGACTTTTAAGTGTCAGTCAAGAAGTCTTTATATATATATATATATATATATATAGAAAAAAATGGAAAATTAAAAAACTATCCAGATCATCCCATTTGACTCTTCAGCAGGGAATATTATCAGCATAACCATGGAACCATTGACAGGGCAATCACTTTCATTAACTTATTGTCATCAATTCACATCTTTCGTTTACGTCTGTTAATTCTATTCTGAATTGCAAAAGAAGTAATAATGCGCCATTTAAATGATACAATTTTATTTTTAAATTAGCTTTTTTTATCAAAAAATACAAGCATAGCAGTAGTAGTAGTAGTACTATTAGTAGAAGGATTTGGACGACGTTTTTGTATTTCTAGTCTATTTTCTATTGAAAAACATTGATCTAACGAGCAGTGAGTAGACTCATTCTATTTCGTGCTAGTAAAGCCATTGAACATTTCAGGAAATTCCTCGCTGGCTCATCTGCGCTGTAAAGGTCGCTCCTGTCGCCTTTGATTGAATATCGTCTTCTGGTAAATATTTTATTCACAAACACAAAGAAAATAAAAGAGATGAAGGTTGACGAGTGAGCATCACATCTGCTTGAGGAGCTTTATTTTCACTATGAAAACGGCGGACGGCCCATAGATTTTCGTGATAAAAGAGACGACGAAGAATATATTGAAATCTGGATAAAAGAAACACGCACCTTTCGTTTCCCATTTTTGGTGATAGCCCTGAGATATTTCACAGTTCACTAAATGAAGCGTTGTGAATAGGTATTAGTTCTTTGTTCACACCTTCATCGAAATTTGCAAGGAAGGGATGTAACATCTTTGGTAAATTTTCACTTTTATGTTTTGGTTGTACTGTGTAATAGCCCCTCTGTGAAAAAGCACGACCATATTTCTTTGACCCTAAGCAACAAGAAATATTCACGTTTACCGCATAACCTTGCAGAAACAAAGAGACTAAGCTAAGAATGGAATCAGCAGTTGCTGGGCACATAAACATTAAAAAAAATACTTTTAAACAGACTCAATGTGGAACTCCCATATGTATATATATATATATATATATATATGTGTGTGTGTGTGTGTGTGTTGTGTATGTATGTAGGAAATTATCAGTGAACTCTATTCAAACTTAGAATTTCGAATGCTCTATTACCAATATTGAGCAGACATTATGGATAACGGCTACCACTAACATAATGTAAAGCTTTTTGAATGAAATAAGCACTTTGGTATACGATAAGGCAAAAATGTAGACAAACGAAAGCTACTGCATAATGCCATGTAATTCCCGAGCAGACGGGATTCGCTTGTTGGCTGAGTGGTATGATACTAAGTCTAACGTAAAATTGGGCTGGTTTTGATCCCACTTCAAGCGACCTATGTGTCTAGCCACGCTGAAGAGTTGTGATACAACGAAACAGCCTGTATATGAGTGATAAAATATACGTTCCCCCACGGGGGTCAAGCACGCTGGCAAATGAATTAACGGCTACCACGCGCATAATGCTAAGCACTTCGAATGAACTGAGCACTCTTATATATGGTAGGGCAAAAACGTAAACGAACGAAAGCTACTACATAATGAATTATAATTCCCGAGTTTACGTGGTTCGCTTGCTGGCTGAGCGGTATGATACTAAGTCTAACGTAAAGCTGGATGGGTTACGATACCAATTTCAAGCATCCTACGTGTCTAGCCACACTGAAGAGTTGTAATACAACGAAACAATCCGTTTGTGGATGACAGTATATATATATATATATATATATATATATATATATATATATATATATATATATAGTATTATTCGGTCCAGTTAAACATGATTTTTTTTTTTATTTTGGAAGATCTGAAGAAGACCTGTTAGTTTTGGGGGGAAAAATCAGAAATGTGAATTAATAGCTAGACAAATTATCGTAGAAAATGCTTAAATAAAAAAAAAACACATAGAATTAAATTCAGATTTAAGGTAAATGAATGAAAATAAAATAAAATAAAAAAATGAGAGGAATCCATGTGATGTCTACGTACTTTCAATGGAAGGGTTACTGAATTAATAGGCACGAAAACAAAATTTGAAATTAAAAAATCTAATTTCAAATTTTGAATTTAATTTAATATGTTTTTGATTTATATCCAAACCCATAATAGGATGGAAATAAATTCATAATCCTAATGTGACCGGTTTTTAATTCTTATTATATATATATATATATATATATATATATATATATATATTGTCAACCAAAGATGGATTGTTTTGCGCCAGCCCGATATTATAACCTTACCGCTGTCAGGGATCCAAATGTAAGTGCGAGAATTTTGAACGTATATGTATCAAATTTTGACATTTGTTTACATTTCACTGGATTGTTCCATTCTTTAGAAGAGC
Source organism: Sepioteuthis lessoniana (assembly GCA_963585895.1). NCBI lineage: Eukaryota > Metazoa > Mollusca > Cephalopoda > Myopsida > Loliginidae > Sepioteuthis > Sepioteuthis lessoniana. Next base: position 95,120,887 of record OY757909.1, read on the forward strand.
TTTGCATTACGCGATTGGCAGCCTTTAATTATTTTGTGAAAGTCCTCAACACCCGGGGAAGGGGAGTATATATATTGTCATTCACATACACACTCTTTCGTTGCATCACAACTCGTCTGTGTGGCTAGACCAGTGGGATGCTTCAAACTGGAGTCGAAACCCGGACAACTTTACATCAACCCAATAACATACGGATGTCATTCAATGAATAAAAGGAATTTTAAACAAGCAAAATAATTTTTCAGAATTTTTTTCATATGTGTAAACAGCATTGTTTAGAATTGGTTTGTAGTAAATACTATTTCAATCTCGCCACAAAATATTTGTTTTAACGCCGTTAAAGATGTTGCCAAATCAAGCAGAGTGCTCCAGGTTTGAATAGAGGCCTGTCCTCAAAATTCGACTGGATAAAAAGTGCAAACTATGTGGACTCTTCAGAAAAAGGTGTAATAAAAAGAATCTTTTATTCAGAATAATTTTTACAAATAACCTAAACAGGAATTTACCACAAGGAACCTGGGTCAAAAAGTCAGTTCATTGGGTGGAAACACACTGACCATTGGTTAAAAATGTTCTGGAATCAGAGGTCAGTTAACAAGCTCATGGTGACAGTATTCTTAAACATGACAAGACCCATAACTATTAATTTTCATGAAAAGGTGTAAGTTTAAATTGTGATTCCTCTTACCAACACTTAAGGCAACATTCTACTTGCCTATATAACTCCGTTGTATAACTCTCTCTCTCTTTCCTTCTCTCTCTCACTCTCTCTCTCTCTCTCTCTCTGTATATATATATATATATGTATATCAGTCTCTGAGAGTGTTCCTTGAGGAACAGGAAACCTGTTTCGTTAGTTACCCTTATGAGAGAAAGTTAAAAGGGGAAAAGCAGAAAGAAAGAAACTAAAGAAAATAAAGAAATAGTAAAAGCGAAATGAAAAGAGAGTGAGATAAAGAAAGAAAGAGAGAATTTTAGAGAACAAAGAAAGAAGAAAGATACAAAAAGGAAAAAAGTGAACAGACAGAAGTACAAGGAGAAAGAAAGATAAAGGGAAAGAAAGAAAAAAGAAACAGAAAAGAACAGAGAAATAAAGAGACCGAAAGAAAGAGATAAATATATAAAAGTTAGAGACTGAATGAAAAAAAAATAAAGAAAGAAAGAAGGTATACTCACATTTTAAGTTAAAAGATAAATAAAAAATAAAAAGAAATAGGGATACAGACTATATATAACTTCCCATGATTTTTCAATGTTGTAAGATGCCCTACTGAATATTTCCCTTTCAAGTATCTTTCAGTTCACTCAGGTCATTCGAAGTTATCCGTCCCTTGTTTTCAAAACAGCAGACAAGTTTCATGTGTTATATTACTTTTCATTGGAAAAATAGTTCTTCAGACTATTTCTGAGGGGCAATCCACTAGATTAATGGATTAAAAAAAAAGGCAAAATAATTTTATTATCAGGATTTTCTTTTGATACATGTTCATTTTGCATTGTTTGGAATTGTTTTATTTTGCTGCCATTGTTTCATCTATTATCTTCTATTCAAGCAAGAGTAAGTCTTCATTTATTCCTAATATAATTAAATCTACTCAGGTACACAGCGGATAATTCTTTCGAGGAGAAACTCTAATTCATAACGTTTAATTTGATCTCTATGGAGATATAATATTAACAGTATATATATATTGTATGAATAGAGTATATGTTCAGCGTAAAGATTATTTATTTTTTAAGTTTAATGAGAGATGATAGCAAAAAGTGGAGATACGCTAGGAGAAATAAGAAAAAACAAACACATTAAGCCGTCAATGAATAAGAGGGCGATGGTAAATAATTAAGAAAGGAATTGCAAATATCACACTCAAATAGTGACTGAAAATCAATATATAAGAATCAGGATAAAAAAAACAAGTAAGTACAATGAATGTTCTGAATTTGCTATCTTCGTTACAATCCTGAAATGTCTGCATGCTTATAAATATCTAAAAAAAAACAAAACAAAAAAAAAACAAAAAAAAACCCTATTTCGTTCTATTGAAGTAAAATTAAATATTCTCCTTTTTTCTTTGGAAAAAAATGGAAAATTTGACGATTTGAAAAAGAAAAAGAAGAACTGAAGGAAAAAAGGTCATAAGTGGTCGTAGTACTTGCACTCTATGCTAAATTCCTTGAAAGGAACATTTAGATGAAAAACAGATAATGAACAGACGGATGATGAGAGGTAATTAAGAAAGGAATTGGGAATATAAGACTCAATCGGGCAATGTGGAATAACCAAAAATAGCACGTAAATAAACTACTAAACATTAGCCATAAACCAAATCCAGGAACAAAGGAACAGTTTCAGTGACGAATTAAAATTTAAAATCCAACAGTTTTTAAAAGGTGACGTCTGGGTTAAAACTTAGAAATTTATTACTCAAATTTTGTTTCCCCGAATAAGCGTTCACTTTCTTGTAAGAGTACCCGGTCACATCTGTAAAAGAAGCACAACCAACCCTTGCATCTAGTATAGCTACAATGTATTAACCATGAAAACCACAAACTAAAATGAAAATTAACGTGGGGCCCAGAAAACAGGTGTGAGTGTAATGATTGGCAAGTGCTCCCTTGGAAACCAACTTGCAGGGCCCGGTAGTATCCAACGAATGTCGACTGTTTTTATTTCTAAGTACACAAAGATCCAAGCAACAATGCAGATAAAAGGCATCAAAGTTGAAAATAGACTACAGAAGACAAAAATAAATAAATAAGGCACTGTTATTTTAAGATAAAACCTACGCAAAGCTGATACAAGAAATGGATGATGGGCATCTGGACAGGATACGCTATATCTTATACAAACATGCCGACCGATCCTATTTGATCTAAGGAAAAGAATTGTTCCAGATATATAAGAAATATGTGGACAGATAAATAGTGAAGAACATACTCTGAGAGGGCTCCCTAACTAAATTCAGGAGCAAAATAGTGTAAATCAAATTGCTACTGAAACCAGAAACACACGACACAAAAAGAAATGAATAATGAAGTATTAATAAGAAAACCATGAGTGAACAGAAGATAAAATTACCATCTGTACGGAATGAAGATTCGAAAAAAGATAAAGTAGAGACCGAAAAAGCAAATAAAGTATTGCAATTTTTTCCCACTGAAACATCACAAAATTAAAGGTGTTAATCAATGCATACTTTGATAAAAACAATAGAAACATACAGTGAGGATATAGGAATGGGTTTTGGCATAGAAAAATGTGCTATATTTTTTCAGGAAAAGTACAAAACGAGAAACAACGGATAGAACTAGAACTGCAATCAGTGTAAAGAATCAGGGCGCTAAAAAAGAAGTAATATTCGTAGAGTACCCAATAAATAAGCAGAAATGAAGGAAATAGTTTTAAAAGAGTACCCTAGAAGAAAAATAAAATACCTGGCAGTACTTCTTGTAAGGCACTCTGGACCATAATTAAAATAGACAAAGGAGGGACTCAAAAATGGACCCAGGGTAAATGATATTTGTGGATAATGTACTATACCTAACATTCAAGAGGTGACATAAACAGATTATATGAATCAAAAAAAGAAGGAAAAAGGAGATTTTTCAATATTGTGGATTGCTTAGATCTATCAAAACAGAGACTACATTAGAAAGAGAAAAGAAAAATTTATCAAAAAAGACAGTAACAGAATTGACTGTATAAGATTAGAAAGAAACAAACTAAGATGCATAAAAAGGAAGAAAAAACAAATGTATGGATATTTCAAGAGAAAAACAAATTAAATAACACACGTGAAGATATTTGGATCGATATGAAGGGGAAAACTTATAAGAGAAATTTAATCTCTTCTGATATCAGCGCAAAACAACGCCATAAGAATCTATAATATTAAAGCGAAAAGTGATAAAACGCCACAAAATAGTCCGTTTAGAGTATGTGGGAAAAAGATGAAAAAGTTTATCACATTATATGGGGATGCAGCAAAATAGCACAAAAGGAGTATAAGACAAGGCATGACAGGGTGGGAAAAGTAATCGATTGGAAATTGGGCAAGAGACCAAATTTGATCATATTATGCATTTGTATATGCGCAAACCGAAATCAGTCTTAAATAATAAGAATTATAAATTCCTTTGGATTTTAAGATAGAAAATGCTGATCTAATGTAAACAAGAAAACCATATAGCTAACAAAAAAGAGAATTTGTGGTTTTATGTATTTTGCCGTTCTGATAATCATCAGACGAATAATAAAGAAAGCGAAAATGTTAACAAATATTCGCACTTTCTGGACGTCTAAAAAATAACCGTGGAACATGAAGGTCAAGGCAATTGATTCATGTAGAATAATTAGGTATTTCAGTTAATCATTTTTTTAATAAATTCTCTTTTAGCCCATATTGGTGTTCCAAGTTGTAAAGGTCAAGGAGAGTAGGCCTTGTTTGGTTCAAATGTGTCAACTCATGTTATAATAAAATGGACAAGTTTGTTTTAGAATCAGTAAGGAGACAATATTCTATCATATACAATTAGGTAGATATCTGCTGATATTTATCAATTGCTTGTCACTAAAATTACTGTTAACGCGTGATTAAGGAAAACATTTAAGAAGATATAAAAGAAAGAAAATCCAAGTCACCACTAGGGAAGTGAGCATTCTGCAAACCAGACTACTCAAACTAGAAACGAGGCCCTAATGAGGTTATGATCTCTCTCTCTCTCTCTGTCTCTCTCTCTCTCTCTATCTCTCTCTCTCTGCTAGAATTTAACAAAAAAACGTCTTGTGTTGTTTTATTTTTTTTCATTGGGTCAGTTAGCGTTACAACAATCTGATACCGGTAACGCAATACCTGAAGACCTGAGGAAACCTGCTGTAACTCGAACTCCAGAGAAAGCCAATTATTTAAAGCTGGTGAGAAAAGCTTAAAAAATACAGCAAAATCTAATATACACAGTTAGAATATACAGACAGGACATGGGAATGGAATTTGTCATACAAAACTGAGGCATGCTTTTAATGAAATGTTGCAAAATATATCTGACTAAGTAGATCGCAGGAAGGGATCAATCATTTAATGTACATGGATGACATCAAACTGTTTGCCAAAAAATGAAAAACAACTGGAAACTCTAATACACGAAGTCAGAATATACATTCAGGATATAGGAATGGAATTTGCTTAGAAAAACGCGCCATGCTTGTAATGAAAAGTGGTAAACGTCATATGATTGACGGAATGGAACAACCGAATCAAGACAAGATGAGAACACTCGAGGAAAACGAAACCTACAAATACCTGGGCATCTTGGAGTCTGACACCATCCAACAAGTGAAGATGAAAGACAAAATTAAGAAAGAATATCTTAGAAGAACTAGAAAGCTACTCGGGACAAAACTATCAAGCAGATTTTCTAAACAAAGGAATGAATACCAAGGCTGTACCTTGCGTTAGATATTCGGGATCCTTTGTGAAGTGGACCAGGAAGAACTTAAGCAAATAGACCAAAGAACAAGGAAACTAATGACCATGCATAAGGCATTAAATCCCAGAAATGGCGGGGACAGACAATATGTATCAAGAAAGGAGGGAGAACTTTCAAGCATCGAAGACGCATCGATACAACGACTCGACGACAACATAGAAAAAGACGAAGGAATGCTGTTTACAGCCATCAGAAACCACACTGACAACACGATGACTAACAGAACGACAAAAGCTAGGGAAAAAACGAGAAAAAAAACACTTACCGGGCATTTTAAACGACTAATAAACATCTCACTCGACAAAACCAGGACGTGGCTAAGAAAAGGAAACTTTAAAAGAGAAACAGAATCTCTTCTAATAGCAACACAAAACAACGCCATAAGAACCAATCAAATCAAAGCGAGAATAGGTAAGACGAAACAAAATAGAAAATGTACCTTATGTATTGATAGAGGCGAAACCATCAATCACATAATAAACGAACGGCAAATTAGCACAGAAGGAGTATAAGACTAGACACGACTGCGTGGGCAAAGTGATCCACTGGTAGATGTGCAATAAATTGAAATTTGACCATACGAACAAACAGTATATGCACAACCCAGCAGTTGTCCTGGAAAATGACACACATAAACTCTTATGGGACTTTGATATACAAACAGATCACCTATGCCTTATAGTAATCAACAAAAAAAAAAGAGAATTTTCAAAATTTTAGACTTTGCTGTACCGGCTTCCTACAGAATAAAACTGAAAGAATGTGAAAAGAAGGACAAGTACCGCGATGCTGCCAGGGAATTGAAAAAAACAATGGAACATGAAGGTGGCAATTATACTAATCGTGATTGGTGTTTTCGATACAGTATCTAAAAGATCATTAAAAGGACTAGAGGACTTGGGAGTTAAAGGACGAGTGGAGACTATCCAAACTATAGAATTGTTGAGAACGGCTAGAATACTGAAAAGAGTCCTGGAGACTTGAGGAAACTTGCTGTCATTCAAACACCAGTGAAAGACCATCAGCTAACGCTGATGTGAAAAACTCCATAGAAAAGAAAATATTATAACAATTACTGTGTACAATGTAATTACCCTTAAAATCTGATACAATGGATTCAACAGTTAACATTTAAGAAATATTTATTGGCTGTATATCATCGCTATCAATGGTGTTTGTTTTTTTTTTCTTTACTGGAATTGTTATTACTTTGAAATTCATATTCTGCCAAACAACAAAAACTTAATATTAAGTAGAATATTCCGTAATAAACAGCAATACCTGCAACTATTTCACTGTATGCAAAAATGATTAGTATTAAATACGATGATAAGCATTCGATAGCAATCCTTGAACACATTCATGTCTGTGCAAACGAATGAACAATATTGAACAATTAAATTATTTGTATTTTGCAGAAATAATTGAAAGTATTTTGGTGAGGGCTAATGAGTTCGTGCTCCTTTAGAGATACTATTTCCTATGAAATATATCCTAAAAAATGATATATATATAAAGCAAAGTAAAGTTGTCGACGGTAGTCGAGGGCAACCAGAAAGCTACCTTTTCAATAGCTACTACACCAAGGTGCAGGGGAGGTGCTACTCCTTTCCCTGGATTGCTCCACTTAACCTTGATACCTACCATATATTGCTGAGTGTTAAGCAAGGAGGTATCAAGTTCCATTTTAATGTTTTGGTATGACTCGACCTGGGATTGAACCGAGGTCTCCCGGACCATTGGCGATAACTCTTTGGGTTGATGCTTCAAGCTACGATCGAAACTCTGCTGTCTTTACATCAGTCGTATATCTAACCCCAGAATCATCGTCATTCTCGACGTTAGTGGAGGATTTTTTAGGTATACTTTTTACGTATGCGTTATCAGCTCCCTGGAGCACTAAATTGATGAAAGAGTTTATCTATTTCAGCTTATGTGGCAGCTGGAAAACTTCCCCACAAGAGTGCTCAATCTACGGTAGGAGCATATATAATGTCTTCCACTGACAGCCTGTTTTATCACAACGCTTCAATGTTGCTCGACACGCGTGATGCTTGAAGATGGGATCGAAACCAAGCTGATTTCACGTCTGTCGAATATCTTATCCCAGTGACATCATCATTCTCAGCGTGAGTGGAGGAATTTTTTCATGTAACTTTTTACATATACGTTATCAGTTCCCTGGAATGCTAAATTCTTGAGAAGGCCTATTGCTGTAATATATATATATATATATATATATATATATATATATATATATATATATATATATATATATATATATATATATATGAACATGATCTGCGCTAACTAATATAAAAAGATTATGCTTTAAAATATAACCAAACCAACTTTTGTTTGCCATCAAAGTATTCCCATCTATGACTGATAATTGCATGGTTTCGAATAAGGATTCTCATTCAATGATAATCTTTTCTTATTTGGTTTCTAGTAATTAGTTATAATTCTTATAGGTTCAAGTTGCCATTCTTAATAAAAGTATTTTATCATTATATTCCACCTCGTCTCCATATCGAATACAAAATATTTGCAAACAGATCAATATGACCCATATATAGGAGCTTTACATTTACAATAACTTCGAGTACGAATAATCCTAAGAAGAATGGGAAATCTCTAGAACAAGAGCTTCCTATCGGATGCAGTTTAGAGTCATACCCAGGATGATTCCTAACATTTTGTTTTCGTTGTTGTTGTTTTTTTTTTGTCGGAAACGTGGGGTATTCATCTACAGGAAATGCAGTAAGCGTAATGTTAGATCCGACGATTGAAAGGCTTAGTTTCTTCTCATCGCTACGAAATTAGCTGAGTTAGAATGAAATAACCCATATGAATACATCAATATGCCACAGAAATGTATCATTTAAGTCTTGACATTTACAGCATCTGCTTAAAAGACTAAAATCCCTTCGGATATACAGTGACAGATACTTATGAATAGTAACGTATTTACGTCTGATTGAAAGCGACCAATTAGAACGATGATCGATCGAAAACAAATGAGTACATCTGAGTCTAATGAGTCACCTTGTGATGAAGATTTCTTATTGAAAAGGCTAATGGAACGAAAGACTTTTTTTGCATTTAATGCCGTAGGGTTTATCAAATTAAATGTTTAGATGGTAATGACTCCAGAAGTCACCGTTAAGGTTGCTGTCATAATGTAGTAATTTGCTGACAGAACGTTTAACAGTTTCCATACACAATACGCACCTTTTATACAGAAACATTTTAATGTACGTCTTTGTCTCTCTTTGCATCTTATGGCGAAACACACACCAACTTACATATGCATTTTGCTTATCATTTGAGTGGACCTAGAATAGATTTATTGAATTATTTTTTCTATGTATTAGATAAAGTATATATGATTAATTATATTAATTATGATATATTATAGATATGTATATGTGTGTGAGTGAGTTGGAATAATATACGGCGCTTTATAACAGTCTGTTTTTGGCCTAAACGAGATAATGACAGTTACTAAGTCCCGCCCATGAGAGAAGCTATGTTACCAAGATTCGCCTACGCGAGAAACTGACTGTTACCGAACTCCGCCTCTGCGAAAAACACACAGATACCAAGCTCCGCCTATGCGATAAGCTGAGTTACCAAGCTCAGTAAACTCTACTTCTACGTTATCCTAAATTAAATATATATGCTCTATAACTGATATTGAGTATCTTTATACATATATTAAACTACATTGTCTATGATAGTAATCATAATAATATAATCATTGTACATTAGCATCATATATGCTAGTTACGTTCAATGGATGTCAATAGATCAGATTAAAGTTGATAGTTTCACACTAAGATAGACAATAAGTAGATAATATGAAGCAGAATCTATGACAGATGCAGACGATCTACAGCTTCTTGGTAATACAGCTGTCCATATCGTTAGGAATGAAGGAGGGGGCATTGGTGTCTATGTAAACACAGATAAAAGAGAGTTCAATGGTCCTGTTTTCCAACATCTCATCTCCTGAAAACGATGTTTACATATAAAGAAAAGAAGGACGTGGGTATCGATCATATGGAAATTAGCGCTCAGATAAAATAAAACGGGATTTTTTTAACAAACTTTGGGCAGCGTCGGGACTATTGTATGTATGCTTCACATGGACTCTTACGAAACGCAGGCAGAAAACATTTGATAGGAACTATACAAGAATTTTAAGTGCTTTTTCAAGAAAACCTGGAAGCAGCATCCCCCCAAAATTACCTCTACTGCTACTTATTTTCTATCTCAAAAACCATCCAAGAAAGATGACCTAGATACTCTGGTCTCTGCTGATGATGTAAGGACAAAATACATAGTGACATTCTCTTATACACCCCAACACAAAGACAGTGTTAGGCAACTATGAAGGACTTACATAAATCAACTGTTTGCAGTCACTGCACACTGCCTAGAAGACCAATCAGGAGCTATGAACAACAGAAACGGATGGTGAGAGAGCATCAAGGAGATAAGTGGTGATTCTATGTCACACACTCACACACACAATATATATATATATATATATATATATATATATATATATATATGTATATATGCGCGCGCGCGTGTGTGTAAGTAATTCATTTTAACTGTCTACTCATAAGAGCAACCGACAACATCAAGTAGCCATCTAACAATGAAGAGAAAAAATTATAAAATATCGTTTCTATGGATTTTTACTCGTTTATGAAAGAAAGAGGTTGGGACCAAAAGATATGGGCTAAAAGTTGGTGATAAAACGGAATGTAATATCATCGTCAAGTGTAATGTATCCTTATGTGTCCAAAAATATCAGTGCTCACATAACCTTCAGCAGCTAAATTTTTGTGAATAAATTTACATATTTCATGTAACTGTGTTTTTATTCATTATAGAAAACACTATATCAGTCGCGCCCATACTACTAAAATGATGCACTACACTAAGCGCTTACTGGCAATTGCACAAGAATACTACAAGCTATATTGAACAGGTCCTGGAAGCAACATCTCACATAACAGCAGCTGTATGGCCACCTACCACCCATCTCTAAAACCATCCAAATCAGCCGATCAAAATTTCCGGCACACTGTCGGAGGAGTAGGGACGAACTCATAAGTGACGATATCCTGAGGACCTCATCTCACGGACTATGCGTTATTGGACGGCCATCTTGAATTCATCTCCAACATCTCTGTACTGACACCCGATCTAGTTTAGAGGACCTACAAAATACAATAGACAATAGTGACCAATAGCGAGGAAGAATCAGGGAAGTCTATGCTAGCTGCATGACATAATGATGATGATTATATACTATATATTATTTCAAAAATGAATGTATTTTTAGTTGAATGCATGTGTACACGAGCTTTGCACCATAACCACAATAAATGAACGGAAGAAAATATGTACATGTTCTCAATCTGTACTTCTTTTTGTTTCTTCTTCTAAATATTATGACCATTCAAAAAGTAATTAGCCACACCCGGAAAAAAGAATCATTGCAGCAGATTTGTCTAGTGGCAAAATACTTGCACTTTTTATAAAAACAGAAAAAAGTTATTTCGATTATTCTAGTTGTATAAAAGATATTTAGTGTGTAGCCAGAACGAAAATTTTCAGCTATGACTCTTCTATCAAAATCACGTTTAGAAGTTTCTGATCGACCCTCATAAATTCACGCACACACACACACACACACACACACACACACACATATATATATATATATATATATATATATATATATGCGCCAGTGTGTGCGTCTGCGCGTGCCTGTACGTGTGTGTGTGTGTGTGTGTGTGTGTGTGTGTGTGTGTGTGTGTGTGTGTGTGTGTGTTTGAATTTCGGACAAACTGCCGTTTATCTAATTTAAGATAGTGAGCATTTGCCAAACGTATTATATGCTTTAGTAGTTTCATAAATCTTCCTTCAAAGCAGTAATACGAATTTGAAAGAAATATCGCTACCTTATTTGGTAATTACATATTAACCAGATTTGTCAGAAAAAAAGCTATAATAATGAATCTTCAAATGAAGTTCGAACTCAGTTCATTAGAAAAGTGTGTCAGCGTGCCGTTGGGACCAACCTGCTGGACAGCGACAGCGTATCAAATGAGTTCGAACATCAATACCGCTACAATGCTCACTTTCAGACTACTAGCCTCGGGAAAGGAGGTTCCCGTGGTGTAATGTTTATCGTCGTAGGAAATGGACACGGCGACTCGAGTTCAAATTCTGGACGAGAATGATTTCATTTCACATAGCTCAAATATCCTTGGGAAAGGTGTAAATCCAATTATTCTCTCTCCAGCTATGGATAAATAGTAGGACAGACTGATCTTCAGCTTTGGTGAGGCAACTAGTCTAGGAGAAGGAAAACTCTGAATTCAAACCTGTTAAAATCTGCTTAAAAATTGATTGGTAAATAGGACTAGCCTCGGGAAAGGTATGTACTTTCTTATCCTTATGGTTATGGGTTTAATATGTCCACTTATGCTCTTCAAAAAGGATGGATTTGGCTTTAAATAACCAGGAAATGTTATATGACATTTTAAAAAAATATTTGAAAGTACATCAAAGATAAAGTTTTTCTTTCACTTTTTTTCTCTATTTTAAGACAAAGCTCACTTGTGGAAACGTAATGTGTATCGACATCAAAGACCAGTTAATAGAAAACTAATAATCCTCATTACAATAGGGGGTGTCCTCGTGGTGTAATGGTTAAAGTGAGTTCGTACTCCAGTCGCGCTATTACGTTCACTTTCAGGCAAATACCCTTGGGAAAGGTATGAACCCCCTTATCCTCCCATCTATGGGTTAAATAGTACCACTACTGTTCTAGGAGAATGGCTTTGGCATTAAATAACCTAAAAAGAGTTGATATGCCATTAAACAAAGAAACCAAACCAATCATTACAATAGGTTCTCACATTTTTTTAATGGTATATGGACTATTGTATTCTTTGCTGATTATTTTTCACGTCGACATTTTCTGTATTTTTATTGAGGGTTGAATTGAAGGCAACCGTTAAAGTGTTTTACCAAACTTGAAAATAGAAAAAGATCCAATTTCCAAAAATAACATTTCCGTAAAGGCTTGCTTCTATTTCTGCTTGTCGAGTCATACTTGTAATGAGGGAAGCAGATTATGCAGTCACGAGTTTGTGATAAAATTCAGCTAAATATTGTTGCAGATTAGTCTTCTGAGCACTGTGACAAAAGGCTTAATGCCAAAATTAGCTATAGAATGAAATAAAACACTACTAGAAAAAAACAACAACAAATAACAGAAAGTTGAATAGAAAGATACGTTTTCCTTTTTTCATGTTATTTTTGGCCATAAGCATTGATTTAGAAAATATGTTTTTTTGTGTGTGCGAATCAATAGTTGTCTATATACAGAATATGTTAATGTTTTTGTAGTTTTCTATTTGAATAACTCCTTAATAATCGTCGTTAAATTAAGGACTCATATCTTTGGTTTGATGGCTGAAGAATCTAAAAGTATGACTATTTTCGTTTACTACTGAACTGCAGTTGATTTGTATGAGCCCTAGGTTTTGGTGTCAAAATTGGTAAAAATCACTTTGGAAATTATGACACACGTGGGCCTTTTTTTTTCTTTGATTTGATTAAATATTTGGGTTAGTGAACGTCATTACGTCATCGACCAGGAAGGGATTATTGAAGTTCTTTTTATCACTCTTATCAACAGCTTCCAACAAGTTATTTTTAATATAGCGTTCTCCTGATTTTGATGACATCAAAATCCAGTTTTACGATTTTCTATTATGCAATTGTTTTGTATTTTCCTACTATCTTCACATAATGGACCATAGCTTAAATCAACCAAGGAGTTAAGTAATTTCCTAACATGATTCTGTTGACAGCATTTATTAACTTTTATGTACTTTTATGTAGAAACAATTATTTATTTTACTTACGTTCTCTGACGTTTTTACCAAGATTTTTAATTTTACACAAACCGTTAAAATAAGCTGGGATTAACTGGTTTTCATTCAGAGTTGTATTTCTCCTCGACAGCGGGATCGTAGTAAGCGTGTTCGTACTCCAGTCGCGCTATTAAGTTCACTTTCGGCCAAATACCATTGGGAAAGGTATGAACCCCCTTATCCTCCCAGGTATGGGTTAAAAAGTACCACTACTGTTCTTCTATTAGAATGACTTTGACATTAAATAACCTACAAAGGTTGATATGCCATTAAACAAAGAAACCAAACCAAACCTATAGGACTTTAACAGGTAGCACCACTCCGGGTCAGAATGAACCTGGGAGTAATTGCAAAGAAAAAGTCAATCCATACTCATCAGAATTCCAGATGAAAAAGCTCGCCACCCTAGGGTTACTGTCGGCATATTACGAGTTATATCATGTATATGTATTACATTTATAATTTCAATGAATTACTAATCAATAATTAATCAAAATTCCACATTGATTGTTCATCTTTAGCGTTTGTTTCTAATTATACCTTGGAGTTTACGAGGCTTAAGCTTATACAACTCGAATGCAAAAATTCATCACTACCATCAAAACAGCATGCATTATCCTTTAGTTGTTCTCTCCTAGATTTTTCACCAAGTGTTTTGGTAGAATCCAAGGATCACAGTGATACCGTCGTGCAGACGGGACAACAGATTGGAATATGTCTTTTTTTATATTTCATTAGGGAAATCAGAATTTTTTTTGCTTGATAACCTGTTAATAACAATCAATAGAATGCTAAATTAGTAGATTAGATTAATACACTTGTTTTAAAAAAGAGTGTCAAAGTCTTAGGTTTTTAAAGAAATTTTTAACTTGGTTATTTGAACTGAGATAGTTTTCATTGCTCTGACATACATGTGTGGGCCCACACCTTTATGCACTAAATGTTCAATATTGATTTACAATCACTCATACCCGGGGGAATGACGTTCGCAACTTGTTTTGTTTATACTTCCAATCAACACAGTCTGTGAATGGGCAAATAAACATTCTTCAGTAAGAGTAAAAAAAATTGATTGATTTTGTTTGGTTTGGTTTTATGGCATATCAAACATTTTACGTTATTTAATACCAAATCCTCTTTATACATGTATACCAAATATGTGATTTAAAAACACGGTTTATTCATAACGTTTTTAAACTAGTCTAAGCTCATTCTTTTGTCCAAAGGTAACTAGTTTCAAGTATCGCTATGCATCACTAACAATTCTTTTAAATACCAGTCATTTTCTCACACACAGTAATTTAACAATTAGTCATTTCTTCACATTGGTTAACGACAACACGGTGATTAACAGATTGTATCACTATTGTGATGATATAACAAACTAAGAAAACACGTAAGTGATAAATATAAAGTGTCTTAGTGCAATGGTCATATAAATCAACTCGCAAAGCGATTAACGAGTGAAATGTGACTGTTCTGGCATAATTCACTAGTTTTGCATCCACCTAACAAAGCTTTGTAAAATATGCAGCGCAAGAAATAGTATTCAAAACAAAGTATTTGAAAAAATTGATATTATTTCGTGATCTCATAATATGGCCCATTCTCATTCAAATTATTTCAATATTTTAAATGTACGTGTAGAAACAACACAGAATTCTATATTATTATTTTTCTTTTCAAGCTGGAAAGGAAAAGGCATTAAAACATGAATCATAGGAAACAGTAATTTGTAGTCACACAGTAAAAATCTGAGATCATTTGAGAGAGTACTGGTCAACTCTTCATTAAGAAATGAGTTCGATTTTTTTTTTCCTGAAACATGTTGAGCATCTAAAATAATATCAATTTTGTGAAAAACCCTCTATACAAAGTGAATGAGGTAACTTAAAGAAAACTAAGCGAATATTTCATTTTCATATGATTGTAGAAAGACTGAAAAAGATAGGAAGGTTGGGGAGTATGAAAGGATAAATATCGACTTCGAAATCATGAATAACTTTTTCTTCTTTTTTTTTTATGAAAGAGATGAAAAAATATGAACAATAAAAAAAATTAAGACATTGTAGAAGACAAAGAGGAAAAATAAACGGAAAACACGAAGCTATTTTTTTAAAAGGATTCTCTCTTAATGGGCCAAAGCATTAAAATATTAAGTAACATGTCTTGTCATTGTAAACAGAACATCTATTTTTAAAAAGTGGCTTTGTCAAACTTCTCTCGCCTTTTCATTAGTTTTGTCCAATAATAATAATAATAATAATAATAACAATAACAATAATAATGATAAGCTAAAAATGAATGAAAGAAAGGAAGAAAATATAAAGAAAGAAATAAAGAAATAGATACATGTCCAAACGTTGAGTTAGCAAAGTGTAGAATCGGAACAGGAAATTGCGACGTATAAAAACGTAAACGAATCTAAACGACATCGGCGCAAAGTGCAAAATGAACAATATTTTTTGTTCAACAAAGGAATCCATTAATAATAAAAACATGGTACATTTTTCTTTTTTTTTTTTTTGTTTTTGTTTTATTCTCATGATTGACTTATTGATTTATTTTTAATTGCTTTTTGCCATGTTTTATATTTAACCCACTTAAAGCTAAAAAATCAATCAAATAAATCAAGTAACTGATGTATTAACTACAAACATAGCTTGGGCCAAAACGTTGGGTTCTAATGCATAGGAAATATATAGAAACGCGCTGTTTTTTCTTTTAACATTTTGCTTGTATTTTTTCATTTGAATTTCAAGTTATTCCATTAAGCTGCAGGAAATATAAAATGCAAAGCAGATCAATAAATAAGTAAATAAATAAATGATTGGTGAAATAGTGCATAGTCACTTGCATTTTGTGATAATGACAAATACGAACCATGGATTAAAATGTTCTTCCAAGAATTTCTACTTAAACAAATTGACTTGCTAATAAAACAAACCACGAACATTTCACTCCCTCCTATTATAGACGCCATAGTATATTAGCGAGATACGATGTCTTTCGGAAAAATACTCTAACAATTTATAAGAAGCATACAAACATTATATATGCACCTATATATATATATATATATGTGTATGTGTGTGTGTGTGTGTGTGTGTGAGAATATATATATATGTATAGAGAGAGAGAGAAAGAGACAGAGACAGAGACGGAGGGAGAGGGTGAAAGAGAGAGAGAGAGAAAGAGAGGCAGACAGACAGAGAGAGAGAGAGAGAGAGAGATTGACAAAGAGAGAAAGAGAGAGAGAGAGAGAGAGAGAGAGAGAGAGAGACAAATAATGAAATGAAGAAAGTCTAAATAGTATGTATTTGGCAAGTGAGTTATTGTTTAGTCAAAGTTGGTTAAAACTTATGGAACATTTCTTTTTTATTATACCATTGTACTTTCTCAATAATATTCTTGCTTGTTTATTTGTATCAGGGTCCATTTGATAAAGAACAGTTCGTAGGTTCTGCTCCCAAGCGCTTTCTAACACATTGATTGATCGTCTTCAGGGAGATTATTATTTCTATTTTACTTCCAGAAAGTAGATTCTTTAGCCGTCTATCTTTAAAATAGCCGACTGAGTGACGAAACTCTAACTTACTAAAACACAAAGATAACTCTTTCTACCTTTTCTATTGTGTGGCATCTTGCGACTAACCAGCGCTCGGATTTTAGTAAAAAGCATTTTTTTTCATTTTGTTACGTTTAGATTATCACTGGGAAAAGATCATTTATGATCATCAAAAGTCAATTACAGTCCAAGAAAGAGTTGATCTTGAAATCGTTATAATCTTCTGTGTTAAATAGCCAATTTCAACCGATATTTAGTGAATTTACTTTTTTCAAGATACTGGGTCACCCAATGTCCGTGAATTATGGTTGGTGAAAATTTACAGTTATATTTTATATTCTGAGTAGCATTGTGTTGCTTTTTATCATTCCGTTTAAATTTCTTCTTAGGTTTAAAATTTACTCAGTTTGGCTTATTTTATCGCAAAAGAAAAGCTCTTTAGTGTCTTTAGTTCACTTGCTGGTTTACATTTTTCTTATTTTCTAGAATTTTCCAGAGAATGCTCTTGTCATTTTAACTCCAGTTTGATTATTTTTCCCTGTTTCCTTCAGATTGTTACTGTCGGAACTCGAAGAGATAACCGATCTAAATGCATCTATATTGATCGGTTTCTGGATTAATCTCAGCGTGATTGACAATCAGAATATTTGTTATGAATGTTTCAGATGACTTTAAATGAATTATTTTCATTGTTTTAAAGCCAAGACGGATTCCCCGAAGTGTAGTGGTTAGCGTGCTGAACTTCGAGATCACAACAGGTGAGTTCGAAATCACGTCTCACTGTAATATTTGCTTTCAGACATACCTTTGGGAATGATATGAATCCCCTTGTTTTCCCAGCGATGAATTAAATGGTATCACCGATGTTCTTCAACAAGGATCGCTTTGGCATTTAATAAGACATGAATATTGATATAGCATTAAACATACCAAACTAAACCAAACCTACTTGACTGTCACATCATAGAAAGTGAGTTGGATCAAGGAGAAAATTATTTTTCTTTTTAAATGGAATGAAGGGTAATTACTTTTGGACAAATCCGTTTTTGAAAGGCATAAAACCCATAAACCTAGCATTGGATTTCAACATAACATTAAAACTCTTCAACAAGGATAGTTTTTGCATTTGATGAATCTCGAAAGTTGTTATTCCATTGAATTTGGAAACTTATCCAGTTGATCATATTGGCAGTAAGTAAAGTTGGAGACCGTAGTCAAGGGCGATCAGAAGGCTCCCTTTTCAATAGCTACAACACCTAGGTGTTGGGAAGGGCACAACTCATTTCCCTGGATTTTTCCACTTTACCCTTGATACGTACCTTATAATACCGAGTGTTTAGCAAGGGGGTATCAAGTAGCATTTTTAAGTCTTTGGTATGGCGCGACATGGGGCTGAATCCTAGACTCCTGGACCATTAGCGAACACTCCACCCACTAGACCAGTGAGCCTGTTAATATTGGCAATATTGATCTTATATTTAATTGATATTTTTGAATATTTAATGATATTTTTAAATAAAAAGCTTAAACAAAATAATTCGAAATATTATAAATAAAAATCGCAATTTATATATATATATATATATATATATATATAATCAATCATCAAATTCTAGACTTTAAAATTTTATAAAGAAAATGAATACATATTAAAGTAAAAAGTAGGGCAACATTTCTATGTTTTTAGGCGATTGAATTTTTTGATTAGAGAGGTTTTGCTGTTTTATTTTTGTTTTAGATTAATGTTTTTCATTCAGGTGTACTTACTTATTCTTGATACTTACGTTAACAATTGTAACATTCAATAATAATTTATAGACTTTTTCATTTTTCTTTCTGTAGGGGTGACTCCCCTTCGGATGGACTCGCTCTCATGTGACACTTACTGGCTAAACTCTCTTCTGAGCAGTCTCGGCTTGACGTCACCAAGAACGAATGTTATGTCAATGATTGTGTTAAGCTGAGGAGAGGTTTGTCCCAGCTATCGTTAATGTCTGTACTATTTTCCTTCAATATATTTTTTATCACTCATTTCCGAGTTGTCTAATCAATTCAACCTTCCCTTGACAATAACACTTTCTTTTTTCTTTCTTTCTTTTTCTCAGTATTAGAGGACGACGAAAAATGCTTTTTTCATTCTTTTTTTCTTTCAGTTTCCTTTCTTTCTTTTTTTTTTATTCTTTTGTTTTATTTCTTTCTTCCGAAACAATGGTTTAATAAAAAGACCTTTTTCAAATGATTTATTTGTTATTGTTTCTTTCAGTACTGGGGGCGAAGAAAGAGGATTTTCTTTCTTTCTTTCTTTCTTTCTTTCTTTCTTTCTTTCTTTCTTACTGTTTTGATTTCTTTCTTTGGACTAGCAATCTTACTATATGTCGTACCTAAATCTTTAAACTGATTTTTTAAAAGATAATACAGACGAATATGACTTAAAAATGCAAATCGACATATTGGATTTTCTTTCGGATTAAACGGAAACTTCTTGTGGTTTTCCTATTCATGGTTTTCTTTTCGTTCCTGATGTGTTTATTCTGCCATTGGCCTATTTCATCATTATGTTTTCATGATACAAGTAAATTTGGTTTATTGTGATATATAGAATGTTCACCGAAAAACTAAAGACTTTTTAATGTGTCACGTGATTCGTACGAGGTGAAATCATTGATTAGTAGATAGAAAAATGAATACTATTTCTCTCTGTCTCTCTATCTCTCTCTCTCTCTCTCTCTCACACACACACACACACACACACACACAATATATATATATATATATATATATATATATATATATATATATATATATATATATATATATCCCAGCTACGGGAAGATAATGTCTAGCCACACTGATGAGTTCTGATAGTACGAAACAGATCTGTCAGTGGATGACTATATATATATATATATATATATATATATATATATATATATATATATATATATATAAGGTGATGTGGTTTAGGAGCTTGGCCATTAAACAATTTCTAGCGGTTTCGATTCTTAGAACGTACTCAATAATTAAGGTCTTGTGACAAATTATAATTAGCTTAGGCTGGAGACTGGTGGCGCAGGTAATTGAGTTTTTAGAATAATTGTAGTTAGAGTACTTTGACATACATCGAGCCATTTTAAGAACTTAAAAATACAAGAAAACCATAAAACTTTTCAATATTGTAAACGAATGGCGTTTCTTTCTGACTTTCAATCCCTGCGTACAATCATACCAAAACTGAAGCAGTAAGTATTCCTTCCATGTGGTAGACAAAAATTCGTTATAATATCTCATATGAATTGAGGAAGACTGGCACCATGTTACCTGATTAGTGCCATATTTAAACTTATTCAGACAAATCAACAAATATGTGAATCGAAGAAACTGCTTTAAGATTTAGGGATCCACTCTAATTATAATGGAAACTGGACGTGGTTGTATAATCACGTAGAGTGTCTGGAGATATTTCATATATGTGGAAGAGAGAGAGAGAGAGAGAGAGAGAGAGAGGAGGGGTCTCTTGGGTATGTCTGTGTGTCTCTACATTTTGTAAGTAGAATTAAATTTTGACAATATATCGTATATGATACGCTCTTAACATACACGTACATATGCTGTTCTGTTATTTTTGCCAAAACAAAAATCGCCAATATGTAGGATATATCAGACGGTGAGGGACTTTAAGCGGATGGGGTCAGATGTTGATTTTGATGCCTGAATAAGAATGGAAGGGAAGTTGTTATGAAAGCGTGAAGTCCCAATTGCTGTTCTTTAAAAGGGACTAAAGCACGTTTCTTCTAAGAATGCCATAAATGATTTGATATTAATGACGGCATGGTTTTAAGACCAACCTGGTATTGAACCAAGTTATGATTTGGATAAAAGAAAAGGATGCTACTCAGATAAAATAATATATAATAGGAAATGGTACCAGCAATATATATATATATATATATATATATATATATATATGCTATATTTTGACCCCTCGCCCCGGCCTAAAAATGCTATTCCAAGGTAATACACCGGAAGGAAGTGAAACATTCCAACGGCCAGTAATCGGAAGAGATCACGTGGGCGGATTAAGGCTCATGATATGGGACAAGGTGAAGGTCTCATTGTGCCATTACAGTCATGCACCGGAAGAGAGTAACCTCTGAATTGCATGACAGTTATTTCCGCTTGATGATGATTAAACATCCGATTCAAAGATCCAGTAGGCGATCGTGTGGGCGTTGAGTTATTATTTAACTCAGTTGAGTTTGGGCCCCAAGCAGTTGCCAGCAGACTTCCAGACAGTAGAGACCAGATGTGGTAGGGAAAACCATACCCGACCGAGGGAGCACTCGGACCCCCCGATATAGTTGCCAGCAGAATTCCAGACAGCTAGAGACCAGATTGGTAGGGAAGGCCACACCCGACCGAGGGGGCCCTATGTTGAACACTAGCTTACCTGAGAGATGCATCGAAACCTAGCATAACAGTTGATCGACAATGTGCAACTCAAAAAATTATTTCAGCCTTAAATTTCAATCATAATTGCTCGAACCGACACATACACATTCATTCAAACGTTATATATATATATATATATATATATATATATATATATATATATATATATATATATATATATATATATATATATTGATCCATTCTGAGTCATAAAGGTCACTATTCAGCAATTGTTTACGAAGATATTACCATGGTATATGATAAATGAATAGATGAGTGAACATGTTACATTTCACGTATAGCTAGATTCTCTTGAATATTTCAGAACCAGTGAGACATTTACTAAAGTGTCAAGTTCGTATGTTATTCTTGATGTTTATTCCACTTTTTAGTTGTTCTTTTGAAAAATAATGTTTGAATGCAACTTACGTCGAGAAGGACCGATTTCAAGGAAACGTTAACGGGATTTGCTGAATCGTAGGCGATGAAAAGTATTCTTCGTGAACCAGACCTTAGATTTGATTTACTTTAATATCAATAGTGATTATACTTTTCGGGAAGTACCTAATTCTTCTGCATCCAATATTGGTAATCCCAAGATATGACTTTTGTCACAGAGATATTACACGTTTGAAGACATGTAAGAAAGTGACACTGCAATGATGTGAGCCCCTTGTCACCACGATCGAACATTGTGCTGGGCAGTGTAGACGTCGACTTGCGCCTCAAGGTATCAATTCCTTCGACGACCGGAGAATCACAGTTCACGTATTCCTTATCTGAAACCAGGGGAGTTTGAAACACTGTACTAAAGTGAGTTGATTTTTTGTTACTCAATGTGAAGTCTTCGTAATCTGTTCATGTCTTTCTCTTATTAGCTTATTTTAAAGCTCAGCAACGCAACAAGACACAATTCATGAGAATTAGATTGACATAGAAACATTCAGTGCTCAATAAAAAACAACATCGGAGAGTACTTGGAAAAATAGATGAATAGAACAAACAAGGAATTTTTTGGTGGGGGTAGGTCAATTGAAAGCTTGCTTGTGCATGCTGGGAAAATACAAGTTGGAAGATGCTGAATAAAAAAACCTCCGTAAGTTAAGGCGTGAAGTGAAGTGGGTGGAAAGACCTGCATAAAATACGCTTGAGTATTTTTGAAATAGGAGACGATGGGACCAAATCAGAAAAGAATTGACAGTGAGTCATCGTGAGCGGGATCAATACGAAGATTTTTTAAAATTCTACAATGAAGGAAGAGAGCACTGAGAAAGAAAGAGAAAGAGAAAAAGACACACTTGTTTCAGTAAATAATAATAATAATAATAATAGTAATAATAATAATAATAATAATAATAATAATAATAATAATAATAATAATAATAATAATAATTTGTAGTATTCTCTGCAAGCTGAACTGAACCAAGTCAAGATAGCTGACTTTTTTTTCTTTTTGTTACTTTTTAACCAACATCTTCGTCCTTTTGCTATATGTTAAATAGTACCACTATTGTTCTTCTACAAGAATAGTTTTGACATTGAATAACTTGCGAAGATTAATATGTTATTAAAAAAGAAACCAAAGTAAAAACTGCATGTACATCTCCGGCTGTTTTTCTTTTTTTGTGATGAATCCAGTGGACATTTCCATGCATAACATTTAATATTTATTACTGTCTTTCAACCACTCACTAGGCCAGTCGTAAATCAGGAATATGTAAAGCGGTATTTTTTGTCGCTAAAAGAATTGCTAGAGCGTAGCCTTCCTCTAAATGGAGGACTCTTTCACTAGCTCCAAAATGGATGTACTTCTCGTCTTCCGGTTAATAACTGATTGATTCTTTTGAAAATTTCTCACGTGTCAAAATTTCCAGCACCCATCGTGAGAGTCCTCGAGAACGACCCCTTATTGTTTGTCACCAGTCTTGTACCAGGTTCAGTGTTGATAGGAGATGGCTAATAAATTACAGAGGAGTACTCACAATTCCCAAGGACAGTTTCTCACGTCATATGAAAACTGAAATTTTACCAACCTAATATATGATCGCTTACAATAATATATCTTTAGTGGAAGTAGCTTAAAATGATTAGGGGGGTGTCCTCGTGGTATAATGGTTAAAGCGATGGACTGCGTACTCCAGTCGCGCTATTACGTTCACTTTCGGGCAAATACCCTTGGGAAAGGTATGAACCCCCTTATCCTCCCAGCTATGGGTTAAATAGTACCACTACTGTTCTTCTTGGAGAATGGCTTTGACATTAAATAACCTAAAATGAGTTGATATGCCATTAAACAAAGAAACCATTAAAATGATTATGAAATATATTTGATGGAGTTTGGGATTGATTATGTTTGGAATTATTAATTAGGTATGAAAGCGTACATGCATACGAGTAAAAAAGAGAAGAAGCATATAAAAAAACGCTTTAATTTGAGTTTTCTATAAGAAAAAAAAACGTCTTCTCACTTCAGAACTGGCAATATTTGGTCTGGTATCGTATATGCTAAGCTGTGTAAGTACTAAGAATAAAACTGCTTATTCAAATATATTTGCAAATGGCCATGTGTAGGCCTCTAAAGAACACATTAAAATAGTAGAGAGAACTGTTGACCTTCTAAGTAGATTGAATGAAAATAATAATCATTACAAAAAATAACAGCCTAGCGAATTGACAACAAGCACAAAAATCTTGGTATTTTTATATTATTTTATATTTGCGTGTTCAATTCAGCGCAAGTTTATTGGCTATTTTTGCTTCAGACAAGGAGAAATGAAAAACCTCCAGAATCCGAAAAAGATTTGATTAAAAAAAGAACCTTTTGTTTCATTTGTAAGGCAATTGGATTCTTTTATTGATACTATTCTTTTTTATTTTACATTTCAAGTTCGATTTTTTCCAGTAGTAAATAGATATTTTTGATGTTCTAAATGATTTTTAAATCTTCAGATCCGTTCGTGGGTGAATAGAATACTCGCTCGTTTAAGTAACACTGCAAAGTTACAGTAGACTAAGAGGCGCCGTTGTATCAATAGTTTCTTTAGTTTTTATTCGATCCATTCTGCCATTAAGAATATAATGCAATCTAGCATATTTCCAACATTTTTCTGAATCAACATCTCCAAAAATTATCATCAATCGATATAATGTTAATGAGTTACATTTTTTTAATTGAGCGCATTTCTGAAAAAGCTCATTCATCTGCTTCCAATTCAGAATGAATACAAACATAGCTGTGAAAATAGTCTGTAACCTAAACATATATTCAATAAAGATTGATAGATTGATTTTAAAAGCGTGTCAACAAGTCTAGCGTTATTTCATGCCAAGTGGTTAGCGATTTGCGTTCATTCTATGTCAATATCTATATTTTTCTTTTGTCATTTCTTGGGAGCTTTTTACTCACAGTTGAATGATATCAAGTATTCCTATAAAATAAGAATAATTTGCTCGCACTTATATATAAAGTATTTCTATCTAATTCAAGAAAGTTTCATGCGTTTATCTAATGTCATGTATTCCTATGAAATAAAAATAATTTTCAGATATTTATATGATATCAAAATTCCTATTAAATATTAATGATTATGTAATTTATTATAGTTATTTCTTATTTGATAATATTTAATTTGCTTTGCTTTGGTTTGGTTTTATGGCCTATCAACCATTGTAGTTAATTTAATGCTAAATTCATCTTTATTCTCATAAACAGTTCTATTTCAAACAATTCAGTCTTCCATAAGTACAGAGTTTCAATATGAAAAACAGTTACATTTCAAACAATTGAGTCCAGTACAAGTACGCTATCTAAATGTCAAAACAATTCTATTTCAAGCAATTGAGTCTGATTTAGTTTGGTTTTCTGGCACACCTTTGTAGGTTAATGCCAGTTCCCTTTTAATACATATAGAAAGTTATATTTCAAACAATTCAGTTTAGCATACAAAAACTGTTCCATTTCCAATAATTCATTTTAGCCTAAGTACGCAGTTTAAATGTCAAAACAGCCCTATTTCAAGCAATTCAGCTTAGTAAAAATACACAGTTTAGTTCTACTTAACCTATAGATGGGACGTTAATAGGGTCTACCTCTCTGGGCCAGAGTGGATCTGGGAGAGATAGCAATCAAGGACAACTCCGCATTTCTCAAAGCTCCATAATTACTGGAGCCTCGCCATCATATTGTTTAGTGTCATAACAGGACACTCGTTAGGTGGTCTTACCCCTCTACATAGAAGCAGACGGTGTATTCTACAGCCCTGCTCAAAAATATTTGGTCCCAAGTAACTTATAATAATCTCCAGGAAATAATTATAGCTTAAGAAAATTCTTCTTCCGAAAACTGTCTTCAAGATTCCGCAAAACCACAGTAAGTGAGTTCGAACTCCAATCTCGCTACAATGTTGATTTTCGGACAAATACCCTTAAGGTATGAACCTCCAAGTCTTTCCAGCTATGAATTAAATACTATCTCTCTTTCTACTATGATAGATTTAGCATTAAATAAAACAAGACGGAAGGAAATGTCATAAAAAAAAGATTCTAGACCAAACAAAATGCTACCCAAAAGTTTAAGAAATTTGACTATGGATAAAATTTAAACCGTCTTGCCAAACTGAGTCCACATTTAGAATGATCGCCCGAACTTTATCCATTATTTGTGGTCTGTGATTATGAATAAAAATCGCGTTGATTAGTATGATTTCTTCAGTCCTTTGCTCAGTTTGGTGTTAACATTTTAGAGTATAGAGTTTAAGAAGATTGTGATGGACATAAAATTTGATCATGTTGTGGATATCATTTCCACCTTCAAAAATAGCAAAAGAGATTGTTTTATTTTTGTATTTAGATTTAACATTTGCCTAATCAAATATTTTGTTTGAGTGCATTTTTAGAAATTGATATTCGTGTGCCATGATTTAAAATGGCTGATAGATCTGGGCTGATTTTTTTTTTAAAATTGTATCTCTACAAAAGCAATAAAACAAGAAAGGTACAAATGTATTCATTATTTTCTATTAAACTTTAAACAAGCTTGACTTTTTCTTGTGTTATTATATGTACATTTAGAAAATTTATTTAGATAAATCTATCTATCAGTAGTGCTATGTTTGTGGTTTGACTGGATTGATTCTTGCTTAATGGTTTATCAACTCCGTGAGTCATTTAATACGAAAGCCACCCTTGAAGAAGATCAGTGGAAATACCATTTAACCCATAGTTAGGAGGATTATAGACTTTGTCTATGTTAAATAATTGTGGAATGATTTTTTTTATATTATCATTTTTGGTTAATTATATCTTATCATTCGGTTTGGTTAGACTTTGAACTATTCGGCTCTTAGTGAAGGTGTTCACTCTCGCGCGCAGAGGATGTGGTAATCACAAATGTCATAATAAAAACCCCAGATAGGAAATAGGACTAGGGTGTAAATGATGTCATGCCCGGAAGCGATGGGTGGGGAATTTTGGTGATTTTAGAAAAAAAGACGTTTGTTGAGATTTGAACCTGGGCGAAGCCAGTCCATTTGTGGGCTACGGGATGCGCGGCGCGTTTGTTAGGTCAGTGAGTTGAGATTGGACTCTGGGCCGGCCAGTTCAGCTGGGGAGTTGACTGAAGGACGATGTAGGAACAGTCAGTATAGTAAAAATTGTGTGTCTCTCTCTTCTCGTGTCGAAAACCTAAACTCAAGAAGTTAATAAAATTTTCGTACCTGAACTACCGAGAGTCGTCAGTGTTGCGGGATTTCTTTGCATATGAACATTTTACATATAGGTATCTTGGCCGTATGCTACATCTACGGCACGGGTATTTTCAACATGTTGGATTAAATACAACTTTTATATAATAAAATCATACATTCTATAATAAAATAATCATATATTCTATAATAATAATACTAATATGTGTCAAGGAAAGAGGTAGGAAGAGGATCTGCTTGCACAGAAGACAGCGTTGACGCATCGATACAATAACTCGAAGACTACAAAGAAAAGTGCGGAGGAAGATTGATTACAGCCACCAGAAAACATACTAACGACACGAAGATCAGCAGAACAACAATAACCAGAAAACAAAAGTGGGAAAATGACTATGGACATTTTAAGTGACTAACAATAGACATCTTACAGCAGGAAATCTGGACATGGCCAAGAAAGGGAAACCTTAAGAGATAAACCGAATCTCATCTAATAGTAGCACAAAGCAACGCCATGAAGACCAACCATACCAAAGCAAGAATAGATAAGACGTAACAACGTAGCAAATGTAGGTTATGTGATGACAGAGAGGAAACGATCAAATACATAATAAGCAAATATAGCAAAATAGCTCAGAAAAAAAAGGCTTGGCATGATTGTCTGGGCAAGGAGATTCAATAGAAATTGTGCAAAAAATTAACGTTTGACCATAGGAACAAATGGTATATGCAAAACCCAAAATCTGTCCCGGAGAATGAGATTCACAAACTCCTCTGGGATTTTAAGATACAAAGGGTCATGTAATCCTGGCTAGACGGCCACACCTTATAACAATCAACAAAAAAAGAGAACTTTCAGAAGTTAGGAGCACAGTGGAACACAGAGTAAAATTGAAAGAAAGCGAAAAGAGGGATAAGTACCTCGAACTTGCAAGAGAACTGAAGACACTGTGGAATACGAAAATGACTATTATACCAATCGTTATTGGCGCTCTAAGTACCGTCTCCAAACGACAGGTATAAGGACTGGGGAACTTGGAAATAACAGGTCAGGGAGAGACTGTCCAAGCTACTGCATTATTGAAATCAGCCAGACAACTGATAAGAGTCCTTGCTGTCATTCACTCTACTATGATGCCTTAAACCAAAACTAACTACGCGAAAAGGTAATTAAACTATCACTCAAATGTTAGTATCTGTCGCTGTTTTTAATGTAATTACTATATTTATTTGTCAGTCTAAGAATAACCAAATGGAAATAATCCTTACAGAGGTTAATCCTACAATAACTGGTCCCCACTAGTCACTTGTTCGGGACCGACAATACATCAGAATTTCTAAAGTTGCATAAATGTGGACTTTTACTAATTTGTTTTTTTTTTCTCTTTATTCTAAATACAGCAGTTATAAACACTGACATTGTTTATAGCTGCTGTAATTTTGTTCTCATTTTAGTGTAGTTCACAATTCCTTGTATTATTATTATTATTATTATTATTATTATTATTATTATTATTATTATTATTATTGCTGTTGTTATTGTTTGTGTCACTAGGATTCCATTTTCATGTGTCAAATTTCAGGCACTGATGTTTTTTGAGGGGAGGTGAAATATTTTGTCTATCTCATTATTTTTAAAGTATTTTTTGGGGTTCGAGACGACAGGAAAATCATTGGTAATCATCATTTCTCATATTCTGGAACAGAAGATTGTTTGCTAAAGAAATTAGCAGAAAGAAAATTACATTCATTTTCAAAGTAAATGATAGCGTAAAAATGACAATTAACGCTGAGCAACCCGATTGTGTGTGTGTATGTGTGGTAGGGGATCTTGAAACAACTTTCCAGAAAATTTAATGTATGTTAACCCTGTTCTTTTTTCGACCATCACATGACATGTTTTACGCAACGTGGTATCCTTGGCAAGAAATTTATTTTACTTTTCTAGGTCAAATATTCTTAGAAGGATCTCATTCTGTCTGGTGATGAATAATCGAGGATTTAATTCACTCTACCCGCTACGTGATAGATAGCTACCCTGCTTCCAATCACTGCGAGGCCCCCAGCCTAAAAGTAATGGTCTCCGTTTAGGAAATGTAAGGTTGTAGTTTCTTTAGAGAATATCTCTAACTCTAAACACGTACGTCCTTATTTCCTTTTTATTTATTTATTTATTTATTTTTGCCATGCGCAAAAAATTATGGACATATTTCCGCTCATATAACGCTATTTTGTGCTACAATGATTTTTTCCTGTCCTCCGTTATTTTTCATTAAAATGCATTCGAATAGATATTCTGCCGTCATAAATTACAGGTGAAGATCGAAAAAATTTATTTACGGTCCCTGTGATCATATTTTACTATTGAAATTATTTGTGTATAATACGCTCTATTTTACCTGATTTTTCCAACCTAAATATTACGAATGCGTATTAAACAGGTGACTGATATAAAAAAAAAAAAATTTCCGGCCATATCCTTCGTCATATTTGGGATGGGATGACTGAAGGTAAGATAGATCTTTAATCCAAACTAGTGTTTGGTACGACGTCACAGAAAAATATGCTTGGAAATATGTGTTTATAATTCCCTTTTCCTCTTGTGGAATTTTTCATTACACGTTTATTTCATTTTTGTGTTTTCCTGTCCGTATATTTGCTTTAAATACGGATGAAAATATGTCTTTAAAGACATAATTCAAAGTATATAATTCTTTTAGTACGAAACTATAAAAGTTAAAGAAATACTAAAATCAGGTTAAACTTAGCTGCTACAAATTCTAAAAACTCAGTGAGTTGTTGATTTTCTTTTTGCAAAATTATTTGTTCAAATTGAGCGGGTGGGTTATATATGAACGCATGTTATACAGAAATAATTGTTGTAATTTGAAGATAAATCGAATACATGTATCTTGAAGTTTATATTTTATTCTAGTTGTAAGTTTTGTAAAATCATATCAGTATTGTGTGATTCAATATTAACTCCGTATTGCTTGAGAATATTTTTCTTTTAAAGGTTCCTGTATCACGGACTAAGTTAAACGTGATTCTCAAATAATAATCTTTATCTGATAGACCTTCTGGTAGCACATGACATTAGAATTGCATTCTCTGAACCCGGTAATGTCTTTCTTATCAGATAACTTAAAGCCGATTCTCAGAAAAGCATTGATAACTTAATATCCTTTTACTTTCACTGAACTATGCACCGTCACCTTGTCGAGACCTCGTTCAACAGGCTTAACCCTGATGAGAACAGACCCATTTTTAATCTCGTTTAAATTTTTGAGTCAAATGTGAAACGCTACCCTTGTTGAACTATGGTTTTCTCGTGAAAGGGCGCCAACAAAAGTGACATCTCTACCGCTGGAAGCGATATACACCTGCAGAGTATGGAAGCCTATGTCAGCCACAAAAAATATATATAGATAGATAAAAACGGAAGTATAAAGAAAGAAAAAGTTACTTTTGCCTGGCATTTTTCTCACAACCTTTTAGTGTCGATGTACATCAATAACGCAACGTCAATTGAGAACATCATTGTTAAAGGCTTTATGTGTACTTGACACTGAGGTGTGGTTAGCGTGCTTAATAAATTCCTTTCTTACTGGGTGTTCAAAGAGTGTAACCTCGAGCCAACTTTGTCACTATCCATTAAGTATTAAATAAAGTGCTGTGAAAGGACGAATTAAAAGGGTTAGTGAATACCATCGTTAGGATGTTTGCAAGTAAACAGTATTAGCGAACATGACGTCTCTACAAGCAATACAGAATTATGTAAACAAATAACTACTTTAATAAATCTTGCTAGCATTACGATCTCATGTGGTCATATTATTATACTTTCATATAGAGACGATTTTTTAACGAATAGGGACATGTATATCAAACCAAAGATAGAACTCATCATAATTAATCGATACAGCAACCCTGTCCTTTTATTTAATACATTTATTAATTATCACTAACTTATTAACACATAAATATATATTATCCTGTTATAGATATATGTCGATGACTTCAAATTGAGTCATATGAATGAGTAGAAATATGTAACATACTCATATGCATGCAGAAACATAGTCAACACAATAAAGACGAGCGGACACAGTTCTTTAGAAAAAATATACCTCTCACTTTATTCAAAAGGGTTACGAAAGGGTTAATGTGTGAGAGGTGAGTTCGAGACTGAACAAAGACTGCAACATATTGACCCCAACTCTTCTAGCCATAGCAGCATTTCTTTCCCGTTCTCCTGTGCTGCTCAACCGGGGGCCTGAGGGCTCAGCCTCTGCTAGGTTTGGTTCTAACTCCTCGAACTTGAACGCTGACTTCACACTCTGATCTCCAAATGACTGACATCCTGTCGCACCCGTGTTATATAATTATTTGACACCAACCTGCTTCCTGTGGCGTCACAATTTGCATTCAATTCAAACCGTCGACAGTCAAGGTTATCCCCCAATATCTTCGACGTGATGCACCTGTTATTTACACAGGTCCATTTCTCATCTGACAGCTCGGAGGTCAGTATGTTACAAAATCATCGAAATGAAAAACTATCGACATAACAGATTGAGTTGAAGATTTATTGAAATATAACTCAAAGGTAATCAGTGAGAGTAAAGCTTTATTTATACCTATAGGTAACGAATCTATTTGGGGGTAATTATGGTTGACTGCAGCACGAATACTTCAAAGGATTTATTCGATTTCCTACAAATCAGATTTGTCACAAGGTCATTATCAAGCCTGATGGAAACACAAGAACCAAGACCCATAAGGTGGTGTCTCAAAAGTGCTTGGTCAAGTCGGCACTCCTTAATAGGGTCGACTCAGGCGCTGAGCTATAAATTCAACCAAGTAGACCGAGGGCTATCTGAGTCGAAGGCGCCCTGGTTCATTGTGATCAACTTAAATCACCCAGCCAGTGCCAAACATTTTTACGTTTCTTACTTACTAGCATTAAAATTTCATATGGACATTTTATTTAAACTTTCTCGAACAGAATGTATTTTAGATAAGATGCACTTATCCAAAGAAATAACTCATAATAATTAGTTCATAGAAAAGCAATTTTCTAAGCCTTTTGTTTAGGTGTGGCACAAGGCCATATGAAGCCGGAATACAATGAGATTCGAACTCACGCGTGTAGGCTTACTAGTCTTGCTTCCTAACCATTACACCACCAGAGGAGCCGCAATAGGTTCGTAGAGTTGTTAGTCTATTTATCTAGTTTTTTTTTAGTTACAAAGAAGACAACTTCGAATCTCTCTTAGAACTTTCCATTTCAAATTTTTTAAGCTTTTCCTGTTCCTCGAAGTTCCAAAATGATAATCTAAATAATCAGGGAGAAAAAATTCCACTGAAATGAAAAAATGAACAGAATATTTCACAATTTTTTAAAAATTTCATTTTGGTCTGGATGGTGTTCGTTCTTTCTCATATATCCATTTCCTCTAGTCTCTTTTCCAAGCCTCTGAAAACTGTTCCATTGTCCTTAACTGCTATCACCTTAAACTGTATGTTCTACAGATGTGTCAGCTCTCGAGCAATATTCCAGTATTTGTCAAATTTTTGCTGATATCTTTTCTACTTATATGGCAAGTTGTTTTGTTTTTCTTGTTAATTAATATTGGTACGACCTTCAGGCTGAGATTTGTTGGTTTTGTAGTTCAATGGCATATCAACCTTTTTGTGTGATATGCCAAATCCATCCTTCCAGACGAACAATACTGGGAGGATAAGAGGGTTTCCCCAAGGCTATTTATTTGAGAGTAATAGAGCAACTGGAGTTCGAACTCGTTTACTACGATTCCGCAATCCAGCGCTTTCACCATTACACTACGAGGACACCTCCAACTGGGATTCGTGTATTCGTTTGTATCTCAAAGTCTATGAGAATTTTACCATCATTATTAATTATTTGTCTTGACGAATGGTTATTCTTATATCTTAGGAGGTTTTGTACTAGTTTATTATTATTAAGTGAGAGCAAGTCTCCTCAAGTTTCCAGGATTTTCACGGTATTCTGGCAGATCACAATAATGAATTAGTTTGGATGGTCTCCATTATTATCATTATTAATAATATTATTATGAGTTTTTCATACCTGTGTTAGCCGATGGTTTCGCACTGAAGTTTAAATGACAGCAACACACCTTAAGTCTCCAGGACTATTTTCAATTATCTGGTCGATCTTAAAAATGTAATAATTTGAATAGTCTCCACTCTTTCCCTAATTTCCAAGTCCTCCCGTCCTTCACTCCCAGTACCAATCTTTAGATGACTGTATCAAGAGCAATTACAATTGGTATAACCGACATTTTCATACTCCACAGTTTTTTCAATTCCCTTACAAAATCCATGTATTTATCTTTTTTTTCCCCAGTTTCTTTCAATTTTACTCAGTGATCAGCCGGAACCGCAAAGTCCACAGTATGACATGTTTTCATTTTTCGATGATTTTTACAATGACTGGTCGTCTGGCAGGGATTCAGTGATCTGTCTG
Organism: Sepioteuthis lessoniana; assembly: GCA_963585895.1. NCBI lineage: Eukaryota > Metazoa > Mollusca > Cephalopoda > Myopsida > Loliginidae > Sepioteuthis > Sepioteuthis lessoniana. The sequence continues at coordinate 95,154,571 of OY757909.1, forward strand.
TATCTCAAAATCTTAAAGGTGTCTGTACGTCTCGTTCTCCAGAATAGATTCTGGGTTGTTCATATACCATTTGTTCGTATGGTCAAATTTAAATCTCTTGCATAATTCCCTGTGGATCACCTTGCCCACCCAGTTGTGCTTAGTCTTATGCTCTTTCTGAACTAATTTGCTGCACTCGCTTATTATGTGGTAGATCATTTCCACTTTATCTCCACATAACCTAAATCTACTCTTTTGTTTCATCTTATCTATTCTTGTCTTTATATGATTGGCCTTGTTTTAGCTGTTAATAGAAGACGTTCATTTTCTCTCTTAAAGTTTTCTTTTCTAAGCCACGTCCACGTTTTCCCATGTGAGATGTGGTTTTTCAGTCGCTTAAAACGTCAATAGATTTGTTTTTCTTCATATTTTAATTTTCTCTTCAATTCATCCTGGTGATATCAGTTTTTTTTTTTCCTGATGGCTGTTATTTGTCATCCTCCGCGCTTTTTTATGTAGTCTTCGACTCGTTGCATCGTTGCGTCAACGCTATCATTAGTTCCGGTTCGTCCTCTTCCTCCTTCTTTTCTTGACATATGTCGTAAGTCAATGTCATTTTTGGGGTGTAAGGCCTTATAGATGTTCATTAGTTTTCTTGTTCTCTTTTCCATTTCTTTAAGGTCTTCGAAGGCCTACTTGATAAATGGTCTGGAGTACCTTACAAAGGGACAACCTAGGTATTCATCCATTTTATAAGGTTCATGCTATATAGTTTGGTTTCAAGTAGCTTTTCAGTTCTCCTGAGGTAATCTTTTTGATTTTTTTTCATATCCACTTGTTTGTGTCAGCTTCCAATATTCCCTAGAATTTGTAGGTTTCTTTTTCTCCGAGTGTTCTAATGTTTTCTCTGTTTGGCAGTTCCACTCATTCCGTCACGTGCAGCTTCCCGTTTTTCATTATTACTATGGTGCCTCCTTATGACAAATTCCATCCCTATGTGCTGAGTGTATATTCTCACAGTCTGTATTAGGGTTTTCAATTCTCTTTGGGGTTTTTACAAACAGTTTGATGCCGTCTATGAATATTAGATGATTGGTCTTTTCCTGCAATTTACTAACTTTGTATCCGCCTATGCATTTCCCGTGTAAGAGGTTTATTGGCATCCTTACTATAACACATAGTAATGGTGATAGCGCATCACTCTGGAAGATCCCTTTCTGGATTTTCATCCCGGCTAAGCTTTTTTCCGACTCCTGTCAATTCCACTTTCCAGGTTTCCATAGTTTTCTCGATAAATTTAATGACTTCATTGGATATTTGGGCATTTTTAGACAGTGTATTATCCAGCTATTCTTATTATGATCGAAAACATGTGTACTGGGCTTTAACATTTTATGATATCTGGATTAGTGATTGGTTCCGGCATAACAGATTACGGGATTGTCGGATCATCATATTGTGATTAATAATCAAATCAACGACAACAGAATTAACATTCATTATCTTGGACCCTTGCTGTTATTTTTTTGTGGTAGTCAAATAGAAGAGTAGAGACGCAAGAAGGTTATTATACCATAATTATAACTCATAATAATTATAACTCATAATATTCTCATAATAATTATAACTCATAATAATTATAACTCATATAATTATAACTCATAATATTCTTATAATAGAATATAAAAGAACAGTGTAAGAAGAAATTCAAGAGAAATCATTTACTACCAAGCAACCACAATGGACCAAGATACAAAAAGTGAAAAAATGCTATTTTGTATTAAAGAAAGTAAACACGGTCCATTTTACCTATTTGGTAAATATGTTATTTGGATATGCTCGGTTGCATCAGGCTAAAATGATATGCCAACGCCAGAAAGGGACATTTTGCGTGTGTCAATGACACGATGGCTCTGGTCCTCTGCAATAGAAAGGACAAAACATACACATTTCTCTTACGGTTATGTCGTCCTATTTCATATTGGGACTTACAATTTATCTTCTAACCTCTATTTTAGCTAGTGCCTTCTTCTGTCTTTTGTAACCGTATTTGTGTTATATCGTCGGTCACCATCAATGCTGAAGTTATCTGTCGCTAATAATCCTACCTTAGAATTTTCTCTTTTCTCTTGTTCATTGCATTAACCCAAATTGTCTCGGTTCTCCTTTGCCGGAATAGCAACAAAGTAAAAACCATTATTATGGGTACATCTTTATTGGGCAACAACCGTTTTGCCGTTTGACCTTTACGGAGACTTGGGAGTACAGGCAGAACACAACCGTTTAGATCAAACGCTCATCTGCAACACACTAATTTATTCAAAACTTCTAAGCCTCCTGAACTCCACCTAATTGAAACTATCCAATAAGAACCGAGGTCTTTGCTCGACTTCGGTTTAAATAGCTTTAAAACTTACTGCGTTTTCCCACGCCTTCAAGGTCTTAGAACTTTATTAGAATGCTACGCAACGTTAATAAAAGATGTGTTACGGCCACCGGCCACGGTAGGATTATAATGCCGGGAAGCAAGAACTACTATGTGGACCGGAAGTGGGGGCAGGCGATTGGCGAGTCTTCGAGCCCTAGCAACAGTGGAAGAAGTAGCCGAGAAGGGGCAAAAGTCTTGACCCAGATAAGTAAAAGACATGCCATTGGTCGAGGCAGGGAGGACGTTTTACCGCCAAAAAGAAACGAAACCCAAAAAGTCAGTTTCGAGCTTCGCCAAGGAAGAGAAAGTTGCCTTTTCACGGGGTCCGGTGAAAGGGGAAATTCCAGTCACAAAGTGGCATAATAGAAATCGGCTCCGTTGAGTAAGAACTTGAGGCTCAACGTAAAAGAAAAGGAAAACAAAAACTGGTGCCTTGCAACTCGTTAATAGGAGATTGACGAATATAAGAAAAAAAGAAAAAATTAACAAAAGAAAGGAAAGATTAAAAAAAAGTTAGTCAAAAATTTTATCACGAATAATATACGTAACCTAAATAAAGGTCCATATCAATACTATTCCAAAGAAACATTTTTGAGATTGTTCATCAGCAGCTAGTTTCGGCGGAAAACATATTTGTTTAAAATTTGTACATCCATACTAAGGACGAAGAGGAGATACTTTTGTTCGTCGGTAAAAGAAGAAAAGAAAAAAAAGAAAGAACAGAGAAGTTCCCTCCCCTTAATAGTATAGGGAAAAAAACAAGATACGGATATAATTTTAAAACATGTAAAAGAAAAAGGAGAACTTTTTCTTATTGGAAGGACATAGTCAGATACTATTAGGAGCGACTTGTCCTCCACATTTCTGTATATTTTTTTGTTGTATTCGTTTTGTTCTTTGTTTATCTGTTGTTACAGCTGTGCTTTCTTTAAAATAAAAGAAAATGTAAGAATGATACAAATATAAAGAAAAGGAGAAAACCAACTACGCGTCATATTGTTTGTCCGGTTCAGAATACCACACGTATTCATTCATATCATGTCGACCTCTTTAATCTTGAAACACCCTCATTCGTCCGTGGTCTTAGTAACCCACACATAGGACTTCGTCCATATCTCGAAAAATTAAAAATACGGGTGGAAACCCATAACAGATGGCAATAATATATAATGAAATATTACAACACACTGAACGAAATAACTCCTACTTCGAATCTTTTTACTCGTTGCAATAAAAAAAAACACTTATATTACCGTTCAGAAAATCACTCCACAGCTAATCCACCTGGTAGAATACTTAAATTCGCCTTCCTTTGAGAGGAAGTATGATATTTTTAAACTCACCTCTTCGTCATCTCTGTCACGTTATCTGGGTTTTGTCGAATGTATGCTTTAAGTAAAAAGAGATCTCCGTCTCTTGAGCTAGTCGTCTTTTTTGGAATAAATCGCGGCAAAATCCGCTTTACTCTTTTTTTAGTTTGTATGTTGTTTTTTTTTTTACATGAATAATTGGCTTATTAGGGCGTCATATAATCTTAGTAAATAGTAAACAGAAGCTCCTATGTTATTAGTTTATGATTCTAGACACCAGATTTACTTTTGATTTCATGTTAGGTTATTGGCTGAATAATTAATCTGCTTAAACGTTGTCTTAAGAACACGCAAAATAAGAATATAATCAAAATTATGAACAAAATATATGTAATACTTACTTCGTTTCGGCATTCCAATTCTGTTAATATAAATGGCAACAGTATCCAAATGATATATGATGTAATTAGTCGATAGTCCGGAATAAAATCTAAAGGATTTTATTTCTCATTGATTTTATGCAAAATGAACATTCAATATTATTGCGCCAATGTATGCAAATAGGTAGTTATAACCAAAATTTAATGTAAAAAAAATTTTCTATCCGTAAATTATTTACATTGCTCATTGCACAAATATGCAGAGCACTATCACAAAATATTTCAGGTATGAAATAAAATAAAAATAAAACAGGATAAAAGCTTAGGGAGACGCAGAGATAGATAGATAGATAGATAGATAGATAGAAAGAAAGAAAGCAATAAAACCATATCCATTTTCCAAGGAAAACTAGCGTATTGTATATTATATGTTTACATTTACTTGTGGAGTTATTTGCATACGTTTGTACAGTATCAAATATCTTTATCTAAAGCAAATAATTTTCTAACTGATATTTGAAGATTTTCCTTTTCTGAAGTGGATATTGAATGGTTTATTGACTTTGAAAAATTGTATGATTGATTGTTATGGTATTTAAATCCGTATGAGATTATTTTATTTCGAGATGTTTTAGAATTATATATTTTACGTTTATGTTTTATTTATAGTGGCAATTTTTATTTATTTATTCATTACATTCCTGTGATATCAATTATTTTTATTTAATACAAATAATGTGCAAACATATCTATTCATTCTACAGATAGAATCCAAACAAAGAACAACTAATCTGGGACAGAGTGGACCAGGAAGTAATTGTAATCAAAGGCTACCCTATATTCTTCATATCTCGTGAACTAGAGTTTCACCACATGGAGTAGTTTAATGTTTGTAAACAGATAATTAAATATTTGAGCCAAAATCATTGATTAAAATGGTCATTTACCACACTCCTCCAAAAATAAAGGCTATAAAATATATGCCGTCTCCTTCTGCCTTTACCACGTTACAATAATTTATAGGAATATAAATTATTATAACTCATTCTTATCAAAAGTACGTGGACTGAGAGTACCACTTGATTAGTTGCTAAAATAAATCTAGCTTACGGAAATAATTTGAATTTTCAAAAAATACTGCTCAGAACTACTGCTAACATATTTTGGTTCTTCATCAATCATATCAGTCCCATCGGATGTTAGTCAGTATATCATTGGAGAAGTATTGTTAAACAAATGTGAATGAGGAAACCCCCACCAAAAAGTGTAGAACATGTTTAAAAAGAGAAAACACGAAAAATGCCCACATCTATATAATATAGTAATACGAAAGTTTAAAAAGAATGATATTGTGTTATTTCAAGTTTTTCGAGCGTATAAACATAAAGTCGGATTTTCGGAAGATCGATGAAAATCTCAGTAAGGTGATCTACATTATCCAAGAAAGATAGTATTTACATAAAAGACATATCAACCAGATACGACAAAGGGAGTTTTGTGTGGAGCTGTTAACACTGGGACTGGAGTTACTGGGTGATACCTTCAAGATACGATCACCACCCAAACCTTGCAACCTTTATGAGAAATTCTGTTTTACAGGACGTTATGTTGGGTCCCTGCAAGAAGGTTCAAGGGACTTGCCCCAAGACTTATTTATAACAAAGTAACTCATGCTCAAGGCAAATAATTGCCTTCGATATAATATTTTCTATCAAACTTATTCTCCTTGTTGGTCCTTATTTTCTGATAATTAACGACATATCCGGGACACATTTTCTGTTTGGCCGGTGTTTACCTCTCTGTAGAACATACACTGTGTGTAGTTGAAGCCTTGCATTTAGGTCACGAAGTTGTATGTTATTGATCAGTAATCAGGAAATACAACCAATGAATCTAGAAGTGAGATGTAATAAATTTCATGATAAATTACGTTTAGTTTTTGAAAGGTTCTCGTATTTTCATTAAATGTTCTATTGATGGAATTTTTTTTCTATTCAAGGAAAATTGCAATTTAATTACATTTAACTTCAGTAATAATCTTTTTTAGAGTTAGCATAAACATATATGGTGCACATACGTGACTGAAAAACGTCTTGGAATAATGAAGCAGTTATTTAAATAATGATAAATAATATACACGTCGGATAATTATTTAAAAAGAGAGGTTGTATAATATCATCTTTAGATGTTATGAAATAGCCGAGGGATTTCGGTTCATGCCGTTGAGTTTAGTTAGGCTGAGAACCTTTCGGCTCAGCACATGGGTTGTTTGGGTGTAAGATTGAAGCAGGTTTTAACGCGGGTGTTCGCGAGCGGATGGAGGTATCACTCAGATGTCATAACAGTCCGAGATGATACTGGGTGACAAGGTGCGGGTGACGTCACGCACCGGAAGCACGCGGAAGTTTGTGTGAGAATTTGAAGAAAATAAGAGTTGGGTTTTAGACGCCAAACGAGAAGGATCAATTTTGGAGCTCGCAGGCGCGAGGCGAACGTTCGCCCGATGGGGGCCGCTCGAGTTGGGGGACAAATGAATAAGACAGCATAGAAGATTGTGTCTCTCCTCCTTACGTCGAAACCTTTAACTCAAAGTTAATAAAAAGGTTTCGTACCTGAACAAGAAGTAGTTACGTGTTTTTGAGATTCCTGTTCTTTATATATTATATCGTAATGAACAATACATGTCCATTTCGTACATACCGTTAATTGCGAATATGGTTCATAGACATATTTGGTGCCAGAACTTTGGCATATAGTTCATGATATGGTTTTCGATTGGGTTACCATGGTTCCACGAAGACGATCAGAGAAGCGGCTAAGAACAAGGAGGAATCTATTTCGGAGCGGCTTGTTCAGGCAATTGAGGGAGAGAGAGAGAAAACACAAGGCCCCAGAAAATAAGAAACAAGGAAAAGAGACCAAAAACACGAAGAACAAATTCGGCGCCCCCAGAAAGAAAAAAGGAAAATGTCCAGCACCGAAAAAAGAAGAACAGCGCAACCCCAAAAGAAAAAAAAAAAGGAAGGCGTGAAAAGAAAAGAAAAAAAGAAGTACCACAACTCAACTCAAAGAAAAGAAAAAGAATCAGAAGGTATTTGCTCATTTACGTCTGTCATAGTTTAATTTACGAATAGAGTTTGAATGGTTGTGGAGGATAGATTTGGAAATAATTCTAAAATTAAAAAAAAATAAAGAAAAATCGTTGGTAGCATAGAAAATTATGATTACTACTGTATGTGACTTTGTACCGTGGTGGGAGGAGAGAAAGAAAGAGTAACAGAGAAATAAGCTCGCAGTGACAGAGAAGAAAGAAAGGTGGTCGCTGTGGGGACAGAGGATTGTGTCGCGCTCATGAGTGACAGCAATAGTAAACAATATTTTGTAAAGAAATTTTATAGTAATAACGTATTTTTATGAATGGATTTTACGATAGACGGGGTCATTTTAGGTAAAGTTTGTAGTAAATAACGTTTTTATGAATGAAAACTTGTAACTTGTTGGTGGTCCGGGCTAATAATATTTGGAGATTAGAATTTTGATTCGAGACCTTGGAGATTTCGCTCACCGATGGGATTTCCGGAAGAATTTCGCATATCTGTAGTTAGGACCTTTGGGACAGGTTTCGATTTTAGAGAATCGATGTTTTGGGCGCTGAAGAAATCAGGCCAGGTTTTTGTTTAAGTTGTCGAATCCGAAAAAGTCGGATATACGGTGGAATGTCCGTATCGACTGGAAAATTGTCTCAGATATCTCGCCAGAGAGGCAGATCAACGAAGAGACGGATGTTTATTGTGTCTGACAGGGCAGACGGTTATTTTGTGAGTTCCCCCCGGAGTGGGACTGTGAGGTTTTGTTGAGGAAGATGTTCGCAAAAACATGGGTTTGCAGATTTGTTATTTAAGATGTGCGCAGAGTTTTGGTGGTCTCATTGGATGTGTTTTGAAAATTCGCGGACTCGATTTTGAGTCGAGGGAGAAATTTTATTGAGTGAGCTGATAAAGGTTTGGGTGGTTTAGAAAAGAACACCCAGTATTTTAAGGGCGAAAGAAAGAAAGAAGATAAAAAAGAAGGGTACTCGTAAGCTGTTGAAAAGATGCAAGATAGACCGTTTGACGGTAGTCAAAAGTTGGAAAAAACGGGGAAACATGTATCTTGGATTGATTACAAGCTATGCTTGGTTTTGGAAGGTTAAAATGTGTACATTAAGTAATGACAGATATTACGTGAGAAGGACATATAAAGTTAGCAGTAATAAGTACGGACGTAGAAGGAAGGCAAAAATGCAAAATACGAAATGAGCAATTGACCTGAGATTTAAAAAAAAAAATTAAAAAATATGAAAATAAGAGAACAAATTAAAGACTGAAAAAATATACATGCCGAACGAGTGACTGTTGAAAAAATAAATTTAAAAAAAAAGAAAAAAAAGAGAAAAAAGAACCAGAAAATGTGGTCGGAAAAAGAAAAAAAAAATGAAAAAAAAAACCGATGGACAATACGAACACTTTTTATTTTTATTTCAGTGACTTTTGAGTCTGGGACTGACGCATGCTTTTTGTTGTATTAATTTGTCATCATCGATGACAAATGATTTTATTGTGGTTGGAAAGTTATGTTATGAAATAGCCGAGGGATTTTGGTTCATGCCTTTGAGTTTAGTTAGGCTGAGAACCTTTCGGCTCAGCACATGGGTTGTTTGGGTGTAAGATTGAAGCAGGTTTTAACGCGGGTGTGCGCGAGCGGATGGAGGTCTCACTCAGATGTCATAACAGTCCGAGACGATACTGGGTGACAAGGTGCTGGTGACGTCACGCACCGGAAGCACGTTGAAGTTTGTGTGAGAATTTGAAGAAAATAAGAGTTGGGTTTTAGACGCCAAACGAGAAGGATCAATTTTGGAGCTCGCAGGCGCGAGGCGAACGTTCGCCCGATGGGGGCCGCTCGAGTTGGGGGACAAATGAATAAGACAGCATAGAAGATTGTGTCTCTCCTCCTTACGTCGAAACCTTTAACTCAAAGTTAATAAAAAGGTTTCGTACCTGAACAAGATGTATTTACGTGTTTTTGAGATTCCTGTTCTTTCTATATTCTATCGTTATGAACATTACATGTCTATTTCGCACATGGCCATATTCGTGTATATGGCTACGCAACATAGATATCTAATTTGCCTAACAAGTTATGAATAATTTATCAATATGTCGACCCTAGTATTTAAGGCTAATGAGACAAATTAAGCTAAGAAACCAATATATTATATAACTTCAAATCTTATTTCAGTAAACTGGGGCCATTTTTCCAAGCTAACCTTAAATTTTAGTGATGATGGCCAGAAAGAATTAACGCCATTGGCAAAAAAACTATTATTACATATCATTACAGCTGTTTTCATTTAAAAAGCATGCAATTTCAGCAAATTTCATTCTGCATTTAGGTTATTATATTGATTCAGTAATTGCTTTAAATAAATTACGGTAAGACGATATATTGTCTTTTATATGACTAAAAAAACACTCTTGTCACGATAGAACAACAGATCCAAGACGGACATACCTGGGAATTTTAGAAACTACATTCGTGGGAGTGTTGGGATTTAGGAATAGCACACAGCTCATAATAATTTCTACTATAAAGACAAACTCGATGACTGAGGTTGGTGATATTACGTTGATAGAAAAGTTCGCAAGGACAAAAGGATTGAAACCGTGAAAGATGACAAAAAGGATATAAACTTTTATACTAATGTAATCGGTGAATATTTTCAAATCAAAAGCTAATCATCTTCTAAACATACTACGATCCTCACCTAACTAGATTATTATTCATGAACAAATCAATGCAAATTCTTTAAAAAATGTGAATGAAATAACATCGAAAAAATCTGTTGTCATGGTTTGAATTTGTGAAAAAATATTTTTAATGATTCTAAGCCATTTTATTGAAATCTGTTTGAAAGTTCAATATATGACCCCATGAAATGCTGTCAGGATTCGATTATGAAGCTATTAGATGAAATATCGTTCTTGTATTATCCTAATATTTAAAGCAGAAGTTAATTTTCGTGCCCTTAAAAAGTGGAACGGTAGCAGGAAAAACACTTTGGTCATAGATTTTCTGTTGGAATGTCCTTCTGCATAAAAATGTTCGAGTTATTTAGAAAGTTTTTGTGTTGACTGAATTCTTTTATCTAGGACCCATTACACGACGAAATTCAGTGTCACATACCTTATAAATCATGAATTCTTGGAAACTTTATCTTCAAAAGCAAATTCTAATGGAAATAGAATATCCGCATTGTTTATGTTAAAATGGTGGATTAACTTCTGTCACTGTTTTAGTCGATGATCATGATGAATCGACAAAGCAAAGTCTGTTTGACCTTTCTGAAGTATATCTTCATGTCATAGTGTGTGTTTTTATGTGTCTGTACAATACAAATAGTCATTCTTCCTTCTGCTTTTTCTTCAATAAATACTGCATGCGACATTACGTATTTTTAAGCGAAATTCAGCTGATTTGAATTTATAGTTTTCCTTCTCTGAGACTGGTTGCAGTTACCAATAGCTGGATTGTTTAATTTTTACTGATCCCTAGCGTATTAACTCCAAGTGAAATGCAAATGGCGTCGTCTATAATTTGAACTCAGCTTCCTAATTCCATTTTTTGCAGCAATGAAAATTATGGCAACAGCGTCTTCAGCGTGTGTAATATTTTAGACTAAGCATTTGAGACAAGCATGGCTAACTAAAATAATGAATGAAATAAAGTATTAGGTTTTTAGAAAGTAATTCTGTTTGGTAAGAGAGGATATAAAAACAAATGTAAATTATCACCCATAATGTAGTCACCGTTTTCAAGGATGGCGGTCCAAGAAACCCCGACAAAACATAAGATAGGATACAAGGTGATTGAATATACTTCATACTCAGTAGATCGAAAAAATTCGATTTATTTCGATTGCTATTAAAGTTCATAAGTGGCAGAATATTCAAAAATTGAAAACGGTCTTTAAAAGTTTGTAGGGAAAAATCCTCATATTTATTTAAACAAAAATGGAATACTTACTTTACTGTTTGACTGTAGTCATTGAAAACGAAATTTCTTCCATATTTAGTTATGATATTTAAATAAAGCATACTAATATTAGTTTTTATATCCTTTCTAGTAAAACGTAATTAATTTTCGAATAACCCTATACATTAGAATACAACTTTTTTTTTAAACAAGAAACATTTTTCTTGTAGGATGTTAAAGCTTCTTTTTATAAATAAAAAGAAAGGCCATATTTTTGCTTGTTTAAGGATAATAGACATATTCAAGTGTTGAAAGAAATTAATAAAACATGGCATATTTTTGTAAACTTTTGAAGGTATATCTTTAATATTGTAAATGTAGCGTCTTTATAACAAAGCCCAGATCATCGTTTTACGATCTTTTAACAAGAATTATGTCTAATAAAGAATACACCTCGTATGAAATTTTAGCTGGTCAGTGGTACGTCGAATACACTGAGTGTAAGCTTTGTAGAGGGCGAAGATTCACCCCCCACCCCCCAAAAAATGCTCTTCGAGGTTTGACATTATACTACATCCAGAAGTGATGATCAATGTCTGTAACTCCGGTGAGTATGTTATACTTCTTCATTGACTTTACACCCAAATCCATTCTGTCCCGGATTGCTAATATCTGTCAGGTTCCCATACATGGGTAAAATAGATCTCCGTGTATAAATGATTTGTTTTAGATACGATTACTTGATATCATGTAAGAGTATACAAAATCTCTAAAACAACTTACCAAAACGTAAATATAAACATATAATATATTCAATTCTTTAAATCGTAGGTATGAAATAACTGTAGCAGATTCGATATACCATTGGAATTAATCAATTAATGCAATCAAATTGGAATGGATATTCTTAATTTTAAAAAAGGCCGTCTTACAGTAAAAAAGTCCTTTACAGACATGGAAGTGATCATTTACAGGCGTCGCACAAAAGAACAATAACCTGTATTATAGATATATTTGTAAACAATTTCCGATATTTCTGACAGTCTCTATGCTAGTATATATGCATGTGTGTGTGGGTGGGTGTGGGTAATAAACATATTTTTGAATTAACCTTTATGTTTGTTAGCGTATTTGTCCACTCGAATTTGAGCCAAATTCTGTATTGTATCTGACGTCTAATTAAAGCTTCTGAGCCAGATCAATATCCAATAAGCCGAGCTGAAATTAGTCCAGACCAAATCTCAGTTGTGATCGGATTTATTTTCTCGCCTGTCTGTTATCGAGAGGAGACTTCACTTGTCTACACAATTGTCAGTTATGCAATTCCCGTGGAGTTGTTTTGCGGTTGTCTAGTTGAATAGTCAGCTGGCTGACTGGAAAGTGAGCTCAGACAGACGGAGAAGTTAAGGAAAAACTGATATAGGCGTCGTATACCCTCAAGGGTACCGTTATTCGTCTCCAGTTTTAAAAGAGGGCTGCATTCACCAATAACGGTCACTGAGGTGATATATCATAAGAAGGATGTGCTGGTTTTTAGATCTGTGGAGTTTTGATATAGAGATTCATACACACACACACACACACACACACTTATACATTCATACACACACACACACACACACACACACATATATATATATATATATATATATATATATATATATATAAATCAATCTTATATTCTATAAGAAAGGCGGATTTTATTTGTATGGGAACATTTTTCAAAAAACCGGATGTCATTAGGTATTATTTTCAGGCAATTTATTTCTTCAAAGAACTTCGACAAAAATTCATATATAAACACGCGATGATGTAGTTTTCCAAGAAAACGAAAGTCTTAAAATATCACACGTAAAAAAGTAAACCCTGAAAATTTTTAAATAGAAAAAATGTTTAAGTAAATATCATCATCATCATGTCACGATGCTAGCACAGGTCTCCCTGACCCTCTCTCACCACCAGTCTCTATCGTCCATTGCTCCCGTGAAGTCTTCCAGGCTATAGATTGCAACGGCGCAGAGATGTTATATATTGGTTCTAGCTGGTCGTCCTGCTTTTACTCGCCCATGTGAAGGAATGAGTTCGTCCTTACTTCTTCAGCAGTGTCCCATGTGTCTGGTTCGTCTAACTTGGATAGTTTTCGTGATGGGTTGTCTGTGGTAGTGTAGCTGCTGTTTTGTGGGGTGTTGCCTCCATGACTTGTTCAATGTTGCTCGCAGCATTTTTGTGTAATTGCCGCCAAGATTTTTCTCCATGCGTTTAGTTAGCGTCCATGTAGTAAATCAATATAGCATTATCAATACAACTGCTGCTTGGAATAAACTGCGTTTTATTTTATCGGTTAGGTCTGACTTCCATATGCGACATTGCTTCCTAGGTAGTTAAACTTGTCTACTCGTAACAAAGGCCCACCCTTTAGTGTGGAGATGTCGCTTTTTGATTAAAGCAGATGTATTCCGTCTTGCCTGCGTTGACATGGAGGCCTATGCCACCAGCTGCTCCTTCCAAACTATGTGGCAGATTTCAAATTCGCCAGGTGCATTTTCCAGAAATGCTATGTCATCGGCGTAGTCCGCATCAGTAACTGTTCGTGCGGGGTATCTTCTGCTTCTTTTCTTTGTCAGCTCTAAACCGCTTTCTTTCATTAAATCTATGAACGTTCAAAGCACGTAGTCTTGGCAGATGATTAACGGATATGGGGCTAATGTATCTTGCTGTACACCTGCTACAATGTCAAAGTAGTCTGTGTCACTAGCCAGTAAGCGGACTTTTACTTTCGTGTTTTTATATAGGTACCATATTGGCTTCGATGGTTTCTTTAGGGAGGCCGTAATGAGAAATATTTGCCCCATCTTTCCTCTGGGTATGGAATCAAATGCTTTGGAGAAGTCGACGAATAATATTGTTGCCTAAATTTTTTTGTACCTTCTAGAATTCAACAAGTATCAGAATTTGTGATGTCGTGGATATATTTCTCCGAAAGCTATTTTGGTTCTTCCTAAGTATTTTCTCAATTTTCGATTCTATGTGGTTGCATAGTCGAGTATCTTAGATCTTGGCCGCTATGGATGTAAGTGTAATACCTTGGTAGTTCTTGGCTATTCCGATGTCAGCCTTCTTAGAATTAGGGAGAATACATCCCTTTGTCCATCTGCGTATTGTTTTTTGATCATATATATCATTACAGTGTCGGAGCAGTATGTTGTCGAATTTCCTTGTCTTCTATACTTCTGTGGGTATTTTATCAAGCCCTGCTGCTTTCATATTTTTTAATTTTTCTTAGTACTAAACTGTCCTAGTTTGATGTCAAGTTGATTACTAATAATTTTCATGATTGGTTCATGCGTAATGTTCGGGGTTCTCCAAGTAAATTCTTGAAAGTTCGTTTCCACAAGTGTATTTGTTCTTCTTGGCTGCCAGCCTTCAGTTTAACTTTCGCAGTACTTTTCCTTCTTTTCACTTTGTTGAAGTGTTTTTTTTTTGTTTTTTGTTTTTTTTCGTCTGCTTGCTTTTTTCTAACCGCTACTGTCTCCTTTTGGATTCTAGGTTTTGCTCTTTAGTAGTTGGTATGCATAATGCTGCAGTTTCTAAGTGGGAATTGACGAAGTTCTCATATTCGTCATTTGGTGCAGGTTTTTCTGATATCTCCTGAAGTGCATCGAATTTGTTTCTTAGTGTTAACATATATTTATCTCTTATATTCCTGTTGTTATACGGGAAAAATCGCAGTATACGGTTACTGTTGTTCGAGCCGCATTCCTTTGTAATCTCAGTCGTATCTTCCTTTCGAAAGAGGAATATGCCTCTCAATTCAGTTCGCTATTATTCTATTTCTTATTAATAAAGACGTAGTCTGTGCTTAATATTTTTGTGTAAATGTAATTTCTGAAATTTAGAATTGAGGCATGCTAATCTATTTGGGGCGTGAAATCTGTTAGATATTCACCATTTCTGTTTGAGGAGTTGTGTAAGCTGAATTTGTTGTTTACATTTTGAGCATTCCTGTCTCCACTGATGGCGAGAACATTGTGTTTCCAGATGCTACGAACAAGGGAAGATAGCTCATTATAGAATGCGATGAGACCAGTTGCTTCACTAACATTGGTAGGGCTGTAACAGGAGATGATTGTTGCGCTGGGGTTGCCCTTAAACTAAGCTACCATTATCCTCAGTTGTATTTTCTCGGTGCTATTTAGGGATTTTACGGTCTGGGGTCTCAAAAGAATACCTACATTTTCTTTCAACGCGTTGACAGAGTTTTTCTATGCAGATGCTGAGACAAACGTCCATCCATTACCGGTATCGTGGTATTTAATATCTTCGCTTGGAATATATCTGTGTTCTTGTATGCATATTATGTCTTTGTTATGATCTCTCGCAGAAGCCGTCAACTCCCGTAGTTGGCCTATTCTCTCTAAATGACTATTGTTGCATGTCTCTATTTGTACTGTGCTTTTGCATTTTTGTAATCTTTGTTTGAGTTTGAGCTCTGTAGCTTATTTTTCGAACACTGGGCCCAGGGATCCAAGCTCAGAAGGACGTAGCCCTTTTTTACCAGCGCAAAGAACGATGCAGTTTGGATAAGTGGTTTGACAATGAGTCATGGTAATCTTACGATGGTTTTGTTTTTATTCTCATCTATAGAAGCCACTCGAATAGATGAGCAGCAGTATTTCCCTGATCAAAGAATTTGATCCTGGGCGTTGTCCTTTGGGATTTGTACGCCCAACACCTGGTTAGGCATGTCTTTGACCCGTTATAGGGTTTTTCCATCTTTATGTCTATCATGTTGCTTCCCATGGCTTTCGAAAAAACACAGTGGAATTTTATTATGTCTAAATTTATACTATTCAATCAAAGCAGATATTATCATGTATTATTTACAACAAAAAACTCGAAAAGACATGTCTTATCATCCGTGTCGCTGGCATGGATATCCTTGACCCTCTCTCGCCACTTCTCCCTATCGTTCATCGCCTCTGGCAGGTGTTCAGGGCTGCATCCTGTATCCTCACATAGCTGCTATATGCATTAAATAATAATAATTAAAAATATTATAATTTATTTATTATTTCTTTGCGAATATTGCACAATGAAAACGAATATTGTTAAATATCATTTGTCATTAAACTTTGTTTCTTCTGACTACTTCTCTCATGAAAGAATCGAAAGTAATGAAATCTGCAGAGAAGCCAATCATTTTTAGTGAGATTATTTATCACTATAAGATTTATACTTCTGAACTTGAGTCAAAACTAAGCTTAGTAAATAGCTCTCATTTTCACTTTTAGTATTTGATATAGTAGCCTGGAGAACGCAAAAAAGGTTTAACATGGTCAACGAGATTTAGATTGAGAAAGTCATGAAAATCGACAATTTCAAGTCAAAAGTTAATAATAAGCTAATGATTTCTTGAAAATGGAGAAGTCTGAATCTGTTGACGAATGCGAGATACCTAGTTCAGTTTTAGGAATGTACATTATTCTATGCGACAAAAGAAAGTCATGGCAACAACAGTTTTCGAAGTCATTGTCTAACAGACAAAAGCAAGCGAAATAGAGTCGACGTGTCTTGCAGCAAAATACAGCTCGTTTCCTCGTTTTTGTCATCGGAATGATTTTAGTGCAGACGTACACAGCCAACAACTACCGTAGAACGAGATTTTACAAGCTATGAACACATTCTGTTGCCAATATGGTTAGCTTAATACTCAGTGTTTAGCCGATTCTAAGAGGTTTTTGCTACACTAATCTAAGTACTAGCAAAAGTTTGTTGGCCTGTTAGATTGTAACTGTCCATCGATAGATCTAATGAAATAATCATTTATTTTGATATAAGGCTGGATCTAATATTATTATTTGGTTTGGCTTGACTGATATATTTGATGGAATATCAACGTCCGTGGGTTATTTAATGCCAAAGCCACCATCGTAGAAGAACAGTAGCGGTACTATTTAACCAAAAATTATGGGAATAAACGTTTCATATCCTTTCCCAAGTGTATGAAGCCGAAAAGTCGTCTGCCGGTCGGACTCGATTACAACAATGTAGCAGCCCAACACGTAAAACATAAGGCCACGAGGACCCCTTCCCCCAATATTATTGTACTATGCTTGATAGATTAGATTTGTAAATATAAGTACGTATTGGAGTAAAATCCGACAATATACAGAAGGAATATGTTTCAAGCAGAAGGAGATATTTATTGAGAAACAAAGTCGACATTATAGCGTTTTGGTTCAATCGAACCATCATCAGGACTGGGAAGGATTATATTAGTGATATTAAATAAACGATAGATATTAACAAAAATTATACGAAAACATCAGGAAAACCTATATATCAGAAAAAGCTGCCCGTTTAAACAATACACTAGCGTTTTTTCTTAAATTGTCATGTCATTTATGGAGAATATTACGTAGACATTATATGTCACCTTTCTATATTAAGAAAAATTTTGAATCAAACGGAGAAAGAAAAGCAAAAAGAAAAAATAAAGAGAAAAGAAAGAAACTGAAAGAAGGAAGAAGGAAGGAAAAGGGAAAAGGAAAACAGAAGAAATAGGAGAAAAGAAAATAGAAGAAATTCAAGGGAAGGAGAAAGAGAGTGAGAGGAGAGGATAAAATAAACGAAACAAACATGAATAGCAGAGTAACAAAGTTTTGTAAATGGCAGAAATAAAATAAAATAAAATAAAATAAAATAAACTGATATCATAAAAAAATCAAAAAGTCAAAAAGCGGATGAACTGCAAATGTTAGTCATTCACTTCAATTTTAAACAAATCAAATTCAATTCAAATTTCAAAAGTCAAATAACATTTTTTTCTTTTAAGCCCAAATGTGAAACGTATTTCTGTTTTCTTCTTTCTTTTTCCTTCCTTCTTCCTTTTTTCTCTTTCTTTTCGCTTTCTGTTCCTTTTCTTCTTCTTCCGCCTTTTGATTCGAAATTTTTCTTTATGTGCCAACAATTACCCAGAAAAGAGATTCCACTGACCTGTAAAATCCAGCGTATACTTTATTAAGTTTATAAAAAGGAGAAACAATAGTAAAGCTTTTGATTTTTAGCGATTGAATTTTAAAATTCAATAATTGAACTATAGAAATTCGTATAACTCTTCACAGTTCTTCATGAATAAGTACAAAAAATGGAATTCTTTAGTTCTATTTAAGGCTCACTATGTTACACATTGATGGATACCATTGGCGAAATTTGAATTCATGGTTTTCAAAAATTGTTTTTTAATTGTCTAAGATTTTTTTCAAAAACAAAGAAAATATTAAAAGTTTCAAAATGGTACTTAAAAAATCATTTTAGATATTAGAAGAAGCCTGAACCATTTCAGGGCACCAACTACAATTAGTATTATCTTCACTTTCATGCTCTCTGAAAATATTCAAGTATTTGTCTGTCTTCTTTTCATTCTCTCATTTGTTGGAACAAAAAATTCACTAAATGATGAGTTATATTCTTCTTGTAATTTAATTCAGGGTAAAGTTTTCTTCGTTTGTTGTATCATTAATTTTACTCCTTGTTAATGATACAACAAACGAAGAAAACTTTACCCTGAATTAAATTACAAGAAGAATATAACTCATCATTTAGTGAATTTTTTGTCTTAGTTAGAGTAAGTCTCCTCAAGTCTCCACGATTGTTTTTCAGTATTCGGCTAATCTTACTAATGCTGTTGTTTGATTGGTCACTTCGCGTCCTTCTAATTCCTGTAGTTTTAGTCCCTACTCTAAATGAGATTAGCTTTATTAAAATAAAGTTACACTTTAATTTAAGTTTACGAGCAGATCATAGGGACACAGTAAAATAAAGAGTTATTAAGGTTAATCTTTCGCTTTATGGGAATGCCAGCGTATGTAAAGGCTAGTACTTGAAGGTTTTCTATAATTTTCGGTTAGAAACCTTGAGGGAGAATGTTCGACCGAGACTTCAAGAAATCTAAGAGGATTGTTTGTTTCAAATTCCCAAAGGAATTTTAAGGCTGCATATAACTGTTTAAGTAAGCGATATCGACATATCGAACATAATGTCTAGCTTTGGGTTTCATTTCAAAGATATCTTCAAAGTATCTGATGAAAATATAAGCTATAGCTGCGCCAAGCGGGCTACCTATCGATATTCCGTCAATCTGTTGGTAGATTATATTATTTGTAAATTCAATGGATTAGGCTGTAATTTACTAAGTTCAAGAAATACTTCTTCAGGGCAAGGAAAGCATCAATATATTATGCATCAGCTGAGATAACAATTGTCTCGTCGAGCAGGACCTTTGTGTATAAGTTCATAATGTCGACCGAGTATAGGAAAGAATTGTGAGGAGTTGTAGTTGAGTTTTGTATTAATTTGGCAAATGTGGTGGGGATTCCGACATAATGACTTCCATACAGATGTAATAAAAGTTCAAGTGTTTTAGTAAGCCATTTAGATAAGCGGCGTTGAGTAGAACTGCCTATAGTTAAGCTGGGTCTAAGCGGGACGTTGTCTTTATGTATTTTAGTTCGATCATATTGCCGTAGTCACTGGGATCCACTAAGATGGGTTCATTCATAAACGCTCTTGGGTATTAAATCATCTGTATAAGAATTAAGTAATTTACACTGGATGTGCTGTTCAAGGTGGTTATATCTAAATGTTCGACACATCCTAAAGAGACGAATTTAGTAGTATCATTGAAATGTCAGCCATTTTGCAAATGCTATCCATCCTATTAAAAATGAACTCTTCATCTTCTTTGCTAGATTTGGAGATAATGATAGAGTTACTTAATGGTGATAAATTAATGATTAGGTGTCTTAATAGTGGTAAAACGCTAACTATGGAATGTTAACAAGATCCGAACCGCATTATTTGTTGAAAAGGTAAAAAGGGGGTATTTAAGAGCAACGTTAATTTAGAAAACACATTGAAACTTTAATTTTAAAGGTTACAAATTGTTAGACTTTAGAAATAAAAAACACCAGAAAATTGCTGAATCGAGTATCATTTCAAACCAAAATATATAAGATATACGTCTTCTTCAATTTGTCACCTTATTTGGTCGAATTTGGGTTGCAGATTTTCGAAATTCCTGATTTAAAATATTTGTGCCTGATTATTTATTAGATAGATAAATTAATTAAACAGACAGATATATAGAAGAAGGCTAACATT
Organism: Sepioteuthis lessoniana; assembly: GCA_963585895.1. Classification (NCBI taxonomy): domain Eukaryota; kingdom Metazoa; phylum Mollusca; class Cephalopoda; order Myopsida; family Loliginidae; genus Sepioteuthis; species Sepioteuthis lessoniana. The sequence continues at coordinate 95,174,844 of OY757909.1, forward strand.
GATAAGGATAGATAGATATGTATGTAATGTATACTATGATAATAATCCGAATATTAGCATCTATCTATCGATCTACATTTATATGTATATATATATATATATATATATAGAGAGAGAGAGAGAGGGATAGAGATGTGGTACGGATTTTTTAAAAAATAAATCGTGGAAAGCTGTTTACAGCACACAAATTTGGAGCAAAACGCTACCAACGGGAATAGAATGATTTAAAACTTTGTCATCATTTGTTATTATTCAATAACCCACCGACTCTGACGTATGTCTAAAAACCGAAATGTTAAATGTGGGCAAATAATTCTATAAGTAAAATTTTCCACACACACACACACACACACACACACACACACACATATATATATATATATATATATATATATATATATATATATATATATATATATTATCCTGATATGGTCGCGCTGATACCACGAATTTCTCTGACTCTAAGTATCCGTCCCTATTGTCCATCGCTTTTGGCAGGTTCTCTACGCAGCCTCCGTTTTCTGCACAGAACTGATGTATGTAAATTCTTGTTGGATGTCCAATCCCGGGGTGTCTAAATGTCTAAGTTCATATGAGAAATTTGCTTATGAGTTATTCCTTACTTCTCCATCAGTGTTGTTCGTCATACTATGATGGTTTAAGAGCCGGGCCGTAAATGTCTCTATACCTGATGCTTTGTTGGGTCCTGAGTCCTGGATTTATTTGGAACTGCACTCTTCATCTTTGTGTCTATTCTTTAAACTCTGTGAAGTACAAACTAACAGAGGGTTAAACATTGCCAGAGCTTGAAAGAATATCAGTTTTAATTTATTAGAGAGATCAGATCTCCAGATAATCGTTAGCCTGTCGATACTAGAACACATATTTTTCTCCGTTGACATATATTGACATCGCTTTTTAAAAATGATATATTGTTGCCGAGATATTTGAATTAATCAAGTAATTTTATTGGCTTGCCATTTAATATAATGGCTCCATTTTCTTTTAAACTCATGAAATGTATTTTATTGGTGTTCACATTTAAGACTGTGCCTCCTGCTTTAAGTTAGGCATTTGAAAATTGACAAATAAGTTGGCCAATTTTCGTGAAGATTTAGATCAACAATGTTGTCTGTGTCTTTGAGAGATCATCTGTTTCTTTTTTTTTTTTTTTTTTTTAGCGTGAATGCATTTTTTTCATTATATATATATCTCCACTCTAGAAGGAACCCCTCTTAAACTAGTAGACAAATTCACGTACCTAGGAAGCAGCGTCGAATCAACCGAAAAGGACATCGAAACGAGGTTAACGAAAGCATGGACAGCTATCAATAGGCTATCGACTATATGGAAATCAGACCTAACCGATAAAATGAAACGCAGTTTCTTCCAGGCAGCGGTCACATCGATACTGCTATATGGATGCACTACATGGACGCTAACAAAACGGCTCGAGAAGAAACTAGATGGCAATTACACAAGAATGCTGCGTGCAATCCTGAACAAGTCCTGGCAGCGGCACCCCACGAGACACCAACTGTACGGCCACCTGCCCCCTATCACGAAATCTATTCAAGTTAGGAGAACCAGACATGCAGGACATTGCTGGAGAAGCAGAGATGAACTCATAAGAGATGTACTCTTATGGATCCCCACACACGGCCGCGCAAAAGCAGGACGACCAGCACGAACGTACATTCAGCAGCTGTGTGAGGATACAGGATGTTGTCCTGAAGACCTGCCTAGGGCGATGAACGATAGGAAGGAGTGGCGAGAGAGGGTCAGGGATATCCGTGCTGCCAGCACGATATGATGATGATGATGATGATATATATAGTCTAAAAGCATTTTGGTATTCTTTAATGTTCATCGGTAGTAAAGTTTTTTCGTGTGTTACAGCATGTTTACGGCACTATGTCCGGTTAAGACATGACATTTTAAAAAACTAGTTTTTTTAATGTTTTTAACTATAAATAATCATTGGGAGAATTAACTATAAATAATCATTGGGAGAATTGACGATTAATGCATCTTTTTTGTAACTTATCTTAGCCAAGTCTCTTCGATTGATCTGTCTATAATCCCTGCTGGACACATGGCACTAAGCTCTCCGTTAGAGAGATATACGCTAAGCTAGAGTGGTCGGGTGCTGCATATTAGCTTTGACTACTTGATCACACAGTTGCTTATTCAGATACACATATAATTCAGAGGAATGTTAAAATGTTGACGTACTCGAATCTACTGTTCCCGTTTGTTGTTAATTTTGAAATTATTATTATTATTATTATTATTATTATTATTATTATTATTATTATTATTATTATTATTATTATTTCTTGAGAGTTTTCGTACATTAGCGTTAGCTGATGGTCTTTAACTCGATTTCGAGTGACAGCAAATCAGCTTAAGTCACAAGGTTTCGTCTAGGTATTCTGGCCGATCTCAATAATGCCGAAGTTTGGATGGTCTCCATTCGTGCTTTTGCGGGGCACCTACGATAATGACATTTAGACCTATTGTCTGGATACCAGGTTGAATTACGTTTTGATTAGTCATGTTCTTTATGGGCAATATTTTGTGGCTATACCAGACGCTACTGTTGATTATTATCTGCACTCCTGACAGAGACGTGACAAAGTTCTTTATTAGCAAGATAATTATGATTATGATTATTATTTCTGGTTTGTTTGTTATGCCTCAATGGATATCTCAAATTTATTATCTTTTCATATGAGCCTTTAAATTTTTTTTCTTTGTACAGAATATATGCACTATTAATATATCTATATTCTCTGTTAAGAAATTAATCAGTTAATTCCAAAAAACTTATCTTAGGTTTATTTTCACCATTCTTTCTGAAATTATCAAATTTAATCTTATTTTTTTATAGCATGGCCGTTTTTATAATTCTATTAACAAAAATAGTTAATTGACTTACTTTTTGAAATCTAACTTTACAGTAAAATTCCAGTTCGAGGAGAAATATTGGAAAAAATGTCTACCATGATTAGAAAGTCTGTTAATTATGTTTAAAGTTTTAATTAGATGACCTCACGTTCTTCTTTTTAGCAAAAGAGTTAATCCTAATCTTTCCAACATCTTCCAATAATTGTGATATTTTTTCATTAAAAAAAATTGTAAAAATTTCAGTATCACGCTGCAATTTTCATATCTCGACTCTGGAACCCAGCAATAAATAACATTCTAAATGAAGTCTTTAGAGGGTTTTATACATATTTTTTAAGCATCCACTTTTCAGTTTATAGTAATATTAATTGTACTGTTTCTATTCCACAGACTGTATTTGTCGTAAAATTATTTGAAGATGATTCTTTTTGAGGATAATGTGGAAACTAGTTGCTTGTTTTGTGTAATTTAAAATAAACAATAATTAATTCTTAGTTCATTTTTATTACAGCCGTAATTGCGTTATGACAATATCTTGGTATATACAACACCAAGATGGGTTGCCCTTATTTAATTACTATGTTGGAAAGGATGTGGATTCAATTATTGTCTGACTTTTAATTCATGGCTAATCATTGCTTCCGACGATGAACATTGGCTGAAATCCGTTGAAAGTGATCAACATAATACATGGCATGAGATAAGCTAGATATTGAAAAATGTCGATTTGTGTGAGCTACAATAAAAGAGAATAAGCTGTCGACAGAACGAGGATTAGATAATGGGTTTACAAGAATTGTATGAAAATATGCAACAGTTTTTCATATCTCAATGTCTATCATATACATTTAGAGCATTTGTTTTAAACCGAACATAGTCTGACAGGAGTCTTTTAGCCCTCTCATTAGCTAGGTTTAAAATTATGCATTCTCCAGTCCAAATAGACGAACCTTTTAATAAATTTTCAGTTGAAAGTAAGGGAGTGGTCAACAGTGAAGTCAAATCAGGGCTTCCCTGACTGTCTTTGAAAAGAGAATATCACTTTGGTATAAATGGGTTTGTTGACTAAGACGTCATTTTCGTAGATATGTTTTCTTTATGGATTTGAAGGATAATTTCTATAATAAAATGAAGTCTTCGGCGTTAGTACGATCAGAAGTAGAAAAAAGATCTTTTTCTAAAAAACCTTTTTTGTCATGGGAACTTAACATGGGAGGAATGGTTTCCTTTTGACGAATGTTGGTTCTCATATATTCAAGGCAGAAATCAAAATAAACAGAAAGATAAGAACTGTAGCACTTTGAAAAAGCAGAATTAGGAGTTGGCTGTTATAGAGAATTCTGATAGAAACTAAACCAGCGACAAAGTCTTCATCCACTTTTCGGAAGAGCAAAGTTCCCCACATTTCCTTCATTTTGTTTTTGTCTCTGTTCCTTTCATAGAATGGACCCGAGGCTTAATTGGTTTCAACCAAAACCCAACTGCAAATAGATGCCTTTAAAAAAACAAAAAAAATCAAACACAACGTGATTCGGGTCAATTCACTTACAAACTAAGGTAGCTGCTGTTGATACTATCTCCGTATTCAAACAATTCTTGGGACGGTTAAACTTTCTTAGTTTCTGTAAACATGATATACAGTTATGAATGCCTTTAAACTGTATGATTCTAGCATAATCGACTCTTCAAGGGGTTTATAACAAAAGGTGTACAAATATTTATAGGAAATTGTCTGAAAACTGTTGGTAAACATTAGATAATAAGTTGACCACATTTTTTTCAAAAAGAAATGTATTTTCAGGCACAAACCCAGACAGCTGTTTCCAATGACTTTGATATTATGATTTATCTGAATTTGTCAATGATGTATGAACTCTCCCGATTCTTACGCTATCCGCATCATCCAGACACTCCAAAAATTTTATATCGATTTACTAAAATTGTTTGGAATCGGACAAAATTAATTCATGAAGAACCTAATTGCCCGAGAGGATGTCTGATTGAATTCATGAATTTTAATTTTATATTTCAATTCATTTCTATTCGTCTAAGCAAAATTTAGTGCCCAATATATGTGCTTGTTTCTCCACGTGGAATTGATAAAGATTAGGATTTCGAACAACGTATTTAAGTCGGATTCTACCCACTTAAATCATTGGTACTGCACAATCTTATCTCTATTAAAACAATGAATATATCCAAATACTACTACTACTACCACTACTACTACAACTACTACTACTACTACTACTACTATTTGTTCACAACTAATAATAATGATAAAAATAATGCCGTATCCCGTCAGAAGGACTGTGATCATCAACGAGGAAAATATTTTGTCTTCTAGCGGTTATTTTATATTCCAGCGATTAATGAGTGATAATGTAAGAAGTCTAAAACATAATCTAGTCAGAGAACAGAATACAGTGGTGGAACATGAAGGTTACTTTGATAGCAATAGTCGTTCCCGATTTTAGAAGAGTCTGCCAAAATATGGAAAAGTGAATGAGAGAACAGAACATTAGAGAAATAATTAACAAAATCAAGAACAAAGCAGTGATAAATTCAGCAATGGTAGTTTGTTTGCCCAGTCGGCTGGGGTTACAGAATACACCGACGGCATCTCTGCACAGGGGTAAGATTCCCCCCGCGTGTGTAATCGATACGTCACTAATCTGATGATAAGGCTTCAGTAATGCTTGAGCTTTGGGGTACTCCTTCATTACTATCGTTCCAAGGCCTGCGGCAGTACCTGACAGAGTCCTATCTATGGGTCAAATATAACTAAACTGTGTTCTTTACCTTAAATGAATTATTTGAAATTAACTGTTTTTACATTTAACTGTGTGTAAACAAAAATGTACTTAAGTAAAATTGAATTGTTTTAAGTAGAACTGCTAAATTATTCCATTGGGAATAAACAAATGGCTGACATTTAATTGAATTGTTAGTGATACATTGCAATACTTGAAACCATTAATATGGTTGAAATGCTAAACTGAATTGTTTAAAATTGATCTGTTTATAAGTATAAAAATGGATTTAGCATAAAATAACCAAAAATAGCTGATCTGCAATAAAACCACACGAAACTAAACGATAATTTGCAGAGAAATGATGTGAATAACTTTGTTGAACTTTACAGTTTAAGGAAAAAAAAAACACCATTTAGAAATGGTGCGAAAAAAATGCAAGTGGTTGTGAGAACGGCCTAAATGCAGAGATTAGTTCTGGAGATTTGAGGAGAATTGCTGTCACTTAGAATCCAGCGAAAGACTAGCAGCGTCTCAAGACGATCGAATCATCTAATCTAGGCCAGTCGACTAGACCTAGTGATAGTCAGCAAAGAAAACAAAAAACAAGCTGTCGAATAGGGAACCTTGCCGTTTCGGCTGAACACTGGGTAAAACTGAAGGAAAGCAGAAAAAGAGATAAATACTTCGACCTTGCTAGAGAATCGAAAAAAGCTATTGAACACGAAAGTGACAGTGATACCTATTGTAATCGGCGCGCTCTGTATAGTCAACAAACGATTGGCACAGGGAATGGAGGACTTGAAAATAAGAGGACGAGTGGAGACCATCCAAACTACAGCATTATTAAAATCGGATTGAATACTAAGAAGAAATAGGGAGACATGAGAAGATAGTGTGACGAACTCCAAAATTAGAAAAAATAATAATGTTAAATATTGCAGCAAAATAGCATGAAAATAAGACAAAAACAGTCACGACTCGGTGGTGGAGGGAAGTGATCTACAAGGACTTATGTACAAACCATAAACTTTTTCTTAGAACTTGGTAACCTGGAATTTTTCTCTTCCAACGGACCACAACCGAAAATGAATAAAGGTGAAAAGATAGACAAAAACTTGAGAGAGGAGTAAAAAAAAACAAAAAAAAAACTGTGGAACATTGTAGTGAGAGTGATATCACTTGTAATTGGGGCGCTTGGAACGGTTCCCAATGTCTTGAAAAAAAATTAAAGGGATTGTAAATCCGAGGGAGACCCGAGACCATACATATAGCAGTATTTTTAAGACCAGGTAGAATAATCATAAGAGTTGTGGAGATCTGACAAGACTTGTCACCCAGACACCAGTTAAAGATCACCTACTAACGCTGGTGCGTAAAACACTCAGGCCTATATCAGTATAGAAAGAACACTTCTAGAAACCAACCACTTCGTTAGAATTGTAGTGAAATAAATGAATACCCGGGGTCTCTTTGATTGTGCTTTGGATGGAAAGAGTGATCCACTGGAAGTCGTAAAAGGGATAGGAATTTGATCATAATAGCAAATGTCATACACGCAAAGCTAGAAATTGTCAAAGAAAACAAAACTCATAAAATCCTCTGAAACTTTGTTTCGCAAACGCATTATCTTTAGCAGAAGTAACTAAACCATCAAAGAGTAATGTGTTTTTTTCAAAAGATCAAAGGGTTAAAATAAATGAAATCGGAAAAATCTTCGTGTTTTCGATGAGCTGAAGAAATTGTGAAACACGAACGTGATATTGATACCAATTGTATTTCGTGCGCTTAGATGTCATCAATGTCCTGTGAATGGGGCTGTGTGAACTGAAAAGAAAAGAAAGAATATACCCGATCAAGACCACTGCAGTAACGAGTTCAGCAATACTTAAGCGAACTAGATATCTGAGAAGATTGTTGTGACTCAGTTCTGATAATCGCTATTAAAAAAACGATCAGAGATATTATGAAAATCTTGTAAGTTTTCCCACTTCTACATTATTTCGCTTCATGTAAATTATTCTCTCCAGATTCAACTGGTGCGCTTCCGCTAGAGTCTGAGGGGCCTCTAGTGTCCTCATCTGTTCGGGACTCTTCTCAGTATTCAAACCGATCGCTACAATTCTGTAGTTTTACAGTCTCGATCTTTCCACTGATGTTCACTTCTTCCAGTCTCCTTTTCAAACAGTTGGAGAACATTTCAAGTGAGTGGACTACAATTAGTTATGAGTCTCCTTCATGTTTCACAACTGTTTCAGCCCACTAGCAAAATCCAATATTTGTTTTTCTTTTTTGCTGGGTATTCTGACTTATTTGGATTATTCTGGATCAGAGTAATTTTCCCTTTTGTGATCAATTCGGATCTGCTTGGTTAGTGTAAGTATTTACTCAGTTGAATAGTGAATCTATAGTGGATCGGCGTGACGTTTTTAAAACCACAAACTATTTATGTCATCGTGTCCTGGATTTTTCCTCATTTGGTATTTTCTTGCGTGGTTCTCTAAGTAAGCTCGGGTGTATGTTCGTTTCGGAGCCTCTTCCAGTTTTTCGATTTCTTTTTTATGTAATTTACCGTATTTGTATGATGTTCTTTCCTTCTCTATATTTAACTGTAATATTGTTTTACTTCTTTTACCTCCGGTTCGTATGTGCAATATTCACCATCCTGTTAGTATAGATCTATTTCGTTATTTCGGAATGTCCTGTTTACTTTGTATCATTTTACTCTCTCCCGGAATCTTTTGAATCTTCATTCTTTCGCCTATATTTTTTTTATTAATTTCTTCCTCTTGTCTTACCAGTTTTTTCTACGGTTGTCTCTTTTAGATATTTTCATTCTGTTGGTTTCTTAAATTCTTATTTTTCCTTTGAAATTTTGCTTATGGTTACAGATTCTTAGTTGTCATTCTAGCTTTTTCCCATCCAGGTATTGTATTACTGTTTGAAATTCTTAGGAAAACAGTTATTTTATTACTGACTACTTTTGTACCGACATTGGCATGATGTTTAGAGTGTTCGCCAATGGCCCGGAAGACCTGGTTCAATCACAGGTCGAGTCATACCAAAGACTCAAAAATGGTACTTGATGCCTCCGTGTGTTATGTTTTGACCCGGCCAAAATGCCATTCAAGGTAATGCACCCGAAGGAAGTGACACATTCTGATGGCAGTTATGAGAGGAAATCGCGTGGGCTGATGAAATGGGACGACGTAAAAAAAAAAAAAATCCCATTATACTCTCATAGACTGACGCACCGGAAGAGAGTGATCTCTGAACTGGATGACAGTTATTTCCACTCGATGATGATCACACAGGCCATTCCAAAGAAAGCGGAAGTGACACATCCCGGTCGATAGATATCGGAAGGAGTTGCGGAGGCGTGTCCATATCACCGCGTGGGAGTTTGAAGGTAATGTAAAGCCGACGAATTGAACAGAGGACAGTTGAGTTCCGGTCAGTTGGGTTCAACGTGCCAGCAGAGACAGGCGAGTAGAGTTGAGGAGGTAGACGAGTTGTAGTAAGGAAAGCCAGTGCTCCGGTTGAGCAACCATGGAGAACGAGAAAGACACAACGCTGACGGCCATAACTTCGGGGTCAAAATATTTCAGTAATGTTCGGTCTCCAGCTCTCTCTCACACGCAAACTTGGAACAACCCTTTCGAAACTTACAAATAAAGATGTGAGGTAAAATATTTTATAAAGAAGTCTTCCTGCGTCTTTCTGTGTGCGTCGTTTGTTCTTGCGACTTTATCATTGTGCGTCTGTTTAATTATTTATTGTGTCGTTATGATACTGCATGAACAGGTATATGTGTATATAAGCATATTTATTATGTGAGTATATAACACTTGCTTAACACTCAGCAGTATAAGATACGGATCAAGGGTAAAGTGGAACAATCCTGGGAAATGAATAGCGCCCTCCCGTACACCTAGGTGTAGTAGCAATCGAAAAGGAGGCCCTCGGGTCACCCTCAACTGCGATCGCCAACTACGGGTCAAATTTTGTTCCTATTATTCTATTACCAGGATTAAAAAAAAAACTTTCGGTTTCTTACAATCCTTCATCTGTTCTTTTCGGAAAACCTTTGCTAAGGAACGTTAATGGTAATTTACATTCTCTATATGTGTTTTTTGCAGGCTCTTTTATGTGGTCACACTGATAGTACTCTCCAAAAGAAATGTGCTGTTCAGCAGAGTATTATTATTGTATATTATATAGGCTGGTGTTGCATACTCATATGCATATACATATATATATATATGTATATGCATGCAAAATCATAACGACGACAATATAAAGACGAGCGACACGGTTCTTTAAGAAAAATATACCTCTCACTTTATTTGAAAAGGGTTGTGTGTGAGAGGGAGTTGGAGACCGAACAGAACTGCAAATATCGACCCCCACTCTTATGGCCATCAGCGTTTCTTTCCTGTTCTCTTGGGCTGCTCAACCGGGGGCCTCTCTAGTTGATGATTTTCTCTACAGCATCATTTCTCCAACTCTTCTGATCCCCAAACTCATTAATCGGGGGCCTGAGGGCTCCCTCTGCTGGGTGCTGCTTTTCTCTACCGCATCTTGTTTCCAACTGATTGAATTTCCTGTGCACTCAGTTAAATGATAGTTCAACGCCCAATCAATATCTCCCATAATTGGCCATCGGAATATGCACTTCTACCGTCTGTGGAATGACATGTTTGATCGTCATCGAGCGGAAATAACTGTCATGCAGTTCACAGGTCACTCTTTTCCGGTGCATCAGTTTATGACTGTACCCTGGGATTTTAACCCTGTCCCATATTGTCAGCCAAGGTCCCCCACGCCAATGGAATTTTCACTTCCACCGTCTTTGGAATGACATGTTTGGTCGGGTCGGAGGTCAATATACAACCCTGGGACTGCTAGGTATCTTGTTAATGTGTTTATCTGTCCCTTTCATGATCATACATAAGGATCCCAACGTTATTGGAACGGTGCTTGTTTTATATTACTATATTTCTCAATTTCTATTTCCATGTTTCCGAAATTACTTATTTTATTAGATACTTTGAAAGATATTTTTTTTAATCTGTTGATAGTGACGAACCAATTAAAAGATATGCTATTCTTTAATAGTCCTTAACCACAATATCTTGTCTATTACTCTTTATTTTTCTATCATTTTTATAGCAAAATCCTTTGGATTCTGTTATTTGTTCCAGTTATTGTTTATACCAGGTTTTCAAATATTCCATGGTTAGTATTATTATTATTTTGCGCCAGTGAGAGTGTTTCGCACCAGCGTAAACTAATAATTTTCACAGAAATTTGAGTGACAACAAGTCTTCTCAAGTCTTCAGAACTCTTCTTAGTATTCTAACTGACCTTATCATATTTACCAAACCCTCCACTCGGACAGGATATGATACAAGGTCAATTTTTAAGCAGAGTTTAACAGATTTGAATTCAGAGTATTCCTTTTACTAGACTAGTTGCCTCACCAAAGGTGAATAAACCAGTCTGTCCTACTATTTACCCCTAGCTGGAGGGAGAATAATTGGATTCATTCCTTTCCCCAGTGTATTAGTGCTATGTGAAATGCAATCAGTCTCGTTCAGGATTAGAACTCGTGTCGCCGTGTCCATTTCCTACGATGATAACCATTACACCACGGGCACCTTATTAATGCCGTAGTTTGGATGGTCTCCACTTATCCGCTAATTTCCAAGTCTTTCAGTCCATTAGCCAATCTTTTGGTGACTATACCGAGAACACCAACAACAATTACTATCATCGTAATTAATATAATAATCATTATTTTATTATTACTACAAATACTACTAATAATCATGATAATAATAATGATTATCATCGTTCCTGTAAAAATAAAGAACATATGCTATTAACAGAACAAGTATTTGCCATCATCATCATATCACACTGCGAGCACGGATTTTCCTGTCCCTTTCTCATCACCCGCCTGTTTCATCCTTCGCTCCGCGCGGGTCCTACAGGTTACATCCTGTATCAGCACAGAGTATATAGGTTTTGTTGGTCGTCTAACCTTTGCTTGTCAGTGTGAGGAAGCGTGCAGTAGTATATCGCTGATGTGTTCGTCCTTATTTCTCGAGCAGTATCCCGCATGGCTGATTCGTCTATCATGGATAGTTTTCGTGATGAGTGGTAAGTGACCATGCAGCTGCTGTTTTGTGGGGTGTTTCTTCTAGAACTTGTTCAATACAGCTCATAGCATTCTTGTGTAATTGCCGTCAAGCTTTTTTTGTCATAGGTTTAATTAGCCACTATGTGGTGCATCCATATTGCAGTATTGATACGACCGCTGTTTGAAAAAAAAAAACAGCGTTTTATTTTATCCGTCATGTCTGAATTCTGTATGTCCGATAGCCTATCGATAGTTATCGCTGCCTTTGTTAGTCGCATGTTGATATAATTTTCAGTTGATGAGATGCTTCTTCCAAGGTAGGTAAACTTGTCCATTAGTTTCTGAGGAGCACCATTTAGTGTGGAGATGTCACTTCTTTGAATAAACACATGTATTCTGTTTTGTCTGCGTTGACGTGAAGGCCTATGCCACCTGCTGATTGTTCCAGACTATGTAGCAGGCTTTCGGCTCGGGCGGGTGAAGTAGTTGCAAAGCAATTAAATCAACGCAGTCATAAAGTAGTTATCGCAAATAATATGTTCCCAGTTATAAATTAAACGTCATTAATGCCAATTAATTGATTCAAATAATCAGACTTTTTTGAGACAAAAGTTATATGAGTTCGAGTCACACCAAAACTTTATCGTTTATTAGTCTCTGCTATATCTGCTGTTTATACACTTCCTGAAATATTGATTTGAGTGTTTTACAATAAAAAGTTACCCAGACATGGAAGTGAATAAACAAACAAAAAAAAAAGATGAAGAAATAAACATTTAAAAAGCATCATTGAAAGACGTACAAAACAAATATTTTCCCACTTTAAAAATCAATGGTATCCACGTTACTGTTTTGCCTGAAAAACTGGAGTTCTAAAAAGTTGAAGTAGCCGCGCGTTTTCCTTGGAGGGTTTGTGTAAGCGTTTAACACTTCAAATGTAAGCTTTCGTATGCTTTTTCCTAGGTGGGGGCATCAATAGTAGATGTAGACCAACTAAATAAACGGTTACTACTACCGGCCCATTGTCCGAGGGAGTAGAGTGTTTGCCAATGGTTTTCGAAACCGGGGTTCAATCCCAGTTCGAGACATACCAAAGGCTCAAAAAATGGCACTTGATACCCCCTTCCTAAGCACTCAGCATTATAAGGAATGCATCGAGGGTAAAAAGGAAAAATCCAAGTAAAGGAGTAGTGGCCTCCCGTACACATAGGTGTAGTAGCTATAGAAAAGGGAGCCCTTAGGTTGCCCATCGTTACGGCTGCCAATTTACTTTACTTACAATAGATATACACTAATAACCACTAAGTTTTGTCATTTTCCTATGTCCCAAATTATTTTTCAGTATCTCTTTCTCAATTAGCATTGGAGAGAAAAGGAAGAGCAACGTTATTGCCTGTTAACAGATAGGCATGGAGCCGCCGAAAAAAGGTCTTCGAAACAAGACAGAAATATTCAAAAAGGCTAAAAGTCAATATCGATTTTCACCATTATAATATCAATTTCTTCTATGCACCTTTAGGCTAACACGTTTGCCATGCGGCGATAAGAATAACCCTGTTTGAAATGACCGATATAATCCAAATTTACCCAGGTGAAAAAGATAAGTAATACCTTTAATCTCATTCACGCTATCATATATATCTCCGACAACTAAGAATTTTTCTGTATTATATGTTACATACACCCACTCAGCATGGGCAGATAATTTTTCTTTCTCTCCATACTATCGGAAAAAAATTCTTATTACATTTTGAGCCACCTGTTTGTCCAATTCCTTTCACCGGTTGTAAAGCTTTTTGGGGTGTATCGAATGTTTTCTAACAAAACTTTATAAGACCTCAGTAAACCTTTTGAAATAAAAAATAAGTCAGAATCGGACACTTTATTTTTTTTATTACTTATGTACTGTACGTCGTCGGGATATTGGGTTTCTTATCGTCAGAATTCCATATTAAATTGAGTCTTTCCTCATCTCTGTAACAGCTTTCAAAAAAGGCTGGCAAACTAGAAGGCAGGTCTGTATTTCCATTGGCGCTAATGGCTCTTTCTTTCTAATTGCATGTGATCCATTTTATTTGTATCCAAATATAATCTTCTAAATATATAGGGTTGTCCTCGTGGTGAATGGGTTAAAGCTATGGACTGCAGAATAATAATAAGCGAGTTTGAACTCCAGTCACGCCATTCCGTATACTTTCGGCTACACATGCTTGGGAACGGTTTCAATCCCCTTGTGCTCCAAGCTATGAGTCAGGCAGCACCACTACTGTTCTTCTAGAAAGATTATGTTCGCACTAAATAACCTACAAAGGTTATATGCCATTAAAAATGAAAGAAACCAAACCAAAGAATCAAAATATATATCCTATAAATGTATGCACAACTGATATTGGTTTAGTCCAATTTCCCTGTACTATTTAACTGACTTCCCACCAAGCCAGAATGTGGCACTAGGCTATTTTACAGCTGAGAGCTGAATGTGAATCGAGAATCCAGACCAAAAACCGCTCGGTCCCCTCGTTATTCCTCATATTGGAGCACCAAGTTATGAACTCAACTGAGCATTGCAGGTACTTTCTGGGGAGAAGACGTTCTGAGACCAAATGATATTTACTGTACCTACCACCAAGGTGAATTTGACGCAAGGTCATTTTACTGTGGGAATCGCACACAAATCGAGACTCATACAAAACAGTTACAGGGTCTGTTCAATTGATATTGATGGATATTTATCAAGCTTCCCACCAGTTAGGATTTGACAATGCCATTTTTATGTGGGGACGACGCACGAATCAAGACGCATACGTAGCAGGTGAAAAAATCGTCTCTTTGACATTCCCCTATTAGCCGAAGCACGTATTGCCTGCTGGTGGTACAGCTGCCTTGAACCAGGTAATTCAGATTAATAACACCCACCTGGTGCGAACGCAGCATCTATCCAATTTTTTCTGCCCGTCGGTCTCACTATGTATACATAAGATATAAATGTTTATTTAGTATGTGGTATGGCTAATTTGTATACTAGTTTAACAAAACTGAGTTTAATAAATACCTTTGTGCTGTTATCGATTTCATATATTATTTTTTTTATTCTGAAACAGAGGAAAAGTAATCCAATGTATAATGCTATGTAGAAATCAATTAAAGTAAAGGAAAGTCTTATTTTGCGTTCTTATTTTGTTTTGTTTGTCTTTCTTATTTGATATGATATTTTATCATATTACATCTTAAATGCTTGTGTCCCGTGGGGAGTGCATAATTTTTCTAGTATAATTAATTTATCTCTGTAACAGACATTATTAGGAAAACGGGATATTTTAGCATAAACTTTTCTGTGATAAAGTACACATCGGTTTGCGTGGTGATGAAAGTTAACTTTTTTTTCTTTTTTCTTTTTAAATCATATTTTGCACAAACATATGCGATTATTTCCCTCAAGAAAATGGATTTGATTTTTATAAATTTTCGATCGTGTTTTTCAATTTTGATTGAAAATATTTACTTTTATTCTGAACGTAGATAATGATATTGTTAAAATTACTATGTATTTAAAGACTCTATGAATCTTCAATATTTGACAATTTTCTCAGTGCAGATGGTACCAAAATACTCTTTTTTTCCTCAATAAATATAATAATATTTATTGGACCAATAACCCGAGTTGAATGAAGTAACCAAAGAAATTTTTCGTCAAATTATGAATTTCTTATTCTCTTCAACTTGGTTTTTGTCATTTGGAACATCTTCTTAAGAACTAGAAATTAAATAAAGTTCTATTTCAAACAACTCAGTTTTGCGTAAGTACACCGTTTAATTGTTAAAAAACATATCTATTTCAAACTATTCAGTCAAACAGTTTTATTTCAAGCATTTTTGTTTACTCACAGTTAAATGTCAAAACTTTTCTATTTCAAACAATTCAGTTTCAATGTTAAAAACATTTCTATTTCAAACAGTTCAGTTTAGCATTCAGAACAGCTCCATTTCAAACAATTTAGTCAAGCATTGTTACGCAGTTTAAATGAAGTACGCAGTTTAAATGTCAGATCAGTTCTATTTCAAGCAATTCAATTTAGCATATGTACACAGTTTAGTTCTATTTGACCCTATCAGTGGCTACAAATCAAGGCCAGAGAGAACCTAGGAGCGATGGCAACGATGGGGTACTCTGTATTCTCCAAAGCTCGAGCATTATTGGAACCTGACCATCATCATAGTATCATGTGCAGTATACTCATTGGGTTGGGATCTTACCCCTCTACATAAAAGCCGACTGGGCCAGATTTTGGCATTAAATAACCTTCGAATGTTAATATGTCATCAAACAAATATACCTTTCTCTGTATCACATAAACCTGCGTAATGTCGTCAATTCTAATACGACGAATATAGCATTGGTTCAATATTATTTCTGCAATGGAGTATCACTGTTGGTAAATGACAGTGGGCTTTGTGGTCAGAGGAGTTTGTGATGCATAGCAACTTCGGACTGTTATATTAAGAGAATTTTTTTTCACGTAGAGATACTTTACCTACCTTTTGTACCAACGTTATTCGATTTTCTTCTCCTATATTTTCCCGAGATGCAAATTAGTTCCCGACTTCTTTCTGGATGTTATATATTTCCTATATCATGTAAAGACTCGTCAACGCAAAGAATCGCAATTTAACTTTTCTTATCTGTCTGTCAAAAATTAATCAGAATATGATTGACTTTTGAAAAGTGACAGAGAGAACGACCGACAGAGAGAGTGAGAGAGAGTCCGTCATTTATGTATTTTTCGTGTCTCTCCTCTCATAACTACGAATAGGCTCTTCTCTTTACGGCTTAAGAAATGCTGGAGCTTTGGGAAATGCGGAGTACTCTTTCATTACCATTACTTGTATTTGGACTCCATCTAGGAGTGGTAGGACCCGATAGGTTCCTATCTATGGGTCGGATAGAACAGTTTGACATTCATACTGAGTGCAAAAAAAAATGATATATGCTCTTATGCTAAACTGAATTATTAGAAACAGAACTGTTTGATCATTTAACTGAAAGTAAACTAAGAGTGATGTTTACTTGAATTTTTAGTGATATATAGAAATACTTGGAACCATTTTGCTGCTTGCAAAACAATAAACTAGGTTTTGTTTCCAAAAGTTATCTACAATATGCGTTTACAGGTAATATATAATATATATGTAAAAAGAGAATTTAGCAATAAATAGCCTACAATGATTGTCATGCATTAAAACCAAACGAAGATAAATCTTTGAATTAGTAGACTAAAACTTTCTTCTTTGTCTGGACTGACAGTCGAGTCTATTCTCTCTGACGGTCGAATACTCTCTGTTCTGGAATATTTTCTGATATGTAGTCCCAGAAGTATCACCTAATTACCTAAAATCCTTCGCTTAAATTTCAAGACCATCCAGAAGCTTCAAAAGATGGATTTTACGCTGTCTGGAACTTGATTTTTTAATTTTGTGTATGTGTGTGTGTGGGGGGGCATTGAGTTGTGATTTAGTTTATTTATCTAAACAAAGCTGCACCATCCACCCACTGATATAATGCAACCCAAACCAACTAAAAATAAAAAAATTCTAAACCAAACATCAAAGTAAAATTAAACAAATGAAATAATTAACAAATGAACGAATTGATTCAGAAGAATCATAGAACACATTTCTTACTACAATGATATCCAAGCTGAGTAAAATTCTACTTTTTATCACTATATATATATATATATATATAGTTAGAGTGTTCGCGAATGGTCAGGGAAACCGGGCTCAATCCTAGGCTGAGTCATACATAAGACTCAAAAAAGGTACTTGATACCTCGTTACTTAATACTCAGTATTATAAGGTTCGAATCAAGTGTAAGTAGAGCAATTCAGGTAAAGGAGTTGCGCTCTCCTCTTTCCCTAGGTGTAATAGCTATTGAAAAGGAGCCCTCGGGTCGCCCTCGATTATGATTGGTCAACAGACGTTACTAATATATATAACACGTGAGTTGTGTATTGGTAGAATTTTCAAGAGATAATTCTTGTTGACAACGTTGGTTTTACATAAGTTCATAATTTCATGTCCGTACATCAAGGGTCAACCTGTAGCAGAAAGAAACTTGAATTTCTGTTTGGCGTGTAATTTAATTCGACCGTTAAAGTCGCCGAACATTTTCACCCAATCAGGATGACTTGTCCGATTCAGCTCGAACCATATTTCTTAGCAGCACCAAAAACTGAAGAAAGCCTGCGAATCTCTCTCTCCCTCAGAAATCCTCAACATGAACGGACGTCTATTCGCCTGCTCCTGAATAGCAGTAGCAGCATCATACACTATGAGGAGAGCCATCTAGTTTATGTACCCCTTGGGTCTATTCTTCTAGACCTAGGGATCCTATTTAAGAACAAATTAGATGATACTCTCTAAGAACTTCCTACCTTCTTTCCTTCCTACGATACCTCGCAGCATACTAGCGTAAACCCCTTTACTTCATGCTGCCATTAAAACATTGATACAAAAACCTAACGACGTCTTCGTTCTTCTTCAACCACCTTTATTTTCCACCAACATTTAGCGAGGGGATAACAACCAAAGAAATACCAACACTACCAACGAAATACCAACGCTACCAACGTAATACCAACGCAACCAATGAAATACCAACAAAACCAACGTAAAAACCAACTTAAACCTTAAACCAAAAACCTAATAATCATAATAATAATAATAATGTTATCCCCATCGCTATAAATGGTGACCATCCAACTTGTGAGAACTCGAAACCACATATAAGTAAGTAAAGTAAAGTTAGCGACCATAGTCGAGGGTGACCCGAAGGCTCCCTTTTCGATAGCTACTACACCAAGGTGTAGGGGAGGGCGCTACTCCATTCCCAGGATTGCTCCACTTTACCCTTGAACCGTACCTTATAATGCTGAGTGTTAAGCAAGGTGGTATCAAGTACCATTTTTAAAGTCTTTGGTATGACTCGACCTGGGATTGAACCCAGGTCTCCCGGGCCATTGGCAAACACTCTAAAAACAAATTAAATATACCACTACAAAATGGAAATTAAATATCAAAACACAATATCTCCTCCTACAAACCTATGGACAAAATCGAATCATTCTCCAATTTATATTTATAAAACTTTAGATTCTTTGATACAAATGCAAAAAGTAGATTGTAATAAAATCCATCACAGCAATAATAATTAGCCAAATTTGCTTTCTATCAATACGTTTTTGCGACATAATGTAGTGCATTCGTTGTGTGGGTGTTATTGCTGGTGCCAGTCAGAAGATCCCTTAGTCCGTTGTGGCGCGAAATCCACAGAAAGGGCTTGCGCGCGAGATTTTCCACGAGACCGGAAGATGACAAGGGAAGGAGGGTCCCAGAACAGTGAAGAGAAAGAGTCAGAAAAGGGCAATCGACAGGAGAGAGGTCAACAGAAGTTGGGGAAAGCTGATTGCTAGGATATGTGTGATCCCAGAGGCCTGGTTGGGCATCGTGAGAGGATGAGTCAGCATTCCTGGTGCACAGAATGCTAGGAAAGTATCACAAACCTCTCCCTTCCTCAGTTTGCACCTAACCCAAGTCCATGTTTGTTTTCTTTTCTTCCACGACTATCGGTTGTGTATGTTGTGTTTTGTGAGCCCGAAAAGAAATGTGAAATAGCCTTGGCCGGAGATGAGAGAAACCACTAGACGATCTAATAGCCATGCGTGGTTTAGGAGGTTGAGATCGGGGTGGTCGGCCCGCAGCGTGTTGTCACATTCATAATGTTCCCTTCACTTGTTCTGTGGATCAATCTCAATATACACTTGTAATAATCTGCTTTATCAATTTACCTTTTAATTTTAACCATCTGTCTATCTATCTATCTCAGTCTGTTTGACTCTACCTGTCGGTTTTAAATCATTCTCTCCCAAACATTCTCTCAGCAAATGTACCAGTCGGTGTACGGATCAATATTTAAACTAATTAAATGATGTATACTTAAAGAGTTCTGATCCAGCAATTAATTTTATCTGTAGATCAAGAAATCAATCAACGTTTTAATAAGATTACTGAAAGATATTTCTGTCAATTTCATTATTTGTTTCTTTTTTATGTTTAATTCTATGAAAGAAAATTGAGATTTTAATAATAATCTGCCATTATCCAAATATAGGAATTACTATTTACGCATCAATTAGTAACTTTGATTCTGTTATTTTTCATTAAGCCTCGTGTTTTTATACCGTATATATATTTTATTAATCAAGTCGATCAAATAAGTAATTTGCTAAGATTTTGTTTAGATATGGGACAAGGCTGTATTTATCGGGCGTCCACTGAAACTCCGGAAGTTCTGTTAGTCTACTTTCCTAACCATTACAACACCATAAGATTATTAAGTCGATCAAATTACTTCATGTCCGCTTTGGAAAAGTTTGGGATCATGCACAAACAATTACGATAATTGATCTTGTTTTTACTCCTTTTAAATTTATATCAGCATCATAAATATGTCTTAATGGGAAAATAAGTACATTTCTTATAAAGTTAATAAACTCTAAAACAGGCAAGCAGTGAATGTCGAAAGTTTAACTCGTTGGACATGCAAAACCTCATTAACGCATGAGTTTCTCTAACTGAACTAATAGACATTAATTGGAAGAAGCACGAATGAAAGCTGCGAGCAATATTGGAGAAGTCCTGGCAGCAACACCCAACAAGGCACCAACTATACTGCCACCTGTCTCCCGTCACGAAAACTATCCAAGTTAGACGAACCAGACACGCAGCACAATGCTGGAGAAACAGGGACGAGCTCATAAAGTGATGTACTCCAATGGGCTCCCTTACATGGCCGGGCAAAAGCAGGACGACCAACTCTAACATACATACAGAAGCTACGTGAGGATACGGGATGTAGCCCTGAAGACCTGCCACAGGCGATGAACGATAGGGAGAAGTGGCAAGAGAAGGTCAGGGATATCTGTGCTAGCGGCACGACATGATGATGATGATGATGATGATGATGATGATGATAAAAACTTAGAAGGCAACAAACCTCAAATTTAGAAAAATGAAATAACAAAAAAAGAAAAAAAAAAGAAAGAATATTTCTACTAACATTCATCTACGAAATTCGGAGTGTATTACCTAAGTAACGCTGGGAAAAACTGGAAATAAATCCGATCGCATGAAAACAGGTAGAGACAAAAATAAAACCCAAGGTATTCAGACGAGGATTTTATTTATAGAACTATTTGCCAACTTTATGAGTTGCTGAATCAAACGAAATTCATTAGAAAGTTTTAGAACATTCTGTTTTAAATATTCTATTTTGAATATTCTCTTTTAAAACAGAACGCTAAATCAAAGTTAGTAAAACATTTTGGCAATTGCGAGCATAAGAACAAATCCAATAGGCGAGAAACTGTTAGTCCACAATTATCGTTAACACTTTGTGTATACTCTCGTAACTTTATATGCGCACACAAACATATATATATATATATATATATATATATTGTTCATTTTATTAAAGTAGTTCTAACTTTACCGAATGCATTTTAAGAAATATGCTACGAAGAAGGCTTTCCGATGGACTGTATTAAAAATGCCCATCAAAAACATTTAATTGGATTTAGATTCGCACTGTTTACTGGCTATCACGTTAGTTTTGCATGATTTTCCCGAAGAAAAGCTTAATTCGCTTTGGTTTGAGACAAAATGCATCATTATCTTTAAAAATGACTTCATTATAACTAAATCCATGTGAAGTAAGAATTATCCAGATTTTCAATGTACGCACGTGTGCCTATGCGATTATTTTGCGAGTGGTTGTAAACATCGGCTGAAAACGTTTTAATTACCACAGCACTCGATGATCTGTTTGGTTTCCATTGTAAAAGCAATAAATTGTGATATTCATGCTTCTATGTAAGAAGGAGTCAATGATTCTAATCAGCATTATTTCCGTAATGATGATGATTTAAAATTTCATTCGGTACTTTTATGAACAGCGCACAGAATAATAATTCGTGGGTAAATCGGACAGTAAACTGCTTCGTTTTCAAGTTACATGTTATAATTTTATTGCTTTAATAAAGTTTCGATATTATATGACTAATTTCCTGGGTTAAGGTTACATACAAAGATTATGAATATTCTACTTGTAGATAGTTAAACAGATGAAAATGATGTTTCTCGTGATAAAGACCCAACGCAATTCAGTGGTAAATCATTCTAAAAATTACTTCATTCTCGACATTTGAGCATTTTAAATGTATTGCTTTGAAAAAGGAGTTTAAAAATAATGTGATTTTTTTGGTAGATTTTATCTCTATTTAAAGAAAATGAGGATTTTAGTTATATCATCATCATATCATGCTGGCAGCACGGATATCCCTGACCCTCTCTCGCCACTCCTCCCTATCGTTCATCGCCCTAGGTAGGTCTTCAGGACAACAACCTGTATCCTCACATAGCTGCTGGATGTACGTTCGTGCTGGTCGTCCTGCTTTTGCGCGGCCGTGTGTGGGGATCCATAAGAGTACATCTCTTATGAGTTCATCTCTGCTTCTCCAGCAATGTCCTGCATGTCTGGTTCGCCTAACTTGAATAGTTTTCGTGATAGGGGGCAGGTGGCCGTACAGTTGGTGTCTTGTGGGGTGTTGCTGCCAGGACTTGTTCAGGATTGCACGCAGCATTCTTGTGTAATTGCCATCTAGTTTCTTCTCCAGCCGTTTTGTTAGCGTCCATGTAGTGCATCCATATAGCAGTATCGATGTGACCGCTGCCTGGAAGAAACTGCGTTTCATTTTATCGGTTAGGTCTGATTTCCATATAGTCGATAGCCTATTGATAGCTGTCCATGCTTTCGTTAACCTCGTTTCGATGTCCTTTTCGGTTGATTCGACGCTGCTTCCTAGGTACGTGAATTTGTCTACTAGTTTAAGAGGGGTTCCTTCTAGAGTGGAGATGTCCCCCGTTTGGTTATAGCACATATATTCCGTTTTGTGTGCATTAACATGGAGGCCTATGCTTGCTGCTGCTCGTTCCAGGCTATGCAGAAGTGTTTCGGCTTGGTCAGGTGTATTTGCCAGTATCGCTATGTCATCGGCGTAGTCGGCGTCGGTAATTGTTGTTGCGGGGTATCTTCTGCTTCTTTTCTTCGTCAGTTCGAAGCCATTCTCTTTGATTTTGTCAATCGATGTTCTAAGTACGTAGTCTAGACAAATGATAAAGAGATACGGAGCCAGCGTGTCCCCTTGTAGTACTCCTGCTACAATGTCGAAGTATTCTGTGTCTCCATCTGGTGATCGTACTTTTACTTTAGTGTTTCTATAGAGAATCGTTATTGCCGCTACGGTTTCTTTAGGTATGCCGTATGCTAGTAGGATTTGTTCCATCTTTCCTCTGTGAATGGAGTCGAAAGCCTTGGTAAAGTCGACAAATATTAATGTCGCTTGTAGGTTCTTTGCCCGTACACCTTCAAGGATTCTGCGGGTGGTTAGTATTTGTGAGGTCGTAGATCTATTTCTTCGGAAGCCATTTTGGTTTTTTCTAAGTATGTTGTCGATTTTGGGTTCTATTCGGTTTCGTAGTAGGGCATTGTTAGTTATATATAAATAAAAATAATGGCACTTTTTGCATTTTACACGACCCACAATTACTTATAACAAATTGGACAGGAAATCCTTTTATTCTCTTTTGCAGGGCCTTTTAAGTGATTTGCTTAAAGAAAAATCTAACTATATTACACGGAGAATTCATTGCGTTTTCTCTCGTTCACTTTGTTCATCTAAGCAATCAAATTATTGCTTTATTCATTCACTTTCCATTTGATATAACATTGTTTACTTAAATAGAATATACTACACGTACCTAAATGGTATTTTCTAGCTAAAAAAAAACTGCTGGCAGAAAGACTTATTTTAGATAGAAGAAGTATATATATATATATATATATATATATCAAGCACAGATACACGTACAGGTGTGGACAAAGTAATGGAAACACCTAGAATATTAGTATCGTAATTTTGAAAGTCATCTAAAATCCATTACACGTTTGTTATTATTTATATTTTTGATTTATTATTAATTTCTTTTGACTTTTTTTACTAAAATTGTTTATTACAGATATCATCAGAAGAAATTAATCAAAAGTCATTAAAAAGACAGATTTATCAGACTTTAAAAGAGGTCAAACTGTTGACAATTGTATAGCAGACGAAAAACCGCTAAATTATTTGATGTAGGAAGGGGTACTGTCTCGAAAGTAATGACATCATATAAGAAAGAAGGAAAAACTCTGCACTGAAGTAAAACTATGAAACAAATTGATAGCTGTCTGATAGGGACCGTCGGACTCTTACGCGGACTGTTAGGAAGAATATAGCCCCAAAAATTACAGCAGTGCTTCCGGACCATCTCAAGACCCCAGTTTCCTCAAACACTGTAAGAAGGGAGTTGCACAAATCCAGATTTCACTTGCGGACTGCAATTAGAAAACCATATTGAAATAAATTTGTTTGAAATTTCCAAGTGTTTCCATTACTTTTGCCCAAACCCTGTATATAAGGCATCATATTCAAGTACACACACACACACACACACACACACACACACACACACACACACACACATATATATATATATATATATATATATATATATATATATACTGTGGTTTTTCATGCTTCTCATTTAAAAGTGCTCAATAAATGTGATAGAGTTTAGACTTATAAGTTAATATAACATTTTTGCGATCATTGGACCAACATGAACAGGCCACAAACTGACAGTCACTAATTGCTATTCACCCTTTTTCTATGATATATATATATATATATATATATCATCAAGTCCCGCTGCTGGTATGAATTTTTTTGAATCTGTCTCTCCATCTGTCCCTATTATCTATCAGTCACGGCAGGTCTTTCAAACTACATCCTGTGTCTGAGAAGAACTGTGAGAGGTGAGTTCTTACTGGTCAGCCAACATTGGCATATCCATCAGAAGGTGTTTTTTGAGTATTGTGCTTTTGCATCAAAGTATTTTTGCTTTAGATTAAAGTTTGAGTTCTGTAGCTGATTTTTCGAATAATGACCCCAGAGCTCCAAACTCACCACCTCGTTTTCCGCGTGAAAGGTGATGCTGTTTGGACATATGGGTTGAATTAGAGTCATGGTAATATTTTTTTGGTTGTATTTTTTTCTGATCAAGAGACATCTGCCTGATAGATCAGTAGCATTCGTTTTCTGATTGAACTATTTGATCTTGACGGTTAACCTATGAGGTTCTTCCGCCCAGCATTAGCTGAAGCTTTTGCTATTGAACTAACTTTGGATTCATCCGCCTGATTTCACATCCATCATGCTGCTTCCTATGGCCTCTTGTCATATATATTAATGGTACATTTTTTTCCTTTAAATTCATTTAGTTTGAATTTAGTTGAAGTTCAACTTTTTAATCATTTATTTTTCTGTTTCCATCGTGGTGCTTGTTCGTTCGACTTCTGCCTTCGGTGGTGGATATATATATATATATATATATATATATATGTATGTATGTATGCATGCATTTGGTATTGAAATTAAGCTGACAATTGATGTAAAAATCCGTAATTTACCAAGTTATAGTCTTCTCAATAATTCATTTTCTTTGACTGCTAATCAAACAATACTGAAGGTCAAAGGAATGATTTTTCCCTGGCCTTAATAAAGAGACACCTAGTTGTATGTTATATGCTTTTTTCCTATTAACAGCTTTTTATGCTTCATTCATCATTATACGGAGAGAGATAGATAGAGGGAGAGATAAATAGATTGATAGAGAGAGAGAGAGAGAGAGAGAATAGAGAGTGCATCTCTATATGTGTGTGCCAGAGAGAGAAAATGTGTGTGTGTGTGTGTGTGTGTGTTTATGTGTGTCTGAAAGAACACATTTTTTCTGTGTTGTGTGCTTTAAGAGATAAATGCGATACGCTTCGATTAACGCATTTCATTTTAATTAACTAATTAATCGAACTGATTAATCAATCGAAGGTAATAACCGATAATTGCAATTTCGATTTTTCTAATCGAGATGTTGTTGGTTGGTGATTCTGAAAGAGACAAGCGGAAGAGAAGCCAATTGGAATAAGCGAAGTAGAAAATTAATTTATAATCTTTCCGTTGGCAATTCTCAAAAAAAAAAAAAAAAGAAAGAAAAAGAAAACGAAGCTATGAAGTTCTCCACTGGTTTCTCTTTCTTTCTTTTTTGTTCTTTCCTGTTTTTTTCCTTTTGTTTCTTTATTTTTTTCTTACTTGCTTTCTTTCTTTCTTTCTTTCTCCGACTTTCTTTCTTTCTTTCTCAAATTTTCCATCTTTCTTGAACCTCTTTTTTGTTTCCTTCTTCTTTTTTCCTTCCTTTCTTTCATCTCTGAATCTTTCTTTCTTTCTTTCTTTTTTCTTTCTTTCTTTCATTCATCAACCACTTCTTGATCATTTTGTCTAGTTCTCTTTCTTTAACATCTTTCTTGTTTCCTTTTTTGTTTTCTTGCTTTTTTTTCTTTAATCTCTGAATTTCTTTTGTTTTCCTTTCTTTATTTTTTCAATTCTTCTTTCTTTCTTTCTTTCTTTCTTTCTTTCGTTGATTTTTCCTTTCTTTTTACCTTTTTCTTGTTTTAATTCTTGTTTTCTTCCATTTTTTTGTCTATGAATCTTTTTGTCTTCCTTTCTTCATTTTATCATTCTCTTCAACTTTCTTTCTTTCTTTTTCTTTCTTTCTTTCTTTCTTTCTTTCTTTTCATTTTGCTTCTCTTGAGAATGTGATTGTTCTTATTTGATCTTTATTGCTTTCCCTTTCCCCGTTTTCAGTCGTTTTGTTTCTATTTTCGTATTTTTGTGTTTTAATTTATTTTTCCAATTTCTTGTTTCTTTCTTTACCTTGCTTGATTCTTTCCATTTTACGCTTTATTTTTTTCTTCTTCTTTTTCTCTCAATCTTTTTTTTTTTTTTTTTTTTTTTTTTGCTGGAGTTAACTTAAATTATTTCTAATGCAGTTATTTTTCGATCGATATTTTCTTCAGTATACCATATATTTATTTTTTTCATTCTTCAGTCCACTTGCTTGCGTTTCTTACTTTTTCTTTTTATTTGAATCTTCGTCTATTTTACAATGTTCGAATCTTTGCTTTATTTTCTCCGCTATTTTGTGTGAGGGATGGTTTGAATTATCCTTTTTTTATTTTTCCATTCTTTCTTTATTTCCTCTTTTATTATTTTGGGTCTAATTCATTCATTTACATTTTTCTTTCAATTTCTTTCAGTTTCTTTCTTTGTTTCTTTCTTTCGTTATCACATTCCCTTATAAAATATTTCTTTCATCTCAAGCCCAAGGAGTTTTTGTTTAGGACATTTCTGTTTGTTTCTTGTTTTTCATTTTCTTTCAGGTATCGATTTCTTTCCTTTACTTTTTTTTTTTTTTTTTTTTTTGGTTTTCATGAATTTTTCTACAAAAATGTCCTATCTAAATTCATTTCCATTTTCCTTGTGTTAAAGAAATACATACACAAATATGTCCTACATCGTTTTGAACTAACATTTGTATTTACATCTGCGCATGTGTTTACACATGCGCAGTATTTTGCTGTTTTCTTTTTTGTTTGTTTTGGGTTTTTTTAACTGCAGTTCTGTTGTGTGTTTAATTCACTGAACATTTGGTATTAAAATATGTCTGCGTAAGATGCATAATTTTATTATTGAAAAGAACTCTTAGCAATGCTCTAAATTTTTAGAAGAGAGAGCAATTTGTAAAGAACTAGTTTAGAATTACAATCTTTTTTTCACAATGACATCACATTTTGTATGGCTTGAAATATTGGTATGAAGTTTTGAACACAGAATAAATCGGCCGTTAAATGTTTAAGTCTGTCTCTTAGTATTTGGATATTTCTTTGAAAAATCAGGGTAATGGACTAATCTCGTAATCATTAAGATAACAATCCTTAATTCATTACAACACCCACAGATAATCATTCAGATAGATAGATAGATTGATAGATAGATAGGCAAAGACATAGACAAAAGTGACTATATCTACCTGGAAAATGTATTAAAAAATCAGGGTAAAATATAATGATGTTTATTTTATATATTTTTATATATTTATGCTTATTTTATGTATTTACCCAATTCCGACTGACTATTTTATATATTTATAATCTTTTTGATATATTAACGCTTATCTTATGTATTTACCCAATTCTGATTGATTATTTTATATATTTATATATATTTTTTTATATATTTATGCTTATTGTATGTATTTACCAAATTCTGACTGACTATATTATATATATTTATATATTTTTATAAATCTATGCTTATTTTATGTATTTACCAAATTCCAACTGACTATTTTATATATTTATTTATATATTTTCTTATATACAAGGAGCACACAATAAGTTTCCTTACTTTTTTCGTATGGGTACTTTTATTGATAGTACACACATGAAACTCTAGTCATATTCGAAGTAATCTCCTCCGGCTGCAATGCACTTGTTTTAGCGTTCCAAAAACTTCTGGAAGGCTGCATGAAAGTCCTCTTGTGTAAACGTGTCAATGACCTTCGTCACAGTCTCTTTCATCTCCTCAATTGTCTCATAACGCTAGCCTCTAAGTTTTTCTTGGACCTTAGGGAATAACCAAAAATCAACGGGATCAAGGTATAGACTATAGGGAGGGTAAGGAACTGTGTTGATGCCCATCTTGGTCAAATAGTCTGTGACAAGGATGGAATTGTGGACTGGTGCATTGTTCTGGTGGAAATGCCACTGGCCCGATTTGAAGAGTGGAAGAGTGTTGTCCTCTTCCGACGGAATCTCTTCGTGAACTCCCTTAAAACCTCAACATAGTATTCCTTGTGGACTGTCTGTCTAGT
The DNA here is from genome assembly GCA_963585895.1 of Sepioteuthis lessoniana. NCBI lineage: Eukaryota > Metazoa > Mollusca > Cephalopoda > Myopsida > Loliginidae > Sepioteuthis > Sepioteuthis lessoniana. Next base: position 95,203,573 of record OY757909.1, read on the forward strand.
AGGAACCCAGAGAATGTGGGTGATGCCAGTGCTGTCAAAAATGGGATCATCAAATGTTTGTGGGTTGATTTGCTCTGTCTGGCCATCTTGGGTATGGGAGAGTCAGCATGCTTCCACTGGGAACTCTGTCTCTAGGTCTCTGGGTCATAGCAGTTTATCCAGCTTTCATCCCATGTCACCAGAGCATCAAGAACTGCGGAATCTGAATTGATCAGCTCGATCATCTCACTGCTGTCATAACAACGTATTTCTTTCTGATCTTCTCTGGGTGCACTTGGGACAAAATTCGCGCAAATCTTCTGCATCTTCAGTTCCTCGCGAATAATTTTGCGTACAGTTCCCACATTGACATCAAACTATGCACCCATTGTCTCTATTGACACACGACTGTCCTTATCCATGAAATTTTTTATTTGGCCAATCAACTCTGATGTTCTGACTTCCTTACTCCTCCCATACCTTTCATCATCCCTCACAGACTCCCTGCTTTCCTTGATTCTCTTATGCCACTCAAAAACTGATGCTCGATTCATGCATGATGGTCGAAAAGCAGTCTGAAGCATTCCATACGTTTCTGTGGGATTTTTCCCAAGTATAAAACACAATTTTATTGCATATCGTTCTTCTAAAGTGTCCTCACGTCCAGATTGCATTTTCGAAATTCACCAGCTGTGACAATCAGGTTTCAGTAGGGTGTATTCCAATTTCTGCTGTAGCTGTTAATTGAAATTGAAATCATAAAAATTGGTCATTCGTCTCATAAGATGTATAGCAATAACATAGTCAATTTTCAAGAGTCTACGACAATTTTAAATGCCTGTACAAAAAAAGGTCTGGAAACTTATTGAAGGTTAATCGTATTTACGGTTATTTCATGTATTTACCCAATTCTGATTGACTAACCTTATGCCACACATGTCATAATAGAGAAGATGTTGATAAATGCATACTTGTCTTGGACAAAGATGAGAAGAAATTAGTTTTAAAAATACTTCAAAAAAGAACTTGAACATATTTAAGAAATCTTGTATAAAACAGAAATTTGTTGACATCAAATAAAATCATTATGATGGACGAAAGAAACAATAATGGAACATATAAAATTTAAACGATTGTGCTCGAAGATTTACTAATGAGTCAAGTTTTCGCTATAAATAACCCAGAAAGAGCTGATATGCCATTAAACAAATAAACCAAACCAAACAAAATCAACCCGAAAGCCACGTGCAGTAAGCAATCTAACGTCAACCTTTAAGCGGAGAACAAATGTTTTAGATACAAAGTTTTTTCTTCTCCAGGAAAAGTTGCCACACAAAGATTAAAGAAACCAGTCCAGCCTACTGTTTATTCATAGATAGAGCGAGAATAGTTGGATGTCTAATTTTTACAAGGATATTAAAGCTATGTAAAATGCAAGCAATTTCGTCCAGGAGTTGAACTCAGACCGGCAGGTCCATTTCTTTTGACAATAACCTTACACCTCATTTATAATGTTGATTATGGAAGAGATTTTAAGGAAATAATACTCGAAGATAAAATCATTCATTTTATCTTTAAAAACACAAGATATAGGATTTAAAATGTTCATAAAAATTAAATCAATTCAATATTAACATTTATATTTCAATATCTAGTGATTGTTGACTTGAAATCAAGTAAGAAGTGCTTTTTGATATATCAACTATTTCTATTTTTAAGAAATAAATATCCGCCATCGTTAAGTTCACCGAGTATCTCCCCTGTAAAGACTGTTTTTGTAATGACACTAAACTGCCTCTATAAGGAAGCCCATTTTCTGAATCTCTGAGGGATGTTTGGATCGCCTCATCATTGTTACTACTCCCAGTATCACTCTTATTAGAGTAGAATTATATACTATTCTTTAAAGTAAGTGACAGAAAGATCTTTTTAAAATAATATCGAAAATGATTTGAAATGCATTAATACATTGCACTTTATAATAATGATATTCTGAATAAGTATAAATTGTTCTACGGCCACCTGCCCCCTATCATGAAAACTATTCAAGTTAGACGAACCAGACATGCAGGACACTGCTGGAGAAGCAGAGATGAACTGATAAGAGATGTACTCTTATGGATCCCCGCGCAAAAGCAGGACGACCAGCTCAAACGTACATTCAGCAGCTATGTGAGGATACAGGATGTTGTCCTGAAGACCTACCTAGGGCGATGAACGATAGGGAGGAGTGGCGAGAGAGGGTCAGGGATATCCGTGCTACCAGCGCGATATGATGATGATGATAAATGGAAACCTGAATTGTAACAAAAAGCATCTTCATGAAATAACCCAATAAGTGTAAATATAACGTAAAACTGACAAACCATATAATTACTTGTAATTGATAGTTTTTGATCGGACTATTTGTGTAAATTATAGAATTACATATAATTGTAAACAAATTGTTAGTATTAGATAAAAGTAAAAATACAAAATTATTCGTATCAGAAACCATAAAACTATTGGTAAATTATATTTCATTAAGAATTTGTTAATTGATGCTAATCCTTATTATTACCGAGGAATACTCATTTAAAACTATATAATTGTTTCCTAAAAATAAACTAATACAAAATAACGAATGAATATTTAGCACTGAATAACCGATCAAATATTGACATGTATAACTCAAGATAAAACTTAAAACATAACTCTTTTGCTTGATTTCACACACACACACACACACACACACACACACACACACACACACATATATATATATAATATATATATATATATATATATATATCGTATAATTTTATTTTTTGACTAGCATAAGGTGAATAAAATGAAATTCTGTGCATTGAAAATGCGATATATCTAAATGAAAAAAATTAGCAATAAAAAAGAATACAAAGTTTCTAAGTGAATATTATATTTATCTTATCGAATAGGAAGCTCATAATAATGTTCTAGTGTTAAGCAATGGAGAATTTAAAAAAGCATCAATTCTGCGGAACAACATTTTAAGTTTAATTAGGAAGGATTTTAACGCATATATATATATATATATATATATATATATATATATATATATATATATATATATATATTCAATGAGCAGAAACTTAAGAAAGCCTAGAGAAAACTAATTTTTACATACGAAAAGGAGCGTGTCCTGTATCAAATCTAAATCGCATCTGCTTGAAAGATTTCAATCAAGAAAGTTGGGGAGAGTGGAAAACACCTTCATTACTATTAGCGTCAAGCTGATTCTAACACAGAGTGGTTGTACCTCTTACAGTCCCAACTATGATTCAAATATAATTGTCCAATCATTATTGATTATTTTTAATGGTTACTTGAAACCAAAGAGCTGTGTCCAAGTTGTTATTATCAGATAGAAATACTTGATGGATATAAATTATTACTTCAAACCATTTAACTCTGAGCAAACAAATCATTAATATTGAATAAAATTATATGTAACCGACAACAATAAAAATGAGATTCTGTTATATAACATATGCCATGGATTTTCGGTTCGTTCCTAGTGACCCCGTGTGCTTTGAAAACCTGTCACATTGTGATTAGTGAACAGGACAGCACGATCAGGGCACTTAGGTACACCAGGTGTGTAACCTGAAGGAGAACACGTGATGAGAGCCACGTGGTCAGTTTCCGACGGAGTTCAGAGAATAGCACTTGAGCGAGGGACACGCAGCCAAGCAGAGGCGTCTCTCAGAAGAAGATATGGGAAGAAAAAGTCCTCACTCTGACTATATGTCTCTCCACCCATCTCTCACACACCACTGACACATCAACCTTTTCGAGAGTAAAGTCTGAGGGATATATTTTTATAAAGTGTGCTCGTTCGTTCATTGAAGTTCATAAATTATGATGATTATGTTTCAGCTTGTTTTTGTATTACAGCTATACAACAAATCAACTCGTTTAAAAATAAAGTCATTTACAAATTATTTATTGGAAAATTACATATATATATATATATATATATATATATAAGTTGGCGACCGTAGTCGAGGATGACTCGAAGGCTGTCTTTTCATTAGGTACTTCACCAAGATGTAGGGGAGGGTGTTTCTAATTTCCCTGGATTGCTCCACTTTACCCTTTATACATACCTTATAATGCTGAGTGTTAAGCTAGGTGACATCAAGTACAAATGTTGCGTCTTTTCTATGACATGACCTGGGATTCAATCCCGGTCTCCTAGGCCATTTGCGAACACTTTACTCACTAAGCCAATAGTGTGTTTGTGTAAAACAAATTTAGCATTAAATAACCCATCAGGATTTATATGCTATTAAGCATCTGCCAAGTAAATTTGATAGCTAGAAATATATTCATTGCCAATTTAATGAAATCAAGAATTAGATTGAAGATAATAAATCACAAATAGTATGGTGAATAGTAAATGAAGTGAGTGAAAGGAAAAGTACATAGAACGCAAAACTAAATGCTTGCAGCTAAGAAGAAAGTCTTTAGTGTAGAGATGTCACCTCTTTGATTAAAGCACATGAATTCTTTTTGTCTGCGTTGACATTAAGGCCTATGCCACCCGTTCCCGACTATGTAGCAGGGATTCAGATTGGATGGGTGTATTTACCAGAAGCGCTATATCATCAGCGTAGTCCGTGACTGTATTATTTTGTGTGAGGTATCGTCTGCAAGAACAAAGCCATTTTCTTTCATTAAATCTATCGACGTTCAAAGTACGTAATCTAGGTAGATAATAAACATGTATGGGGCAAATGTTTTCCCTAGCAACCCACCTGCAACCGTGTCAAAGAAATTGTGTCTACATCCGCGAGAGAACTTTTATGTTTGTGTTTTTATAGCGCATCATTATGGCTGCGACAGTTTCTTTGTGGAGACTATAGGTTAAATATATTTGCTCAATCTTCTCTCTGAGTATAGAGTCAAATGCCTTAGAGCCAAGAACTACCGAGGTAAAACCCTTACTCCCGAAGCGACCAAGATTCACAATGCTGGGTTACTCAACCGCATTGAACCTGAATTTTAGAAAATGTTTGGAAGAACCAAAATGATTTTCATAGAAATCGATCAACTTTAACACAAATTTTGATAATCAGTCGAATTTAGGGTGTTAGTGTTTGTAGAATACTTAATTTTTATTAGAATTTCATTATTTCGTATTTTTTTCAGTGAAATTGTCAACATGTCCACGAAAGACAAGTTAAGTTGGAAATGTTTGTGGTGTCATGAGAAAGGAATCGTTAAGATTACTTAGCTACTGGTTGACCACTCTATTTGTAATATAAT